>JAECWQ010000236.1:0-1200000 GCA_018150835.1 Drosophila repletoides
GTTTGAAAGTCCAATATTAACCAAATTGAAAGTTTCAAAAATACGTTTTTTTGGTAAGCTAAGTATTGACGGAATTTTGTCCAAACAATTTAATCAGTAAATCTAATTGTTTATATTAGCTAGATATGCCAATTGCAGCATTCGCAGGTGTTTGAAAGTCCAATATTAACCAAATTGAAAGTTTCAAAAATACGTTTTTTTGGTAAGCTAAGTTTTGACGGAATTTTGTCTAAACAATTTAATCAGCAAATCTAATGTTTTACATTAGTTCTATATTCCAATTGCAGCATTCGCAGGCGTTTGAAAGTCCAATATTAACAGAATTGCAATATTATGAAAAATACGTTTTTTGGTAAGCTAAGTATTGACGGAATTTTGTCTAAACAATTTAATCAGTAAATCTAATTGTTTATATTAGCTAGATATGCCAATTGCAGCATTCCCAGGCGTTTGAAACTTCAATTTTAACAAAATTGCAATATTATTAAAAATACGTTTTTTGGTAAGCTAAGTATTGACGGAATTTTGTCTAAACAATTTAATCAGTAAATCTAATTGTTTATATTAGTTATATTTGCCAATTGCAGTATTCCCAGGCGTTTGAAAGTCCAATATTACAAAATTGAAAGTTTCAAAATACGTTTTTTTGGTAAGCTAAATATTGACGGAATTTTGTCCAAACAATTTAAACAGTAAATCTAATTGTTTATATTAGTTCTATTTGCCAATTGCAGCATTCGCAGGCGTTTGAAAGTCCAATATTAACAAAATTGAAAGTTTCAAAAATACGTTTTTTTGGTAAGCTAAGTATTGACGGAATTTTGTCCAAACAATTTAAACAGTAAATCTAATTGTTTATATTAGTTCTATTTGCCAATTGCAGCATTCGCAGGTGTTTGAAAGTCCAATATTAACAAAATTGAAAGTTTCAAAATACGTTTTTGGTAGTTTGTTGGTTTGTGGTAAATTGAAGTCAAAATACGTTTTTGGTAAGCTAAGTTTTGACGGAATTTTGTCTAAACAATTTAATCAGCAAATCTAATGTTTTACATTAGTTCTATATTCCAATTGCAGCATTCGCAGGCGTTTGAAAGTCCAATATTAACAGAATTGCAATATTATGAAAAATACGTTTTTTGGTAAGCTAAGTATTGACGGAATTTTGTCTAAACAATTTAATCAGTAAATCTAATTGTTTATATTAGCTAGATATGCCAATTGCAGCATTCCCAGGCGTTTGAAACTTCAATTTTAACAAAATTGCAATATTATTAAAAATACGTTTTTTGGTAAGCTAAGTATTGACGGAATTTTGTCTAAACAATTTAATCAGTAAATCTAATTGTTTATATTAGTTATATTTGCCAATTGCAGTATTCCCAGGCGTTTGAAAGTCCAATATTATAAAAATTGAAAGTTTCAAAAATACGTTTTTTTGGTAAGCTAAATATTGACGGAATTTTGTCCAAACAATTTAAACAGTAAATCTAATTGTTTATATTAGTTCTATTTGCCAATTGCAGCATTCGCAGGCGTTTGAAAGTCCAATATTAACAAAATTGAAAGTTTCAAAAATACGTTTTTTTGGTAAGCTAAGTATTGACGGAATTTTGTCCAAACAATTTAAACAGTAAATCTAATTGTTTATATTAGTTCTATTTGCCAATTGCAGCATTCGCAGGTGTTTGAAAGTCCAATATTAACCAAATTGAAAGTTTCAAAAATACGTTTTTTTGGTAAGCTAAGTTTTGACGGAATTTTGTCTAAACAATTTAATCAGCAAATCTAATGTTTTACATTAGTTCTATATTCCAATTGCAGCATTCGCAGGCGTTTGAAAGTCCAATATTAACAGAATTGCAATATTATGAAAAATACGTTTTTTGGTAAGCTAAGTATTGACGGAATTTTGTCTAAACAATTTAATCAGTAAATCTAATTGTTTATATTAGCTAGATATGCCAATTGCAGCATTCCCAGGCGTTTGAAACTTCAATTTTAACAAAATTGCAATATTATTAAAAATACGTTTTTTGGTAAGCTAAGTATTGACGGAATTTTGTCTAAACAATTTAATCAGTAAATCTAATTGTTTATATTAGTTATATTTGCCAATTGCAGTATTCCCAGGCGTTTGAAAGTCCAATATTATAAAAATTGAAAGTTTCAAAAATACGTTTTTTTGGTAAGCTAAATATTGACGGAATTTTGTCCAAACAATTTAAACAGTAAATCTAATTGTTTATATTAGTTCTATTTGCCAATTGCAGCATTCGCAGGCGTTTGAAAGTCCAATATTAACAAAATTGAAAGTTTCAAAAATACGTTTTTTGGTAAGCTAAGTATTGACGGAATTTTGTCCAAACAATTTAAACAGTAAATCTAATTGTTTATATTAGTTCTATTTGCCAATTGCAGCATTCGCAGGCGTTTGAAAGTCCAATATTAACAAAATTGAAAGTTTCAAAAATACGTTTTTTTGGTAAGCTAAGTATTGACGGAATTTTGTCCAAACAATTTAAACAGTAAATCTAATTGTTTATATTAGTTCTATATTCCAATTGAAGCATTCCCAGGCGTTTGAAAGTCCAATATTAACAGAATTGCAATATTATGAAAAATACGTTTTTTGGTAAGCTAAGTATTGACGGAATTTTGTCTAAACAATTTAATCAGTAAATCTAATTATTTATATTAGCTAGATATGCCAATTGCAGCATTCGCAGGCGTTTGAAAGTCCAATATTAACAGAATTGCAATATTATGAAAAATACGTTTTTTGGTAAGCTAAGTATTGAGGGAATTTTGTCTAAACAATTTAATCAGTAAATCTAATTGTTTATATTAGCTAGATATGCCAATTGCAGCATTCCCAGGCGTTTGAAACTTCAATTTTAACAAAATTGCAATATTATTAAAAATACGTTTTTTGGTAAGCTAAGTATTGACGGAATTTTGTCTAAACAATTTAATCAGTAAATCTAATTGTTTATATTAGTTATATTTGCCAATTGCAGTATTCCCAGGCGTTTGAAAGTCCAATATTATAAAAATTGAAAGTTTCAAAAATACGTTTTTTTGGTAAGCTAAATATTGACGGAATTTTGTCCAAACAATTTAAACAGTAAATCTAATTGTTTATATTAGTTCTATTTGCCAATTGCAGCATTCGCAGGCGTTTGAAAGTCCAATATTAACAAAATTGAAAGTTTCAAAAATACGTTTTTTTGGTAAGCTAAGTATTGACGGAATTTTGTCCAAACAATTTAAACAGTAAATCTAATTGTTTATATTAGTTCTATTTGCCAATTGCAGCATTCGCAGGCGTTTGAAAGTCCAATATTAACAAAATTGAAAGTTTCAAAAATACGTTTTTTTGGTAAGCTAAGTATTGACGGAATTTTGTCCAAACAATTTAAACAGTAAATCTAATTGTTTATATTAGTTCTATTTGCCAATTGCAGCATTCGCAGGCGTTTGAAAGTCCAATATTAACAAAATTGAAAGTTTCAAAAATACGTTTTTTGGTAAGCTAAGTATTGACGGAATTTTGTCCAAACAATTTAAACAGTAAATCTAATTGTTTATATTAGTTCTATATTCCAATTGAAGCATTCCCAGGCGTTTGAAAGTCCAATATTAACAGAATTGCAATATTATGAAAAATACGTTTTTTGGTAAGCTAAGTATTGACGGAATTTTGTCTAAACAATTTAATCAGTAAATCTAATTATTTATATTAGCTAGATATGCCAATTGCAGCATTCGCAGGCGTTTGAAAGTCCAATATTAACAGAATTGCAATATTATGAAAAATACGTTTTTTGGTAAGCTAAGTATTGAGGGAATTTTGTCTAAACAATTTAAACAGTAAATCTAATTGTTTATATTAGTTCTATTTGCCAATTGCAGCATTCGCAGGCGTTTGAAAGTCCAATATTAACAAAATTGAAAGTTTCAAAAATACGTTTTTTTGGTAAGCTAAGTATTGACGGAATTTTGTCCAAACAATTTAAACAGTAAATCTAATTGTTTATATTAGTTCTATATTCCAATTGAAGCATTCCCAGGCGTTTGAAAGTCCAATATTAACAGAATTGCAATATTATGAAAAATACGTTTTTTGGTAAGCTAAGTATTGACGGAATTTTGTCTAAACAATTTAATCAGTAAATCTAATTGTTTATATTAGTTATATTTGCCAATTGCAGTATTCCCAGGCGTTTGAAAGTCCAATATTATAAAAATTGAAAGTTTCAAAAATACGTTTTTTTGGTAAGCTAAATATTGACGGAATTTTGTCCAAACAATTTAAACAGTAAATCTAATTGTTTATATTAGTTCTATTTGCCAATTGCAGCATTCGCAGGCGTTTGAAAGTCCAATATTAACAAAATTGAAAGTTTCAAAAATACGTTTTTTGGTAAGCTAAGTATTGACGGAATTTTGTCCAAACAATTTAAACAGTAAATCTAATTGTTTATATTAGTTCTATTTGCCAATTGCAGCATTCGCAGGTGTTTGAAAGTCCAATATTAACCAAATTGAAAGTTTCAAAAATACGTTTTTTTGGTAAGCTAAGTTTTGACGGAATTTTGTCTAAACAATTTAATCAGCAAATCTAATGTTTTACATTAGTTCTATATTCCAATTGCAGCATTCGCAGGCGTTTGAAAGTCCAATATTAACAGAATTGCAATATTATGAAAAATACGTTTTTTGGTAAGCTAAGTATTGACGGAATTTTGTCTAAACAATTTAATCAGTAAATCTAATTGTTTATATTAGCTAGATATGCCAATTGCAGCATTCCCAGGCGTTTGAAACTTCAATTTTAACAAAATTGCAATATTATTAAAAATACGTTTTTTGGTAAGCTAAGTATTGACGGAATTTTGTCTAAACAATTTAATCAGTAAATCTAATTGTTTATATTAGTTATATTTGCCAATTGCAGTATTCCCAGGCGTTTGAAAGTCCAATATTATAAAAATTGAAAGTTTCAAAAATACGTTTTTTTGGTAAGCTAAATATTGACGGAATTTTGTCCAAACAATTTAAACAGTAAATCTAATTGTTTATATTAGTTCTATTTGCCAATTGCAGCATTCGCAGGCGTTTGAAAGTCCAATATTAACAAAATTGAAAGTTTCAAAAATACGTTTTTTTGGTAAGCTAAGTATTGACGGAATTTTGTCCAAACAATTTAAACAGTAAATCTAATTGTTTATATTAGTTCTATTTGCCAATTGCAGCATTCGCAGGCGTTTGAAAGTCCAATATTAACAAAATTGAAAGTTTCAAAAATACGTTTTTTGGTAAGCTAAGTATTGACGGAATTTTGTCCAAACAATTTAAACAGTAAATCTAATTGTTTATATTAGTTCTATATTCCAATTGAAGCATTCCCAGGCGTTTGAAAGTCCAATATTAACAGAATTGCAATATTATGAAAAATACGTTTTTTGGTAAGCTAAGTATTGACGGAATTTTGTCTAAACAATTTAATCAGTAAATCTAATTATTTATATTAGCTAGATATGCCAATTGCAGCATTCGCAGGCGTTTGAAAGTCCAATATTAACAGAATTGCAATATTATGAAAAATACGTTTTTTGGTAAGCTAAGTATTGAGGGAATTTTGTCTAAACAATTTAATCAGTAAATCTAATTGTTTATATTAGCTAGATATGCCAATTGCAGCATTCCCAGGCGTTTGAAACTTCAATTTTAACAAAATTGCAATATTATTAAAAATACGTTTTTTGGTAAGCTAAGTATTGACGGAATTTTGTCTAAACAATTTAATCAGTAAATCTAATTGTTTATATTAGTTCTATTTGCCAATTGCAGTATTCGCAGGCGTTTGAAAGTCCAATATTATAAAAATTGAAAGTTTCAAAAATACGTTTTTTTGGTAAGCTAAGTATTGACGGAATTTTGTCCAAACAATTTAAACAGTAAATCTAATTGTTTATATTAGTTATATTTGCCAATTGCAGCATTCGCAGGCGTTTGAAAGTCCAATATTAACAAAATTGAAAGTTTCAAAAATACGTTTTTTTGGTAAGCTAAGTATTGACGGAATTTTGTCCAAACAATTTAATCAGTAAATCTAATTGTTTATATTAGTTCTATTTGCCAATTGCAGCATTCGCTGGCGTTTGAAAGTCCACTATTAACAGAATTGCAATATTATGAAAAATACGTTTTTTGGTAAGCTAAGTATTGACGGAATTTTGTCTAAACAATTTAATCAGTAAATCTAATTGTTTATATTAGCTAGATATGCCAATTGCAGCATTCCCAGGCGTTTGAAACTTCAATTTTAACAAAATTGCAATATTATTAAAAATACGTTTTTTGGTAAGCTAAGTATTGACGGAATTTTGTCTAAACAATTTAATCAGTAAATCTAATTGTTTATATTAGTTCTATTTGCCAATTGCAGTATTCGCAGGCGTTTGAAAGTCCAATATTATAAAAATTGAAAGTTTCAAAAATACGTTTTTTTGGTAAGCTAAATATTGACGGAATTTTGTCCAAACAATTTAAACAGTAAATCTAATTGTTTATATTAGTTCTATATTCCAATTGCAGCATTCCCAGGCGTTTGAAAGTCCAATATTAACAGAATTGCAATATTATGAAAAATACGTTTTTTGGTAAGCTAAGTATTGACGGAATTTTGTCTAAACAATTTAATCAGTAAATCTAATTGTTTATATTAGCTAGATATGCCAATTGCAGCATTCCCAGGCGTTTGAAACTTCAATTTTAACAAAATTGCAATATTATTAAAAATACGTTTTTTGGTAAGCTAAGTATTGACGGAATTTTGTCTAAACAATTTAATCAGTAAATCTAATTGTTTATATTAGTTCTATATTCCAATTGCAGCATTCCCAGGCGTTTGAAAGTCCAATATTAACAAAATTGAAAGTTTCAAAAATATGTTTTTTTGGTAAGCTAAGTATTGACGGAATTTTGTCCAAACAATTTAAACAGTAAATCTAATTGTTTATATTAGTTCTATATTCCAATTGCAGCATTCCCAGGCGTTTGAAAGTCCAATATTAACAGAATTGCAATATTATGAAAAATACGTTTTTTGGTAAGCTAAGTATTGACGGAATTTTGTCTAAACAATTTAATCAGTAAATCTAATTGTTTATATTAGCTAGATATGCCAATTGCAGCATTCCCAGGCGTTTGAAACTTCAATTTTAACAAAATTGCAATATTATTAAAAATACGTTTTTTGGTAAGCTAAGTATTGACGGAATTTTGTCTAAACAATTTAATCAGTAAATCTAATTGTTTATATTAGTTCTATTTGCCAATTGCAGCATTCGCAGGCCTTTGAAAGTCTAATATTAACAAAATTGAAAGTTTCAAAAATACGTTTTTTGGTAAGCTAAGTATTGACGGAATTTTGTCTAAACAATTTAATCAGTATATCTAATTGTTTATATTAGTTCTATTTGCCAATTGCAGCATTCGCAGGTGTTTGAAAGTCCAATATTAACCAAATTGAAAGTTTCAAAAATACGTTTTTTTGGTAAGCTAAGTATTGACGGAATTTTGTCCAAACAATTTAATCAGTAAATCTAATTGTTTATATTAGTTCTATTTGCCAATTGCAGCATTCGCAGGTGTTTGAAAGTCCAATATTAACCAAATTGAAAGTTTCAAAAATACGTTTTTTGGTAAGCTAAGTTTTGACGGAATTTTGTCTAAACAATTTAATCAGCAAATCTAATGTTTTACATTAGTTCTATATTCCAATTGCAGCATTCGCAGGCGTTTGAAAGTCCAATATTAACAGAATTGCAATATTATGAAAAATACGTTTTTTGGTAAGCTAAGTATTGACGGAATTTTGTCTAAACAATTTAATCAGTAAATCTAATTGTTTATATTAGCTAGATATGCCAATTGCAGCATTCCCAGGCGTTTGAAACTTCAATTTTAACAAAATTGCAATATTATTAAAAATACGTTTTTTGGTAAGCTAAGTATTGACGGAATTTTGTCTAAACAATTTAATCAGTAAATCTAATTGTTTATATTAGTTCTATATTCCAATTGCAGCATTCGCTGGCGTTTGAAAGTCCACTATTAACAGAATTGCAATATTATGAAAAATACGTTTTTTGGTAAGCTAAGTATTGACGGAATTTTGTCTAAACAATTTAATCAGTAAATCTAATTGTTTATATTAGTTCTATTTGCCAATTGCAGCATTCGCAGGCGTTTGAAAGTCCAATATTAACAAAATTGAAAGTTTCAAAAATACGTTTTTTTGGTAAGCTAAGTATTGACGGAATTTTGTCTAAACAATTTAATCAGTAAATCTAATTGTTTATATTAGTTCTATTTGCCAATTGCAGCATTCGCAGGCGTTTGAAAGTCCAATATTAACAAAATTGAAAGTTTCAAAAATATGTTTTTTTGGTAAGCTAAGTATTGACGGAATTTTGTCCAAACAATTTAAACAGTAAATCTAATTGTTTATATTAGTTCTATATTCCAATTGCAGCATTCCCAGGCGTTTGAAAGTCCAATATTAACAGAATTGCAATATTATGAAAAATACGTTTTTTGGTAAGCTAAGTATTGACGGAATTTTGTCTAAACAATTTAATCAGTAAATCTAATTGTTTATATTAGCTAGATATGCCAATTGCAGCATTCCCAGGCGTTTGAAACTTCAATTTTAACAAAATTGCAATATTATTAAAAATACGTTTTTTGGTAAGCTAAGTATTGACGGAATTTTGTCTAAACAAATTAATCAGTAAATCTAATTGTTTATATTAGTTCTATTTGCCAATTGCAGCATTCGCAGGCCTTTGAAAGTCTAATATTAACAAAATTGAAAGTTTCAAAAATACGTTTTTTGGTAAGCTAAGTATTGACGGAATTTTGTCCAAACAATTTAATCAGTATATCTAATTGTTTATATTAGTTCTATTTGCCAATTGCAGCATTCGCAGGTGTTTGAAAGTCCAATATTAACCAAATTGAAAGTTTCAAAAATACGTTTTTTTGGTAAGCTAAGTATTGACGGAATTTTGTCCAAACAATTTAATCAGTAAATCTAATTGTTTATATTAGTTCTATTTGCCAATTGCAGCATTCGCAGGTGTTTGAAAGTCCAATATTAACCAAATTGAAAGTTTCAAAAATACGTTTTTTTGGTAAGCTAAGTTTTGACGGAATTTTGTCTAAACAATTTAATCAGCAAATCTAATGTTTTACATTAGTTCTATATTCCAATTGCAGCATTCGCAGGCGTTTGAAAGTCCAATATTAACAGAATTGCAATATTATAAAAATACGTTTTTTGGTAAGCTAAGTATTGACGGAATTTTGTCTAAACAATTTAATCAGTAAATCTAATTGTTTATATTAGCTAGATATGCCAATTGCAGCATTCCCAGGCGTTTGAAACTTCAATTTTAACAAAATTGCAATATTATTAAAAATACGTTTTTTGGTAAGCTAAGTATTGACGGAATTTTGTCTAAACAATTTAATCAGTAAATCTAATTGTTTATATTAGTTCTATATTCCAATTGCAGCATTCGCTGGCGTTTGAAAGTCCACTATTAACAGAATTGCAATATTATGAAAAATACGTTTTTTGGTAAGCTAAGTATTGACGGAATTTTGTCTAAACAATTTAATCAGTAAATCTAATTGTTTATATTAGTTCTATTTGCCAATTGCAGCATTCGCAGGCGTTTGAAAGTCCAATATTAACAAAATTGAAAGTTTCAAAAATACGTTTTTTTGGTAAGCTAAGTATTGACGGAATTTTGTCTAAACAATTTAATCAGTAAATCTAATTGTTTATATTAGTTCTATTTGCCAATTGCAGCATTCGCAGGCGTTTGAAAGTCCAATATTAACAAAATTGAAAGTTTCAAAAATATGTTTTTTTGGTAAGCTAAGTATTGACGGAATTTTGTCCAAACAATTTAAACAGTAAATCTAATTGTTTATATTAGTTCTATATTCCAATTGCAGCATTCCCAGGCGTTTGAAAGTCCAATATTAACAGAATTGCAATATTATGAAAAATACGTTTTTTGGTAAGCTAAGTATTGACGGAATTTTGTCTAAACAATTTAATCAGTAAATCTAATTGTTTATATTAGCTAGATATGCCAATTGCAGCATTCCCAGGCGTTTGAAACTTCAATTTTAACAAAATTGCAATATTATTAAAAATACGTTTTTTGGTAAGCTAAGTATTGACGGAATTTTGTCTAAACAAATTAATCAGTAAATCTAATTGTTTATATTAGTTCTATTTGCCAATTGCAGCATTCGCAGGCCTTTGAAAGTCTAATATTAACAAAATTGAAAGTTTCAAAAATACGTTTTTTGGTAAGCTAAGTATTGACGGAATTTTGTCTAAACAATTTAATCAGTATATCTAATTGTTTATATTAGTTCTATTTGCCAATTGCAGCATTCGCAGGTGTTTGAAAGTCCAATATTAACCAAATTGAAAGTTTCAAAAATACGTTTTTTTGGTAAGCTAAGTATTGACGGAATTTTGTCCAAACAATTTAATCAGTAAATCTAATTGTTTATATTAGTTCTATTTGCCAATTGCAGCATTCGCAGGTGTTTGAAAGTCCAATATTAACCAAATTGAAAGTTTCAAAAATACGTTTTTTTGGTAAGCTAAGTTTTGACGGAATTTTGTCTAAACAATTTAATCAGCAAATCTAATGTTTTACATTAGTTCTATATTCCAATTGCAGCATTCGCAGGCGTTTGAAAGTCCAATATTAACAGAATTGCAATATTATGAAAAATACGTTTTTTGGTAAGCTAAGTATTGACGGAATTTTGTCTAAACAATTTAATCAGTAAATCTAATTGTTTATATTAGCTAGATATGCCAATTGCAGCATTCCCAGGCGTTTGAAACTTCAATTTTAACAAAATTGCAATATTATTAAAAATACGTTTTTTGGTAAGCTAAGTATTGACGGAATTTTGTCTAAACAATTTAATCAGTAAATCTAATTGTTTATATTAGTTCTATATTCCAATTGCAGCATTCGCTGGCGTTTGAAAGTCCACTATTAACAGAATTGCAATATTATGAAAAATACGTTTTTTGGTAAGCTAAGTATTGACGGAATTTTGTCTAAACAATTTAATCAGTAAATCTAATTGTTTATATTAGTTCTATTTGCCAATTGCAGCATTCGCAGGCGTTTGAAAGTCCAATATTAACAAAATTGAAAGTTTCAAAAATACGTTTTTTGGTAAGCTAAGTATTGACGGAATTTTGTCTAAACAATTTAATCAGTAAATCTAATTGTTTATATTAGTTCTATTTGCCAATTGCAGCATTCGCAGGCGTTTGAAAGTCCAATATTAACAAAATTGAAAGTTTCAAAAATATGTTTTTTTGGTAAGCTAAGTATTGACGGAATTTTGTCCAAACAATTTAAACAGTAAATCTAATTGTTTATATTAGTTCTATATTCCAATTGCAGCATTCCCAGGCGTTTGAAAGTCCAATATTAACAGAATTGCAATATTATGAAAAATACGTTTTTTGGTAAGCTAAGTATTGACGGAATTTTGTCTAAACAATTTAATCAGTAAATCTAATTGTTTATATTAGCTAGATATGCCAATTGCAGCATTCCCAGGCGTTTGAAACTTCAATTTTAACAAAATTGCAATATTATGAAAAATACGTTTTTTGGTAAGCTAAGTATTGACGGAATTTTGTCTAAACAAATTAATCAGTAAATCTAATTGTTTATATTAGTTCTATTTGCCAATTGCAGCATTCGCAGGCCTTTGAAAGTCTAATATTAACAAAATTGAAAGTTTCAAAAATACGTTTTTGGTAAGCTAAGTATTGACGGAATTTTGTCTAAACAATTTAATCAGTATATCTAATTGTTTATATTAGTTCTATTTGCCAATTGCAGCATTCGCAGGTGTTTGAAAGTCCAATATTAACCAAATTGAAAGTTTCAAAAATACGTTTTTTTGGTAAGCTAAGTATTGACGGAATTTTGTCCAAACAATTTAATCAGTAAATCTAATTGTTTATATTAGTTCTATTTGCCAATTGCAGCATTCGCAGGTGTTTGAAAGTCCAATATTAACCAAATTGAAAGTTTCAAAAATACGTTTTTTTGGTAAGCTAAGTTTTGACGGAATTTTGTCTAAACAATTTAATCAGCAAATCTAATGTTTTACATTAGTTCTATATTCCAATTGCAGCATTCGCAGGCGTTTGAAAGTCCAATATTAACAGAATTGCAATATTATGAAAAATACGTTTTTTGGTAAGCTAAGTATTGACGGAATTTTTTGTAACCAATTTAATCAGTAAATCTAATTGTTTATATTAGTTATATATGCCAATTGCAGCATTCCCAGGCGTTTGAAACTTCAATTTTAACAAAATTGCAATATTATGAAAAATACGTTTTTTGGTAAGCTAAGTATTGTCGGAATTTTGTCTAAACAATTTAATCAGTAAATCTAATTGTTTATATTAGTTCTATTTGCCAATTGCAGCATTCGCAGGCGTTTGAAAGTCCAATATTAACAAAATTGAAAGTTTCAAAAATACGTTTTTTGGTAAGCTAAGTATTGACGGAATTTTGTCTAAACAATTTAATCAGTAAATCTAATTGTTTATATTAGTTCTATTTGCCAATTGCAGCATTCGCAGGCGTTTGAAAGTCCAATATTAACAAAATTGAAAGTTTCAAAAATACGTTTTTTGGTAAGCTAAGTATTGACGGAATTTTGTCTAAACAATTTAATCAGTAAATCTAATTGTTTATATTAGTTCTATTTGCCAATTGCAGCATTCGCAGGCGTTTGAAAGCCCAATATTAACAACATTGAAAGTTTCAAAAATATGTTTTTTTGGTAAGCTATGTATTGACGGAATTTTGTCCAAACAATTTAAACAGTAAATCTAATTATTTATATTAGTTCTATATTCCAATTGAAGCATTCCCAGGCGTTTGAAAGTCCAATATTAACAGAATTGCAATATTATGAAAAATACGTTTTTTGGTAAGCTAAGTATTGACGGAATTTTTTCTAAACAATTTAATCAGTAAATCTAATTGTTTATATTAGCTAGATATGCCAATTGCAGCATTCCCAGGCGTTTGAAACTTCAATTTTAACAAAATTGCAATATTATGAAAAATACGTTTTTTGGTAAGCTAAGTATTGACGGAATTTTGTCTAAACAATTTAATCAGTAAATCTAATTGTTTATATTAGTTCTATTTGCCAATTGCAGCATTCGCAGGCGTTTGAAAGTCCAATATTAACAAAATTGAAAGTTTCAAAAATACGTTTTTTTGGTAAGCTAAGTATTGACGGAATTTTGTGCAAACAATTTAATCAGTAAATCTAATTGTTTATATTAGTTCTATTTGCCAATTGCAGCATTCGCAGGCGTTTGAAAGTCCAATATTAACAAAATTGAAAGTTTCAAAAATACGTTTTTTTGGTAAGCTAAGTATTGACGGAATTTTGTCTAAACAATTTAATCAGTAAATCTAATTGTTTATATTAGCTACATATGCCAATTGCAGCATTCCCAGGCGTTTGAAACTTCAATTTTAACAAAATTGCAATATTATTAAAAATACGTTTTTTGGTAAGCTAAGTATTGACGGAATTTTGTCTAAACAATTTAATCAGTAAATCTAATTGTTTATATTAGTTATATTTGCCAATTGCAGCATTCGCAGGCGTTTGAAAGTCCAATATTAACAAAATTGAAAGTTTCAAAAATACGTTTTTTGGTAAGCTAAGTATTGACGGAATTTTGTCCAAACAATTTAATCAGTAAATCTAATTGTTTATATTAGTTCTATTTGCCAATTGCAGCATTCGCAGGCGTTTGAAAGTCCAATATTAACAAAATTGAAAGTTTCAAAAATACGTTTTTTTGGTAAGCTAAGTATTGACGGAATTTTGTCCAAACAATTTAAACAGTAAATCTAATTGTTTATATTAGTTCTATATTCCAATTGCAGCATTCCCAGGCGTTTGAAAGTCCAATATTAACAGAATTGCAATATTATGAAAAATACGTTTTTTGGTAAGCTAAGTATTGACGGAATTTTTTCTAAACAATTTAATCAGTAAATCTAATTGTTTATATTAGCTAGATATGCCAATTGCAGCATTCCCAGGCGTTTGAAACTTCAATTTTAACAAAATTGCAATATTATTAAAAATACGTTTTTTGGTAAGCTAAGTATTGACGGAATTTTGTCTAAACAATTTAATCAGTAAATCTAATTGTTTATATTAGTTCTATTTGCCAATTGCAGCATTCGCAGGCGTTTGAAAGTCCAATATTAACAAAATTGAAAGTTTCAAAAATACGTTTTTTGGTAAGCTAAGTATTGACGGAATTTTTGTAACCAATTTAATCAGTAAATCTAATTGTTTATATTAGTTCTATTTGCCAATTGCAGCATTCGCAGGCGTTTGAAAGTCCAATATTAACCAAATTGAAAGTTTCAAAAATACGTTTTTTTGGTAAGCTAAGTATTGACGGAATTTTGTCCAAACAATTTAAACAGTAAATCTAATTGTTTATATTAGTTCTATTTGCCAATTGCAGCATTCGCTAGCGTTTGAAAGTCCAATATTAACAAAATTGAAAGTTTCAAAAATAAATTTTTTTGTAAGCTAAGTTTTGACGGAATTTTGTCTAAACAATTTAATCAGCAAATCTAATGTTTTATATTAGTTCTATATTCCAATTGCAGCATTCGCAGGCGTTTGAAAGTCCAATATTAACAGAATTGCAATATTATGAAAAATACGTTTTTTGGTAAGCTAAGTATTGACGGAATTTTTTGTAACCAATTTAATCAGTAAATCTAATTGTTTATATTAGTTATATATGCCAATTGCAGCATTCCCAGGCGTTTGAAAGTCCAATATTAACAAAATTGAAAGTTTCAAAAATACGTTTTTTTGGTAAGCTAAGTATTGACGGAATTTTGTCCAAACAATTTAAACAGTAAATCTAATTGTTTATATTAGTTCTATTTGCCAATTGCAGCATTCCCAGGCGTTTGAAACTTCAATTTTAACAAAATTGCAATATTATGAAAAATACGTTTTTTGGTAAGCTAAGTATTGACGGAATTTTGTCTAAACAATTTAATCAGTAAATCTAATTGTTTATATTAGTTCTATTTGCCAATTGCAGCATTCGCAGGCGTTTGAAAGTCCAATATTAACAAAATTGAAAGTTTCAAAAATACGTTTTTTGGTAAGCTAAGTATTGACGGAATTTTGTCTAAACAATTTAATCAGTAAATCTAATTGTTTATATTAGTTCTATTTGCCAATTGCAGCATTCGCAGGCGTTTGAAAGTCCAATATTAACAAAATTGAAAGTTTCAAAAATACGTTTTTTGGTAAGCTAAGTATTGACGGAATTTTGTCTAAACAATTTAATCAGTAAATCTAATTGTTTATATTAGTTCTATTTGCCAATTGCAGCATTCGCAGGCGTTTGAAAGCCCAATATTAACAACATTGAAAGTTTCAAAAATATGTTTTTTGGTAAGCTATGTATTGACGGAATTTTGTCCAAACAATTTAAACAGTAAATCTAATTATTTATATTAGTTCTATATTCCAATTGAAGCATTCCCAGGCGTTTGAAAGTCCAATATTAACAGAATTGCAATATTATGAAAAATACGTTTTTTGGTAAGCTAAGTATTGACGGAATTTTTTCTAAACAATTTAATCAGTAAATCTAATTGTTTATATTAGCTAGATATGCCAATTGCAGCATTCCCAGGCGTTTGAAACTTCAATTTTAACAAAATTGCAATATTATGAAAAATACGTTTTTTGGTAAGCTAAGTATTGACGGAATTTTGTCTAAACAATTTAATCAGTAAATCTAATTGTTTATATTAGTTCTATTTGCCAATTGCAGCATTCGCAGGCGTTTGAAAGTCCAATATTAACAAAATTGAAAGTTTCAAAAATACGTTTTTTTGGTAAGCTAAGTATTGACGGAATTTTGTGCAAACAATTTAATCAGTAAATCTAATTGTTTATATTAGTTCTATTTGCCAATTGCAGCATTCGCAGGCGTTTGAAAGTCCAATATTAACAAAATTGAAAGTTTCAAAATACGTTTTTTTGGTAAGCTAAGTATTGACGGAATTTTGTCTAAACAATTTAATCAGTAAATCTAATTGTTTATATTAGCTACATATGCCAATTGCAGCATTCCCAGGCGTTTGAAACTTCAATTTTAACAAAATTGCAATATTATTAAAAATACGTTTTTTGGTAAGCTAAGTATTGACGGAATTTTGTCTAAACAATTTAATCAGTAAATCTAATTGTTTATATTAGTTATATTTGCCAATTGCAGCATTCGCAGGCGTTTGAAAGTCCAATATTATCAAAATTGAAAGTTTCAAAAATACGTTTTTTGGTAAGCTAAGTATTGACGGAATTTTGTCTAAACAATTTAATCAGTAAATCTAATTGTTTATATTAGTTCTATTTGCCAATTGCAGCATTCGCAGGCGTTTGAAAGTCCAATATTAACAAAATTGAAAGTTTCAAAAATACGTTTTTTTGGTAAGCTAAGTATTGACGGAATTTTGTCCAAACAATTTAAACAGTAAATCTAATTGTTTATATTAGTTCTATATTCCAATTGCAGCATTCCCAGGCGTTTGAAAGTCCAATATTAACAGAATTGCAATATTATGAAAAATACGTTTTTGGTAAGCTAAGTATTGACGGAATTTTTTCTAAACAATTTAATCAGTAAATCTAATTGTTTATATTAGCTAGATATGCCAATTGCAGCATTCCCAGGCGTTTGAAACTTCAATTTTAACAAAATTGCAATATTATTAAAAATACGTTTTTTGGTAAGCTAAGTATTGACGGAATTTTGTCTAAACAATTTAATCAGTAAATCTAATTGTTTATATTAGTTCTATTTGCCAATTGCAGCATTCGCAGGCGTTTGAAAGTCCAATATTAACAAAATTGAAAGTTTCAAAAATACGTTTTTTGGTAAGCTAAGTATTGACGGAATTTTTTGTAACCAATTTAATCAGTAAATCTAATTGTTTATATTAGTTCTATTTGCCAATTGCAGCATTCGCAGGCGTTTGAAAGTCCAATATTAACCAAATTGAAAGTTTCAAAAATACGTTTTTTTGGTAAGCTAAGTATTGACGGAATTTTGTCCAAACAATTTAAACAGTAAATCTAATTGTTTATATTAGTTCTATTTGCCAATTGAAGCATTCCCAGGCGTTTGAAAGTCCAATATTAACAGAATTGCAATATTATGAAAAATACGTTTTTTGGTAAGCTAAGTATTGACGGAATTTTTTCTAAACAATTTAATCAGTAAATCTAATTGTTTATATTAGCTAGATATGCCAATTGCAGCATTCCCAGGCGTTTGAAACTTCAATTTTAACAAAATTGCAATATTATGAAAAATACGTTTTTTGGTAAGCTAAGTATTGACGGAATTTTGTCTAAACAATTTAATCAGTAAATCTAATTGTTTATATTAGTTCTATTTGCCAATTGCAGCATTCGCAGGCGTTTGAAAGTCCAATATTAACAAAATTGAAAGTTTCAAAAATACGTTTTTTTGGTAAGCTAAGTATTGACGGAATTTTGTGCAAACAATTTAATCAGTAAATCTAATTGTTTATATTAGTTCTATTTGCCAATTGCAGCATTCGCAGGCGTTTGAAAGTCCAATATTAACAAAATTGAAAGTTTCAAAAATACGTTTTTTTGGTAAGCTAAGTATTGACGGAATTTTGTCTAAACAATTTAATCAGTAAATCTAATTGTTTATATTAGCTACATATGCCAATTGCAGCATTCCCAGGCGTTTGAAACTTCAATTTTAACAAAATTGCAATATTATTAAAAATACGTTTTTTGGTAAGCTAAGTATTGACGGAATTTTGTCTAAACAATTTAATCAGTAAATCTAATTGTTTATATTAGTTATATTTGCCAATTGCAGCATTCGCAGGCGTTTGAAAGTCCAATATTAACAAAATTGAAAGTTTCAAAAATACGTTTTTTGGTAAGCTAAGTATTGACGGAATTTTGTCTAAACAATTTAATCAGTAAATCTAATTGTTTATATTAGTTCTATTTGCCAATTGCAGCATTCGCAGGCGTTTGAAAGTCCAATATTAACAAAATTGAAAGTTTCAAAAATACGTTTTTTTGGTAAGCTAAGTATTGACGGAATTTTGTCCAAACAATTTAAACAGTAAATCTAATTGTTTATATTAGTTCTATATTCCAATTGCAGCATTCCCAGGCGTTTGAAAGTCCAATATTAACAGAATTGCAATATTATGAAAAATACGTTTTTTGGTAAGCTAAGTATTGACGGAATTTTTTCTAAACAATTTAATCAGTAAATCTAATTGTTTATATTAGCTAGATATGCCAATTGCAGCATTCCCAGGCGTTTGAAACTTCAATTTTAACAAAATTGCAATATTATTAAAAATACGTTTTTGGTAAGCTAAGTATTGACGGAATTTTGTCTAAACAATTTAATCAGTAAATCTAATTGTTTATATTAGTTCTATTTGCCAATTGCAGCATTCGCAGGCGTTTGAAAGTCCAATATTAACAAAATTGAAAGTTTCAAAAATACGTTTTTTGGTAAGCTAAGTATTGACGGAATTTTTTGTAACCAATTTAATCAGTAAATCTAATTGTTTATATTAGTTCTATTTGCCAATTGCAGCATTCGCAGGCGTTTAAAAGTCCAATATTAACCAAATTGAAAGTTTCAAAAATACGTTTTTTTGGTAAGCTAAGTATTGACGGAATTTTGTCCAAACAATTTAAACAGTAAATCTAATTGTTTATATTAGTTCTATTTGCCAATTGCAGCATTCGCTAGCGTTTGAAAGTCCAATATTAACAAAATTGAAAGTTTCAAAAATAAATTTTTTTTGTAAGCTAAGTTTTGACGGAATTTTGTCTAAACAATTTAATCAGCAAATCTAATGTTTTATATTAGTTCTATATTCCAATTGCAGCATTCGCAGGCGTTTGAAAGTCCAATATTAACAGAATTGCAATATTATGAAAAATACGTTTTTTGGTAAGCTAAGTATTGACGGAATTTTTTGTAACCAATTTAATCAGTAAATCTAATTGTTTATATTAGTTATATATGCCAATTGCAGCATTCCCAGGCGTTTGAAAGTCCAATATTAACAAAATTGAAAGTTTCAAAAATACGTTTTTTTGGTAAGCTAAGTATTGACGGAATTTTGTCCAAACAATTTAAACAGTAAATCTAATTGTTTATATTAGTTCTATTTGCCAATTGCAGCATTCCCAGGCGTTTGAAACTTCAATTTTAACAAAATTGCAATATTATGAAAAATACGTTTTTTGGTAAGCTAAGTATTGACGGAATTTTGTCTAAACAATTTAATCAGTAAATCTAATTGTTTATATTAGTTCTATTTGCCAATTGCAGCATTCGCAGGCGTTTGAAAGTCCAATATTAACAAAATTGAAAGTTTCAAAAATACGTTTTTTGGTAAGCTAAGTATTGACGGAATTTTGTCTAAACAATTTAATCAGTAAATCTAATTGTTTATATTAGTTCTATTTGCCAATTGCAGCATTCGCAGGCGTTTGAAAGTCCAATATTAACAAAATTGAAAGTTTCAAAAATACGTTTTTGGTAAGCTAAGTATTGACGGAATTTTGTCTAAACAATTTAATCAGTAAATCTAATTGTTTATATTAGTTCTATTTGCCAATTGCAGCATTCGCAGGCGTTTGAAAGCCCAATATTAACAACATTGAAAGTTTCAAAAATATGTTTTTTTGGTAAGCTATGTATTGACGGAATTTTGTCCAAACAATTTAAACAGTAAATCTAATTATTTATATTAGTTCTATATTCCAATTGAAGCATTCCCAGGCGTTTGAAAGTCCAATATTAACAGAATTGCAATATTATGAAAAATACGTTTTTTGGTAAGCTAAGTATTGACGGAATTTTGTCTAAACAATTTAATCAGTAAATCTAATTGTTTATATTAGCTAGATATGCCAATTGCAGCATTCCCAGGCGTTTGAAACTTCAATTTTAACAAAATTGCAATATTATGAAAAATACGTTTTTTGGTAAGCTAAGTATTGACGGAATTTTGTCTAAACAATTTAATCAGTAAATCTAATTGTTTATATTAGTTCTATTTGCCAATTGCAGCATTCGCAGGCGTTTGAAAGTCCAATATTAACAAAATTGAAAGTTTCAAAAATACGTTTTTTTGGTAAGCTAAGTATTGACGGAATTTTGTCCAAACAATTTAAACAGTAAATCTAATTGTTTATATTAGTTCTATATTCCAATTGCAGCATTCCCAGGCGTTTGAAAGTCCAATATTAACAGAATTGCAATATTATGAAAAATACGTTTTTTGGTAAGCTAAGTATTGACGGAATTTTTTCTAAACAATTTAATCAGTAAATCTAATTGTTTATATTAGCTAGATATGCCAATTGCAGCATTCCCAGGCGTTTGAAACTTCAATTTTAACAAAATTGCAATATTATTAAAAATACGTTTTTTGGTAAGCTAAGTATTGACGGAATTTTGTCTAAACAATTTAATCAGTAAATCTAATTGTTTATATTAGTTCTATTTGCCAATTGCAGCATTCGCAGGCGTTTGAAAGTCCAATATTAACAAAATTGAAAGTTTCAAAAATACGTTTTTTGGTAAGCTAAGTATTGACGGAATTTTGTCTAAACAATTTAATCAGTAAATCTAATTGTTTATATTAGTTCTATTTGCCAATTGCAGCATTCGCAGGCGTTTGAAAGTCCAATATTAACAAAATTGAAAGTTTCAAAATACGTTTTTTTGGTAAGCTAAGTATTGACGGAATTTTGTCCAAACAATTTAAACAGTAAATCTAATTGTTTATATTAGTTCTATATTCCAATTGCAGCATTCCCAGGCGTTTGAAAGTCCAATATTAACAGAATTGCAATATTATGAAAAATACGTTTTTTGGTAAGCTAAGTATTGACGGAATTTTTTCTAAACAATTTAATCAGTAAATCTAATTGTTTATATTAGCTAGATATGCCAATTGCAGCATTCCCAGGCGTTTGAAACTTCAATTTTAACAAAATTGCAATATTATTAAAAATACGTTTTTTGGTAAGCTAAGTATTGACGGAATTTTGTCTAAACAATTTAATCAGTAAATCTAATTGTTTATATTAGTTCTATTTGCCAATTGCAGCATTCGCAGGCCTTTGAAAGTCTAATATTAACAAAATTGAAAGTTTCAAAAATACGTATTTTGGTAAGCTAAGTATTGACGGAATTTTGTCTAAACAATTTAATCAGTAAATCTAATTGTTTATATTAGTTCTATTTGCCAATTGCAGCATTCGCAGGTGTTTGAAAGTCCAATATTAACCAAATTGAAAGTTTCAAAAATACGTTTTTTTGGTAAGCTAAGTATTGACGGAATTTTGTCCAAACAATTTAATCAGTAAATCTAATTGTTTATATTAGTTCTATTTGCCAATTGCAGCATTCGCAGGCGTTTGAAAGTCCAATATTAACAAAATTGAAAGTTTCAAAAATACGTTTTTTTGGTAAGCTAAGTATTGACGGAATTTTGTCTAAACAATTTAATCAGTAAATCTAATTGTTTATATTAGCTACATATGCCAATTGCAGCATTCCCAGGCGTTTGAAACTTCAATTTTAACAAAATTGCAATATTATTAAAAATACGTTTTTTGGTAAGCTAAGTATTGACGGAATTTTGTCTAAACAATTTAATCAGTAAATCTAATTGTTTATATTAGTTATATTTGCCAATTGCAGCATTCGCAGGCGTTTGAAAGTCCAATATTATCAAAATTGAAAGTTTCAAAAATACGTTTTTTGGTAAGCTAAGTATTGACGGAATTTTGTCTAAACAATTTAATCAGTAAATCTAATTGTTTATATTAGTTCTATTTGCCAATTGCAGCATTCGCAGGCGTTTGAAAGTCCAATATTAACAAAATTGAAAGTTTCAAAAATACGTTTTTTTGGTAAGCTAAGTATTGACGGAATTTTGTCCAAACAATTTAAACAGTAAATCTAATTGTTTATATTAGTTCTATATTCCAATTGCAGCATTCCCAGGCGTTTGAAAGTCCAATATTAACAGAATTGCAATATTATGAAAAATACGTTTTTTGGTAAGCTAAGTATTGACGGAATTTTTTCTAAACAATTTAATCAGTAAATCTAATTGTTTATATTAGCTAGATATGCCAATTGCAGCATTCCCAGGCGTTTGAAACTTCAATTTTAACAAAATTGCAATATTATTAAAAATACGTTTTTTGGTAAGCTAAGTATTGACGGAATTTTGTCTAAACAATTTAATCAGTAAATCTAATTGTTTATATTAGTTCTATTTGCCAATTGCAGCATTCGCAGGCGTTTGAAAGTCCAATATTAACAAAATTGAAAGTTTCAAAAATACGTTTTTTGGTAAGCTAAGTATTGACGGAATTTTTTGTAACCAATTTAATCAGTAAATCTAATTGTTTATATTAGTTCTATTTGCCAATTGCAGCATTCGCAGGCGTTTGAAAGTCCAATATTAACCAAATTGAAAGTTTCAAAAATACGTTTTTTTGGTAAGCTAAGTATTGACGGAATTTTGTCCAAACAATTTAAACAGTAAATCTAATTGTTTATATTAGTTCTATTTGCCAATTGAAGCATTCCCAGGCGTTTGAAAGTCCAATATTAACAGAATTGCAATATTATGAAAAATACGTTTTTTGGTAAGCTAAGTATTGACGGAATTTTTTCTAAACAATTTAATCAGTAAATCTAATTGTTTATATTAGCTAGATATGCCAATTGCAGCATTCCCAGGCGTTTGAAACTTCAATTTTAACAAAATTGCAATATTATGAAAAATACGTTTTTTGGTAAGCTAAGTATTGACGGAATTTTGTCTAAACAATTTAATCAGTAAATCTAATTGTTTATATTAGTTCTATTTGCCAATTGCAGCATTCGCAGGCGTTTGAAAGTCCAATATTAACAAAATTGAAAGTTTCAAAAATACGTTTTTTTGGTAAGCTAAGTATTGACGGAATTTTGTGCAAACAATTTAATCAGTAAATCTAATTGTTTATATTAGTTCTATTTGCCAATTGCAGCATTCGCAGGCGTTTGAAAGTCCAATATTAACAAAATTGAAAGTTTCAAAATACGTTTTTTTGGTAAGCTAAGTATTGACGGAATTTTGTCTAAACAATTTAATCAGTAAATCTAATTGTTTATATTAGCTACATATGCCAATTGCAGCATTCCCAGGCGTTTGAAACTTCAATTTTAACAAAATTGCAATATTATTAAAAATACGTTTTTTGGTAAGCTAAGTATTGACGGAATTTTGTCTAAACAATTTAATCAGTAAATCTAATTGTTTATATTAGTTATATTTGCCAATTGCAGCATTCGCAGGCGTTTGAAAGTCCAATATTAACAAAATTGAAAGTTTCAAAAATACGTTTTTTGGTAAGCTAAGTATTGACGGAATTTTGTCTAAACAATTTAATCAGTAAATCTAATTGTTTATATTAGTTCTATTTGCCAATTGCAGCATTCGCAGGCGTTTGAAAGTCCAATATTAACAAAATTGAAAGTTTCAAAAATACGTTTTTTTGGTAAGCTAAGTATTGACGGAATTTTGTCCAAACAATTTAAACAGTAAATCTAATTGTTTATATTAGTTCTATATTCCAATTGCAGCATTCCCAGGCGTTTGAAAGTCCAATATTAACAGAATTGCAATATTATGAAAAATACGTTTTTTGGTAAGCTAAGTATTGACGGAATTTTTTCTAAACAATTTAATCAGTAAATCTAATTGTTTATATTAGCTAGATATGCCAATTGCAGCATTCCCAGGCGTTTGAAACTTCAATTTTAACAAAATTGCAATATTATTAAAAATACGTTTTTTGGTAAGCTAAGTATTGACGGAATTTTGTCTAAACAATTTAATCAGTAAATCTAATTGTTTATATTAGTTCTATTTGCCAATTGCAGCATTCGCAGGCGTTTGAAAGTCCAATATTAACAAAATTGAAAGTTTCAAAAATACGTTTTTTGGTAAGCTAAGTATTGACGGAATTTTTTGTAACCAATTTAATCAGTAAATCTAATTGTTTATATTAGTTCTATTTGCCAATTGCAGCATTCGCAGGCGTTTAAAAGTCCAATATTAACCAAATTGAAAGTTTCAAAAATACGTTTTTTGGTAAGCTAAGTATTGACGGAATTTTGTCCAAACAATTTAAACAGTAAATCTAATTGTTTATATTAGTTCTATTTGCCAATTGCAGCATTCGCTAGCGTTTGAAAGTCCAATATTAACAAAATTGAAAGTTTCAAAAATAAATTTTTTTGTAAGCTAAGTTTTGACGGAATTTTGTCTAAACAATTTAATCAGCAAATCTAATGTTTTATATTAGTTCTATATTCCAATTGCAGCATTCGCAGGCGTTTGAAAGTCCAATATTAACAGAATTGCAATATTATGAAAAATACGTTTTTTGGTAAGCTAAGTATTGACGGAATTTTTGTAACCAATTTAATCAGTAAATCTAATTGTTTATATTAGTTATATATGCCAATTGCAGCATTCCCAGGCGTTTGAAAGTCCAATATTAACAAAATTGAAAGTTTCAAAAATACGTTTTTTTGGTAAGCTAAGTATTGACGGAATTTTGTCCAAACAATTTAAACAGTAAATCTAATTGTTTATATTAGTTCTATTTGCCAATTGCAGCATTCCCAGGCGTTTGAAACTTCAATTTTAACAAAATTGCAATATTATGAAAAATACGTTTTTTGGTAAGCTAAGTATTGACGGAATTTTGTCTAAACAATTTAATCAGTAAATCTAATTGTTTATATTAGTTCTATTTGCCAATTGCAGCATTCGCAGGCGTTTGAAAGTCCAATATTAACAAAATTGAAAGTTTCAAAAATACGTTTTTTGGTAAGCTAAGTATTGACGGAATTTTGTCTAAACAATTTAATCAGTAAATCTAATTGTTTATATTAGTTCTATTTGCCAATTGCAGCATTCGCAGGCGTTTGAAAGTCCAATATTAACAAAATTGAAAGTTTCAAAAATACGTTTTTTGGTAAGCTAAGTATTGACGGAATTTTGTCTAAACAATTTAATCAGTAAATCTAATTGTTTATATTAGTTCTATTTGCCAATTGCAGCATTCGCAGGCGTTTGAAAGCCCAATATTAACAACATTGAAAGTTTCAAAAATATGTTTTTTTGGTAAGCTATGTATTGACGGAATTTTGTCCAAACAATTTAAACAGTAAATCTAATTATTTATATTAGTTCTATATTCCAATTGAAGCATTCCCAGGCGTTTGAAAGTCCAATATTAACAGAATTGCAATATTATGAAAAATACGTTTTTTGGTAAGCTAAGTATTGACGGAATTTTGTCTAAACAATTTAATCAGTAAATCTAATTGTTTATATTAGCTAGATATGCCAATTGCAGCATTCCCAGGCGTTTGAAACTTCAATTTTAACAAAATTGCAATATTATGAAAAATACGTTTTTTGGTAAGCTAAGTATTGACGGAATTTTGTCTAAACAATTTAATCAGTAAATCTAATTGTTTATATTAGTTCTATTTGCCAATTGCAGCATTCGCAGGCGTTTGAAAGTCCAATATTAACAAAATTGAAAGTTTCAAAAATACGTTTTTTGGTAAGCTAAGTATTGACGGAATTTTTTGTAACCAATTTAATCAGTAAATCTAATTGTTTATATTAGTTCTATTTGCCAATTGCAGCATTCGCAGGCGTTTAAAAGTCCAATATTAACCAAATTGAAAGTTTCAAAAATACGTTTTTTTGGTAAGCTAAGTATTGACGGAATTTTGTCCAAACAATTTAAACAGTAAATCTAATTGTTTATATTAGTTCTATTTGCCAATTGCAGCATTCGCTAG
Source organism: Drosophila repletoides (assembly GCA_018150835.1). Taxonomy (NCBI): domain Eukaryota; kingdom Metazoa; phylum Arthropoda; class Insecta; order Diptera; family Drosophilidae; genus Drosophila; species Drosophila repletoides. Next base: position 26,147 of record JAECWQ010000236.1, read on the forward strand.
CGTTTGAAAGTCCAATATTAACAAAATTGAAAGTTTCAAAAATAAATTTTTTTTGTAAGCTAAGTTTTGACGGAATTTTGTCTAAACAATTTAATCAGCAAATCTAATGTTTTATATTAGTTCTATATTCCAATTGCAGCATTCGCAGGCGTTTGAAAGTCCAATATTAACAGAATTGCAATATTATGAAAAATACGTTTTTTGGTAAGCTAAGTATTGACGGAATTTTTTGTAACCAATTTAATCAGTAAATCTAATTGTTTATATTAGTTATATATGCCAATTGCAGCATTCCCAGGCGTTTGAAAGTCCAATATTAACAAAATTGAAAGTTTCAAAAATACGTTTTTTTGGTAAGCTAAGTATTGACGGAATTTTGTCCAAACAATTTAAACAGTAAATCTAATTGTTTATATTAGTTCTATTTGCCAATTGCAGCATTCCCAGGCGTTTGAAACTTCAATTTTAACAAAATTGCAATATTATGAAAAATACGTTTTTTGGTAAGCTAAGTATTGACGGAATTTTGTCTAAACAATTTAATCAGTAAATCTAATTGTTTATATTAGTTCTATTTGCCAATTGCAGCATTCGCAGGCGTTTGAAAGTCCAATATTAACAAAATTGAAAGTTTCAAAAATACGTTTTTTGGTAAGCTAAGTATTGACGGAATTTTGTCTAAACAATTTAATCAGTAAATCTAATTGTTTATATTAGTTCTATTTGCCAATTGCAGCATTCGCAGGCGTTTGAAAGTCCAATATTAACAAAATTGAAAGTTTCAAAAATACGTTTTTTGGTAAGCTAAGTATTGACGGAATTTTGTCTAAACAATTTAATCAGTAAATCTAATTGTTTATATTAGTTCTATTTGCCAATTGCAGCATTCGCAGGCGTTTGAAAGCCCAATATTAACAACATTGAAAGTTTCAAAAATATGTTTTTTTGGTAAGCTATGTATTGACGGAATTTTGTCCAAACAATTTAAACAGTAAATCTAATTATTTATATTAGTTCTATATTCCAATTGAAGCATTCCCAGGCGTTTGAAAGTCCAATATTAACAGAATTGCAATATTATGAAAAATACGTTTTTTGGTAAGCTAAGTATTGACGGAATTTTGTCTAAACAATTTAATCAGTAAATCTAATTGTTTATATTAGCTAGATATGCCAATTGCAGCATTCCCAGGCGTTTGAAACTTCAATTTTAACAAAATTGCAATATGAAAAATACGTTTTTTGGTAAGCTAAGTATTGACGGAATTTTGTCTAAACAATTTAATCAGTAAATCTAATTGTTTATATTAGTTCTATTTGCCAATTGCAGCATTCGCAGGCGTTTGAAAGTCCAATATTAACAAAATTGAAAGTTTCAAAAATACGTTTTTTGGTAAGCTAAGTATTGACGGAATTTTGTCCAAACAATTTAAACAGTAAATCTAATTGTTTATATTAGTTCTATATTCCAATTGCAGCATTCCCAGGCGTTTGAAAGTCCAATATTAACAGAATTGCAATATTATGAAAAATACGTTTTTTGGTAAGCTAAGTATTGACGGAATTTTTCTAAACAATTTAATCAGTAAATCTAATTGTTTATATTAGCTAGATATGCCAATTGCAGCATTCCCAGGCGTTTGAAACTTCAATTTTAACAAAATTGCAATATTATTAAAAATACGTTTTTTGGTAAGCTAAGTATTGACGGAATTTTGTCTAAACAATTTAATCAGTAAATCTAATTGTTTATATTAGTTCTATTTGCCAATTGCAGCATTCGCAGGCGTTTGAAAGTCCAATATTAACAAAATTGAAAGTTTCAAAAATACGTTTTTTGGTAAGCTAAGTATTGACGGAATTTTGTCTAAACAATTTAATCAGTAAATCTAATTGTTTATATTAGTTCTATTTGCCAATTGCAGCATTCGCAGGCGTTTGAAAGTCCAATATTAACAAAATTGAAAGTTTCAAAAATACGTTTTTTTGGTAAGCTAAGTATTGACGGAATTTTGTCCAAACAATTTAAACAGTAAATCTAATTGTTTATATTAGTTCTATATTCCAATTGCAGCATTCCCAGGCGTTTGAAAGTCCAATATTAACAGAATTGCAATATTATGAAAAATACGTTTTTTGGTAAGCTAAGTATTGACGGAATTTTTTCTAAACAATTTAATCAGTAAATCTAATTGTTTATATTAGCTAGATATGCCAATTGCAGCATTCCCAGGCGTTTGAAACTTCAATTTTAACAAAATTGCAATATTATTAAAAATACGTTTTTTGGTAAGCTAAGTATTGACGGAATTTTGTCTAAACAATTTAATCAGTAAATCTAATTGTTTATATTAGTTCTATTTGCCAATTGCAGCATTCGCAGGTGTTTGAAAGTCCAATATTAACCAAATTGAAAGTTTCAAAAATACGTTTTTTTGGTAAGCTAAGTATTGACGGAATTTTGTCCAAACAATTTAATCAGTAAATCTAATTGTTTATATTAGTTCTATTTGCCAATTGCAGCATTCGCTGGCGTTTGAAAGTCCAATATTAACAAAATTGAAAGTTTCAAAAATAAATTTTTTTTGTAAGCTAAGTTTTGACGGAATTTTGTCTAAACAATTTAATCAGCAAATCTAATGTTTTATATTAGTTCTATATTCCAATTGCAGCATTCGCAGGCGTTTGAAAGTCCAATATTAACAGAATTGCAATATTATGAAAAATACGTTTTTGGTAAGCTAAGTATTGACGGAATTTTTTGTAACCAATTTAATCAGTAAATCTAATTGTTTATATTAGTTATATATGCCAATTGCAGCATTCCCAGGCGTTTGAAAGTCCAATATTAACAAAATTGAAAGTTTCAAAAATACGTTTTTTTGGTAAGCTAAGTATTGACGGAATTTTGTCCAAACAATTTAAACAGTAAATCTAATTGTTTATATTAGTTCTATTTGCCAATTGCAGCATTCGCAGGCGTTTGAAAGTCCAATATTAACAAAATTGAAAGTTTCAAAAATACGTTTTTTTGGTAAGCTAAGTATTGACGGAATTTTGTCCAAACAATTTAAACAGTAAATCTAATTGTTTATATTAGTTCTATATTCCAATTGAAGCAATCCCAGGCGTTTGAAAGTCCAATATTAACAGAATTGCAATATTATGAAAAATACGTTTTTTGGTAAGCTAAGTATTGACGGAATTTTGTCCAAACAATTTAATCAGTAAATCTAATTGTTTATATTAGTTCTATTTGCCAATTGCAGCATTCGCAGGCGTTTGAAAGTCCAATATTAACAAAATTGAAAGTTTCAAAAATACGTTTTTTTGGTAAGCTAAGTTTTGACGGAATTTTGTCTAAACAATTTAATCAGCAAATCTAATGTTTTATATTAGTTCTATATTCCAATTGCAGCATTCCCAGGCGTTTGAAAGTCCAATATTAACAGAATTGCAATATTATGAAAAATACGTTTTTTGGTAAGCTAAGTATTGACGGAATTTTTTGTAACCAATTTAATCAGTAAATCTAATTGTTTATATTAGTTATATATGCCAATTGCAGCATTCCCAGGCGTTTGAAAGTCCAATATTAACAAAATTGAAAGTTTCAAAAATACGTTTTTTTGGTAAGCTAAGTATTGACGGAATTTTGTCCAAACAATTTAAACAGTAAATCTAATTGTTTATATTAGTTCTATTTGCGAATTGCAGCATTCGCAGGCGTTTGAAAGTCCAATATTAACAAAATTGAAAGTTTCAAAAATACGTTTTTTTGGTAAGCTAAGTATTGACGGAATTTTGTCCAAACAATTTAAACAGTAAATCTAATTGTTTATATTAGTTCTATATTCCAATTGAAGCATTCCCAGGCGTTTGAAAGTCCAATATTAACAGAATTGCAATATTATGAAAAATACGTTTTTTGGTAAGCTAAGTATTGACGGAATTTTGTCTAAACAATTTAATCAGTAAATCTAATTGTTTATATTAGTTCTATTTGCCAATTGCAGCATTCGCAGGTGTTTGAAAGTCCAATATTAACCAAATTGAAAGTTTCAAAAATACGTTTTTTTGGTAAGCTAAGTATTGACGGAATTTTGTCCAAACAATTTAAACAGTAAATCTAATTGTTTATATTAGTTCTATTTGCGAATTGCAGCATTCGCAGGCGTTTGAAAGTCCAATATTAACAAAATTGAAAGTTTCAAAAATACGTTTTTTTGGTAAGCTAAGTATTGACGGAATTTTGTCCAAACAATTTAAACAGTAAATCTAATTGTTTATATTAGTTCTATATTCCAATTGAAGCATTCCCAGGCGTTTGAAAGTCCAATATTAACAGAATTGCAATATTATGAAAAATACGTTTTTTGGTAAGCTAAGTATTGACGGAATTTTTTCTAAACAATTTAATCAGTAAATCTAATTGTTTATATTAGTTCTATTTGCCAATTGCAGCATTCGCAGGCGTTTGAAAGTCCAATATTAACAAAATTGAAAGTTTCAAAAATACGTTTTTTTGGTAAGCTAAGTATTGACGGAATTTTGTCCAAACAATTTAAACAGTAAATCTAATTGTTTATATTAGTTCTATTTGCCAATTGCAGCATTCACAGGCGTTTGAAAGTCCAATATTAACAAAATTGAAAGTTTCAAAAATATGTTTTTTTGGTAAGCTATGTATTGACGGAATTTTGTCCAAACAATTTAAACAGTAAATCTAATTGTTTATATTAGTTCTATATTCCAATTGAAGCAATCCCAGGCGTTTGAAAGTCCAATATTAACAGAATTGCAATATTATGAAAAATACGTTTTTTGGTAAGCTAAGTATTGACGGAATTTTGTCCAAACAATTTAATCAGTAAATCTAATTGTTTATATTAGTTCTATTTGCCAATTGCAGCATTCGCAGGCGTTTGAAAGTCCAATATTAACAAAATTGAAAGTTTCAAAAATACGTTTTTTTGGTAAGCTAAGTTTTGACGGAATTTTGTCTAAACAATTTAATCAGCAAATCTAATGTTTTATATTAGTTCTATATTCCAATTGCAGCATTCCCAGGCGTTTGAAAGTCCAATATTAACAGAATTGCAATATTATGAAAAATACGTTTTTTGGTAAGCTAAGTATTGACGGAATTTTTTGTAACCAATTTAATCAGTAAATCTAATTGTTTATATTAGTTATATATGCCAATTGCAGCATTCCCAGGCGTTTGAAAGTCCAATATTAACAAAATTGAAAGTTTCAAAAATACGTTTTTTTGGTAAGCTAAGTATTGACGGAATTTTGTCCAAACAATTTAAACAGTAAATCTAATTGTTTATATTAGTTCTATTTGCGAATTGCAGCATTCGCAGGCGTTTGAAAGTCCAATATTAACAAAATTGAAAGTTTCAAAAATACGTTTTTTTGGTAAGCTAAGTATTGACGGAATTTTGTCCAAACAATTTAAACAGTAAATCTAATTGTTTATATTAGTTCTATATTCCAATTGAAGCATTCCCAGGCGTTTGAAAGTCCAATATTAACAGAATTGCAATATTATGAAAAATACGTTTTTTGGTAAGCTAAGTATTGACGGAATTTTGTCTAAACAATTTAATCAGTAAATCTAATTGTTTATATTAGTTCTATTTGCCAATTGCAGCATTCGCAGGTGTTTGAAAGTCCAATATTAACCAAATTGAAAGTTTCAAAAATACGTTTTTTTGGTAAGCTAAGTATTGACGGAATTTTGTCCAAACAATTTAAACAGTAAATCTAATTGTTTATATTAGTTCTATTTGCGAATTGCAGCATTCGCAGGCGTTTGAAAGTCCAATATTAACAAAATTGAAAGTTTCAAAAATACGTTTTTTTGGTAAGCTAAGTATTGACGGAATTTTGTCCAAACAATTTAAACAGTAAATCTAATTGTTTATATTAGTTCTATATTCCAATTGAAGCATTCCCAGGCGTTTGAAAGTCCAATATTAACAGAATTGCAATATTATGAAAAATACGTTTTTTGGTAAGCTAAGTATTGACGGAATTTTTTCTAAACAATTTAATCAGTAAATCTAATTGTTTATATTAGTTCTATTTGCCAATTGCAGCATTCGCAGGCGTTTGAAAGTCCAATATTAACAAAATTGAAAGTTTCAAAAATACGTTTTTTTGGTAAGCTAAGTATTGACGGAATTTTGTCCAAACAATTTAAACAGTAAATCTAATTGTTTATATTAGTTCTATTTGCCAATTGCAGCATTCACAGGCGTTTGAAAGTCCAATATTAACAAAATTGAAAGTTTCAAAAATATGTTTTTTTGGTAAGCTATGTATTGACGGAATTTTGTCCAAACAATTTAAACAGTAAATCTAATTATTTATATTAGTTCTATATTCCAATTGAAGCGTTCCCAGGCGTTTGAAAGTCCAATATTAACAGAATTGCAATATTATGAAAAATACGTTTTTTGGTAAGCTAAGTATTGACGGAATTTTGTCTAAACAATTTAATCAGTAAATCTAATTGTTTATATTAGCTAGATATGCCAATTGCAGCATTCCCAGGCGTTTGAAACTTCAATTTTAACAAAATTGCAATATTATTAAAAATACGTTTTTTGGTAAGCTAAGTATTGACGGAATTTTGTCTAAACAATTTGATCAGTAAATCTAATTGTTTATATTAGTTCTATTTGCCAATTGCAGCATTCGCAGGCCTTTGAAAGTCTAATATTAACAAAATTGAAAGTTTCAAAAATACGTATTTTGGTAAGCTAAGTATTGACGGAATTTTGTCTAAACAATTTAATCAGTAAATCTAATTGTTTATATTAGTTCTATTTGCCAATTGCAGCATTCGCAGGTGTTTGAAAGTCCAATATTAACCAAATTGAAAGTTTCAAAAATACGTTTTTTTGGTAAGCTAAGTATTGACGGAATTTTGTCCAAACAATTTAATCAGTAAATCTAATTGTTTATATTAGTTCTATTTGCCAATTGCAGCATTCGCTGGCGTTTGAAAGTCCAATATTAACAAAATTGAAAGTTTCAAAAATAAATTTTTTTTGTAAGCTAAGTTTTGACGGAATTTTGTCTAAACAATTTAATCAGCAAATCTAATGTTTTATATTAGTTCTATATTCCAATTGCAGCATTCGCAGGCGTTTGAAAGTCCAATATTAACAGAATTGCAATATTATGAAAAATACGTTTTTTGGTAAGCTAAGTATTGACGGAATTTTTTGTAACCAATTTAATCAGTAAATCTAATTGTTTATATTAGTTATATATGCCAATTGCAGCATTCCCAGGCGTTTGAAAGTCCAATATTAACAAAATTGAAAGTTTCAAAAATACGTTTTTTTGGTAAGCTAAGTATTGACGGAATTTTGTCCAAACAATTTAAACAGTAAATCAAATTGTTTATATTAGCTAGATATTCCAATTGCAGCATTCGCAGGCGTTTGAAAGTCCAATATTAACAAAATTGAAAGTTTCAAAAATACGTTTTTTTGGTAAGCTAAGTATTGACGGAATTTTGTCTAAGCAATTTAATCAGTAAATCAAATTGTTTATATTAGCTAGATATTCCAATTGCAGCATTCGCAGGCGTTTGAAAGTCCAATATTAACAAAATTGAAAGTTTCAAAAATACGTTTTTTTGGTAAGCTAAGTATTGACGGAATTTTGTCCAAACAATTTAAACAGTAAATCTAATTGTTTATATTAGTTCTATATTCCAATTGCAGCATTCCCAGGCGTTTGAAAGTCCAATATTAACAGAATTGCAATATTATGAAAAATACGTTTTTTGGTAAGCTAAGTATTGTAACCAATTTAAACAGTAAATCTAATTGTTTATATTAGTTCTATTTGCCAATTGCAGCATTCGCAGGCGTTTGAAAGTCCAATATTAACAAAATTGAAAGTTTCAAAAATACGTTTTTTTGGTAAGCTAAGTATTGACGGAATTTTGTCCAAACAATTTAAACAGTAAATCTAATTGTTTATATTAGTTCTATTTGCGAATTGCAGCATTCGCAGGCGTTTGAAAGTCCAATATTAACAAAATTGAAAGTTTCAAAAATACGTTTTTTTGGTAAGCTAAGTATTGACGGAATTTTGTCCAAACAATTTAAACAGTAAATCTAATTGTTTATATTAGTTCTATATTCCAATTGAAGCATTCCCAGGCGTTTGAAAGTCCAATATTAACAGAATTGCAATATTATGAAAAATACGTTTTTTGGTAAGCTAAGTATTGACGGAATTTTTTCTAAACAATTTAATCAGTAAATCTAATTGTTTATATTAGTTCTATTTGCCAATTGCAGCATTCCCAGGCGTTTGAAAGTCCAATATTAACAAAATTGAAAGTTTCAAAAATACGTTTTTTTGGTAAGCTAAGTATTGACGGAATTTTGTCCAAACAATTTAAACAGTAAATCTAATTGTTTATATTAGTTCTATTTGCCAATTGCAGCATTCGCAGGCGTTTGAAAGTCCAATATTAACAAAATTGAAAGTTTCAAAAATATGTTTTTTTGGTAAGCTATGTATTGACGGAATTTTGTCCAAACAATTTAAACAGTAAATCTAATTGTTTATATTAGTTCTATTTGCCAATTGCAGCATTCCCAGGCGTTTGAAACTTCAATTTTAACAAAATTGCAATATTATGAAAAATACGTTTTTTGGTAAGCTAAGTATTGACGGAATTTTGTCTAAACAATTTAATCAGTAAATCTAATTGTTTATATTAGTTCTATTTGCCAATTGCAGCATTCGCAGGCGTTTGAAAGTCCAATATTAACAAAATTGAAAGTTTCAAAATACGTTTTTTGGTAAGCTAAGTATTGACGGAATTTTGTCTAAACAATTTAATCAGTAAATCTAATTGTTTATATTAGTTCTATTTGCCAATTGCAGCATTCCCAGGCGTTTGAAACTTCAATTTTAACAAAATTGCAATATTATGAAAAATACGTTTTTTGGTAAGCTAAGTATTGACGGAATTTTGTCTAAACAATTTAATCAGTAAATCTAATTGTTTATATTAGTTCTATTTGCCAATTGCAGCATTCGCAGGCGTTTGAAAGTCCAATATTAACAAAATTGAAAGTTTCAAAAATACGTTTTTTTGGTAAGCTAAGTATTGACGGAATTTTGTCCAAACAATTTAAACAGTAAATCTAATTGTTTATATTAGTTCTATTTGCCAATTGCAGCATTCCCAGGCGTTTGAAACTTCAATTTTAACAAAATTGCAATATTATGAAAAATACGTTTTTTGGTAAGCTAAGTATTGACGGAATTTTGTCTAAACAATTTAATCAGTAAATCTAATTGTTTATATTAGTTCTATTTGCCAATTGCAGCATTCGCAGGCGTTTGAAAGTCCAATATTAACAAAATTGAAAGTTTCAAAAATACGTTTTTTGGTAAGCTAAGTATTGACGGAATTTTGTCTAAACAATTTAATCAGTAAATCTAATTGTTTATATTAGTTCTATTTGCCAATTGCAGCATTCGCAGGCGTTTGAAAGTCCAATATTAACAAAATTGAAAGTTTCAAAAATACGTTTTTTGGTAAGCTAAGTATTGACGGAATTTTGTCTAAACAATTTAATCAGTAAATCTAATTGTTTATATTAGTTCTATTTGCCAATTGCAGCATTCGCAGGCGTTTGAAAGCCCAATATTAACAACATTGAAAGTTTCAAAAATATGTTTTTTTGGTAAGCTATGTATTGACGGAATTTTGTCCAAACAATTTAAACAGTAAATCTAATTATTTATATTAGTTCTATATTCCAATTGAAGCATTCCCAGGCGTTTGAAAGTCCAATATTAACAGAATTGCAATATTATGAAAAATACGTTTTTGGTAAGCTAAGTATTGACGGAATTTTGTCTAAACAATTTAATCAGTAAATCTAATTGTTTATATTAGCTAGATATGCCAATTGCAGCATTCCCAGGCGTTTGAAACTTCAATTTTAACAAAATTGCAATATTATGAAAAATACGTTTTTTGGTAAGCTAAGTATTGACGGAATTTTGTCTAAACAATTTAATCAGTAAATCTAATTGTTTATATTAGTTCTATTTGCCAATTGCAGCATTCGCAGGCGTTTGAAAGTCCAATATTAACAAAATTGAAAGTTTCAAAAATACGTTTTTTTGGTAAGCTAAGTATTGACGGAATTTTGTCCAAACAATTTAAACAGTAAATCTAATTGTTTATATTAGTTCTATATTCCAATTGCAGCATTCCCAGGCGTTTGAAAGTCCAATATTAACAGAATTGCAATATTATGAAAAATACGTTTTTTGGTAAGCTAAGTATTGACGGAATTTTGTCTAAACAATTTAATCAGTAAATCTAATTGTTTATATTAGTTCTATTTGCCAATTGCAGCATTCGCAGGCGTTTGAAAGTCCAATATTAACAAAATTGAAAGTTTCAAAAATACGTTTTTTTGGTAAGCTAAGTATTGACGGAATTTTGTCCAAACAATTTAAACAGTAAATCTAATTGTTTATATTAGTTCTATATTCCAATTGCAGCATTCCCAGGCGTTTGAAAGTCCAATATTAACAGAATTGCAATATTATGAAAAATACGTTTTTTGGTAAGCTAAGTATTGACGGAATTTTTTCTAAACAATTTAATCAGTAAATCTAATTGTTTATATTAGCTAGATATGCCAATTGCAGCATTCCCAGGCGTTTGAAACTTCAATTTTAACAAAATTGCAATATTATTAAAAATACGTTTTTTGGTAAGCTAAGTATTGACGGAATTTTGTCTAAACAATTTAATCAGTAAATCTAATTGTTTATATTAGTTCTATTTGCCAATTGCAGCATTCCCAGGCCTTTGAAAGTCTAATATTAACAAAATTGAAAGTTTCAAAAATACGTATTTTGGTAAGCTAAGTATTGACGGAATTTTGTCTAAACAATTTAATCAGTAAATCTAATTGTTTATATTAGTTCTATTTGCCAATTGCAGCATTCGCAGGTGTTTGAAAGTCCAATATTAACCAAATTGAAAGTTTCAAAAATACGTTTTTTTGGTAAGCTAAGTATTGACGGAATTTTGTCCAAACAATTTAATCAGTAAATCTAATTGTTTATATTAGTTCTATTTGCCAATTGCAGCATTCGCAGGCGTTTGAAAGTCCAATATTAACAAAATTGAAAGTTTCAAAAATACGTTTTTTTGGTAAGCTAAGTATTGACGGAATTTTGTCCAAACAATTTAAACAGTAAATCTAATTGTTTATATTAGTTCTATATTCCAATTGAAGCAATCCCAGGCGTTTGAAAGTCCAATATTAACAGAATTGCAATATTATGAAAAATACGTTTTTTGGTAAGCTAAGTATTGACGGAATTTTGTCCAAACAATTTAATCAGTAAATCTAATTGTTTATATTAGTTCTATTTGCCAATTGCAGCATTCGCAGGCGTTTGAAAGTCCAATATTAACAAAATTGAAAGTTTCAAAAATACGTTTTTTTGGTAAGCTAAGTTTTGACGGAATTTTGTCTAAACAATTTAATCAGCAAATCTAATGTTTTATATTAGTTCTATATTCCAATTGCAGCATTCCCAGGCGTTTGAAAGTCCAATATTAACAGAATTGCAATATTATGAAAAATACGTTTTTGGTAAGCTAAGTATTGACGGAATTTTTTGTAACCAATTTAATCAGTAAATCTAATTGTTTATATTAGTTATATATGCCAATTGCAGCATTCCCAGGCGTTTGAAAGTCCAATATTAACAAAATTGAAAGTTTCAAAAATACGTTTTTTTGGTAAGCTAAGTATTGACGGAATTTTGTCCAAACAATTTAAACAGTAAATCTAATTGTTTATATTAGTTCTATTTGCGAATTGCAGCATTCGCAGGCGTTTGAAAGTCCAATATTAACAAAATTGAAAGTTTCAAAAATACGTTTTTTTGGTAAGCTAAGTATTGACGGAATTTTGTCCAAACAATTTAAACAGTAAATCTAATTGTTTATATTAGTTCTATATTCCAATTGAAGCATTCCCAGGCGTTTGAAAGTCCAATATTAACAGAATTGCAATATTATGAAAAATACGTTTTTTGGTAAGCTAAGTATTGACGGAATTTTGTCTAAACAATTTAATCAGTAAATCTAATTGTTTATATTAGTTCTATTTGCCAATTGCAGCATTCGCAGGTGTTTGAAAGTCCAATATTAACCAAATTGAAAGTTTCAAAAATACGTTTTTTTGGTAAGCTAAGTATTGACGGAATTTTGTCCAAACAATTTAAACAGTAAATCTAATTGTTTATATTAGTTCTATTTGCGAATTGCAGCATTCGCAGGCGTTTGAAAGTCCAATATTAACAAAATTGAAAGTTTCAAAAATACGTTTTTTTGGTAAGCTAAGTATTGACGGAATTTTGTCCAAACAATTTAAACAGTAAATCTAATTGTTTATATTAGTTCTATATTCCAATTGAAGCATTCCCAGGCGTTTGAAAGTCCAATATTAACAGAATTGCAATATTATGAAAAATACGTTTTTTGGTAAGCTAAGTATTGACGGAATTTTTTCTAAACAATTTAATCAGTAAATCTAATTGTTTATATTAGTTCTATTTGCCAATTGCAGCATTCGCAGGCGTTTGAAAGTCCAATATTAACAAAATTGAAAGTTTCAAAAATACGTTTTTTTGGTAAGCTAAGTATTGACGGAATTTTGTCCAAACAATTTAAACAGTAAATCTAATTGTTTATATTAGTTCTATTTGCCAATTGCAGCATTCACAGGCGTTTGAAAGTCCAATATTAACAAAATTGAAAGTTTCAAAAATATGTTTTTTTGGTAAGCTATGTATTGACGGAATTTTGTCCAAACAATTTAAACAGTAAATCTAATTATTTATATTAGTTCTATATTCCAATTGAAGCGTTCCCAGGCGTTTGAAAGTCCAATATTAACAGAATTGCAATATTATGAAAAATACGTTTTTTGGTAAGCTAAGTATTGACGGAATTTTGTCTAAACAATTTAATCAGTAAATCTAATTGTTTATATTAGCTAGATATGCCAATTGCAGCATTCCCAGGCGTTTGAAACTTCAATTTTAACAAAATTGCAATATTATTAAAAATACGTTTTTTGGTAAGCTAAGTATTGACGGAATTTTGTCTAAACAATTTGATCAGTAAATCTAATTGTTTATATTAGTTCTATTTGCCAATTGCAGCATTCGCAGGCCTTTGAAAGTCTAATATTAACAAAATTGAAAGTTTCAAAAATACGTATTTTGGTAAGCTAAGTATTGACGGAATTTTGTCTAAACAATTTAATCAGTAAATCTAATTGTTTATATTAGTTCTATTTGCCAATTGCAGCATTCGCAGGCGTTTGAAAGTCCAATATTAACAAAATTGAAAGTTTCAAAAATACGTTTTTTTGGTAAGCTAAGTATTGACGGAATTTTGTCCAAACAATTTAAACAGTAAATCTAATTATTTATATTAGTTCTATATTCCAATTGAAGCGTTCCCAGGCGTTTGAAAGTCCAATATTAACAGAATTGCAATATTATGAAAAATACGTTTTTTGGTAAGCTAAGTATTGACGGAATTTTGTCTAAACAATTTAATCAGTAAATCTAATTGTTTATATTAGTTCTATTTGCCAATTGCAGCATTCGCAGGCGTTTGAAAGTCCAATATTAACAAAATTGAAAGTTTCAAAAATATGTTTTTTTGGTAAGCTATGTATTGACGGAATTTTGTCCAAACAATTTAAACAGTAAATCTAATTATTTATATTAGTTCTATATTCCAATTGAAGCGTTCCCAGGCGTTTGAAAGTCCAATATTAACAGAATTGCAATATTATGAAAAATACGTTTTTTGGTAAGCTAAGTATTGACGGAATTTTGTCTAAACAATTTAATCAGTAAATCTAATTGTTTATATTAGCTAGATATGCCAATTGCAGCATTCCCAGGCGTTTGAAACTTCAATTTTAACAAAATTGCAATATTATTAAAAATACGTTTTTTGGTAAGCTAAGTATTGACGGAATTTAGTCTAAACAATTTGATCAGTAAATCTAATTGTTTATATTAGTTCTATTTGCCAATTGCAGCATTCGCAGGCCTTTGAAAGTCTAATATTAACAAAATTGAAAGTTTCAAAAATACGTATTTTGGTAAGCTAAGTATTGACGGAATTTTTTGTAACCAATTTAATCAGTAAATCTAATTGTTTATATTAGTTATATATGCCAATTGCAGCATTCCCAGGCGTTTGAAAGTCCAATATTAACAAAATTGAAAGTTTCAAAAATACGTTTTTTTGGTAAGCTAAGTATTGACGGAATTTTGTCCAAACAATTTAAACAGTAAATCTAATTGTTTATATTAGTTCTATTTGCCAATTGCAGCATTCCCAGGCGTTTGAAACTTCAATTTTAACAAAATTGCAATATTATGAAAAATACGTTTTTTGGTAAGCTAAGTATTGACGGAATTTTGTCTAAACAATTTAATCAGTAAATCTAATTGTTTATATTAGTTCTATTTGCCAATTGCAGCATTCGCAGGCGTTTGAAAGTCCAATATTAACAAAATTGAAAGTTTCAAAAATACGTTTTTGGTAAGCTAAGTATTGACGGAATTTTGTCTAAACAATTTAATCAGTAAATCTAATTGTTTATATTAGTTCTATTTGCCAATTGCAGCATTCGCAGGCGTTTGAAAGTCCAATATTAACAAAATTGAAAGTTTCAAAAATACGTTTTTTGGTAAGCTAAGTATTGACGGAATTTTGTCTAAACAATTTAATCAGTAAATCTAATTGTTTATATTAGTTCTATTTGCCAATTGCAGCATTCGCAGGCGTTTGAAAGCCCAATATTAACAACATTGAAAGTTTCAAAAATATGTTTTTTTGGTAAGCTATGTATTGACGGAATTTTGTCCAAACAATTTAAACAGTAAATCTAATTATTTATATTAGTTCTATATTCCAATTGAAGCATTCCCAGGCGTTTGAAAGTCCAATATTAACAGAATTGCAATATTATGAAAAATACGTTTTTTGGTAAGCTAAGTATTGACGGAATTTTGTCTAAACAATTTAATCAGTAAATCTAATTGTTTATATTAGCTAGATATGCCAATTGCAGCATTCCCAGGCGTTTGAAACTTCAATTTTAACAAAATTGCAATATTATGAAAAATACGTTTTTTGGTAAGCTAAGTATTGACGGAATTTTGTCTAAACAATTTAATCAGTAAATCTAATTGTTTATATTAGTTCTATTTGCCAATTGCAGCATTCGCAGGCGTTTGAAAGTCCAATATTAACAAAATTGAAAGTTTCAAAAATACGTTTTTTTGGTAAGCTAAGTATTGACGGAATTTTGTCCAAACAATTTAAACAGTAAATCTAATTGTTTATATTAGTTCTATATTCCAATTGAAGCATTCCCAGGCGTTTGAAAGTCCAATATTAACAGAATTGCAATATTATGAAAAATACGTTTTTTGGTAAGCTAAGTATTGACGGAATTTTTTCTAAACAATTTAATCAGTAAATCTAATTGTTTATATTAGCTAGATATGCCAATTGCAGCATTCCCAGGCGTTTGAAACTTCAATTTTAACAAAATTGCAATATTATTAAAAATACGTTTTTTGGTAAGCTAAGTATTGACGGAATTTTGTCTAAACAATTTAATCAGTAAATCTAATTGTTTATATTAGTTCTATTTGCCAATTGCAGCATTCGCAGGCCTTTGAAAGTCTAATATTAACAAAATTGAAAGTTTCAAAAATACGTATTTTGGTAAGCTAAGTATTGACGGAATTTTGTCTAAACAATTTAATCAGTAAATCTAATTGTTTATATTAGTTCTATTTGCCAATTGCAGCATTCGCAGGTGTTTGAAAGTCCAATATTAACCAAATTGAAAGTTTCAAAAATACGTTTTTTTGGTAAGCTAAGTATTGACGGAATTTTGTCCAAACAATTTAATCAGTAAATCTAATTGTTTATATTAGTTCTATTTGCCAATTGCAGCATTCGCTGGCGTTTGAAAGTCCAATATTAACAAAATTGAAAGTTTCAAAAATAAATTTTTTTTGTAAGCTAAGTTTTGACGGAATTTTGTCTAAACAATTTAATCAGCAAATCTAATGTTTTATATTAGTTCTATATTCCAATTGCAGCATTCGCAGGCGTTTGAAAGTCCAATATTAACAGAATTGCAATATTATGAAAAATACGTTTTTGGTAAGCTAAGTATTGACGGAATTTTTTGTAACCAATTTAATCAGTAAATCTAATTGTTTATATTAGTTATATATGCCAATTGCAGCATTCCCAGGCGTTTGAAAGTCCAATATTAACAAAATTGAAAGTTTCAAAAATACGTTTTTTGGTAAGCTAAGTATTGACGGAATTTTGTCCAAACAATTTAAACAGTAAATCTAATTGTTTATATTAGTTCTATTTGCCAATTGCAGCATTCCCAGGCGTTTGAAACTTCAATTTTAACAAAATTGCAATATTATGAAAAATACGTTTTTTGGTAAGCTAAGTATTGACGGAATTTTGTCTAAACAATTTAATCAGTAAATCTAATTGTTTATATTAGTTCTATTTGCCAATTGCAGCATTCGCAGGCGTTTGAAAGTCCAATATTAACAAAATTGAAAGTTTCAAAAATACGTTTTTTGGTAAGCTAAGTATTGACGGAATTTTGTCTAAACAATTTAATCAGTAAATCTAATTGTTTATATTAGTTCTATTTGCCAATTGCAGCATTCGCAGGCGTTTGAAAGTCCAATATTAACAAAATTGAAAGTTTCAAAAATACGTTTTTTGGTAAGCTAAGTATTGACGGAATTTTGTCTAAACAATTTAATCAGTAAATCTAATTGTTTATATTAGTTCTATTTGCCAATTGCAGCATTCGCAGGCGTTTGAAAGCCCAATATTAACAACATTGAAAGTTTCAAAAATATGTTTTTTTGGTAAGCTATGTATTGACGGAATTTTGTCCAAACAATTTAAACAGTAAATCTAATTATTTATATTAGTTCTATATTCCAATTGAAGCATTCCCAGGCGTTTGAAAGTCCAATATTAACAGAATTGCAATATTATGAAAAATACGTTTTTTGGTAAGCTAAGTATTGACGGAATTTTGTCTAAACAATTTAATCAGTAAATCTAATTGTTTATATTAGCTAGATATGCCAATTGCAGCATTCCCAGGCGTTTGAAACTTCAATTTTAACAAAATTGCAATATTATGAAAAATACGTTTTTTGGTAAGCTAAGTATTGACGGAATTTTGTCTAAACAATTTAATCAGTAAATCTAATTGTTTATATTAGTTCTATTTGCCAATTGCAGCATTCGCAGGCGTTTGAAAGCCCAATATTAACAACATTGAAAGTTTCAAAAATATGTTTTTTTGGTAAGCTATGTATTGACGGAATTTTGTCCAAACAATTTAAACAGTAAATCTAATTATTTATATTAGTTCTATATTCCAATTGAAGCATTCCCAGGCGTTTGAAAGTCCAATATTAACAGAATTGCAATATTATGAAAAATACGTTTTTTGGTAAGCTAAGTATTGACGGAATTTTTTCTAAACAATTTAATCAGTAAATCTAATTGTTTATATTAGCTAGATATGCCAATTGCAGCATTCCCAGGCGTTTGAAACTTCAATTTTAACAAAATTGCAATATTATGAAAAATACGTTTTTTGGTAAGCTAAGTATTGACGGAATTTTGTCTAAACAATTTAATCAGTAAATCTAATTGTTTATATTAGTTCTATTTGCCAATTGCAGCATTCGCAGGCGTTTGAAAGTCCAATATTAACAAAATTGAAAGTTTCAAAAATACGTTTTTTTGGTAAGCTAAGTATTGACGGAATTTTGTCCAAACAATTTAAACAGTAAATCTAATTGTTTATATTAGTTCTATATTCCAATTGCAGCATTCCCAGGCGTTTGAAAGTCCAATATTAACAGAATTGCAATATTATGAAAAATACGTTTTTTGGTAAGCTAAGTATTGACGGAATTTTTTCTAAACAATTTAATCAGTAAATCTAATTGTTTATATTAGCTAGATATGCCAATTGCAGCATTCCCAGGCGTTTGAAACTTCAATTTTAACAAAATTGCAATATTATTAAAAATACGTTTTTTGGTAAGCTAAGTATTGACGGAATTTTGTCTAAACAATTTAATCAGTAAATCTAATTGTTTATATTAGTTCTATTTGCCAATTGCAGCATTCGCAGGCCTTTGAAAGTCTAATATTAACAAAATTGAAAGTTTCAAAAATACGTATTTTGGTAAGCTAAGTATTGACGGAATTTTGTCTAAACAATTTAATCAGTAAATCTAATTGTTTATATTAGTTCTATTTGCCAATTGCAGCATTCGCAGGTGTTTGAAAGTCCAATATTAACCAAATTGAAAGTTTCAAAAATACGTTTTTTTGGTAAGCTAAGTATTGACGGAATTTTGTCCAAACAATTTAATCAGTAAATCTAATTGTTTATATTAGTTCTATTTGCCAATTGCAGCATTCGCTGGCGTTTGAAAGTCCAATATTAACAAAATTGAAAGTTTCAAAAATAAATTTTTTTTGTAAGCTAAGTTTTGACGGAATTTTGTCTAAACAATTTAATCAGCAAATCTAATGTTTTATATTAGTTCTATATTCCAATTGCAGCATTCGCAGGCGTTTGAAAGTCCAATATTAACAGAATTGCAATATTATGAAAAATACGTTTTTTGGTAAGCTAAGTATTGACGGAATTTTTTGTAACCAATTTAATCAGTAAATCTAATTGTTTATATTAGTTATATATGCCAATTGCAGCATTCCCAGGCGTTTGAAAGTCCAATATTAACAAAATTGAAAGTTTCAAAAATACGTTTTTTTGGTAAGCTAAGTATTGACGGAATTTTGTCCAAACAATTTAAACAGTAAATCTAATTGTTTATATTAGTTCTATTTGCCAATTGCAGCATTCGCAGGCGTTTGAAAGTCCAATATTAACAAAATTGAAAGTTTCAAAAATACGTTTTTTTGGTAAGCTAAGTATTGACGGAATTTTGTCCAAACAATTTAAACAGTAAATCTAATTGTTTATATTAGTTCTATATTCCAATTGAAGCAATCCCAGGCGTTTGAAAGTCCAATATTAACAGAATTGCAATATTATGAAAAATACGTTTTTTGGTAAGCTAAGTATTGACGGAATTTTGTCCAAACAATTTAATCAGTAAATCTAATTGTTTATATTAGTTCTATTTGCCAATTGCAGCATTCGCAGGCGTTTGAAAGTCCAATATTAACAAAATTGAAAGTTTCAAAAATACGTTTTTTTGGTAAGCTAAGTTTTGACGGAATTTTGTCTAAACAATTTAATCAGCAAATCTAATGTTTTATATTAGTTCTATATTCCAATTGCAGCATTCCCAGGCGTTTGAAAGTCCAATATTAACAGAATTGCAATATTATGAAAAATACGTTTTTTGGTAAGCTAAGTATTGACGGAATTTTTTGTAACCAATTTAATCAGTAAATCTAATTGTTTATATTAGTTATATATGCCAATTGCAGCATTCCCAGGCGTTTGAAAGTCCAATATTAACAAAATTGAAAGTTTCAAAAATACGTTTTTTTGGTAAGCTAAGTATTGACGGAATTTTGTCCAAACAATTTAAACAGTAAATCTAATTGTTTATATTAGTTCTATTTGCGAATTGCAGCATTCGCAGGCGTTTGAAAGTCCAATATTAACAAAATTGAAAGTTTCAAAAATACGTTTTTTTGGTAAGCTAAGTATTGACGGAATTTTGTCCAAACAATTTAAACAGTAAATCTAATTGTTTATATTAGTTCTATATTCCAATTGAAGCATTCCCAGGCGTTTGAAAGTCCAATATTAACAGAATTGCAATATTATGAAAAATACGTTTTTTGGTAAGCTAAGTATTGACGGAATTTTGTCTAAACAATTTAATCAGTAAATCTAATTGTTTATATTAGTTCTATTTGCCAATTGCAGCATTCGCAGGTGTTTGAAAGTCCAATATTAACCAAATTGAAAGTTTCAAAAATACGTTTTTTTGGTAAGCTAAGTATTGACGGAATTTTGTCCAAACAATTTAAACAGTAAATCTAATTGTTTATATTAGTTCTATTTGCGAATTGCAGCATTCGCAGGCGTTTGAAAGTCCAATATTAACAAAATTGAAAGTTTCAAAAATACGTTTTTTGGTAAGCTAAGTATTGACGGAATTTTGTCCAAACAATTTAAACAGTAAATCTAATTGTTTATATTAGTTCTATATTCCAATTGAAGCATTCCCAGGCGTTTGAAAGTCCAATATTAACAGAATTGCAATATTATGAAAAATACGTTTTTTGGTAAGCTAAGTATTGACGGAATTTTTTCTAAACAATTTAATCAGTAAATCTAATTGTTTATATTAGTTCTATTTGCCAATTGCAGCATTCGCAGGCGTTTGAAAGTCCAATATTAACAAAATTGAAAGTTTCAAAAATACGTTTTTTTGGTAAGCTAAGTATTGACGGAATTTTGTCCAAACAATTTAAACAGTAAATCTAATTGTTTATATTAGTTCTATTTGCCAATTGCAGCATTCACAGGCGTTTGAAAGTCCAATATTAACAAAATTGAAAGTTTCAAAAATATGTTTTTTTGGTAAGCTATGTATTGACGGAATTTTGTCCAAACAATTTAAACAGTAAATCTAATTATTTATATTAGTTCTATATTCCAATTGAAGCGTTCCCAGGCGTTTGAAAGTCCAATATTAACAGAATTGCAATATTATGAAAAATACGTTTTTTGGTAAGCTAAGTATTGACGGAATTTTGTCTAAACAATTTAATCAGTAAATCTAATTGTTTATATTAGCTAGATATGCCAATTGCAGCATTCCCAGGCGTTTGAAACTTCAATTTTAACAAAATTGCAATATTATTAAAAATACGTTTTTTGGTAAGCTAAGTATTGACGGAATTTTGTCTAAACAATTTGATCAGTAAATCTAATTGTTTATATTAGTTCTATTTGCCAATTGCAGCATTCGCAGGCCTTTGAAAGTCTAATATTAACAAAATTGAAAGTTTCAAAAATACGTATTTTGGTAAGCTAAGTATTGACGGAATTTTGTCTAAACAATTTAATCAGTAAATCTAATTGTTTATATTAGTTCTATTTGCCAATTGCAGCATTCGCAGGTGTTTGAAAGTCCAATATTAACCAAATTGAAAGTTTCAAAAATACGTTTTTTTGGTAAGCTAAGTATTGACGGAATTTTGTCCAAACAATTTAATCAGTAAATCTAATTGTTTATATTAGTTCTATTTGCCAATTGCAGCATTCGCTGGCGTTTGAAAGTCCAATATTAACAAAATTGAAAGTTTCAAAAATAAATTTTTTTTGTAAGCTAAGTTTTGACGGAATTTTGTCTAAACAATTTAATCAGCAAATCTAATGTTTTATATTAGTTCTATATTCCAATTGCAGCATTCGCAGGCGTTTGAAAGTCCAATATTAACAGAATTGCAATATTATGAAAAATACGTTTTTTGGTAAGCTAAGTATTGACGGAATTTTTTGTAACCAATTTAATCAGTAAATCTAATTGTTTATATTAGTTATATATGCCAATTGCAGCATTCCCAGGCGTTTGAAAGTCCAATATTAACAAAATTGAAAGTTTCAAAAATACGTTTTTTTGGTAAGCTAAGTATTGACGGAATTTTGTCCAAACAATTTAAACAGTAAATCAAATTGTTTATATTAGCTAGATATTCCAATTGCAGCATTCGCAGGCGTTTGAAAGTCCAATATTAACAAAATTGAAAGTTTCAAAAATACGTTTTTTTGGTAAGCTAAGTATTGACGGAATTTTGTCTAAGCAATTTAATCAGTAAATCAAATTGTTTATATTAGCTAGATATTCCAATTGCAGCATTCGCAGGCGTTTGAAAGTCCAATATTAACAAAATTGAAAGTTTCAAAAATACGTTTTTTTGGTAAGCTAAGTATTGACGGAATTTTGTCCAAACAATTTAAACAGTAAATCTAATTGTTTATATTAGTTCTATATTCCAATTGCAGCATTCCCAGGCGTTTGAAAGTCCAATATTAACAGAATTGCAATATTATGAAAAATACGTTTTTTGGTAAGCTAAGTATTGACGGAATTTTTTGTAACCAATTTAATCAGTAAATCTAATTGTTTATATTAGTTCTATTTGCCAATTGCAGCATTCGCAGGCGTTTGAAAGTCCAATATTAACAAAATTGAAAGTTTCAAAAATACGTTTTTTTGGTAAGCTAAGTATTGACGGAATTTTGTCCAAACAATTTAAACAGTAAATCTAATTGTTTATATTAGTTCTATTTGCGAATTGCAGCATTCGCAGGCGTTTGAAAGTCCAATATTAACAAAATTGAAAGTTTCAAAAATACGTTTTTTTGGTAAGCTAAGTATTGACGGAATTTTGTCCAAACAATTTAAACAGTAAATCTAATTGTTTATATTAGTTCTATATTCCAATTGAAGCATTCCCAGGCGTTTGAAAGTCCAATATTAACAGAATTGCAATATTATGAAAATACGTTTTTTGGTAAGCTAAGTATTGACGGAATTTTTTCTAAACAATTTAATCAGTAAATCTAATTGTTTATATTAGTTCTATTTGCCAATTGCAGCATTCCCAGGCGTTTGAAAGTCCAATATTAACAAAATTGAAAGTTTCAAAAATATGTTTTTTTGGTAAGCTATGTATTGACGGAATTTTGTCCAAACAATTTAAACAGTAAATCTAATTATTTATATTAGTTCTATATTCCAATTGAAGCATTCCCAGGCGTTTGAAAGTCCAATATTAACAGAATTGCAATATTATGAAAAATACGTTTTTTGGTAAGCTAAGTATTGACGGAATTTTGTCTAAACAATTTAATCAGTAAATCTAATTGTTTATATTAGCTAGATATGCCAATTGCAGCATTCCCAGGCGTTTGAAACTTCAATTTTAACAAAATTGCAATATTATGAAAAATACGTTTTTTGGTAAGCTAAGTATTGACGGAATTTTGTCTAAACAATTTAATCAGTAAATCTAATTGTTTATATTAGTTCTATTTGCCAATTGCAGCATTCGCAGGCGTTTGAAAGTCCAATATTAACAAAATTGAAAGTTTCAAAAATACGTTTTTTTGGTAAGCTAAGTATTGACGGAATTTTGTCTAAACAATTTAATCAGTAAATCTAATTGTTTATATTAGTTCTATTTGCCAATTGCAGCATTCGCAGGCGTTTGAAAGTCCAATATTAACAAAATTAAAAGTTTCAAAAATACGTTTTTTTGGTAAGCTAAGTATTGACGGAATTTTGTCTAAACAATTTAATCAGTAAATCTAATTGTTTATATTAGCTAGATATGCCAATTGCAGCATTCCCAGGCGTTTGAAACTTCAATTTTAACAAAATTGGTAAGCTAAGTATTGACGGAATTTTGTCTAAACAATTTAATCAGTAAATCTAATTGTTTATATTAGTTCTATTTGCCAATTGCAGCATTCGCAGGCCTTTGAAAGTCTAATATTAACAAAATTGAAAGTTTCAAAAATACGTTTTTTGGTAAGCTAAGTATTGACGGAATTTTGTCTAAACAATTTAATCAGTAAATCTAATTGTTTATATTAGTTCTATTTGCCAATTGCAGCATTCGCAGGCGTTTGAAAGTCCAATATTAACCAAATTGAAAGTTTCAAAAATACGTTTTTTTGGTAAGCTAAGTATTGACGGAATTTTGTGCAAACAATTTTATCAGTAAATCTAATTGTTTATATTAGTTCTATTTGCCAATTGCAGCATTCGCTGGCGTTTGAAAGTCCAATATTAACAAAATTGAAAGTTTCAAAAATACGTTTTTTTGGTAAGCTAAGTTTTGACGGAATTTTGTCTAAACAATTTAATCAGCAAATCTAATGTTTTATATTAGTTCTATATTCCAATTGCAGCATTCCCAGGCGTTTGAAAGTCCAATATTAACAAAATTGAAAGTTTCAAAAATACGTTTTTTTGGTAAGCTAAGTATTGACGGAATTTTTTGTAACCAATTTAATCAGTAAATCTAATTGTTTATATTAGTTATATATGCCAATTGCAGCATTCCCAGGCGTTTGAAAGTCCAATATTAACAAAATTGAAAGTTTCAAAAATACGTTTTTTGGTAAGCTAAGTATTGACGGAATTTTGTCCAAACAATTTAAACAGTAAATCTAATTGTTTATATTAGTTCTATTTGCCAATTGCAGCATTCGCAGGCGTTTGAAAGTCCAATATTAACAAAATTGAAAGTTTCAAAAATACGTTTTTTTGGTAAGCTAAGTATTGACGGAATTTTGTCCAAACAATTTAAACAGTAAATCTAATTGTTTATATTAGTTCTATATTCCAATTGAAGCATTCCCAGGCGTTTGAAAGTCCAATATTAACAGAATTGCAATATTATGAAAAATACGTTTTTTGGTAAGCTAAGTATTGACGGAATTTTGTCTAAACAATTTAATCAGTAAATCTAATTGTTTATATTAGTTCTATTTGCCAATTGCAGCATTCGCTGGCGTTTGAAAGTCCAATATTAACAAAATTGAAAGTTTCAAAAATACGTTTTTTGGTAAGCTAAGTATTGACGGAATTTTGTCTAAACAATTTAATCAGTAAATCTAATTGTTTATATTAGTTCTATTTGCCAATTGCAGCATTCGCTGGCGTTTGAAAGTCCAATATTAACAAAATTGAAAGTTTCAAAAATACGTTTTTTTGGTAAGCTAAGTATTGACGGAATTTTGTCTAAACAATTTAATCATTAAATCTAATGTTTTATATTAGTTATATTTGCCAATTGTAGCATTCACAGGCGTTTGAAAGTCCAATATTAACAAAATTGAAAGTTATTAAAAATACGTTTTTTGGTAAGCTAAGTATTGACGGAATTTTGTCTAAACAATTTAATCATTAAATCTAATTGTTTATATTAGTTCTATTTGCCAATTGCAGCATTCGCAGGCGTTTGAAAGTCCAATATTAACAAAATTGAAAGTTTCAAAAATACGTTTTTTTGGTAAGCTAAGTATTGACGGAATTTTGTCTAAACAATTTAATCAGTAAATCTAATTGTTTATATTAGTTCTATTTGCCAATTGCAGCATTCGCTGGCGTTTGAAAGTCCAATATTAACAAAATTGAAAGTTTCAAAAATACGTTTTTTTGGTAAGCTAAGTATTGACGGAATTTTGTCTAAACAATTTAATCAGTAAATCTAATTGTTTATATTAGTTCTTTTGGTAAGCTAAGTATTGACGGAATTTTGTCTAAACAATTTAATCAGTAAATCTAATTGTTTATATTAGTTCTATTTGCCAATTGCAGCATTCGCTGGCGTTTGAAAGTCCAATATTAACAAAATTGAAAGTTTCAAAAATACGTTTTTTTGGTAAGCTAAGTATTGACGGAATTTTGTCTAAACAATTTAATCATTAAATCTAATGTTTTATATTAGTTATATTTGCCAATTGTAGCATTCACAGGCGTTTGAAAGTCCAATATTAACAAAATTGAAAGTTATTAAAAATACGTTTTTTGGTAAGCTAAGTATTGACGGAATTTTGTCTAAACAATTTAATCATTAAATCTAATTGTTTATATTAGTTCTATTTGCCAATTGCAGCATTCGCAGGCGTTTGAAAGTCCAATATTAACAAAATTGAAAGTTTCAAAAATACGTTTTTTTGGTAAGCTAAGTATTGACGGAATTTTGTCTAAACAATTTAATCAGTAAATCTAATTGTTTATATTAGTTCTATTTGCCAATTGCAGCATTCGCTGGCGTTTGAAAGTCCAATATTAACAAAATTGAAAGTTTCAAAAATACGTTTTTTTGGTAAGCTAAGTATTGACGGAATTTTGTCCAAACAATTTAAACAGTAAATCTAATTGTTTATATTTGTTCTATATTCCAATTGCAGCATTCCCAGGCGTTTGAAAGTCCAATATTAACAGAATTGCAATATTATTAAAAATACGTTTTTTGGTAAGCTAAGTATTGACGGAATTTTGTCTAAACAATTTAATCATTAAATCTAATTGTTTATATTAGTTCTATTTGCCAATTGCAGCATTCGCAGGCGTTTGAAAGTCCAATATTAACAAAATTGAAAGTTTCAAAAATACGTTTTTTTGGTAAGCTAAGTATTGACGGAATTTTGTCCAAACAATTTAAACAGTAAATCTAATTGTTTATATTTGTTCTATATTCCAATTGCAGCATTCCCAGGCGTTTGAAAGTCCAATATTAACAGAATTGCAATATTATTAAAAATACGTTTTTTGGTAAGCTAAGTATTGACGGAATTTTGTCTAAACAATTTAATCATTAAATCTAATTGTTTATATTAGTTCTATTTGCCAATTGCAGCATTCGCAGGCGTTTGAAAGTCCAATATTAACAAAATTAAAAGTTTCAAAAATACGTTTTTTTGGTAAGCTAAGTATTGACGGAATTTTGTCTAAACAATTTAATCAGTAAATCTAATTGTTTATATTAGCTAGATATGCCAATTGCAGCATTCCCAGGCGTTTGAAACTTCAATTTTAACAAAATTGGTAAGCTAAGTATTGACGGAATTTTGTCTAAACAATTTAATCAGTAAATCTAATTGTTTATATTAGTTCTATTTGCCAATTGCAGCATTCGCAGGCCTTTGAAAGTCTAATATTAACAAAATTGAAAGTTTCAAAAATACGTTTTTTGGTAAGCTAAGTATTGACGGAATTTTGTCTAAACAATTTAATCAGTAAATCTAATTGTTTATATTAGTTCTATTTGCCAATTGCAGCATTCGCAGGCGTTTGAAAGTCCAATATTAACCAAATTGAAAGTTTCAAAAATACGTTTTTTGGTAAGCTAAGTATTGACGGAATTTTGTGCAAACAATTTTATCAGTAAATCTAATTGTTTATATTAGTTCTATTTGCCAATTGCAGCATTCGCTGGCGTTTGAAAGTCCAATATTAACAAAATTGAAAGTTTCAAAAATACGTTTTTTGGTAAGCTAAGTTTTGACGGAATTTTGTCTAAACAATTTAATCAGCAAATCTAATGTTTTATATTAGTTCTATATTCCAATTGCAGCATTCCCAGGCGTTTGAAAGTCCAATATTAACAAAATTGAAAGTTTCAAAAATACGTTTTTTTGGTAAGCTAAGTATTGACGGAATTTTTTGTAACCAATTTAATCAGTAAATCTAATTGTTTATATTAGTTATATATGCCAATTGCAGCATTCCCAGGCGTTTGAAAGTCCAATATTAACAAAATTGAAAGTTTCAAAAATACGTTTTTTTGGTAAGCTAAGTATTGACGGAATTTTGTCCAAACAATTTAAACAGTAAATCTAATTGTTTATATTAGTTCTATTTGCCAATTGCAGCATTCGCAGGCGTTTGAAAGTCCAATATTAACAAAATTGAAAGTTTCAAAAATACGTTTTTTTGGTAAGCTAAGTATTGACGGAATTTTGTCCAAACAATTTAAACAGTAAATCTAATTGTTTATATTAGTTCTATATTCCAATTGAAGCATTCCCAGGCGTTTGAAAGTCCAATATTAACAGAATTGCAATATTATGAAAAATACGTTTTTTGGTAAGCTAAGTATTGACGGAATTTTGTCTAAACAATTTAATCAGTAAATCTAATTGTTTATATTAGTTCTATTTGCCAATTGCAGCATTCGCTGGCGTTTGAAAGTCCAATATTAACAAAATTGAAAGTTTCAAAAATACGTTTTTTTGGTAAGCTAAGTATTGACGGAATTTTGTCTAAACAATTTAATCAGTAAATCTAATTGTTTATATTAGTTCTATTTGCCAATTGCAGCATTCGCTGGCGTTTGAAAGTCCAATATTAACAAAATTGAAAGTTTCAAAAATACGTTTTTTTGGTAAGCTAAGTATTGACGGAATTTTGTCTAAACAATTTAATCATTAAATCTAATGTTTTATATTAGTTATATTTGCCAATTGTAGCATTCACAGGCGTTTGAAAGTCCAATATTAACAAAATTGAAAGTTATTAAAAATACGTTTTTTGGTAAGCTAAGTATTGACGGAATTTTGTCTAAACAATTTAATCATTAAATCTAATTGTTTATATTAGTTCTATTTGCCAATTGCAGCATTCGCAGGCGTTTGAAAGTCCAATATTAACAAAATTGAAAGTTTCAAAAATACGTTTTTTTGGTAAGCTAAGTATTGACGGAATTTTGTCTAAACAATTTAATCAGTAAATCTAATTGTTTATATTAGTTCTATTTGCCAATTGCAGCATTCGCTGGCGTTTGAAAGTCCAATATTAACAAAATTGAAAGTTTCAAAAATACGTTTTTTTGGTAAGCTAAGTATTGACGGAATTTTGTCTAAACAATTTAATCAGTAAATCTAATTGTTTATATTAGTTCTTTTGGTAAGCTAAGTATTGACGGAATTTTGTCTAAACAATTTAATCAGTAAATCTAATTGTTTATATTAGTTCTATTTGCCAATTGCAGCATTCGCTGGCGTTTGAAAGTCCAATATTAACAAAATTGAAAGTTTCAAAAATACGTTTTTTGGTAAGCTAAGTATTGACGGAATTTTGTCTAAACAATTTAATCATTAAATCTAATGTTTTATATTAGTTATATTTGCCAATTGTAGCATTCACAGGCGTTTGAAAGTCCAATATTAACAAAATTGAAAGTTATTAAAAATACGTTTTTGGTAAGCTAAGTATTGACGGAATTTTGTCTAAACAATTTAATCATTAAATCTAATTGTTTATATTAGTTCTATTTGCCAATTGCAGCATTCGCAGGCGTTTGAAAGTCCAATATTAACAAAATTGAAAGTTTCAAAAATACGTTTTTTTGGTAAGCTAAGTATTGACGGAATTTTGTCTAAACAATTTAATCAGTAAATCTAATTGTTTATATTAGTTCTATTTGCCAATTGCAGCATTCGCTGGCGTTTGAAAGTCCAATATTAACAAAATTGAAAGTTTCAAAAATACGTTTTTTTGGTAAGCTAAGTATTGACGGAATTTTGTCCAAACAATTTAAACAGTAAATCTAATTGTTTATATTTGTTCTATATTCCAATTGCAGCATTCCCAGGCGTTTGAAAGTCCAATATTAACAGAATTGCAATATTATTAAAAATACGTTTTTTGGTAAGCTAAGTATTGACGGAATTTTGTCTAAACAATTTAATCAGTAAATCTAATTGTTTATATTAGTTCTATTTGCCAATTGCAGTATTCGCAGGCGTTTGAAAGTCCAATATTATAAAAATTGAAAGTTTCAAAAATACGTTTTTTGGTAAGCTAAGTATTGACGGAATTTTGTCCAAACAATTTAAACAGTAAATCTAATTGTTTATATTAGTTCTATATTCCAATTGAAGCATTCCCAGGCGTTTGAAAGTCCAATATTAACAGAATTGCAATATTATGAAAAATACGTTTTTTGGTAAGCTAAGTATTGACGGAATTTTGTCTAAACAATTTAATCAGTAAATCTAATTGTTTATATTAGCTAGATATGCCAATTGCAGCATTCCCAGGCGTTTGAAACTTCAATTTTAACAAAATTGCAATATTATTAAAAATACGTTTTTTGGTAAGCTAAGTATTGACGGAATTTTGTCTAAACAATTTAATCAGTAAATCTAATTGTTTATATTAGTTCTATTTGCCAATTGCAGTATTCGCAGGCGTTTGAAAGTCCAATATTATAAAAATTGAAAGTTTCAAAAATACGTTTTTTGGTAAGCTAAGTATTGACGGAATTTTGTCTAAACAATTTAATTTAGAGGTCATCTGGAGGTCATCTAGAGGTCATCCGAAGGTCATCTATAGGTCATCTGGAGGTCATCTGAGGGCATCTGGAGGTCATCTAGAGGTCATCTGGAGGTCATCGTTAGGTCATCTGGAGGTCATCTGGAGGTCATCTGAAGTTCGTCTGGAGGTCATCTAGAGGTCATCTGGAGGTCATCTGAGGGCATCTGGAGTTCATCTAGAGGTCATTTGGAAGTCATCGTTTGGTCATCTGGAGCTCATCTGGAGGTCTTCTGGAGGTCATCTGGAGGTCATCTGAGGGCATCTGGAGGTCATCGGGAGGTCCTCTGGAGGTCATCTGAGGGCATCTGGAGGTCATCTAGAGGTCATTTGGAAGTCGTCGTTTGGTCATCTGGAGCTCATCTGGAGGGCATCTGGAGGTCATCTGGAGGTCATCTGGAGGTCATCTGGAAGTCATCTAGAGGTCATCTGGAGGTCATCTGAGGGCATCTAGAGGTCATCCGGAGGTCATCTAGACGTCATTTTTAAGTCATCGTATGGTTATCTGGAGGTCATCAGGAGGTCATCTAGAGGTCATCTGGAGGTCATCTGGATGTCATCTAGAGGTCATTTGGAGGTCAACGGGAGGTCATCTGAAGGTCATCTGGAGCTCATCTGGAGGTCATCTGGAGGTCATCGTTAGGTCATCTGGAGGTCATCTAGAGGTCATCTGGAGGTCATCTGAAAGTCATCTAGAGATCATCTGGAGGTCATCTGGAGGTCATCTGGAAGCGATCGTTTGGTCATCTGGAGGTCATCTGGATGTCATCTAGAGGTCATATGGAGGTCATCTGGAGGTCATCTAAAAGTCATCTAGAGGTCATCTGGAGGTCAACGGGAGGTCCTCTGGAGCTCATCTGGAGGTCATCTGGAGGTCATCGTTAGGTCATCTGGAGCTCATCTGGAGGTCATCTGGAGGTCATCGTTAGGTCATCTGGAGGTCATCTAGAGGTCATCTGGAGGTCATCTGAAAGTCATCTAGAGATCATCTGGAGGTCATCTGGAGGTCATCTGGAAGCGATCGTTTGGTCATCTGGAGGTCATCTGGATGTCATCTAGAGGTCATATGGAGGTCATCTGGAGGTCATCTAAAAGTCATCTAGAGGTCATCTGGAGGTCAACGGGAGGTCCTCTGGAGCTCATCTTGAGGTCATCTGGAGGTCATCTGAAAGTCATCTAGAGATCATCTGGAGGTCATCTGGAGGTCATCTGGAGGTCATCTGGATGTCATCTAGAGGTCATTTGGAAGTCGTCTTTTGGTCATCTGGAGGACATCTGTAGGTCATCTGGAGGTCATCAGAGGGCATCTGGAGGTCATCAGAGGGCATCTGGAGGTCATCTAGAGGTCATCTGGAGGTCATCTGCAGGTCATCTGAGCGCATCTGGAGGTCATCCGGAGGTCATCTGGAGGTCATCTGGAGGTCATCTGGAGGTCATCTGGAAGTCATCTAGAGGTCATCTGGAGGTCATCTGAGGGCATCTGGAGGTCTTCTAGAGGTCATTTGGAAGTCATCGTTTGGTCATCTGGAGCTCAACTGGAGGTCTTCTGGAGGTCATCTGGAGGTCATCTGAGGGCATCTGGAGGTCATCGGGAGGTCGTCTGGAGGTCATCTGAGGGCATCTGGAGGTCATCTAGAGGTCATTTGGAAGTCGTCGTTTGGTCATCTGGAGCTCATCTGGAGGTCATCTGGAGGTCATCTGGAGGTCATCTGAGGGCATCTGGAGGTCATCTGGAGGTCATCTGGAGCTCATCTGGAGGTCATCTGGAGGTCATCGTTAGGTCATCTGAAGGTCATCTAGAGGTCATCTGGAGGTCATCTGAAAGTCATCTAGAGATAATCAGGAGGTCATCTGGAGGTCATCTGGAAGCGATCGTTAGGTCATCTGGAGGTCATCTGGATGTCATCTAGAGGTCATATGGAGGTCATCTGGAGGTCATCTAAAAGTCATCTAGAGGTCATCTGGAGGTCAACGGGAGGTCCTCTGGAGGTCCTCTGGAGGTCATCTGGAGGTCATCTGAGGGCATCTGGAGGTCATCGGGAGGTCCTCTGGAGGTCATCTGAGGGCATCTGGAGGTCATCTAGAGGTCATTTGGAAGTCGTCGTTTGGTCATCTGGAGGTCATCTGGAGGTCATCTGGAGGTCATCTGGAGGTCATCTAGATGTCATCCGTAGGTCATCTGGAGGTCATCTGGAAGTCATCTAGAGGTCATCTGGGGGTTATCTGAGGACATCTAGAGGTCATCTGGAGGTCATCTGAGGGCATCTAGAGGTCATCCGGAGGTCATCTAGACGTCATTTTTAAGTCATCGTATGGTTATCTGGAGGTCATCAGGAGGTCATCTGGAGGTCATCTGGAGGTCATCTGGAGGTCATCTAGATGTCATCCGTAGGTCATCTTGAGGTCATCTGGAGGTCATCTGGAGGTCATCTGGAAGTCATCTAGAGGTCATCTGGAGGTCATCTGAGGGCATCTAGAGGTCATCCGGAGGTCATCTAGACGTCATTTTTAAGTCATCGTATGGTTATCTGGAGGTCATCAGGAGGTCATCTAGAGGTCATCTGGAGGTCATCTGGATGTCATCTAGAGGTCATTTGGAGGTCATCTGGAGGTCATCTAAAAGTCATCTAGAGGTCATCTGGAGGTCAACGGGAGGTCCTCTGGAGGTCCTCTGGAGCTCATCTGGAGGTCATCTGGAGGTCATCGTTAGGTCATCTGGAGGTCATCTTGAGGTCATCTGGAGGTCATCTGAAAGTCATCTAGAGATCATCTGGAGGTCATCTGGAGGTCATCTGGAGGTCATCTGGATGTCATCTGGATGTCATCTAGAGGTCATTTGGAAGTCGTCTTTTGGTCATCTGGAGCTCATCTGGAGGTCATCTGGAGGACATCTGTAGGTCATCTGGAGGTCATCAGAGGGCATCTGGAGGTCATCTAGAGGTCATCTGGAGGTCATCTGGAGGTCATCTGGAGGTCATCTGGAGGTAATCGTTAGGTCATCTGGAGGTCATCTGGAGGTCATCTGCAGGTCATCTTGAGGTCATCTGGAGGTCATCTGAGCGCATCTGGAGGTCATCTGGAGGTCATCTGGAGGTCATCTGGAGGTCATCTGCAAGTCATCTAGAGGTCATCCGAAGGTCATCTGAGGGCATCTGGAGGTCATCTAAAGGTCATTTGGAAGTCATCGTTTGGTCATCTGGAGCTCATCTGGAGGTCTTCTGGAGGTCATCTGGAGGTCATCTGAGGGCATCTGGAGGTCATCGGGAGGTCCTCAGGAGCTCATCTGAGGGCATCTGGAGGTCATCTAGAGGTCATTTGGAAGTCGTCGTTTGGTCATCTGGAGCTCATCTGGAGGTCATCTAGAGGTCATCTGGAGGTCATCTGAGGGCATCTGGAGGTCATCTGGAGGTCATCTGGAGCTCATCTGGAGGTCATCTGGAGGTCATCTTGAGGTCATCTGGAGGTCATCTGGATGTCATCTAGAGGTCATATGGAGGTCATCTGGAGGTCATCTGGAGGTCATCTAGATGTCATCCGTAGGTCATCTGGAGGTCATCTGGAAGTCATCTAGAGGTCATCTGGAGGTCATCAGGAGGTCATCTAGAGGTCATCTGGAGGTCATCTGGAAGTCATCTAGAGGTCATCTGAAGGTCATCCGGAGGTCATCTAGAGGTCATCTAGATGTCATCCGTAGGTCATCTAGAGGTCATCCGGAGGTCATCTAGAGGTCATTTGGAAGTCATCGTTTGGTCATCTGGAGCTCATCTGGAGGTCATCGGGAGGTCATCTGTAGGTCATCTGGAGGTCATCAGAGGGCATCTGGAGGTCATCAGGAGGTCATCTAGAGGTCATCTGGAGGTCATCTGGAAGTCATCTAGAGGTCATCTGGAGGTCATCGTTAGGTCATCTGGAGGTCATCTGGAGGTCATCTGAAGTTCGTCTGGAGGTCATCCGGAGGTCATCTAGAGGTCATCTGGAGGTCATCTGAGGGCATCTGGAGGTCATCTAGAGGTCATTTGGAAGTCATCGTTTGGTCATCTGGAGCTCATCTGGAGGTCTTCTGGAGGTCATCTGGAGGTCATCTGAGGGCATCTGGAGGTCATCGGGAGGTCCTCTGGAGGTCATCTGAGGGCATCTGGAGGTCATCTAGAGGTCATCTGGAGGTCATCTGAGGGCATCTGGAGGTCATCTGGAGGTCATCTAGAGGTCATTTGGAAGTCGTCGTTTGGTCATCTGGAGCTCATCTGGAGGTCATCTGAGGGCATCTGGAGGTCATCTTGAGGTCATCTGGAGGTCATCTGGAGGTCATCTGGAGGTCATCGTTAGGTCATCTGGAGGTCATCTTGAGGTCATCTGGAGGTCATCTGGATGTCATCTAGAGGTCATATGGAGGTCATCTGGAGGTCATCTAGAGGTCATCTGGAGGTCATCGTTAGGTCATCTGGAGGTCATCTGGAGGTCATCTGGAGGTCATCTGGAGGTCATCTGGAGGTCATCTGGAGGTCATCTGCAGGTCATCTTGAGGTCATCTGAGCGTCATCTGGAGGTCATCTGGAGGTCATCTGGAGGTCATCTGGAAGTCATCGTTTGGTCATCTGGAGCTCATCTGGAGGTCATCTGGAGGTCATCTGGAGGTCATCTCAGGGCATCTGGAGGTCATCTGAAAGTCATCTTGAGATCATCTGGAGGTCATCTGGAAGTCATCTAGAGGTCATC
Organism: Drosophila repletoides; assembly: GCA_018150835.1. Taxonomy (NCBI): domain Eukaryota; kingdom Metazoa; phylum Arthropoda; class Insecta; order Diptera; family Drosophilidae; genus Drosophila; species Drosophila repletoides. Next base: position 60,902 of record JAECWQ010000236.1, read on the forward strand.
TGGAGGTCATCTCAGGGCCTCTGGAGGTCATCTGAGGGTCATCTTGAGGTCATCTGGAGGTCATTTGGAAGTCATCGTTTGGTCATCTGGAGGTCATCTGGAGGTCATCTGGGAGGTCATCTAGAGGTCATTTGGAAGTCATCTAGTCATCTAGAAATCATCTGGAGGTCATCTGGAGGTCACTCTAGAGGTCATCTGGAGGTCATCTGGAGGTCATCTGGAGGTCATCTGGAGGTCATCTGGAGGTCATCTGGAGGTCATCTGGAGGTCATCTGGAAGTCATCTAGAGGTCATCTGGAGGTCTCGGGGAATCTGGAGGTCATCTAGAGGTCATCTGGAGGTCATCTGGAGGTCATCTAGAAGCAAGGGTCATCTGGAGGTCATCGGGAGGTCATCTGGAGGTCATCTGGAGGTCATCTGGAGGTCATCTGAAGGTCATCTGGAGGTCATCTGGAGGTCATCTGGAGGTCATCTGAAAGTCATCTAGAGGGCATCTGGAGGTCATCTAGAGGTCATTTGGAAGTCATCGTTTGGATGTCATCTGGAGGTCATTCGTTAAGTCACCTTGGAGGTCATCTGGAGGTCATCTGGAGGTCATCTGGAGGTCATCTGGAGGTCATCTGGAGGTCATCTGGAGGTCATCTGGAGGTCATCAGAGGTCATCTGGAGGTCATCTGGAGGTCATCTGAGGACATCTGGAGGTCATCGTTAGGTCATCTGGAGGTCATCTGGAGGTCATCTGGAGGTCGTCTGGAGGTCATCCGGAAGTCATCTAGAGGTCATCTGGAGGTCATCTGAGGGCATCTGGAGGTCATCTAGAGGTCATTTGGAAGTCATCGTTTGGTCATCTGGAGCTCATCTGGAGGTCTTCTGGAGGTCATCTAGAGGTCATCTGAGGGCATCTGGAGGTCATCGGGAGGTCCTCTGGAGGTCATCTGAGGGCATCTGGAGGTCATCTAGAGGTCATTTGGAGGTCATCTTGGATGTCATCTGGAAGCTCATCTAGAAATCTAGAAATCATCTGGAGGTCATCTGGAGGTCATCTGAGGGCATCTGGAGGTCATCTGGAGGTCATTTGTAAGTCATCATTTGGTCATCTGGAGGTCATCGGTGAGGTCATCTGGAAGGTCATCTAGAGGTCATCTGAGGTCACCTGGAGGTCATCTAGAGCTCATCTGGAGGTCATCTGGAGGTCATCTGGAGGTCATCTGAGGTCATCTGGAGGTCATCTGGAGGTCATCTGGAGGCTCATCTGGAGGTCATCTGGAGGTCATCTTAAAAGTCATCTGGAGGTCATCTGGAGGTCATCTGGAGGTCATATGGAGGTCATCTGGAGGTCATCTGGAGGTCATCTGGAGGTCATCTGGAGGTCATCCGGAGGTCATCTGGAGGTCATCTGGAAGTCATCTAGAGGTCATCTGGAGTCGGAGGTCATCTGGAGGTCATCTGGAGGTCATCTGGAAGTCATCTAGAGGTCATCTGGAGAGGTCATCTGAGGTCATCTAGAGGTCATCTAGAGGTCATCTGTAGGTCATCTAGAGGTCATCTGGAGGTCATCTAGAGGTCATTTGGAAGTCATCGTTTGGTCATCTGGAGCTCATCTGGAGGTCATCGGGAGGTCATCTGTAGGTCATCTGGAGGTCATCTGAGGGCATCTGGAGGTCATCTAGAGGTCATCTGGAGGTCATCGTTAGGTCATCTGGAGGTCATCTGGAGGTCATCTGGAGGTCATCTGGAGGTCATCTGCAGGTCATCTTGAGGTCATCTGGAGGTCATCTGGAGCGTCATCTGGAGGTCATCTGGAAGGTCATCTGGAGGTCATCTGGAGGTCATCGTTTGGTCATCTGGAGCTCATCTGGAGGTCATCTGGAGGTCATCTGGAGTTCATCTCAGGGTATCTGGAGGTCATCTGAAAGTCATCTTGAGATCATCAGAAAGTCATCTGGAAGTCATCTAGAGGTCATCTGGAGGTCATCTGAGGGCATCTGGAGGTCATCTAGAGGTCATTTGGAAGTCATCGTTTGGTCACCTGGAGCTCATCTGGAGGTCATCTGGAGGTCATCTGGAGGTCACCTAGAGGTCATCTAGAAATCATCTAGAAATCATCTGGAGGTCATCTGGAGGTCACCTGGATGTCATCTCAGGGCATCTGGAGGTCATCTGAAAGTTTGAGGTCATCTGGAGGTCATCTGGAGGTCATCTGGAGGTCATCTGGAGGTCATCTGGAGGTCATCTGTAGGTCATCTGGAGGTCATCTCAGGGCATCTGGAGGTCATCTGAAAGTCATCTTGAGATCATCTGGAGGTCATCTGGAAGTCATCTAGAGGTCATCTGGAGGTCATCTGGAGGGCATCTGGAGGTCATCTAGAGGTCATTTGGAAGTCATCGTTTGGTCCTCTGGAGGTCACGCAGGAGGTCCTCTGGAGGTCATCGTTGGAGGTCACCTGGAGGTCATCTGGAGGTCATCTAGAGGTCATCTGGAGGTCATCTGGAAGTCATCTAGAGGTCATCTGGAGGTCATCTGAAAGTCATCTAGAGATAATCAGGAGGTCATCTGGAGGTCATCTGGAAGCGATCGTATAGGTCATCTGGAGGTCATCTGGATGTCATCTAGAGGTCATATGGAGGTCATCTGGAGGTCATCTAAAAGTCATCTAGAGGTCATCTGGAGGTCAACGGGGAGGTCCTCTGGAGGTCCTCTGGAGCTCATCTGGAGGTCATCTGGAGGTCATCGTTAGGTCATCTGGAGGTCATCTTGAGGTCATCTGGAGGTCATCTGAAAGTCATCTAGAGATCATCTGGAGGTCATCTGGAGGTCATCTGGAGGTCATCTGGATGTCATCTAGAGGTCATTTGGAAGTCGTCTTTTGGTCATCTGGAGCTCATCTGGAGGTCATCTGGAGGACATCTGTAGGTCATCTGGAGGTCATCAGAGGGCATCTGGAGGTCATCAGAGGGCATCTGGAGGTCATCTAGAGGTCATCTGGAGGTCATCTGGAGCGCATCTGGAGGTCATCTGGAGGTCATCTGGAGGTCATCTGGAGGTCATCTGGAAGTCATCTAGAGGTCATCTGGAGGTCATCTGAGGGCATCTAGAGGTCATCCGGAGGTCATCTAGACGTCATTTTAAGTCATCGTATGGTTATCTGGAGGTCATCAGGAGGTCATCTAGAGGTCATCTGGAGGTCATCTGGATGTCATCTAGGTTTTGGAGGTCATCTGGAGGTCTGGAGGTCATCTGAAGGTCATCTGGAGCTCATCTGGAGGTCATCTGGAGGTCATCGTTAGGTCATCTGAAGGTCATCTAGAGGTCATCTGGAGGTCATCTGAAAGTCATCTAGAGATCATCTGGAGGTCATCTGGAGGTCATCTGGAAGCGATCGTTAGGTCATCTGGAGGTCATCTGGATGTCATCTAGAGGTCATATGGAGGTCATCTGGAGGTCATCTAAAAGTCATCTAGAGGTCATCTGGAGGTCATCAGGAGGTCATCTAGAGGTCATCTGGAGGTCATCTGGAAGTCATCTAGAGGTCATCTGAAGGTCATCCGGAGGTCATCTAGAGGTCATCTAGATGTCATCCGTAGGTCATCTAGAGGTCATCCGGAGGTCATCTAGAGGTCATTTGGAAGTCATCGTTTGGTCATCTGGAGCTCATCTGGAGGTCATCGGGAGGTCATCTGTAGGTCATCTGGAGGTCATCAGAGGGCATCTGGAGGTCATCTAGAGGTCATCTGGAGGTCATCGTTAGGTCATCTGGAGGTCATCTGGAGGTCATCTGGAGGTCATCTGGAGGTCATCTGCAGGTCATCTTGAGGTCATCTGGAGGTCATCTGAGCGCATCTGGAGGTCATCTGGAGGTCATCTGGAGGTCATCTGGAAGTCATCGTTTGGTCATCTGGAGCTCATCTGGAGGTCATCTGGAGGTCATCTGGAGTTCATCTCAGGGTATCTGGAGGTCATCTGAAAGTCATCTTGAGATCATCAGGAGGTCATCTGGAAGTCATCTAGAGGTCATCTGGAGGTCATCTGAGGGCATCTGGAGGTCATCTAGAGGTCATTTGGAAGTCATCGTTTGGTCACCTGGAGCTCATCTGGAGGTCATCTGGAGGTCATCTGGAGGTCACCTAGAGGTCATCTAGAAATCATCTAGAAATCATCTGGAGGTCATCTGGAGGTCACCTGGATGTCATCTCAGGGCATCTGGAGGTCATCTGAAAGTCATCTTGAGATCATCTGGAGGTCATCTGGAAGTCATCTAGAGGTCATCTGGAGGTCATCTGGAGGTCATCTGGAGGTCATCTGGAGGTCATCTCAGGGCATCTGGAGGTCATCTGAAAGTCATCTTGAGATCATCTGGAGGTCATCTGGAAGTCATCTAGAGGTCATCTGGAGGTCATCTGAGGGAATCTGGAGGTCATCTAGAGGTCATTTGGAAGTCATCGTTTGGTCCTCTGGAGGTCATCGGGAGGTCCTCTGGAGGTCATCGTTAGGTCACCTGGAGGTCATCTGGAGGTCATCTAGAGGTCATCTGGAGGTCATCTGGAAGTCATCTAGAGGTCATCTGGAGGTCATCTGAAAGTCATCTAGAGATAATCAGGAGGTCATCTGGAGGTCATCTGGAAGCGATCGTTAGGTCATCTGGAGGTCATCTGGATGTCATCTAGAGGTCATATGGAGGTCATCTGGAGGTCATCTAAAAGTCATCTAGAGGTCATCTGGAGGTCAACGGGAGGTCCTCTGGAGGTCCTCTGGAGCTCATCTGGAGGTCATCTGGAGGTCATCGTTAGGTCATCTGGAGGTCATCTTGAGGTCATCTGGAGGTCATCTGAAAGTCATCTAGAGATCATCTGGAGGTCATCTGGAGGTCATCTGGAGGTCATCTGGATGTCATCTAGAGGTCATTTGGAAGTCGTCTTTTGGTCATCTGGAGCTCATCTGGAGGTCATCTGGAGGACATCTGTAGGTCATCTGGAGGTCATCAGAGGGCATCTGGAGGTCATCAGAGGGCATCTGGAGGTCATCTAGAGGTCATCTGGAGGTCATCTGAGCGCATCTGGAGGTCATCTGGAGGTCATCTGGAGGTCATCTGGAGGTCATCTGGAAGTCATCTAGAGGTCATCTGGAGGTCATCTGAGGGCATCTAGAGGTCATCCGGAGGTCATCTAGACGTCATTTTTAAGTCATCGTATGGTTATCTGGAGGTCATCAGGAGGTCATCTAGAGGTCATCTGGAGGTCATCTGGATGTCATCTAGAGGTCATTTGGAGGTCAACGGGAGGTCATCTGAAGGTCATCTGGAGCTCATCTGGAGGTCATCTGGAGGTCATCGTTAGGTCATCTGAAGGTCATCTAGAGGTCATCTGGAGGTCATCTGAAAGTCATCTAGAGATCATCTGGAGGTCATCTGGAGGTCATCTGGAAGCGATCGTTAGGTCATCTGGAGGTCATCTGGATGTCATCTAGAGGTCATATGGAGGTCATCTGGAGGTCATCTAAAAGTCATCTAGAGGTCATCTGGAGGTCAACGGGAGGTCCTCTGGAGGTCCTCTGGAGCTCATCTGGAGGTCATCTGGAGGTCATCGTTAGGTCATCTGGAGGTCATCTTGAGGTCATCTGGAGGTCATCTGAAAGTCATCTAGAGATCATCTGGAGGTCATCTGGAGGTCATCTGGAGGTCATCTGGATGTCATCTAGAGGTCATTTGGAAGTCGTCTTTTGGTCATCTGGAGCTCATCTGGAGGTCATCTGGAGGACATCTGTAGGTCATCTGGAGGTCATCAGAGGGCATCTGGAGGTCATCAGAGGGCATCTGGAGGTCATCTAGAGGTCATCTGGAGGTCATCTGCAGGTCATCTGAGCGCATCTGGAGGTCATCTGGAGGTCATCTGGAGGTCATCTGGAGGTCATCTGGAAGTCATCTAGAGGTCATCTGGAGGTCATCTGAGGGCATCTGGAGGTCTTCTAGAGGTCATTTGGAAGTCATCGTTTGGTCATCTGGAGCTCATCTGGAGGTCTTCTGGAGGTCATCTGGAGGTCATCTGAGGGCATCTGGAGGTCATCGGGAGGTCCTCTGGAGGTCATCTGAGGGCATCTGGAGGTCATCTAGAGGTCATTTGGAAGTCGTCGTTTGGTCATCTGGAGCTCATCTGGAGGTCATCTGGAGGTCATCTGGAGGTCATCTGAGGGCATCTGGAGGTCATCTGGAGGTCATCTGGAGCTCATCTGGAGGTCATCTGGAGGTCATCGTTAGGTCATCTGAAGGTCATCTAGAGGTCATCTGGAGGTCATCTGAAAGTCATCTAGAGATAATCAGGAGGTCATCTGGAGGTCATCTGGAAGCGATCGTTAGGTCATCTGGAGGTCATCTGGATGTCATCTAGAGGTCATATGGAGGTCATCTGGAGGTCATCTAAAAGTCATCTAGAGGTCATCTGGAGGTCAACGGGAGGTCCTCTGGAGGTCCTCTGGAGGTCATCTGGAGGTCATCTGAGGGCATCTGGAGGTCATCGGGAGGTCCTCTGGAGGTCATCTGAGGGCATCTGGAGGTCATCTAGAGGTCATTTGGAAGTCGTCGTTTGGTCATCTGGAGGTCATCTGGAGGTCATCTGGAGGTCATCTAGATGTCATCCGTAGGTCATCTGGAGGTCATCGTTAGGTCATCTGAAGGTCATCTAGAGGTCATCTGGAGGTCATCTGGAGGTCATCTGAAAGTCATCTAGAGATCATCTGGAGGTCATCTGGAGGTCATCTGGAAGCGATCGTTAGGTCATCTGGAGGTCATCTGGATGTCATCTAGAGATCATATGGAGGTCATCTGGAGGTCATCTGAAAGTCATCTAGAGGTCATCTGGAGGTCAACGGGAGGTCCTCTGGAGGTCCTCTGGAGCTCATCTGGAGGTCATCTGGAGCTCATCGTTAGGTCATCTGGAGGTCATCTTGAGGTCATCTGGAGGTCATCTGAAAGTCATCTGGAGGTCATCTGGAGGTCATCTGGAGGTCATCTGGAGGTCATCTGGAGGTCATCTAGATGTCATCCGTAGGTCATCTGGAGGTCATCTGGAAGTCATCTAGAGGTCATCTGGGGGTCATCTGAGGACATCTAGAGGTCATCTGGAGGTCATCAGGAGGTCATCTAGAGGTCATCTGGAGGTCATCTGGAAGTCATCTAGAGGTCATCTGGAGGTCATCCGGAGGTCATCTAGATGTCATCTAGATGTCATCCGTAGGTCATCTAGAGGTCATCCGGAGGTCATCTAGAGGTCATTTGGAAGTCATCGTTAGGTCATCTGGAGGTCATCTTGAGGTCATCTGGAGGTCATCTGAAAGTCATCTGGAGGTCATCTGGAGGTCATCTGGAGGTCATCTGGAGGTCATCTGGAGGTCATCTAGATGTCATCCGTAGGTCATCTGGAGGTCATCTGGAAGTCATCTAGAGGTCATCTGGGGGTCATCTGAGGACATCTAGAGGTCATCTGTAGGTCATCTGGATGTCATCAGAGGGCATCTGGAGGTCATCTAGAGGTCATCTGGAGGTCATCGTTAGGTCATCTGGAGGTCATCGGCAGGTCATCTGGAGGTCATCTGGAGGTCATCTGGAGGTCATCTGGAGGTCATCTGGAGGTCATCTGCAGGTCATCTTGAGGTCATCTGGAGGTCATCTGAGCGCATCTGGAGGTCATCTGGAGGTCATCTGGAGGTCATCTGAAGGTCATCTGGAAGTCATCGTTTGGTCATCTGGAGCTCATCTGGAGGTCATCTGGAGGTCATCTGGAGGTCATCTCAGGGCATCTGGAGGTCATCTGCAAGTCATCTTGAGATCATCTGGAGATCATCTGGAAGTCATCTAGAGGTCATCTGGAGGTCATCTGAGGGCATCTGGAGGTCATCTAGAGGTCATTTGGAAGTCATCGTTTGGTCATCTGGAGCTCATCTGGAGGTCATCTGGAGGTCATCTGGAGGTCATTTCAGGGCATCTGGAGGTCATCTGAAAGTCATCTTGAGATCATCTGGAGGTCATCTGGAAGTCATCTAGAGGTCATTTGGAAGTCATAGTTTGGTCATCTGGAGCTCATCTGAAAGTCATCTAGAGGTCATCTGGAGGTCAACGGGAGGTCCTCTGGAGGTCCTCTGGAGCTCATCTGGAGGTCATCTAGAGGTCATCGTTAGGTCATCTGGAGGTCATCTTGAGGTCATCTGGAGGTCATCTGAAAGTCATCTGGAGGTCATCTGGAGGTCATCTGGAGGTCATCTGGAGGTCATCTGGAGGTCATCTAGATGTCATCCGTAGGTCATCTGGAGGTCATCTGGAAGTCATCTAGAGGTCATCTGGGGGTCATCTGAGGACATCTAGAGGTCATCTGGAGGTCATGAGGAGGTCATCTAGAGGTCATCTGGAGGTCATCTGGAAGTCATCTAGAGGTCATCTGGAGGACATCCGGAGGTCATCTAGAGGTCATCTAGATGTCATCCGTAGGTCATCTAGAGGTCATCCGGAGGTCATCTAGAGGTCATTTTGAAGTCATCGTTTGGTCATCTGGAGCTCATCTGGAGGTCATCGGGAGGTCATCTGTAGGTCATCTGGAGGTCATCAGAGGGCATCTGGAGGTCATCTAGAGGTCATCTGGAGGTCATCGTTAGGTCATCTGGAGGTCATCTGGAGGTCATCTGGAGGTCATCTGGAGGTCATCTGGAGGTCATCTGGAGGTCATCTGCAGGTCATCTTGAGGTCATCTGGAGGTCATCTGGAAGTCATCGTTTGGTCATCTGGAGCTCATCTGGAGGTCATCTGGAGGTCATCTCAGGGCATCTGGAGGTCATCTGAAAGTCATCTTGAGATCATCTGGAGGTCATCTGGAAGTCATCTGGAGGTCATCTGGAGGTCATCTCAGGGCCTTTGGAGGTCATCTGAAAGTCATCTTGAGATCATCTGGAGGTCATCTGGAAGTCATCTAGAGGTCATCTGGAGGTCATCTGAGGGAATCTGGAGGTCATCTAGAGGTCATTTGGAAGTCATCGTTTGGTCCTCTGGAGGTCATCGGGAGGTCCTCTGGAGGTCATCGTTAGGTCACCTGGAGGTCATCTGGAGGTCATCTAGAGGTCATCTGGAGGTCATCTGGAAGTCATCTAGAGGTCATCTGGAGGTCATCTAGAGGTCATCCGGAGGTCATCTAGAGGTCATCTGGAGGTCATCTGAGGGCATCTGGAGGTCATCTAGAGGTCATCTGGAGGTCATCGTTAGGTCATCTGGAGGTCATCTGGAGGTCATCTGAAGTTCGTCTGGAGGTCATCCGGAGGTCATCTAGAGGTCATCTGGAGGTCATCTGAGGGCATCTGGAGGTCATCTAGAGGTCATTTGTAAGTCATCGTTTGGTCCTCTGGAGGTCATCGTTAGGTCACCTGGAGGTCATCTGGAGGTCATCTAGAGGTCATCTGGAGGTCATCTGGAAGTCATCTAGAGGTCATCTGGAGGTCATCTAGAGGTCATCCGGAGGTCATCTAGAGGTCATCTGGAGGTCATCTGAGGACATCTGGAGGTCATCGTTAGGTCATCTGGAGGTCATCTGGAGGTCATCTGAAGTTCGTCTGGAGGTCATCCGGAGGTCATCTAGAGGTCATCTGGAGGTCATCTGAGGGCATCTGGAGGTCATCTAGAGGTCATTTGGAAGTCATCGTTTGGTCATCTGGAGCTCATCTGGAGGTCTTCTGGAGGTCATCTAGAGGTCATCCGAGGGCATCTGGAGGTCATCGGGAGGTCCTCTGGAGGTCATCTGAGGGCATCTGGAGGTCATCTGGAGGTCATCTGGAGGTCATCTGGATGTCATCTGGAAGTCATCTAGAAATCATCTAGAAATCATCTGGAGGTCATCTGGAGGTCATCTGAGGGCATCTGGAGGTCATCTAGAGGTCATTTGTAAGTCATCGTTTGGTCCTCTGGAGGTCATCGGGAGGTCCTCTGGAGGTCATCGTTAGGTCACCTGGAGGTCATCTGGAGGTCATCTAGAGGTCATCTGGAGGTCATCTGGAAGTCATCTGAGGGCATCTGGAGGTCATCTGGAGGTCATCTGGAGGTCATCTAGAGGTCATCTGGAGGTCATCTGAGGACATCTGGAGGTCATCTAGAGGTCATCTGGAGGTCATATCGTTAGGTCATCTGGAGGTCATCTGGAGGTCATCTGAAGTTCGTCTGGAGGTCATCCGGAGGTCATCTAGAGGTCATCTAGAGGTCATCTGAGGGCATCTGGAGGTCATCTAGAGGTCATTTGGAAGTCATCGTTTGGTCATCTGGAGCTCATCTGGAGGTCATCTGGAGGACATCTGTAGGTCATCCGGACGTCATCTAGAGGTCATCTGGAGGTCATCTGAGGACATCTGGAGGTCATCTAGAGGTCATCTGGAAGTCATCTAGAAATCATCTAGAAATCATCTGGAGGTCATCTGGAGGTCATCTAGAAATCATCTAGAAATCATCTGGAGGTCATCTGGAGGTCATCTGAGGGCATCTGGAGGTCATCTAGAGGTCATTTGTAAGTCATCGTTTGGTCCTCTGGAGGTCATCTGTAGGTCACCTGGAGGTCATCTGGAGGTCATCTAGGAGGTCATCTGGAGGTCATCTGGAAGTCATCTAGAGGTCATCTGGAGGTCATCTAGAGGTCATCCGGAGGTCATCTAGAGGTCATCGTTAGGTCATCTGGAGGTCATCTTGAGGTCATCTGGAGGTCATCTGAAAGTCATCTAGAGATCATCTGGAGGTCATCTGGAGGTCATCTGGAGGTCATCTGAGGGAATCTGGAGGTCATCTAGAGGTCATTTGGAAGTCATCGTTTGGTCCTCTGGAGGTCATCGTTAGGTCATCTGGAGGTCATCTAGAGGTCATCTGGAGGTCATCTGAGGGAATCTGGAGGTCATCTAGAGGTCATTTGGAAGTCATCGTTTGGTCCTCTGGAGGTCATCGGGAGGTCCTCTGGAGGTCATCGTTAGGTCATCTGAAAGTCATCTTGAGATCATCTGGAGGTCATCTGGAAGTCATCTGGAGGTCATCTGGAGGTCATCTGGAAGCGATCGTTAGGTCATCTGGAGGTCATCTGGATGTCATCTAGAGATCATATGGAGGTCATCTGGAGGTCATCTGAAAGTCATCTAGAGGTCATCTGGAGGTCAACGGGAGGTCCTCTGGAGGTCCTCTGGAGCTCATCTGGAGGTCATCTGGAGGTCATCGTTAGGTCATCTGGAGGTCATCTAGAGGTCATCTGGAGGTCAACGGGAGGTCCTCTGGAGGTCATCTGGAGGTCATCTGGAGGTCATCTGGAGGTCATCTAGATGTCATCCGTAGGTCATCTGGAGGTCATCTGGAAGTCATCTAGAGGTCATCTGGGGGGTCATCTGAGGACATCTAGAGGTCATCTGGAGGTCATCTGGAGGTCATCTAGAGGTCATCTGGAGGTCATCTGGAAGTCATCTAGAGGTCATCTGGAGGTCATCCGGAGGTCATCTAGAGGTCATCTAGATGTCATCCGTAGGTCATCTAGAGGTCATCCGGAGGTCATCTAGAGGTCATTTGGAAGTCATCGTTTGGTCATCTGGAGCTCATCTGGAGGTCATCGGGAGGTCATCTGTAGGTCATCTGGATGTCATCAGAGGGCATCTGGAGGTCATCTAGAGGTCATCTGGAGGTCATCGTTAGGTCATCTGGAGGTCATCGGCAGGTCATCTGGAGGTCATCTGGAGGTCATCTGGAGGTCATCTGGAGGTCATCTGCAGGTCATCTTGAGGTCATCTGGAGGTCATCTGAGCGCATCTGGAGGTCATCTGGAGGTCATCTGGAGGTCATCTGAAGGTCATCTGGAAGTCATCGTTTGGTCATCTGGAGCTCATCTGGAGGTCATCTGGAGGTCATCTGGAGGTCATCTCAGGGCATCTGGAGGTCATCTGAAAGTCATCTTGAGATCATCTGGAGGTCATCTGGAAGTCATCTAGAGGTCATCTGGAGGTCATCTGAGGGCATCTGGAGGTCATCTAGAGGTCATTTGGAAGTCATCGTTTGGTCATCTGGAGCTCATCTGGAGGTCATCTGGAGGTCATCTGGAGGTCATCTCAGGGCATCTGGAGGTCATCTGAAAGTCATCTTGAGATCATCTGGAGGTCATCTGGAAGTCATCTAGAGGTCATTTGGAAGTCATAGTTTGGTCATCTGGAGCTCATCTGAAAGTCATCTAGAGGTCATCTGGAGGTCAACGGGAGGTCCTCTGGAGGTCCTCTGGAGGTCATCTGGAGGTCATCTGGAGGTCATCTGCAGGTCATCTTGAGGTCATCTGGAGGTCATCTGGAAGTCATCGTTTGGTCATCTGGAGCTCATCTGGAGGTCATCTGGAGGTCATCTCAGGGCATCTGGAGGTCATCTGAAAGTCATCTTGAGATCATCTGGAGGTCATCTGGAAGTCATCTGGAGGTCATCTGGAGGTCATCTCAGGGCCTTTGGAGGTCATCTGAAAGTCATCTTGAGATCATCTGGAGGTCATCTGGAAGTCATCTAGAGGTCATCTGGAGGTCATCTGAGGGAATCTGGAGGTCATCTAGAGGTCATTTGGAAGTCATCGTTTGGTCCTCTGGAGGTCATCGGGAGGTCCTCTGGAGGTCATCGTTAGGTCACCTGGAGGTCATCTGGAGGTCATCTAGAGGTCATCTGGAGGTCATCTGGAAGTCATCTAGAGGTCATCTGGAGGTCATCTAGAGGTCATCCGGAGGTCATCTAGAGGTCATCTGGAGGTCATCTGAGGGCATCTGGAGGTCATCTAGAGGTCATCTGGAGGTCATCGTTAGGTCATCTGGAGGTCATCTGGAGGTCATCTGAAGTTCGTCTGGAGGTCATCCGGGAGGTCATCTAGAGGTCATCTGGAGGTCATCTGAGGGCATCTGGAGGTCATCTAGAGGTCATTTGTAAGTCATCGTTTGGTCCTCTGGAGGTCATCGTTAGGTCACCTGGAGGTCATCTGGAGGTCATCTAGAGGTCATCTGGAGGTCATCTGGAAGTCATCTAGAGGTCATCTGGAGGTCATCTAGAGGTCATCCGGGAGGTCATCTAGAGGTCATCTGGAGGTCATCTGAGGACATCTGGAGGTCATCGTTAGGTCATCTGTAGGTCATCTGGAGGTCATCTGAAGTTCGTCTGGAGGTCATCCGGAGGTCATCTAGAGGTCATCTGGAGGTCATCTGAGGGCATCTGGAGGTCATCTAGAGGTCATTTGGAAGTCATCGTTTGGTCATCTGGAGCTCATCTGGAGGTCTTCTGGAGGTCATCTAGAGGTCATCCGAGGGCATCTGGAGGTCATCGGGAGGTCCTCTGGAGGTCATCTGAGGGCATCTGGAGGTCATCTGGAGGTCATCTGGAGGTCATCTGGATGTCATCTGGAAGTCATCTAGAAATCATCTAGAAATCATCTGGAGGTCATCTGGAGGTCATCTGAGGGCATCTGGAGGTCATCTAGAGGTCATTTGTAAGTCATCGTTTGGTCCTCTGGAGGTCATCGGGAGGTCCTCTGGAGGTCATCGTTAGGTCACCTGGAGGTCATCTGGAGGTCATCTAGAGGTCATCTGGAGGTCATCTGGAAGTCATCTAGAGGTCATCTGGAGGTCATCTAGAGGTCATCCGGAGGTCATCTAGAGGTCATCTGGAGGTCATCTGAGGACATCTGGAGGTCATCTAGAGGTCATCTGGAGGTCATCGTTAGGTCATCTGGAGGTCATCTGGAGGTCATCTGAAGTTCGTCTGGAGGTCATCCGGAGGTCATCTAGAGGTCATCTAGAGGTCATCTGAGGGCATCTGGAGGTCATCTAGAGGTCATTTGGAAGTCATCGTTTGGTCATCTGGAGCTCATCTGGAGGTCATCTGGAGGACATCTGTAGGTCATCCGGACGTCATCTAGAGGTCATCTGGAGGTCATCTGAGGACATCTGGAGGTCATCTAGAGGTCATCTGGAAGTCATCTAGAAATCATCTAGAAATCATCTGGAGGTCATCTGGAGGTCATCTAGAAATCATCTAGAAATCATCTGGAGGTCATCTGGAGGTCATCTGAGGGCATCTGGAGGTCATCTAGAGGTCATTTGTAAGTCATCGTTTGGTCCTCTGGAGGTCATCGTTAGGTCACCTGGAGGTCATCTGGAGGTCATCTAGAGGTCATCTGGAGGTCATCTGGAAGTCATCTAGAGGTCATCTGGAGGTCATCTAGAGGTCATCCGGAGGTCATCTAGAGGTCATCGTTAGGTCATCTGGAGGTCATCTTGAGGTCATCTGGAGGTCATCTGAAAGTCATCTAGAGATCATCTGGAGGTCATCTGGAGGTCATCTGGAGGTCATCTGAGGGAATCTGGAGGTCATCTAGAGGTCATTTGGAAGTCATCGTTTGGTCCTCTGGAGGTCATCGTTAGGTCATCTGGAGGTCATCTAGAGGTCATCTGGAGGTCATCTGAGGGAATCTGGAGGTCATCTAGAGGTCATTTGGAAGTCATCGTTTGGTCCTCTGGAGGTCATCGGGAGGTCCTCTGGAGGTCATCGTTAGGTCATCTGAAAGTCATCTTGAGATCATCTGGAGGTCATCTGGAAGTCATCTGGAGGTCATCTGGAGGTCATCTGGAAGCGATCGTTAGGTCATCTGGAGGTCATCTGGATGTCATCTAGAGATCATATGGAGGTCATCTGGAGGTCATCTGAAAGTCATCTAGAGGTCATCTGGAGGTCAACGGGAGGTCCTCTGGAGGTCCTCTGGAGCTCATCTGGAGGTCATCTGGAGGTCATCGTTAGGTCATCTGGAGGTCATCTAGAGGTCATCTGGAGGTCAACGGGAGGTCCTCTGGAGGTCATCTGGAGGTCATCTGGAGGTCATCTGGAGGTCATCTAGATGTCATCCGTAGGTCATCTGGAGGTCATCTGGAAGTCATCTAGAGGTCATCTGGGGGTCATCTGAGGACATCTAGAGGTCATCTGGAGGTCATCAGGAGGTCATCTAGAGGTCATCTGGAGGTCATCTGGAAGTCATCTAGAGGTCATCTGGAGGTCATCCGGAGGTCATCTAGAGGTCATCTAGATGTCATCCGTAGGTCATCTAGAGGTCATCCGGAGGTCATCTAGAGGTCATTTGGAAGTCATCGTTTGGTCATCTGGAGCTCATCTGGAGGTCATCGGGAGGTCATCTGTAGGTCATCTGGATGTCATCAGAGGGCATCTGGAGGTCATCTAGAGGTCATCTGGAGGTCATCGTTAGGTCATCTGGAGGTCATCGGCAGGTCATCTGGAGGTCATCTGGAGGTCATCTGGAGGTCATCTGGAGGTCATCTGCAGGTCATCTTGAGGTCATCTGGAGGTCATCTGAGCGCATCTGGAGGTCATCTGGAGGTCATCTGGAGGTCATCTGAAGGTCATCTGGAAGTCATCGTTTGGTCATCTGGAGCTCATCTGGAGGTCATCTGGAGGTCATCTGGAGGTCATCTCAGGGCATCTGGAGGTCATCTGAAAGTCATCTTGAGATCATCTGGAGGTCATCTGGAAGTCATCTAGAGGTCATCTGGAGGTCATCTGAGGGCATCTGGAGGTCATCTAGAGGTCATTTGGAAGTCATCGTTTGGTCATCTGGAGCTCATCTGGAGGTCATCTGGAGGTCATCTGGAGGTCATCTCAGGGCATCTGGAGGTCATCTGAAAGTCATCTTGAGATCATCTGGAGGTCATCTGGAAGTCATCTAGAGGTCATTTGGAAGTCATAGTTTGGTCATCTGGAGCTCATCTGAAAGTCATCTAGAGGTCATCTGGAGGTCAACGGGAGGTCCTCTGGAGGTCCTCTGGAGCTCATCTGGAGGTCATCTAGAGGTCATCGTTAGGTCATCGTTAGGTCATCTGGAGGTCATCTTGAGGTCATCTGGAGGTCATCTGAAAGTCATCTGGAGGTCATCTGGAGGTCATCTGGAGGTCATCTGGAGGTCATCTGGAGGTCATCTAGATGTCATCCGTAGGTCATCTGGAGGTCATCTGGAAGTCATCTAGAGGTCATCTGGGGGTCATCTGAGGACATCTAGAGGTCATCTGGAGGTCATGAGGAGGTCATCTAGAGGTCATCTGGAGGTCATCTGGAAGTCATCTAGAGGTCATCTGGAGGACATCCGGAGGTCATCTAGAGGTCATCTAGATGTCATCCGTAGGTCATCTAGAGGTCATCCGGAGGTCATCTAGAGGTCATTTTGAAGTCATCGTTTGGTCATCTGGAGCTCATCTGGAGGTCATCGGGAGGTCATCTGTAGGTCATCTGGAGGTCATCAGAGGGCATCTGGAGGTCATCTAGAGGTCATCTGGAGGTAATCTGCAGGTCATCTTGAGGTCATCTGGAGGTCATCTGGAAGTCATCGTTTGGTCATCTGGAGCTCATCTGGAGGTCATCTGGAGGTCATCTGGAGGTCATCTGGAGGTCATCTGGAGGTCATCTGCAGGTCATCTTGAGGTCATCTGGAGGTCATCTGGAAGTCATCGTTTGGTCATCTGGAGCTCATCTGGAGGTCATCTGGAGGTCATCTCAGGGCATCTGGAGGTCATCTGAAAGTCATCTTGAGATCATCTGGAGGTCATCTGGAAGTCATCTGGAGGTCATCTGGAGGTCATCTCAGGGCCTTTGGAGGTCATCTGAAAGTCATCTTGAGATCATCTGGAGGTCATCTGGAAGTCATCTAGAGGTCATCTGGAGGTCATCTGAGGGAATCTGGAGGTCATCTAGAGGTCATTTGGAAGTCATCGTTTGGTCCTCTGGAGGTCATCGGGAGGTCCTCTGGAGGTCATCGTTAGGTCACCTGGAGGTCATCTGGAGGTCATCTAGAGGTCATCTGGAGGTCATCTGGAGGTCATCTAGAGGTCATCTGGAGGTCATCTAGAGGTCATCCGGAGGTCATCTAGAGGTCATCTGGAGGTCATCTGAGGGCATCTGGAGGTCATCTAGAGGTCATCTGGAGGTCATCGTTAGGTCATCTGGAGGTCATCTGGAGGTCATCTGAAGTTCGTCTGGAGGTCATCCGGAGGTCATCTAGAGGTCATCTGGAGGTCATCTGAGGGCATCTGGAGGTCATCTAGAGGTCATTTGGAAGTCATCGTTTGGCCATCTGGAGCTCATCTGGAGGTCATCGGGAGGTCCTCTGGAGGTCATCTGAGGGCATCTGGAGGTCATCTAGAGGTCATTTGGAAGTCGTCGTTTGGTCATCTGGAGGTCATCTGGAGGCCATCTGGAGGTAATCTGAGGGCATCTGGAGGTCATCTGGAGGTCATCTGGATGTCATCTGGAAGTCATCTAGAGGTCATCTGGAGGTCATCTGAGGGCATCTAGAAGTCATCCGGAGGTCATCTAGACGTCATTTTTAAGTCATCGTTTGGTTATCTGGAGGTCATCAGGAGGTCATCTAGAGGTCATCTGGAGGTCATCTGGATGTCATCTAGAGGTCATCTGGAGGTCAACGGGAGGTCATCTGAAGGTCATCTGGAGCTCATCTGGAGGTCATCTGGAGGTCATCGTTAGGTCATCTGAAGGTCATCTAGAGGTCATCTGGAGGTCATCTGAAAGTCATCTAGAGATCATCTGGAGGTCATCTGGAGGTAATCTGGAAGCGATCGTTAGGTCATCTGGAGGTCATCTGGATGTCATCTAGAGGTCATATGGAGGTCATCTGGAGGTCATCTGAAAGTCATCTAGAGGTCATCTGGAGGTCAACGGGAGGTCCTCTGGAGCTCATCTGGAGGTCATCTGGAGGTCATCGTTAGGTCATCTGGAGGTCATCTTGAGGTCATCTGGAGGTCACCTGAAAGTCATCTAGAGATCATCTGGAGGTCATCTGGAGGTCATCTGGAGGTCATCTGGATGTCATCTGGAAGTCATCTAGAAATCATCTAGAAATCATCTGGAGGTCATCTGGAGGTCATCTGAGGGCATCTGGAGGTCATCTAGAGGTCATTTGTAAGTCATCGTTTGGTCCTCTGGAGGTCATCGGGAGGTCCTCTGGAGGTCATCGTTAGGTCACCTGGAGGTCATCTGGAGGTCATCTAGAGGTCATCTGGAGGTCATCTGGAAGTCATCTAGAGGTCATCTGGAGGTCATCTAGAGGTCATCCGGAGGTCATCTAGAGGTCATCTGGAGGTCATCTGAGGACATCTGGAGGTCATCTAGAGGTCATCTGGAGGTCATCGTTAGGTCATCTGGAGGTCATCTGGAGGTCATCTGAAGTTCGTCTGGAGGTCATCCGGAGGTCATCTAGAGGTCATCCGGAGGTCATCTAGAGGTCATCTAGAGGTCATCTGAGGGCATCTGGAGGTCATCTAGAGGTCATTTGGAAGTCATCGTTTGGTCATCTGGAGCTCATCTGGAGGTCATCTGGAGGACATCTGTAGGTCATCCGGACGTCATCTAGAGGTCATCTGGAGGTCATCTGAGGACATCTGGAGGTCACCTAGAGGTCATCTGGAAGTCATCTAGAAATCATCTAGAAATCATCTGGAGGTCATCTGGAGGTCATCTGAGGGCATCTGGAGGTCATCTAGAGGTCATTTGTAAGTCATCGTTTGGTCCTCTGGAGGTCATCGTTAGGTCACCTGGAGGTCATCTGGAGGTCATCTAGAGGTCATCTGGAGGTCATCTGGAAGTCATCTAGAGGTCATCTGGAGGTCATCTAGAGGTCATCCGGAGGTCATCTAGAGGTCATCTGGAGGTCATCTGAGGACATCTGGAGGTCATCGTTAGGTCATCTGTAGGTCATCTGGAGGTCATCTGAAGTTCGTCTGGAGGTCATCCGGAGGTCATCTAGAGGTCATCTGGAGGTCATCTGAGGGCATCTGGAGGTCATCTAGAGGTCATTTGGAAGTCATCGTTTGGTCATCTGGAGCTCATCTGGAGGTCTTCTGGAGGTCATCTAGAGGTCATCCGAGGGCATCTGGAGGTCATCGGGGAGGTCCTCTGGAGGTCATCTGAGGGCATCTGGAGGTCATCTGGAGGTCATCTGGAGGTCATCTGGATGTCATCTGGAAGTCATCTAGAAATCATCTAGAAATCATCTGGAGGTCATCTGGAGGTCATCTGAGGGCATCTGGAGGTCATCTAGAGGTCATTTGTAAGTCATCGTTTGGTCCTCTGGAGGTCATCGGGAGGTCCTCTGGAGGTCATCTAGAGGTCATCTGGAGGTCATCTAGAGGTCATCTGGAGGTCATCTGGAAGTCATCTAGAGGTCATCTGGAGGTCATCTAGAGGTCATCCGGAGGTCATCTAGAGGTCATCTGGAGGTCATCTGAGGACATCTGGAGGTCATCTAGAGGTCATCTGGAGGTCATCGTTAGGTCATCTGGAGGTCATCTGGAGGTCATCTGAAGTTCGTCTGGAGGTCATCCGGAGGTCATCTAGAGGTCATCTAGAGGTCATCTGAGGGCATCTGGAGGTCATCTAGAGGTCATTTGGAAGTCATCGTTTGGTCATCTGGAGCTCATCTGGAGGTCATCTGGAGGACATCTGTAGGTCATCCGGACGTCATCTAGAGGTCATCTGGAGGTCATCTGAGGACATCTGGAGGTCATCTAGAGGTCATCTGGAAGTCATCTAGAAATCATCTAGAAATCATCTGGAGGTCATCTGGAGGTCATCTAGAAATCATCTAGAAATCATCTGGAGGTCATCTGGAGGTCATCTGAGGGCATCTGGAGGTCATCTAGAGGTCATTTGTAAGTCATCGTTTGGTCCTCTGGAGGTCATCGTTAGGTCACCTGGAGGTCATCTGGAGGTCATCTAGAGGTCATCTGGAGGTCATCTGGAAGCGATCGTTAGGTCATCTGGAGGTCATCTGGATGTCATCTGGAGGTCATCTGGAGGTCATCTAGATGTCATCCGTAGGTCATCTGGAGGTCATCTGGAAGTCATCTAGAGGTCATCTGAAGGTCATCTGAGGGCATCTGGAGTTCATCTGGAGGTCATCTAGAGGTCATTTGGAAGTCGTCGTTTGGTCATCTGGAGGTCATCTGGAGGTCATCTGGAGGTCATCTAGATGTCATCCGTAGGTCATCTGGAGGTCATCTGGAAGTCATCTAGAGGTCATCTGGAGGTCATCTGAGGGCAGCTGGTGGTCATCTGGAGGTCATCTAAAGGTCATTTGGAAGTCGTCGTTTGGTCATCTGGAGGTCATCTGGAGGTCATCTGGAGGTCATCTAGATGTCATCCGTAGGTCATCTGGAGGTCATCTGGAAGCCATCTAGAGGTCATTTGGAGGTCATCTGAGGGCATCTAGAGGTCATCAGGAGGTCATCAGGAGGTCATCTAGAGGTCATCTGGAGGTCATCTGGAGTCATCTAGAGGTCATCTGGAGGTCAACGGGAGGTCCTCTGGAGGTCATCTGGAGCTCATCTGGAGGTCATCCGGAGGTCATCGTTAGGTCATCTGGAGGTCATCTAGAGGTCATCTGGAGGTCATCTGAAAGTCATCTAGAGATCATCTGGAGGTCATCTGGAAGCGATCGTTAGGTCATCTGGAGGTCATCTGGATGTCAGGTAGAGGTCTTATGGAGGTCATCTGGAGGTCATCTAGAGGTCATCTAGATGTCATCCGTAGGTCATCTAGAGGTCATCTGGAGGTCATCTGAGGGCATCTGGAGGTCATCTAGAGGTCATTTAGAAGTCGTCGTTGGTCATCTGGAGCTCATCTGGAGGTCATATGGAGGTCATCTGGAGGTCATCTGGAGGTCATCTGGAGGTCATCTGAGGGCATCTGGAGGTCATCTGGAGGTCATCTAGAGGTCATCTAGATGTCATCCGTAGGTCATCTAGAGGTCATCCGGAGGTCATCTAGAGGTCATCTAGACGTCATCTGAGGCCATCTGGAGATCATCGGGAGGTCCTCTGGAGGTCATCTGGAAGCGATCGTTAGGTCATCTGGAGGTCATCTGGATGTCATCTAGAGGACATATGGAGGTCATCTGAAACTCATCTAGAGATCATCTGGAGGTCATCTAGAGGTCATCTGGAGGTCATCTGAGGGCATCTGGAGGTCATCTAGAGGTCATTTGGAAGTCATCGTTTGGTCATCTGGAGCTCATCTGGAGGTCTTCTGGAGGTCATCTGGAGCTCATCTGAGGGCATCTGGAGGTCATCGGGAGGTCCTCTGGAGGTCATCTGAGGGCATCTGGAGGTCATCTAGAGGTCATTTGGAAGTCGTCGTTTGGTCATCTGGAGCTCATCTGGAGGTCATCTGGAGGCCATCTGGAGGTCATCTGAGGGCATCTGGAGGTCATCTGGAGGTCATCTGGAGGTCTTCTGGAAGTCATCTAGAGGTCATCTGGAGGTCATCTGAGGGCATCTAGAAGTCATCCGGAGGTCATCTAGACGTCATTTTTAAGTCATCGTTTGGTTATCTGGAGGTCATCAGGAGGTCATCTAGAGGTCATCTGGAGGTCATCTGGATGTCATCTAGAGGTCATCTGGAGGTCAACGGGAGGTCATCTGGAAGGTCATCTGGAGCTCATCTGGAGGTCGTCTGGAGGTCATCGTTAGGTCATCTGAAGGTCTTCTAGAGGTCATCTGGAGGTCATCTGAAAGTCATCTAGAGATCATCTGGAGGTCATCTGGAGGTCATCTGGAAGCGATCGTTAGGTCATCTGGAGGTCATCTGGATGTCATCTAGAGGTCATATGGAGGTCATCTGGAGGTCATCTGAAAGTCATCTAGAGGTCATCTGGTGGTCAACGGGAGGTGCTCTGGAGGTCCTCTGGAGCTCATCTGGAGGTCATCTGGAAGTCATCGTTAGGTCATCTGGAGGTCATCTTGAGGTCATCTGGAGGTCATCTGAAAGTCATCTAGAGATCATCTGGAGGTCATCTGGAGGTCATCTGGAGGTCATCTGGAGGTCATCTGGATGTCATCTAGAGGTCATTTGGAAGTCGTCGTTTGGTCATCTGGAGCTCATCCGGAGGTCATCTGGAGGACATCTGTAGGTCATCTGGAGGTCATCAGAGGGCATCTGGAGGTCATCTAGAGGTCATCTGGAGGTCATCTGGAGGTCATCTGGAGGTCATCTGGAGGTAATCGTTAGGTCATCTGGAGGTCATCTGGAGGTCATCTGCAGGTCATCTTGAGGTCATCTGGAGGTCATCTGAGCGCATCTGGAGGTCATCTGGAGGTCATCTGGAGGTCATCTGGAAGTCATCGTTTGGTCATCTGGAGCTCATCTGGAGGTCATCTGGAGGTCATCTGGAGGTCATCTCAGGGCATCTGGAGGTCATCTGAAAGTCATCTTGAGATCATCTGGAGGTCATCTGGAAGTCATCTAGAGGTCATCTGGAGGTCATCTGAGGGCATCTGGAGGTCATCTAGAGGTCGTTTGGAAGTCATCGTTTGGTCATCTGGAGCTCATCTGGAGGTCATCTGGAGGTCATCTGGAGGTCACCTAGAGGTCATCTGGAGGTCATCTGGAAGTCATCTAGAAATCATCTAGAAATCATCTGGAGGTCATCTGGAGGTCATCTGAGGGCATCTGGAGGTCATCTAGAGGTCAATTGAAAGTCATCGTTTGGTCCTCTGGAGGTCATCGGGAGGTCCTCTGGAGGTCATCGTTAGGTCACCTGGAGGTCATCTGGAGGTCATCTAGAGGTCATCTGGAGGTCATCTGGAAGTCATCTGGAGGTCATCTGAGGACATCTGGAGGTCATCTAGAGGTCATCTGGAGGTCATCGTTAGGTCATCTGGAGGTCATCTGGAGGTCATCTGAAGTTCGTCTGGAGGTCATCCGTAGGTCATCTAGAGGTCATCTGGAGGTCATCTGAGGGCATCTGGAGGTCATCTAGAGGTCATTTGGAAGTCATCGTTTGGTCATCTGGAGCTCATCTGGAGGTCTTCTGGAGGTCATCTGGAGGTCATCTGAGGACATCTGGAGGTCATCGGGAGGTCCTCTGGAGGTCATCTGAGGGCATCTGGAGGTCATCGGGAGGTCATCTGGAAGCGATCGTTAGGTCATCTGGAGGTCTTCTGGAGGTCATCTGGAGGTCATCTGAGGGCATCTGGAGGTCATCGGGAGGTCCTCTGGAGGTCATCTGGAGGTCATCTGGAAGCGATCGTTAGGTCATCTGGATGTCATCTGGAGGTCATATGGAGGTCATCTGGAGGTCATCTAGAGGACATCTGGAGGTCATCTGAAAGTCATCTAGAGATCATCTGGAGGTCATCTAGATGTCATCCGTAGGTCATCTAGAGGTCATCTGGAGGTCATCTGAGGGCATCTGGAGGTCATCTAGAGGTCATTTAGAAGTCGTCGTTGGTCATCTGGAGCTCATCTGGAGGTCATATGGAGGTCATCTGGAGGTCATCTGGAGGTCATCTGGAGGTCATCTGAGGGCATCTGGAGGTCATCTGGAGGTCATCTAGAGGTCATCTAGATGTCATCCGTAGGTCATCTAGAGGTCATCCGGAGGTCATCTAGAGGTCATCTAGACGTCATCTGAGGCCATCTGGAGGTCATCGGGAGGTCCTCTGGAGGTCATCTGGAAGCGATCGTTAGGTCATCTGGAGGTCATCTGGATGTCATCTAGCGGTCATATGGAGGTCATCTGGAGGTCATCTAGAGGACATCTGGAGGTCATCTGAAACTCATCTAGAGATCATCTGGAGGTCATCTAGAGGTCATCTGGAGGTCATCTGAGGGCATCTGGAGGTCATCTAGAGGTCATTTAGAAGTCGTCGTTGGTCATCTGGAGCTCATCTGGAGGTCATATGGAGGTCATCTGGAGCTCATGTGGAGGTCATCTGGAGGTCATCTGGAGGTCATCTAGAGGTCATCCGGAGGTCATCTAGAGGTCATCTGGAGGTCATCTGAGGGCATCTGGAGGTCATCGGGAGGTCCTCTGGAGGTCATCTGAGGGCATCTGGAGGTCATCTAGAGGTCATTTGGAAGTCGTCGTTTGGTCATCTGGAGCTCATCTGGAGGTCATCTGGAGGCCATCTGGAGGTCATCTGAGGGCATCTGGAGGTCATCTGGAGGTCATCTGGAGGTCATCTGGAAGTCATCTAGAGGTCATCTGGAGGTCATCTGAGGGCATCTAGAAGTCATCCGGAGGTCATCTAGACGTCATTTTTAAGTCATCGTTTGGTTATCTGGAGGTCATCAGGAGGTCATCTGGAGGTCATCTGGATGTCATCTAGAGGTCATCTGGAGGTCAACGGGAGGTCATCTGAAGGTCATCTGGAGCTCATCTGGAGGTCGTCTGGAGGTCATCGTTAGGTCATCTGAAGGTCTTCTAGAGGTCATCTGGAGGTCATCTGAAAGTCATCTAGAGATCATCTGGAGGTCATCTTGAGGTCATCTGGAAGCGATCGTTAGGTCATCTGGAGGTCATCTGGATGTCATCTAGAGGTCATATGGAGGTCATCTGGAGGTCATCTGAAAGTCATCTAGAGGTCATCTGGTGGTCAACGGGAGGTCCTCTAGAGGTCCTCTGGAGCTCATCTGGAGGTCATCTGGAAGTCATCGTTAGGTCATCTGGAGGTCATCTTGAGGTCATCTGGAGGTCATCTGAAAGTCATCTAGAGATCATCTGGAGGTCATCTGGAGGTCATCTGGAGGTCATCTGGTGGTCATCTGGATGTCATCTAGAGGTCCTTTGGAAGTCGTCTTTTGGTCATCCGGAGGTCATCTGGAGGACATCTGTAGGTCATCTGGAGGTCATCAGAGGGCATCTGGAGGTCATCTAGAGGTCATCTGGAGGTCATCTGGAGGTCATCTGGAGGTAATCGTTAGGTCATCTGGAGGTCATCTGGAGGTCATCTGCAGGTCATCTTGAGGTCATCTGGAGGTCATCTGAGCGCATCTGGAGGTCATCTGGAGGTCATCTGGAGGTCATCTGGAAGTCATCGTTTGGTCATCTGGAGCTCATCTGGAGGTCATCTGGAGGTCATCTGGAGGTCATCTCAGGGCATCTGGAGGTCATCTGAAAGTCATCTTGAGATCATCTGGAGGTCATCTGGAAGTCATCTAGAGGTCATCTGGAGGTCATCTGAGGGCATCTGGAGGTCATCTAGAGGTCATTTGGAAGTCATCGTTTGGTCATCTGGAGCTCATCTGGAGGTCAATCATCTAGAAATCATCTGGAGGTCATCTGGAGGTCATCTGAGGGCATCTGGAGGTCATTTGAAAGTCATCGTTTGGTCCTCTGGAGGTCATCGGGAGGTCCTCTGGAGGTCATCGTTAGGTCACCTGGAGGTCATCTGGAGGTCATCTAGAGGTCATCTGGAGGTCATCTGGAAGTCATCTAGAGGTCATCTGGAGGTCATCTAGAGGTCATCCGGAGGTCATCTAGAGGTCATCTGGAGGTCATCTGAGGGCATCTGGAGGTCATCTAGAGGTCATCTGGAGGTCATCGCTAGGTCATCTGGAGGTCATCTGGAGGTCATCTGGAGGTCATCGTTTGGTCATCTGGAGGTCATCTGAGGGCATCTGGAGGTCATCTAGAGGTCATTTGGAAGTCATCGTTTGGTCATCTGGAGCTCATCTGGAGGTCTTCTGGAGGTCATCGGGAGGTCCTCTGGAGGTCATCTGAGGGCATCTGGAGGTCATCTAGAGGTCATTTGGAAGTCGTCGTTTGGTCATCTGGAGCTCATCGTTTGGTCATCTGTAGCTCATCTGGAGGTCATCTGGAGGTCATCTGGAGGTCATCTGGAGGTCATCTGGAGGTCATCTGAGGGCATCTGGAGGCCATCTGGAGGTCATCTGGAGGTCATCTGGAGCTCATCTGGAGGTCATCTGGAGATCATCGCGAGGTCATCTGGAGGTCATCTTGAGGTCATCTGGAGGTCATCTGAAAGTCATCTAGAGATCATCTGGAGGTCATCTGGAGGTCATCTGGAGGTCATCTGTATGTCATCTAGAGGTCATATGGAGGTCATCTGGAGGTCATCTGGAGGTCATCTGGAGGTCATCTGGAGGTCATCTGGAGGTCATCTGGAAGTCATCGTTAGGTCATCTGGAGGTCATCTTGAGGTCATCTGGAGGTCATCTGAAAGTCATCTAGAGATCATCTGGAGGTCATCTGGAGGTCATCTGGAGGTCATCTGGAGGTCATCTGGATGTCATCTAGAGGTCATTTGGAAGTCGTCGTTTGGTCATCTGGAGCTCATCCGGAGGTCATCTGGAGGACATCTGTAGGTCATCTGGAGGTCATCAGAGGGCATCTGGAGGTCATCTAGAGGTCATCTGGAGGTCATCTGGAGGTCATCTGGAGGTCATCTGGAGGTAATCGTTAGGTCATCTGGAGGTCATCTGGAGGTCATCTGCAGGTCATCTTGAGGTCATCTGGAGGTCATCTGAGCGCATCTGGAGGTCATCTGGAGGTCATCTGGAGGTCATCTGGAAGTCATCGTTTGGTCATCTGGAGGTCATCTGGAGGTCATCTGGAGGTCATCTCAGGGCATCTGGAGGTCATCTGAAAGTCATCTTGAGATCATCTGGAGGTCATCTGGAAGTCATCTAGAGGTCATCTGGAGGTCATCTGAGGCATCTGGAGGTCATCTAGAGGTCGTTTGGAAGTCATCGTTTGGTCATCTGGAGCTCATCTGGAGGTCATCTGGAGGTCATCTGGAGGTCACCTAGAGGTCATCTGGAGGTCATCTGAGGGCATCTGGAGGTCATCTAGAGGTCATTTGGAAGTCATCGTTTGGTCATCTGGAGCTCATCTGGAGGTCTTCTGGAGGTCATCTGGAGGTCATCTGAGGGCATCTGGAGGTCATCGGGAGGTCCTCTGGAGGTCATCTGAGGGCATCTGGAGGTCATCGGGAGGTCATCTGGAGGTCATCTGGAAGCGATAGTTAGGTCATCTGGAGGTCTTCTGGAGGTCATCTGGAGGTCATCTGAGGGCATCTGGAGGTCATCTGGAAGCGATCGTTAGGTCATCTGGATGTCATCTAGAGGTCATATGGAGGTCATCTGGAGGTCATCTAGAGGACATCTGGAGGTCATCTGAAAGTCATCTAGAGATCATCTGGAGGTCATCTAGATGTCATCCGTAGGTCATCTAGAGGTCATCTGGAGGTCATCTGAGGGCATCTGGAGGTCATCTAGAGGTCATTTAGAAGTCGTCGTTGGTCATCTGGAGCTCATCTGGAGGTCATATGGAGGTCATCTGGAGGTCATCTGGAGGTCATCTGGAGGTCATCTGAGGGCATCTGGAGGTCATCTGGAGGTCATCTAGAGGTCATCTAGATGTCATCCGTAGGTCATCTAGAGGTCATCCGGAGGTCATCTAGAGGTCATCTAGACGTCATCTGAGGCCATCTGGAGGTCATCGGGAGGTCCTCTGGAGGTCATCTGGAAGCGATCGTTAGGTCATCTGGAGGTCATCTGGATGTCATCTAGCGGTCATATGGAGGTCATCTGGAGGTCATCTAGAGGACATCTGGAGGTCATCTGAAACTCATCTAGAGATCATCTGGAGGTCATCTAGAGGTCATCTGGAGGTCATCTGAGGGCATCTGGAGGTCATCTAGAGGTCATTTAGAAGTCGTCGTTGGTCATCTGGAGCTCATCTGGAGGTCATATGGAGGTCATCTGGAGCTCATGTGGGAGGTCATCTGGAGGTCATCTGGAGGTCATCTGGAGGTCATCCGGAGGTCATCTAGAGGTCATCTGGAGGTCATCTGAGGGCATCTGGAGGTCATCGGGAGGTCCTCTGGAGGTCATCTGAGGGCATCTGGAGGTCATCTAGAGGTCATTTGGAAGTCGTCGTTTGGTCATCTGGAGCTCATCTGGAGGTCATCTGGAGGCCATCTGGAGGTCATCTGAGGGCATCTGGAGGTCATCTGGAGGTCATCTGGAGGTCATCTGGAAGTCATCTAGAGGTCATCTGGAGGTCATCTGAGGGCATCTAGAAGTCATCCGGAGGTCATCTAGACGTCATTTTAAGTCATCGTTTGGTTATCTGGAGGTCATCAGGAGGTCATCTGGAGGTCATCTGGATGTCATCTAGAGGTCATCTGGAGGTCAACGGGAGGTCATCTGAAGGTCATCTGGAGCTCATCTGGAGGTCGTCTGGAGGTCATCGTTAGGTCATCTGAAGGTCTTCTAGAGGTCATCTGGAGGTCATCTGAAAGTCATCTAGAGATCATCTGGAGGTCATCTGGAGGTCATCTGGAAGCGATCGTTAGGTCATCTGGAGGTCATCTGGATGTCATCTAGAGGTCATATGGAGGTCATCTGGAGGTCATCTGGAAAGTCATCTAGAGGTCATCTGGTGGTCAACGGGAGGTCCTCTGGAGGTCCTCTGGAGCTCATCTGGAGGTCATCTGGAAGTCATCGTTAGGTCATCTGGAGGTCATCTTGAGGTCATCTGGAGGTCATCTGAAAGTCATCTAGAGATCATCTGGAGGTCATCTGGAGGTCATCTGGAGGTCATCTGGTGGTCATCTGGATGTCATCTAGAGGTCCTTTGGAAGTCGTCGTTTGGTCATCTGGAGCTCATCCGGAGGTCATCTGGAGGACATCTGTAGGTCATCTGGAGGTCATCAGAGGGCATCTGGAGGTCATCTAGAGGTCATCTGGAGGTCATCTGGAGGTCATCTGGAGGTAATCGTTAGGTCATCTGGAGGTCATCTGGAGGTCATCTGCAGGTCATCTTGAGGTCATCTGGAGGTCATCTGAGCGCATCTGGAGGTCATCTGGAGGTCATCTGGAGGTCATCTGGAAGTCAATGCTTGGTCATCTGGAGCTCATCTGGAGGTCATCTGGAGGTCATCTGGAGGTCATCTCAGGGCATCTGGAGGTCATCTGAAAGTCATCTTGAGATCATCTGGAGGTCATCTGGAAGTCATCTAGAGGTCATCTGGAGGTCATCTGAGGGCATCTGGAGGTCATCTAGAGGTCATTTGGAAGTCATCGTTTGGTCATCTGGAGCTCATCTGGAGGTCATCTGGAGGTCACCTAGAGGTCATCTGGAGGTCATCTGGAAGTCATCTAGAAATCATCTAGAAATCATCTGGAGGTCATCTGGAGGTCATCTGAGGGCATCTGGAGGTCATTTGAAAGTCATCGTTTGGTCCTCTGGAGGTCATCGGGAGGTCCCTCTGGAGGTCATCGTTAGGTCACCTGGAGGTCATCTGGAGGTCATCTAGAGGTCATCTGGAGGTCATCTGGAAGTCATCTAGAGGTCATCTGGAGGTCATCTAGAGGTCATCCGGAGGTCATCTAGAGGTCATCTGGAGGTCATCTGAGGGCATCTGGAGGTCATCTAGAGGTCATCTGGGAGGTCATCGCTAGGTCATCTGGAGGTCATCTGGAGGTCATCTGGAGGTCATCGTTTGGTCATCTGGAGGTCATCTGAGGGCATCTGGAGGTCATCTAGAGGTCATTTGGAAGTCATCGTTTGGTCATCTGGAGCTCATCTGGAGGTCTTCTGGAGGTCATCGGGAGGTCCTCTGGAGGTCATCTGAGGGCATCTGGAGGTCATCTAGAGGTCATTTGGAAGTCGTCGTTTGGTCATCTGGAGCTCATCGTTTGGTCATCTGTAGCTCATCTGGAGGTCATCTGGAGGTCATCTGGAGGTCATCTGGAGGTCATCTGAGGGCATCTGGAGGCCATCTGGAGGTCATCTGGAGGTCATCTGGAGCTCATCTGGAGGTCATCTGGAGGTCATCATTAGGTCATCTGGAGGTCATCTTGAGGTCATCTGGAGGTCATCTGAAAGTCATCTAGAGATCATCTGGAGGTCATCTGGAGGTCATCTGGAGGTCATCTGTATGTCATCTAGAGGTCATATGGAGGTCATCTGGAGGTCATCTGGAGGTCATCTGGAGGTCATCTGGAGGTCATCTAGATGTCATCCGTAGGTCATCTGGAGGTCATCTGGAAGTCATCTAGAGGTCATCTGGAGGTCTTCTGAGGGCATCTGGAGGTCATCTGGAGGTCATCTGGATGTCATCTAGAGGTCATCTGGAGGTCAACGGGAGGTCATCTGAAGGTCATCTGGAGCTCATCTGGAGGTCGTCTGGAGGTCATCGTTAGGTCATCTGAAGGTCTTCTAGAGGTCATCTGGAGGTCATCTGAAAGTCATCTAGAGATCATCTGGAGGTCATCTGGAGGTCATCTGGAAGCGATCGTTAGGTCATCTGGAGGTCATCTGGATGTCATCTAGAGGTCATCTGGAGGTCATCTGGAGGTCATCTGAAAGTCATCTAGAGGTCATCTGGTGGTCAACGGGAGGTCCTCTGGAGGTCCTCTGGAGCTCATCTGGAGGTCATCTGGAAGTCATCGTTAGGTCATCTGGAGGTCATCTTGAGGTCATCTGGAGGTCATCTGAAAGTCATCTAGAGATCATCTGGAGGTCATCTGGAGGTCATCTGGAGGTCATCTGGTGGTCATCTGGATGTCATCTAGAGGTCCTTTGGAAGTCGTCGTTTGGTCATCTGGAGGTCATCTGAGGGCATCTGGAGGTCATCTAGAGGTCATTTGGAAGTCATCGTTTGGTCATCTGGAGCTCATCTGGAGGTCTTCTGGAGGTCATCGGGAGGTCCTCTGGAGGTCATCTGAGGGCATCTGGAGGTCATCTAGAGGTCATTTGGAAGTCGTCGTTTGGTCATCTGGAGCTCATCGTTTGGTCATCTGTAGCTCATCTGGAGGTCATCTGGAGGTCATCTGGAGGTCATCTGGAGGTCATCTGAGGGCATCTGGAGGCCATCTGGAGGTCATCTGGAGGTCATCTGGAGCTCATCTGGAGGTCATCTGGAGGTCATCATTAGGTCATCTGGAGGTCATCTTGAGGTCATCTGGAGGTCATCTGAAAGTCATCTAGAGATCATCTGGAGGTCATCTGGAGGTCATCTGGAGGTCATCTGTATGTCATCTAGAGGTCATATGGGAGGTCATCTGGAGGTCATCTGGAGGTCATCTGGAGGTCATCTGGAGGTCATCTAGATGTCATCCGTAGGTCATCTGGAGGTCATCTGGAAGTCATCTAGAGGTCATCTGGAGGTCTTCTGAGGGCATCTGGAGGTCATCTGGAGGTCATCTAGAGGTCATTTGGAAGTCGTCGTTTGGTCATCTGGAGGTCATCTGGAGGTCATCTAGATGTCATCCGTAGGTCATCTGGAGGTCATCTGGAAGTCATCTAGAGGTCATCTGGAGGTCATCTGAGGGCATCTGGAGGTCATCTAGAGGTCATTTGGAAGTCATCATTTGGTCCTCTGGAGGTCATCGGGAGGTCCTCTGGAGGTCATCGTTAGGTCACCTGGAGGTCATCTGGAGGTCATCTAGAGGTCATCTGGAGGTCATCTGGAAGTCATCTAGAAATCATCTGGAGGTCATCTGGAGGTCACCTAGAGGTCATCTGGAGGTCATCTGGAGGTCATCTGAGGGCATCTGGAGGTCATCTAGAGTTCATCTGGAGGTCATCGCTAGGTCATCTGGAGGTCATCTGGAGGTCATCGTTTGGACATCTGGAGCTCATCTGGAGGTCTTCTGGAGGTCATCTGGAGGTCATCTGAGGGCATCTCGAGGTCATCTAGAGGTCATTTGGAAGTCATCGTTTGGTCATCTGGAGCTCATCTGGAGGTCTTCTGGAGGTCATCGGGAGGTCCTCTGGAGGTCATCTGAGGGCATCTGGAGGTCATCTAGAGGTCATTTGGAAGTCGTCGTTTGGTCATCTGGAGCTCATCGTTTGGTCATCTGTAGCTCATCTGGAGGTCATCTGGAGGTCATCTGGAGGTCATCTGGAGGTCATCTGAGGGCATCTGGAGGCCATCTGGAGGTCATCTGGAGGTCATCTGGAGCTCATCTGGAGGTCATCTGGAGGTCATCGTTAGGTCATCTGGAGGTCATCTTGAGGTCATCTGGAGGTCATCTGAAAGTCATCTAGAGATCATCTGGAGGTCATCTGGAGGTCATCTGAGGGCATCTGGAGGTCATTTGAAAGTCATCGTTTGGTCCTCTGGAGGTCATCGGGAGGTCCTCTGGAGGTCATCGTTAGGTCACCTGGAGGTCATCTGGAGGTCATCTAGAGGTCATCTGGAGGTCATCTGGAAGTCATCTAGAGGTCATCTGGAGGTCATCTAGAGGTCATCCGGAGGTCATCTAGAGGTCATCTGGAGGTCATCTGAGGGCATCTGGAGGTCATCTAGAGTTCATCTGGAGGTCATCGCTAGGTCATCTGGAGGTCATCTGGAGGTCATCGTTTGGTCATCTGGAGCTCATCTGGAGGTCTTCTGGAGGTCATCTGGAGGTCATCTGAGGGCATCTCGAGGTCATCTAGAGGTCATTTGGAAGTCATCGTTTGGTCATCTGGAGCTCATCTGGAGGTCTTCTGGAGGTCATCGGGAGGTCCTCTGGAGGTCATCTGAGGGCATCTGGAGGTCATCTAGAGGTCATTTGGAAGTCGTCGTTTGGTCATCTGGAGCTCATCGTTTGGTCATCTGTAGCTCATCTGGAGGTCATCTGGAGGTCATCTGGAGGTCATCTGGAGGTCATCTGAGGGCATCTGGAGGCCATCTGGAGGTCATCTGGAGGTCATCTGGAGCTCATCTGGAGGTCATCTGGAGGTCATCGTTAGGTCATCTGGAGGTCATCTTGAGGTCATCTGGAGGTCATCTGAAAGTCATCTAGAGATCATCTGGAGGTCATCTGGAGGTCATCTGTATGTCATCTAGAGGTCATATGGAGGTCATCTGGAGGTCATCTGGAGGTCATCTGGAGGTCATCTGGAGGTCATCTGGAGGTCATCTGGAGGTCATCTGAGGGCATCTGGAGGTCATCGGGAGGTCCTCTGGAGGTCATCTGGAGGTCATCTGGAAGCGATCGTTAGGTCATCTGGATGTCATCTAGAGGTCATATGGACGTCATCTGGAGGTCATCTAGAGGACATCTGGAGGTCATCTGAAAGTCATCTAGAGATCATCTGGAGGTCATCTAGATGTCATCCGTAGGTCATCTAGAGGTCATCTGGAGGTCATCTGAGGGCATCTGGAGGTCATCTAGAGGTCATTTAGAAGTCGTCGTTGGTCATCTGGAGCTCATCTGGAGGTCATATGGAGGTCATCTGGAGGTCATCTGGAGGTCATCTGGAGGTCATCTGAGGGCATCTGGAGGTCATCTGGAGGTCATCTAGAGGTCATCTAGATGTCATCCGTAGGTCATCTAGAGGTCATCCGGAGGTCATCTAGAGGTCATCTAGACGTCATCTGAGGCCATCTGGAGGTCATCGGGAGGTCCTCTGGAGGTCATCTGGAAGCGATCGTTAGGTCATCTGGAGGTCATCTGGATGTCATCTAGCGGTCATATGGAGGTCATCTGGAGGTCATCTAGAGGACATCTGGAGGTCATCTGAAACTCATCTAGAGATCATCTGGAGGTCATCTAGAGGTCATCTGGAGGTCATCTGAGGGCATCTGGAGGTCATCTAGAGGTCATTTAGAAGTCGTCGTTGGTCATCTGGAGCTCATCTGGAGGTCATATGGAGGTCATCTGGAGCTCATGTGGAGGTCATCTGGAGGTCATCTGGAGGTCATCTAGAGGTCATCCGGAGGTCATCTAGAGGTCATCTGGAGGTCATCTGAGGGCATCTGGAGGTCATCGGGAGGTCCTCTGGAGGTCATCTGAGGGCATCTGGAGGTCATCTAGAGGTCATTTGGAAGTCGTCGTTTGGTCATCTGGAGCTCATCTGGAGGTCATCTGGAGGCCATCTGGAGGTCATCTGAGGGCATCTGGAGGTCATCTGGAGGTCATCTGGAGGTCATCTGGAAGTCATCTAGAGGTCATCTGGAGGTCATCTGAGGGCATCTAGACGTCATTTTTAAGTCATCGTTTGGTTATCTGGAGGTCATCAGGAGGTCATCTAGAGGTCATCTGGAGGTCATCTGGATGTCATCTAGAGGTCATCTGGAGGTCAACGGGAGGTCATCTGAAGGTCATCTGGAGCTCATCTGGAGGTCGTCTGGAGGTCATCGTTAGGTCATCTGAAGGTCTTCTAGAGGTCATCTGGAGGTCATCTGAAAGTCATCTAGAGATCATCTGGAGGTCATCTGGAGGTCATCTGGAAGCGATCGTTACGTCATCTGGAGGTCATCTGGATGTCATCTAGAGGTCATATGGAGGTCATCTGGAGGTCATCTGAAAGTCATCTAGAGGTCATCTGGTGGTCAACGGGAGGTCCTCTGGAGGTCCTCTGGAGCTCATCTGGAGGTCATCTGGAAGTCATCGTTAGGTCATCTGGAGGTCATCTTGAGGTCATCTGGAGGTCATCTGAAAGTCATCTAGAGATCATCTGGAGGTCATCTGGAGGTCATCTGGAGGTCATCTGGAGGTCATCTGGATGTCATCTAGAGGTCCTTTGGAAGTCGTCGTTTGGTCATCTGGAGCTCATCCGGAGGTCATCTGGAGGACATCTGTAGGTCATCTGGAGGTCATCAGAGGGCATCTGGAGGTCATCTAGAGGTCATCTGGAGGTCATCTGGAGGTCATCTGGAGGTAATCGTTAGGTCATCTGGAGGTCATCTGGAGGTCATCTGCAGGTCATCTTGAGGTCATCTGGAGGTCATCTGAGCGCATCTGGAGGTCATCTGGAGGTCATCTGGAAGTCATCGTTTGGTCATCTGGAGCTCATCTGGAGGTCATCTCAGGGCATCTGGAGGTCATCTGAAAGTCATCTTGAGATCATCTGGAGGTCATCTGGAAGTCATCTAGAGGTCATCTGGAGGTCATCTGAGGGCATCTGGAGGTCATCTAGAGGTCATTTGGAAGTCATCGTTTGGTCATCTGGAGCTCATCTGGAGGTCATCTGGAGGTCACCTAGAGGTCATCTGGAGGTCATCTGGAAGTCATCTAGAAATCATCTAGAAATCATCTGGAGGTCATCTGGAGGTCATCTGAGGGCATCTGGAGGTCATTTGAAAGTCATCGTTTGGTCCTCTGGAGGTCATCGGGAGGTCCTCTGGAGGTCATCGTTAGGTCACCTGGAGGTCATCTGGAGGTCATCTAGAGGTCATCTGGAGGTCATCTGGAAGTCATCTGGAGGTCATCTGGATGTCATCTAGAGGTCCTTGGAAGTCGTCGTTTGGTCATCTGGAGCTCATCCGGAGGTCATCTGGAGGACATCTGTAGGTCATCTGGAGGTCATCAGAGGGCATCTGGAGGTCATCTAGAGGTCATCTGGAGGTCATCTGGAGGTCATCTGGAGGTAATCGTTAGGTCATCTGGAGGTCATCTGGAGGTCATCTGCAGGTCATCTTGAGGTCATCTGGAGGTCATCTGAGCGCATCTGGAGGTCATCTGGAGGTCATCTGGAGGTCATCTGGAAGTCATCGTTTGGTCATCTGGAGCTCATCTGGAGGTCATCTCAGGGCATCTGGAGGTCATCTGAAAGTCATCTTGAGATCATCTGGAGGTCATCTGGAAGTCATCTAGAGGTCATCTGGAGGTCATCTGAGGGCATCTGGAGGTCATCTAGAGGTCATTTGGAAGTCATCGTTTGGTCATCTGGAGCTCATCTGGAGGTCATCTGGAGGTCACCTAGAGGTCATCTGGAGGTCATCTGGAAGTCATCTAGAAATCATCTAGAAATCATCTGGAGGTCATCTGGAGGTCATCTGAGGGCATCTGGAGGTCATTTGAAAGTCATCATGTTTGGTCCTCTGGAGGTCATCGGGAGGTCCTCTGGAGGTCATCGTTAGGTCACCTGGAGGTCA
This sequence comes from Drosophila repletoides, assembly GCA_018150835.1. Lineage (NCBI taxonomy): Eukaryota > Metazoa > Arthropoda > Insecta > Diptera > Drosophilidae > Drosophila > Drosophila repletoides. The sequence goes on from JAECWQ010000236.1 coordinate 96,600, forward strand.
TCTGGAGGTCATCTAGAGGTCATCTGGAGGTCATCTGGAAGTCATCTAGAGGTCATCTGGAGGTCATCTAGAGGTCATCCGGAGGTCATCTAGAGGTCATCTGGAGGTCATCTGAGGGCATCTGGAGGTCATCTAGAGGTCATCTGGAGGTCATCGCTAGGTCATCTGGAGGTCATCTGGAGGTCATCTGGAGGTCATCGTTTGGTCATCTGGAGGTCATCTGAGGGCATCTGGAGGTCATCTAGAGGTCATTTGGAAGTCATCGTTTGGTCATCTGGAGCTCATCTGGAGGTCTTCTGGAGGTCATCGGGAGGTCCTCTGGAGGTCATCTGAGGGCATCTGGAGGTCATCTAGAGGTCATTTGGAAGTCGTCGTTTGGTCATCTGGAGCTCATCGTTTGGTCATCTGTAGCTCATCTGGAGGTCATCTGGAGGTCATCTGGAGGTCATCTGGAGGTCATCTGAGGGCATCTGGAGGCCATCTGGAGGTCATCTGGAGGTCATCGTTAGGTCATCTGGAGGTCATCTTGAGGTCATCTGGAGGTCATCTGAAAGTCATCTAGAGATCATCTGGAGGTCATCATGAGGTCATCTGGAGGTCATCTGTATGTCATCTAGAGGTCATATGGAGGTCATCTGGAGGTCATCTGGAGGTCATCTGGAGGTCATCTGGAGGTCATCTGGAGGTCATCTAGATGTCATCCGTAGGTCATCTGGAGGTCATCTGGAAGTCATCTAGAGGTCATCTGGAGGTCTTCTGAGGGCATCTGGAGGTCATCTGGAGGTCATCTAGAGGTCATTTGGAAGTCGTCGTTTGGTCATCTGGAGGTCATCTGGAGGTCATCTAGATGTCATCCGTAGGTCATCTGGAGGTCATCTGGAAGTCATCTAGAGGTCATCTGGAGGTCATCTGAGGGCATCTGGAGGTCATCTAGAGGTCATTTGGAAGTCATCATTTGGTCCTCTGGAGGTCATCGGGAGGTCCTCTGGAGGTCATCGTTAGGTCACCTGGAGGTCATCTGGAGGTCATCTAGAGGTCATCTGGAGGTCATCTGGAAGTCATCTAGAAATCATCTGGAGGTCATCTGGAGGTCACCTAGAGGTCATCTGGAGGTCATCTGGAAGTCATCTAGAAATCATCTAGAAATCATCTGGAGGTCATCTGGAGGTCATCTGAGGGCATCTGGAGGTCATTTGAAAGTCATCGTTTGGTCCTCTGGAGGTCATCGGGAGGTCCTCTGGAGGTCATCGTTAGGTCACCTGGAGGTCATCTGGAGGTCATCTAGAGGTCATCTGGGAGGTCATCTGGAAGTCATCTAGAGGTCATCTGGAGGTCATCTAGAGGTCATCCGGAGGTCATCTAGAGGTCATCTGGAGGTCATCTGAGGGCATCTGGAGGTCATCTAGAGGTCATCTGGAGGTCATCGCTTGGTCATCTGGAGGTCATCTGGAGGTCATCGTTTGGTCATCTGGAGCTCATCTGGAGGTCTTCTGGAGGTCATCTGGAGGTCATCTGAGGGCATCTGGAGGTCATCTAGAGGTCATTTGGAAGTCATCGTTTGGTCATCTGGAGCTCATCTGGAGGTCTTCTGGAGGTCATCGGGAGGTCCTCTGGAGGTCATCTGAGGGCATCTGGAGGTCATCTAGAGGTCATTTGGAAGTCGTCGTTTGGTCATCTGGAGCTCATCGTTTGGTCATCTGTAGCTCATCTGGAGGTCATCTGGAGGTCATCTGGAGGTCATCTGGAGGTCATCTGAGGGCATCTGGAGGCCATCTGGAGGTCATCTGGAGGTCATCTGGAGCTCATCTGGAGGTCATCTGGAGGTCATCGTTAGGTCATCTGGAGGTCATCTTGAGGTCATCTGGAGGTCATCTGAAAGTCATCTAGAGATCATCTGGAGGTCATCTGGAGGTCATCTGTATGTCATCTAGAGGTCATATGGAGGTCATCTGGAGGTCATCTGGAGGTCATCTGGAGGTCATCGGGAGGTCATCTGGAGGTCATCTGGAGGTCATCTAGATGTCATCCGTAGGTCATCTGGAGGTCACCTGGAAGTCATCTAGAGGTCTTCTGGAGGTCTTCTGAGGGCATCTGGAGGTCATCTGGAGGTCATCTAGAGGTCATTTGGAAGTCGTCGCTTGGTCATCTGGAGGTCATCTGGAGGTCATCTAGATGTCATCCGTAGGTCATCTGGAGGTCATCTGGAAGTCATCTAGAGGTCATCTGGAGGTCATCTGAGGGCATCTGGAGGTCATCTAGAGGTCATTTGGAAGTCATCGTTTGGTCATCTGGAGCTCATCTGGAGGTCATCTGGAGGTCACCTAGAGGTCATCTAGAAATCATCTAGAAATCATCTGGAGGTCATCTGGAGGTCACCTAGAGGTCATCTGGAGGTCATCTGGAGGTCATCTCAGGGCATCTGGAGGTCATCTGAAAGTCATTTTGAGATCATCTGGAGGTCATCTGGAAGTCATCTAGAGGTCATCTGGAGGTCATCTGAGGGCATCTGGAGGTCATCTAGAGGTCATTTGGAAGTCATCGTTTGGTCCTCTGGAGGTCATCGGGAGGTCCTCTGGAGGTCATCGTTAGGTCACCTGGAGGTCATCTGGAGGTCATCTAGAGGTCATCTGGAGGTCATCTGGACGTCATCTAGAGGTCATCTGGAGGTCATCTAGAGGTCATCCGGAGGTCATCTAGAGGTCATCTGGAGGTCATCTGAGGGCATCTGGAGGTCATCTAGAGGTCATCTGGAGGTCATCGTTAGGTCATCTGGAGGTCATCGTTAGGTCATCTGAAGGTCATCTAGAGGTCATCTGGAGGTCATCTGAAAGTCATCTAGAGATCATCTGGAGGTCATCTGGAGGTCATCTGGAAGCGATCGTTAGGTCATCTGGAGGTCATCTGGATGTCATCTAGAGGTCATATGGAGGTCATCTGGAGGTCATCTGAAAGTCATCTAGAGGTCATCTGGAGGTCAACGGGAGGTCCTCTGGAGGACCTCTGGAGCTCATCTGGAGGTCATCTGGAGGTCATCGTTAGGTCATCTGGAGGTCATCTTGAGGTCATCTGGAGGTCATCTGAAAGTCATCTAGAGATCATCTGGAGGTCATCTGGAGGTCATGTGGAGGTCATCTGGAGGTCATCTGGAGGTCATCTGGATGTCATCTAGAGGTCATTTGGAAGTCGTCGTTTGGTCATCTGGAGCTCATCTGGAGGTCATCTGGAGGACATCTGTAGGTCATCTGGAGGTCATCAGAGGGCATCTGGAGGTCATCTAGAGGTCATCTGGAGGTCATTTGGAGGTCATCTGGAGGTCATCTGGAGGTAATCGTTAGGTCATCTGGAGGTCATCTGGAGGTCATCTGCAGGTCATCTTGAGGTCATCTGGATTTCATCTGAGCGCATCTGGAGGTCATCTGGAGGTCATCTGGAGGTCATCTGGAAGTCATCGTTTGGTCATCTGGAGCTCATCTGGAGGTCATCTGGAGGTCATCGTTAGGTCATCTGGTGGTCATCTGTAGGTCATCCGGTGGTTATCTAGAGGTCAACTAGATGTCATCCGAAGGTAATCTAGAGGTCGTCTGGAGGTCATCTGCACGTCATCGGGAGGTTCTCTGCAGGTCATCGGGAGGTCCTCTGGAGGTCATCTGGAGGCCATCAGGAGGTCATCTGGAGGTCATCTAGAGGTCATCCAGAGATCATCTGGAAGTCATCTAGAGGTCATCTGAGGGCATCTGGAGGTCATCTAGAGGTCATTTGGAAGTCATTGTTTGGTCATCTGGAGGTCATCTAGAGGTCATCCGGAGTTCATCTAAAGGTCATCTGGAGCTCATCTGGAGGTTATCTAGAGGTCATCTAAAGGTCATCTAGAGGTCATCTAGAGGTCATCCGGAGGTCATCTAGAGGTCATCTGGAGGTTATCTGGAGGTCATCTAGAGGTCATCTGGAGGTCATCTGCAGGTCAGCGGGAGGTCATCTGCAGGTCATCGGGAGGTCCTCTGGAGGTCATCTGGAGCTCATCTGGAGGTCATCTGGAGGTCATCTAGAGGTCATCTGAAGGTCATTAGGAGGTCCTCTGAAGGTCATCTGGAGGTCGTCTCTAGGTCATCGTTAGGTCATCTGGAGGTCATCTGGAGGTCATCTGGAGGTCATCTAGAGGTCATCTGGAGGTCATCTGGAGGTCATCTAGAGGTCATCCGGAGGTCATTGGGAGGTCATCGGGAGGTCATCTGGAGGTCATCTAGATGTCATCTAGATGTCATCTGGAGGTCATCTGAAGGTCATCTAGAGGTCATCCAGAGGTCATCCAGAGGTCATGTGGATGTCATCTAGACGTCATCTGGAGGTCATCTTGAGGTCATCTGGAGGTCATCTGGAGGGCATCGGGAGGTCCTCTGGAGGTCATCTGGAGGTCATCTGGCGGTCATCTGGAGGTCATCTAGAGGTCATCTGCTGGTCATCTGGATGTCATCCAGAGGTCATCTGGATGTCATCCAGAGGTCATCTGGATGTCATCCAGAGGTCATCTGGATGTCATCCAGAGGTCATTTAGTGGTCATCTGGAGGTCATCCGGAGGTCATCCAGAGGTCATCTGTAGGTCATTGGGAGGTCATCTGGAGGTCATCGTTAGGTCATCTGGTGGTCATCGTTAGGTCATCTGGAGGTCATCTGGAGGTCATCCGGTGGTTATCTAGAGGTCATCTAGATGTCATCCGTAGGTAATCTAGAGGTCGTCTGGAGGTCATCTGCAGGTCATCGGGAGGTCCTCTGGAGGTCATCTGGAGGCCATCAGGAGGTCATCTGGAGGTCATCTAGAGGTCATCCAGAGATCATCTGGAAGTCATCTAGAGGTCATCTGAGGAAATCTCGAGGTCATCTAGAGGTCATTTGGAAGTCATTGTTTGGTCATCTGGAGGTCATCTAGAGGTCATCCGGAGTTCATCTAAAGGTCATCTGGAGCTCATCTGGAGGTTATCTAGAGGTCATCTAAAGGTCATCTAGAGGTCATCTAGAGGTCATCCGGAGGTCATCTAGAGGTCATCTGGAGGTTATCTGGAGGTCATCGTTAGGTCATCTGGAGGTCATCTGAGGGCATCTGGAGGTCATCTGGAGGTCATCTGGAAGTCATCTAGAAAGCATCTGGACGTCATCTGGAGGTCATCTGAGGGCATCTGGAGATCATCTGGAGGTCATCTGGAAGTCATCTAGAGGTCATCTGGAGGTCATCTGCGGGCATCTGGAGGTCATCTGGAGGTCATCTTTAGGTCATCGTTAGGTCATCTGGAGGTCATCTGGAGGTCATCTGGAGGTCATCTAGATGTCATCTGGAGGTCATCTGAAGGTCATCTAGAGGTCATCCGGAGGTCATGTGGATGTCATCTAGACGTCATCCGGAGGTCATCAAGAGGTCATCTGAAGGATTCTGGAGGTCATCTAGAGGTCATCGTTAGCTCATCTAAAGGTCATCTGGAGGTCATCTGGAGGTCATCGTTAGGTCATCTGGAGGTCATCTGAGGGCATCTGGAGGTCATCTGGAGGTCATCTGGAAGTCATCTAGAAATCATCTGGACGTCATCTGGAGGTCATCTGAGGGCATCTGGAGATCATCTGGAGGTCATCTGGAAGTCATCTAGAGGTCATCTGGAGGTCATCTGCGGGCATCTGAAAGTCATCTAGAGGTCATCTGGAGGTCAACGGGAGGTCCTCTGGAGGACCTCTGGAGCTCATCTGGAGGTCATCTGGAGGTCATCGTTAGGTCATCTGGAGGTCATCTTGAGGTCATCTGGAGGTCATCTAGAGGTCATCTGAGGAAATCTCGAGGTCATCTAGAGGTCATTTGGAAGTCATTGTTTGGTCATCTGGAGGTCATCTAGAGGTCATCCGGAGTTCATCTAAAGGTCATCTGGAGCTCATCTGGAGGTTATCTAGAGGTCATCTAAAGGTCATCTAGAGGTCATCTAGAGGTCATCTGGAGGTCAACGGGAGGTCCTCTGGAGGACCTCTGGAGCTCATCTGGAGGTCATCTGGAGGTCATCGTTAGGTCATCTGGAAGTCATCTAGAGGTCATCTGGAGGTCATCTGCGGGCATCTGAAAGTCATCTAGAGGTCATCTGGAGGTCAACGGGAGGTCCTCTGGAGGACCTCTGGAGCTCATCTGGAGCTCATCTGGAGGTCATCTGGAGGTCATCTGGAGGTCATCTGGAGGTCATCTGGAGGTCATCGTTAGTTCATCTGGTGGTCATCGTTAGGTCATATTGAGGTCATCTGGAGGTCATCCGGTGGTTATCTAGAGGTCAACTAGATGTCATCCGTAGGTAATCTAGAGGTCGTCTGGAGGTCATCTGCACGTCATCGGGAGGGCCTCTGCAGGTCATCGGGAGGTCCTCTGGAGGTCATCTGGAGGCCATCAGGAAGTCATCTGGAGGTCATCTAGACGTCATCCAGAGATCATCTGGAAGTCATCTAGAGGTCATCTGAGGGCATCTGGAGGTCATCTAGAGGTCATTTGGAAGTCATTGTTTGGTCATCTGGAGGTCATCTAGAGGTCATCCGGAGTTTATCTAAAGGTCATCTGGAGCTCATCTGGAGGTTATCTAGAGGTCATCTAAAGGTCATCTAGAGGTCATCTAGAGGTCAACCGGAGGTCATCTAGAGGTCATCTGGAGGTTATCTGGAGGTCATCTAGAGGTCATCTGGAGGTCATCTGCAGGTCATCGGGAGGTCATCTGCAGGTCATCGGGAGGTCCTCTGGAGGTCATCTGGAGGTCATCTAGAGGTCATCCGGAGGTCATTGGGAGGTCATCTGGAGGTCATCTAGATGTTATCTAGATGTCATCTGGAGGTCATCTGAAGGTCATCTAGAGGTCATCCCGAGGTCATGTGGAGGTCATCTGGAGGGCATCGGGAGGTCCTCTGGAGGTCATCTGGAGGTCATCTGGCGGTCATCTGGAGGTCATCTAGAGGTCATCTGCAGGTCATCTGGATGTCATCCAGATGTCATCTAGTGGTCATCTGGAGGTCATCCGGAGGTCATCTAGAGGTCATCCGGTGGTTATCTAGAGGTCATCTAGATGTCATCCGTAGGTAATCTAGAGGTCGTCTGGAGGTCATCTGCAGGTCATCGGGAGGTCCTCTGGAGGTCATCTGGAGGCCATCAGGAGGTCATCTGGAGGTCATCTAGAGGTCATCCAGAGATCATCTGGAAGTCATCTAGAGGTCATCTGAGGGCATCTGGAGGTCATCTAGAGGTCATTTGGAAGTCATTGTTTGGTCATCTTGAGGTCATCTAGAGGTCATCCGGAGTTCATCTAAAGGTCATCTGGAGCTCATCTGGAGGTTATCTAGAGGTCATCTAAAGGTCATCTAGAGGTCATCTAGAGGTCATCCGGAGGTCATCTAGAGGTCATCTGGAGGTTATCTGGAGGTCATCTAGAGGTCATCTGGAGGTCATCTGCAGGTCATCGGGAGGTCATCTGCAGGTCATCGGGAGGTCCTCTGGAGGTCATCTGGAGCTCATCTGGAGGTCATCTGGAGGTCATCTAGAGGTCTTCTGAAGGTCATTAGGAGGTCATCTGGAACTCATCCGGAGGTCATCTAGAGGTTATCTGGAGGTCATCAGGAGGTCCTCTGGAGGTCATCTGGAGGTCGTCTCTAGGTCATCGTTAGGTCATCCGGAGGTCATCTGGAGGTCATCTGGAGGTCATCTTGAGGTCATCTGGAGGTCATCTGGAGGTCATCTAGAGGTCATCCGGAGGTCATTGGGAGGTCATCGGGAGGTCATGTGGAGGCCATCTGAAGGTCATCTAGAGGTCATCCAGAGGTCATGTGGATGTCATCTAGACGTCATCCGGAGGTCATCTTGAGGTCACCTGGAGGTCATCTGGAGGGCATCGGGAGGTCATCTGGAGGTCATCTGGAGGTCATCTGGCGGTCATCTGGAGGTCATCTGGAGGTCATCTGCAGGTCATCTGGATGTCATCCAGAGGTCATCTAGTGGTCATCTGGAGGTCATCCGGAGGTCATCTAGAGGTCATCTGTAGGTCATTGGGAGGTCATCGGGAGGTCATTTAGATGTCATCTAGAGGTCATTTAGATGTCATCTGGAGGTCATCTGAAGGTCATCTAGAGGTCATCCGGAGGTCATGTGGATGTCATCTAGACGTCATCCGGATGTCATCTAGAGGGCATCTGGAAGTCAACTGGAGGTCATCGGGTGGTCCTCTGGAGGTCATCTGGAGGTCAGCTAGAGGTCATCTGGAGGTCATCTGGAGGTCATCTAGAGGTCATCCGGAGGTCATCAAGAGCTCATCTAGAGGTCATCGTTAAAGGTCATCTGGAGGTCATCTGGAGGTCATCGTTAGGTCATCTGGAGGTCATCTGAGGGCATCTGGAGGTCATCTGGAGGTCATCTGGAAGTCATCTAGAAATCATCTGGACGTCATCTGGAGGTAATATAGAGGTCAGATGGAAGTCTCCTGGAGGTCATCTGAGGGCATCTGGAGATCATCTGGAGGTCATCTGGAAGTCATCTAGAATTCATCTGGAGGTCATCTGCGGGCATCTGGAGGTCATCTAGAGGTCATTTGGAAGTCATCGTTTGGTCATCTGGAGCTCATCTGGAGGGCATCTGGAGGTCATCGTTAGGTCATCTGGTGGTCATCTGGAGGTCATCTAGAGGTCATCTGGAGGTCATCTGGAAGTCATCTAGAAACCATCTGGACGTCATCTGGAGGTCATCTGAGGGCATCTGGAGGTCATCTAGAGGTCATTTGGATGTCATCGTTTGGTCATCTGGACGTCATCGGGAGGTACTCTGGAAGTCATCTTTAGATCACATCTGGAGGTCATCTAGAGGTCATCTGGAGGTCATCTAGAAGTCATCTAGAGGTCATCTGGAGGTCATCTAGAGGTCATGGAGGTCATCTAGAGGTCATCTGGAGGTGATCTGAGGGCATCTGGAGGTCATCTAGGGGTCATCTGGAGGTCATCGTTAGGTCATCTGGAGGTCATCTGGAGGTCATCTGGAGGTCATCTGGAGGTCATCCGGAGGTCATCTAGAGGTCATCTAGATGTCATCCGTACGTCATCTAGAGGTCATCCGGAGGTCATCTAGAGGTCGTTTGGTAGTCACCGTTTGGTCATCTGGAGGTCATCTGGGGGTCATCTGGAGGTCACCTGTAGGTCATCTGGAGGTCATCAGAGGGCATCTGGAGGTCATCTAGAGGTCATCTGGAGGTCATCGTTAGGTCATCTGGAGGTCATCTGGAGGTCATCTGGAGGTCATATGGAGGTCATCTGGAGGTAATCGTTAGGTCATCTTGAGGTCATCTGGAGGTCATCTGCATGTCATCTTGAGGTCATCTGGAGGTCATCTGAGCGCATCTGGAGGTCATCTGGAGGTCATCTGGAAGTCATCGTTTGGTCATCTGGAGCTCATCTGGAGGTCATCTGGAGGTCATCTGGAGGTCATCTGGAGGTCATCTCAGGGCATCTGGAGGTCATCTGAAAGTCATCTTGAGATCATCTGGAGGTCATCTGGAAGTCATCTAGAGGTCATCTGGAGGTCATCTGAGGGCATCTGGAGGTCATCTAGAGGTCATTTGGAAGTCATCGTTTGGTCATCTGGAGCTCATCTGGAGGTCATCTGGAGGTCATCTGGAGGTCACCTAGAGGTCATCTGGAGGTCATCTGGAAGTCATCTAGAAATCATCTAGAAATCATCTAGAGGTCATCTGGAGGTCACCTAGAGGTCATCTGGAGGTCATCTGGAGGTCATCTCAGGGCATCTGGAGGTCATCTGAAAGTCATCTTGAGATCATCTGGAGGTCATCTGGAAGTCATCTAGAGGTCATCTGGAGGTCATCTGAGGGCATCTGGAGGTCATCTAGAGGTCATTTGGAAGTCATCGTTTGGTCCTCTGGAGGTCATCGGGAGGTCCTCTGGAGGTCATCGTTAGGTCACCTGGAGGTCATCTGGAGGTCATCGTTAGGTCATCTGGAGGTCATCTGGAGGTCATATGGAGGTTATCTGGAGGTAATCGTTAGGTCATCTTGAGGTCATCTGGAGGTCATCTGCAGGTCATCTTGAGGTCATCTGGAGGTCATCTGAGCGCATCTGGAGGTCATCTGGAGGTCATCTGGAAGTCGTCGTTTGGTCATCTGGAGCTCATCTGGAGGTCATCTGGAGGCCATCTGGAGGTCATCTGAGGGCATCTGGAGGTCATCTGGCGGTCATCTGGAGGTCATCTGGAGGTCATCTGCAGGTCATCTGGATGTCATCCAGAGGTCATCTAGTGGTCATCTGGAGGTCATCCGGAGGTCATCTAGAGGTCATCTGTAGGTCATTGGGAGGTCATCGGGAGGTCATTTAGATGTCATCTAGAGGTCATTTAGATGTCATCTGGGAGGTCATCTGAAGGTCATCTAGAGGTCATCCGGAGGTCATGTGGATGTCATCTAGACGTCATCCGGATGTCATCTAGAGGGCATCTGGAAGTCAACTGGAGGTCATCGGGTGGTCCTCTGGAGGTCATCTGGAGGTCAGCTAGAGGTCATCTGGAGGTCATCTGGAGGTCATCTAGAGGTCATCTGGAGGTCATCAAGAGCTCATCTAGAGGTCATCGTTAAAGGTCATCTGGAGGTCATCTGGAGGTCATCGTTAGGTCATCTGGAGGTCATCTGAGGGCATCTGGAGGTCATCTGGAGGTCATCTGGAAGTCATCTAGAAATCATCTGGACGTCATCTCGAGGTAATATAGAGGTCAGATGGAAGTCTCCTGGAGGTCATCTGAGGGCATCTGGAGATCATCTGGAGGTCATCTGGAAGTCATCTAGAATTCATCTGGAGGTCATCTGCGGGGCATCTGGAGGTCATCTAGAGGTCATTTGGAAGTCATCGTTTGGTCATCTGGAGCTCATCTGGAGGGCATCTGGAGGTCATCGTTAGGTCATCTGGTGGTCATCTGGAGGTCATCTAGAGGTCATCTGGAGGTCATCTGGAAGTCATCTAGAAACCATCTGGACGTCATCTGGAGGTCATCTGAGGGCATCTGGAGGTCATCTAGAGGTCATTTGGATGTCATCGTTTGGTCATCTGGACGTCATCGGGAGGTCCTCTGGAAGTCATCTTTAGATCACATCTGGAGGTCATCTAGAGGTCATCTGGAGGTCATCTAGAAGTCATCTAGAGGTCATCTGGAGGTCATCTAGAGGTCATGCGTGGAGGTCATCTAGAGGTCATCTGGAGGTGATCTGAGGGCATCTGGAGGTCATCTAGGGGTCATCTGGAGGTCATCGTTAGGTCATCTGGAGGTCATCTGGAGGTCATCTGGAGGTCATCTGGAGGTCATCTGGAGGTCATCCGGAGGTCATCTAGAGGTCATCTAGATGTCATCCGTACGTCATCTAGAGGTCATCCGGAGGTCATCTAGAGGTCGTTTGGAAGTCACCGTTTGGTCATCTGGAGCTCATCTGGAGGTCATCTGGAGGTCAACTGTAGGTCATCTGGAGGTCATCAGAGGGCATCTGGAGGTCATCTAGAGGTCATCTGGAGGTCATCGTTAGGTCATCTGGAGGTCATCTGGAGGTCATCTGGAGGTCATATGGAGGTCATCTGGAGGTAATCGTTAGGTCATCTTGAGGTCATCTGGAGGTCATCTGCATGTCATCTTGAGGTCATCTGGAGGTCATCTGAGCGCATCTGGAGGTCATCTGGAGGTCATCTGGAAGTCATCGTTTGGTCATCTGGAGCTCATCTGGAGGTCATCTGGAGGTCATCTGGAGGTCATCTGGAGGTCATCTCAGGGCATCTGGAGGTCATCTGAAAGTCATCTTGAGATCATCTGGAGGTCATCTGGAAGTCATCTAGAGGTCATCTGGAGGTCATCTGAGGGCATCTGGAGGTCATCTAGAGGTCATTTGGAAGTCACCGTTTGGTCATCTGGAGCTCATCTGGAGGTCATCTGGAGGTCATCTGGAGGTCACCTGGAGGTCATCTAGAGGTCATCCGTACGTCATCTAGAGGTCATCCGGAGGTCATCTAGAGGTCGTTTGGAAGTCACCGTTTGGTCATCTGGAGCTCATCTGGAGGTCATCTGGAGGTCAACTGTAGGTCATCTGGAGGTCATCAGAGGGCATCTGGAGGTCATCTAGAGGTCATCTGGAGGTCATCGTTAGGTCATCTGGAGGTCATCTGGAGGTCATCTGGAGGTCATATGGAGGTCATCTGGAGGTAATCGTTAGGTCATCTTGAGGTCATCTGGAGGTCATCTGCATGTCATCTTGAGGTCATCTGGAGGTCATCTGAGCGCATCTGGAGGTCATCTGGAGGTCATCTGGAAGTCATCGTTTGGTCATCTGGAGCTCATCTGGAGGTCATCTGGAGGTCATCTGGAAGTCATCTAGAAACCATCTGGACGTCATCTGGAGGTCATCTGAGGGCATCTGGAGGTCATCTAGAGGTCATTTGGATGTCATCGTTTGGTCATCTGGACGTCATCGGGAGGTACTCTGGAAGTCATCTTTAGATCACATCTGGAGGTCATCTAGAGGTCATCTGGAGGTCATCTAGAAGTCATCTAGAGGTCATCTGGAGGTCATCTAGAGGTCATGCGGAGGTCATCTAGAGGTCATCTGGAGGTGATCTGAGGGCATCTGGAGGTCATCTAGGGGTCATCTGGAGGTCATCGTTAGGTCATCTGGAGGTCATCTGGAGGTCATCTGGAGGTCATCCGGAGGTCATCTAGAGGTCATCTAGATGTCATCCGTACGTCATCTAGAGGTCATCCGGAGGTCATCTAGAGGTCGTTTGGAAGTCACTGCTTGGTCATCTGGAGCTCATCTGGAGGTCATCTGGAGGTCAACTGTAGGTCATCTGGAGGTCATCAGAGGGCATCTGGAGGTCATCTAGAGGTCATCTGGAGGTCATCGTTAGGTCATCTGGAGGTCATCTGGAGGTCATCTGGAGGTCATATGGAGGTCATCTGGAGGTAATCGTTAGGTCATCTTGAGGTCATCTGGAGGTCATCTGCATGTCATCTTGAGGTCATCTGGAGGTCATCTGAGCGCATCTGGAGGTCATCTGGAGGTCATCTGGAAGTCATCGTTTGGTCATCTGGAGCTCATCTGGAGGTCATCTGGAGGTCATCTGGAGGTCATCTGGAGGTCATCTCAGGGCATCTGGAGGTCATCTGAAAGTCATCTTGAGATCATCTGGAGGTCATCTGGAAGTCATCTAGAGGTCATCTGGAGGTCATCTGAGGGCATCTGGAGGTCATCTAGAGGTCATTTGGAAGTCATCGTTTGGTCATCTGGAGCTCATCTGGAGGTCATCTGGAGGTCATCTGGAGGTCACCTAGAGGTCATCTGGAGGTCATCTGGAAGTCATCTAGAAATCATCTAGAAATCATCTAGAGGTCATCTGGAGGTCACCTAGAGGTCATCTGGAGGTCATCTGGAGGTCATCTCAGGGCATCTGGAGGTCATCTGAAAGTCATCTTGAGATCATCTGGAGGTCATCTGGAAGTCATCTAGAGGTCATCTGGAGGTCATCTGAGGGCATCTGGAGGTCATCTAGAGGTCATTTGGAAGTCATCGTTTGGTCCTCTGGAGGTCATCGGGAGGTCCTCTGGAGGTCATCGTTAGGTCACCTGGAGGTCATCTGGAGGTCATCGTTAGGTCATCTGGAGGTCATCTGGAGGTCATATGGAGGTTATCTGGAGGTAATCGTTAGGTCATCTTGAGGTCATCTGGAGGTCATCTGCAGGTCATCTTGAGGTCATCTGGAGGTCATCTGAGCGCATCTGGAGGTCATCTGGAGGTCATCTGGAAGTCGTCGTTTGGTCATCTGGAGCTCATCTGGAGGTCATCTGGAGGCCATCTGGAGGTCATCTGAGGGCATCTGGAGGTCATCTGGCGGTCATCTGGAGGTCATCTGGAGGTCATCTGCAGGTCATCTGGATGTCATCCAGAGGTCATCTAGTGGTCATCTGGAGGTCATCCGGAGGTCATCTAGAGGTCATCTGTAGGCTCATTGGGAGGTCATCGGGAGGTCATTTAGATGTCATCTAGAGGTCATTTAGATGTCATCTGGAGGTCATCTGAAGGTCATCTAGAGGTCATCCGGAGGTCATGTGGATGTCATCTAGACGTCATCCGGATGTCATCTAGAGGGCATCTGGAAGTCAACTGGAGGTCATCGGGTGGTCCTCTGGAGGTCATCTGGAGGTCCGCTAGAGGTCATCTGGAGGTCATCTGGAGGTCATCTAGAGGTCATCTGGAGGTCATCAAGAGCTCATCTAGAGGTCATCGTTAAAGGTCATCTGGAGGTCATCTGGAGGTCATCGTTAGGTCATCTGGAGGTCATCTGAGGGCATCTGGAGGTCATCTGGAGGTCATCTGGAAGTCATCTAGAAATCATCTGGACGTCATCTGGAGGTAATATAGAGGTCAGATGGAAGTCTCCTGGAGGTCATCTGAGGGCATCTGGAGATCATCTGGAGGTCATCTGGAAGTCATCTAGAATTCATCTGGAGGTCATCTGCGGGCATCTGGAGGTCATCTAGAGGTCATTTGGAAGTCATCGTTTGGTCATCTGGAGCTCATCTGGAGGGCATCTGGAGGTCATCGTTAGGTCATCTGGTGGTCATCTGGAGGTCATCTAGAGGTCATCTGGAGGTCATCTGGAAGTCATCTAGAAACCATCTGGACGTCATCTGGAGGTCATCTGAGGGCATCTGGAGGTCATCTAGAGGTCATTTGGATGTCATCGTTTGGTCATCTGGACGTCATCGGGAGGTCCTCTGGAAGTCATCTTTAGATCACATCTGGAGGTCATCTAGAGGTCATCTGGAGGTCATCTAGAAGTCATCTAGAGGTCATCTGGAGGTCATCTAGAGGTCATGTGGAGGTCATCTAGAGGTCATCTGGAGGTGATCTGAGGGCATCTGGAGGTCATCTAGGGGTCATCTGGAGGTCATCGTTAGGTCATCTGGAGGTCATCTGGAGGTCATCTGGAGGTCATCTGGAGGTCATCTGGAGGTCATCCGGAGGTCATCTAGAGGTCATCTAGATGTCATCCGTACAGTCATCTAGAGGTCATCCGGAGGTCATCTAGAGGTCGTTTGGAAGTCACCGTTTGGTCATCTGGAGCTCATCTGGAGGTCATCTGGAGGTCAACTGTAGGTCATCTGGAGGTCATCAGAGGGCATCTGGAGGTCATCTAGAGGTCATCTGGAGGTCAATCGTTAGGTCATCTGGAGGTCATCTGGAGGTCATCTGGAGGTCATATGGAGGTCATCTGGAGGTAATCGTTAGGTCATCTTGAGGTCATCTGGAGGTCATCTGCATGTCATCTTGAGGTCATCTGGAGGTCATCTGAGCGCATCTGGAGGTCATCTGGAGGTCATCTGGAAGTCATCGTTTGGTCATCTGGAGCTCATCTGGAGGTCATCTGGAGGTCATCTGGAGGTCATCTGGAGGTCATCTCAGGGCATCTGGAGGTCATCTGAAAGTCATCTTGAGATCATCTGGAGGTCATCTGGAAGTCATCTAGAGGTCATCTGGAGGTCATCTGAGGGCATCTGGAGGTCATCTAGAGGTCATTTGGAAGTCATCGTTTGGTCATCTGGAGCTCATCTGGAGGTCATCTGGAGGTCATCTGGAGGTCACCTAGAGGTCATCTAGATGTCATCCGTACGTCATCTAGAGGTCATCCGGAGGTCATCTAGAGGTCGTTTGGAAGTCACCGTTTGGTCATCTGGAGCTCATCTGGAGGTCATCTGGAGGTCAACTGTAGGTCATCTGGAGGTCATCAGAGGGCATCTGGAGGTCATCTAGAGGTCATCTGGAGGTCATCGTTAGGTCATCTGGAGGTCATCTGGAGGTCATCTGGAGGTCATATGGAGGTCATCTGGAGGTAATCGTTAGGTCATCTTGAGGTCATCTGGAGGTCATCTGCATGTCATCTTGAGGTCATCTGGAGGTCATCTGAGCGCATCTGGAGGTCATCTGGAGGTCATCTGGAAGTCATCGTTTGGTCATCTGGAGCTCATCTGGAGGTCATCTGGAGGTCATCTGGAGGTCATCTGGAGGTCATCTCAGGGCATCTGGAGGTCATCTGAAAGTCATCTTGAGATCATCTGGAGGTCATCTGGAAGTCATCTAGAGGTCATCTGGAGGTCATCTGAGGGCATCTGGAGGTCATCTAGAGGTCATTTGGAAGTCATCGTTTGGTCATCTGGAGCTCATCTGGAGGTCATCTGGAGGTCATCTGGAGGTCACCTAGAGGTCATCTGGAGGTCATCTGGAAGTCATCTAGAAATCATCTAGAAATCATCTAGAGGTCATCTGGAGGTCACCTAGAGGTCATCTGGAGGTCATCTGGAGGTCATCTCAGGGCATCTGGAGGTCATCTGAAAGTCATCTTGAGATCATCTGGAGGTCATCTGGAAGTCATCTAGAGGTCATCTGGAGGTCATCTGAGGGCATCTGGAGGTCATCTAGAGGTCATTTGGAAGTCATCGTTTGGTCCTCTGGAGGTCATCGGGAGGTCCTCTGGAGGTCATCGTTAGGTCACCTGGAGGTCATCTGGAGGTCATCGTTAGGTCATCTGGAGGTCATCTGGAGGTCATATGGAGGTTATCTGGAGGTAATCGTTAGGTCATCTTGAGGTCATCTGGAGGTCATCTGCAGGTCATCTTGAGGTCATCTGGAGGTCATCTGAGCGCATCTGGAGGTCATCTGGAGGTCATCTGGAAGTCGTCGTTTGGTCATCTGGAGCTCATCTGGAGGTCATCTGGAGGCCATCTGGAGGTCATCTGAGGGCATCTGGAGGTCATCTGGCGGTCATCTGGAGGTCATCTGGAGGTCATCTGCAGGTCATCTGGATGTCATCCAGAGGTCATCTAGTGGTCATCTGGAGGTCATCCGGAGGTCATCTAGAGGTCATCTGTAGGTCATTGGGAGGTCATCGGGAGGTCATTTAGATGTCATCTAGAGGTCATTTAGATGTCATCTGGAGGTCATCTGAAGGTCATCTAGAGGTCATCCGGAGGTCATGTGGATGTCATCTAGACGTCATCCGGATGTCATCTAGAGGGCATCTGGAAGTCAACTGGAGGTCATCGGGTGGTCCTCTGGAGGTCATCTGGAGGTCAGCTAGAGGTCATCTGGAGGTCATCTGGAGGTCATCTAGAGGTCATCCGGAGGTCATCAAGAGCTCATCTAGAGGTCATCGTTAAAGGTCATCTGGAGGTCATCTGGAGGTCATCGTTAGGTCATCTGGAGGTCATCTGAGGGCATCTGGAGGTCATCTGGAGGTCATCTGGAAGTCATCTAGAAATCATCTGGACGTCATCTGGAGGTAATATAGAGGTCAGATGGAAGTCTCCTGGAGGTCATCTGAGGGCATCTGGAGATCATCTGGAGGTCATCTGGAAGTCATCTAGAATTCATCTGGAGGTCATCTGCGGGCATCTGGAGGTCATCTAGAGGTCATTTGGAAGTCATCGTTTGGTCATCTGGAGCTCATCTGGAGGGCATCTGGAGGTCATCGTTAGGTCATCTGGTGGTCATCTGGAGGTCATCTAGAGGTCATCTGGAGGTCATCTGGAAGTCATCTAGAAACCATCTGGACGTCATCTGGAGGTCATCTGAGGGCATCTGGAGGTCATCTAGAGGTCATTTGGATGTCATCGTTTGGTCATCTGGACGTCATCGGGAGGTCCTCTGGAAGTCATCTTTAGATCACATCTGGAGGTCATCTAGAGGTCATCTGGAGGTCATCTAGAAGTCATCTAGAGGTCATCTGGAGGTCATCTAGAGGTCATGCGGAGGTCATCTAGAGGTCATCTGGAGGTGATCTGAGGGCATCTGGAGGTCATCTAGGGGTCATCTGGAGGTCATCGTTAGGTCATCTGGAGGTCATCTGGAGGTCATCTGGAGGTCATCTGGAGGTCATCTGGAGGTCATCCGGAGGTCATCTAGAGGTCATCTAGATGTCATCCGTACGTCATCTAGAGGTCATCCGGAGGTCATCTAGAGGTCGTTTGGAAGTCACCGTTTGGTCATCTGGAGCTCATCTGGAGGTCATCTGGAGGTCAACTGTAGGTCATCTGGAGGTCATCAGAGGGCATCTGGAGGTCATCTAGAGGTCATCTGGAGGTCATCGTTAGGTCATCTGGAGGTCATCTGGAGGTCATCTGGAGGTCATCTGGAGGTCATATGGAGGTCATCTGGAGGTAATCGTTAGGTCATCTTGAGGTCATCTGGAGGTCATCTGCATGTCATCTTGAGGTCATCTGGAGGTCATCTGAGCGCATCTGGAGGTCATCTGGAGGTCATCTGGAAGTCATCGTTTGGTCATCTGGAGCTCATCTGGAGGTCATCTGGAGGTCATCTGGAGGTCATCTGGAGGTCATCTGGAGGTCATCTCAGGGCATCTGGAGGTCATCTGAAAGTCATCTTGAGATCATCTGGAGGTCATCTGGAAGTCATCTAGAGGTCATCTGGAGGTCATCTGAGGGCATCTGGAGGTCATCTAGAGGTCATTTGGAAGTCATCGTTTGGTCATCTGGAGCTCATCTGGAGGTCATCTGGAGGTCATCTGGAGGTCACCTAGAGGTCATCTGGAGGTCATCTGGAAGTCATCTAGAAATCATCTAGAAATCATCTAGAGGTCATCTGGAGGTCACCTAGAGGTCATCTGGAGGTCATCTGGAGGTCATCTCAGGGCACTTGGAGGTCATCTGAAAGTCATCTTGAGATCATCTGGAGGTCATCTGGAAGTCATCTAGAGGTCATCTGGAGGTCATCTGAGGGCATCTGGAGGTCATCTAGAGGTCATTTGGAAGTCATCGTTTGGTCCTCTGGAGGTCATCGGGAGGTCCTCTGGAGGTCATCGTTAGGTCACCTGGAGGTCATCTGGAGGTCATCGTTAGGTCATCTGGAGGTCATCTGGAGGTCATATGGAGGTCATCTGGAGGTAATCGTTAGGTCATCTTGAGGTCATCTGGAGGTCATCTGCATGTCATCTTGAGGTCATCTGGAGGTCATCTGAGCGCATCTGGAGGTCATCTGGAGGTCATCTGGAAGTCATCGTTTGGTCATCTGGAGCTCATCTGGAGGTCATCTGGAGGTCATCTGGAGGTCATCTGGAGGTCATCTCAGGGCATCTGGAGGTCATCTGAAAGTCATCTTGAGATCATCTGGAGGTCATCTGGAAGTCATCTAGAGGTCATCTGGAGGTCATCTGAGGGCATCTGGAGGTCATCTAGAGGTCATTTGGAAGTCATCGTTTGGTCATCTGGAGCTCATCTGGAGGTCATCTGGAGGTCATCTGGAGGTCACCTAGAGGTCATCTGGAGGTCATCTGGAAGTCATCTAGAAATCATCTAGAAATCATCTAGAGGTCATCTGGAGGTCACCTAGAGGTCATCTGGAGGTCATCTGGAGGTCATCTCAGGGCACTTGGAGGTCATCTGAAAGTCATCTTGAGATCATCTGGAGGTCATCTGGAAGTCATCTAGAGGTCATCTGGAGGTCATCTGAGGGCATCTGGAGGTCATCTAGAGGTCATTTGGAAGTCATCGTTTGGTCCTCTGGAGGTCATCGGGAGGTCCTCTGGAGGTCATCGTTAGGTCACCTGGAGGTCATCTGGAGGTCATCGTTAGGTCATCTGGAGGTCATCTGGAGGTCATATGGAGGTTATCTGGAGGTAATCGTTAGGTCATCTTGAGGTCATCTGGAGGTCATCTGCAGGTCATCTTGAGGTCATCTGGAGGTCATCTGAGCGCATCTGGAGGTCATCTGGAGGTCATCTGGAAGTCGTCGTTTGGTCATCTGGAGCTCATCTGGAGGTCATCTGGAGGCCATCTGGAGGTCATCTGAGGGCATCTGGAGGTCATCTGGAGGTCATCTGGAGGTCATCTGGAAGTCATCTAGAGGTCATCTGGAGGTCATCTGAGGGCATCTAGAGGTCATCCGGAGGTCATCTAGACGTCATTTTTAAGTCATCGTTTGGTTATCTGGAGGTCATCAGGAGGTCATCTAGAGGTCATCTGGAGGTCATCTGGATGTCATCTAGAGGTCATCTGGAGGTCAACGGGAGGTCATCTGAAGGTCATATGGAGCTCATCTGCAGGTCATCTGGAGCTCATCGTTAGGTCATCTGAAGGTCATCTAGAGGTCATCTGGAGGTCATCTGAAAGTCATCTAGAGATCATCTGGAGGTCATCTGGAGGTCATATGGAAGCGATCGTTAGGTCATCTGGAGGTCATCTGGATGTCATCTAGAGGTCATATGGAGGTCATCTGGAGGTCATCTGAAAGTCATCTAGAGGTCATCTGGAGGTCAACGGGAGGTCCTCTGGAGGTCATCTGGAGGTCATCGTTAGGTCATCTGGAGGTCATCTTGAGGTCATCTGGAGGTCATCTGAAAGTCATCTAGAGATCATCTGAAGGTCATCTGGAGGTCATCTGGAGGTCATCTGGATGTCATCTAGAGGTCATTTGGAAGTCGTCGTTTGGTCATCTGGAGGTCATCTGGAGGTCATCTGGAGGACATCTGTAGGTCATCTGGTTGTCATCAGAGGGCATCTGGAGGTCATCTAGAGGTCATCTGGAGGTCATCTGGAGGTCATCTGGAGGTAATCGTTAGGTCATCTGGAGCTCATCTGGAGGTCATCTGGAGGACATCTGTAGGTCATCTGGAGGTCATCAGAGGGCATCTGGAGGTCATCTAGAGGTCATCTGGAGGTCATCTGGAGGTCATCTGGAGGTCATCTGGAAGTCATCGTTTGGTCATCTGGAGCTCATCTGGAGGTCATCTGGAGGTCATCTGGAGGTCATCTAGAGGTCATCTGGAGGTCATCTGAGGGCATCTGGAGGTCATCTAGAGGTCATTTGGAAGTCATTGTTTGGTCATCTGGAGCTCATCTGGAGGTCATCTGGAGGTCATCTGGAAGTCATCTAGAAATCATCTAGAAATCATTTGGAGGTCATCTGGAGGTCATGTGAGGGCATCTGGAGGTCATCTAGAGGTCATTTGAAAGTCATCGTTTGGTCCTCTGGAGGTCATCGGGAGGTCCTCTGGAGGTCATCGTTAGGTCACCTGGAGGTCATCTGGAGGTCATCTAGAGGTCATCTGGAGGTCATCTGGAAGTCATCTAGAAATCATCTAGAAATCATCTGGAGGTCATCTGGAGGTCAGCTGAGGTCATCTGGAGGTCATCTAGAGGTCATCTGGAGGTCATCTCAGGGCATCTGGAGGTCATCTGAAAGTCATCTTGAGATCATCTGGAGGTCATCTGGAAGTCATCTAGAGGTCATCTGGAGGTCATCTGAGGGCATCTGGAGGTCATCTAGAGGTCATTTGGAAGTCATCGTTTGGTCATCTGGAGCTCATCTGGAGGTCATCTAGAGGTCATTTGAAAGTCATCGTTTGGTCCTCTGGAGGTCATCGGGAGGTCCTCTGGAGGTCATCTAGAGGTCATTTGGAAGTCATTGTTTGGTCATCTGGAGCTCATCTGGAGGTCATCTGGAGGTCATCTGGAAGTCATCTAGAAATCATCTAGAAATCATTTGGAGGTCATCTGGAGGTCATGTGAGGGCATCTGGAGGTCATCTAGAGGTCATTTGAAAGTCATCGTTTGGTCCTCTGGAGGTCATCGGGAGGTCCTCTGGAGGTCATCGTTAGGTCACCTGGAGGTCATCTGGAGGTCATCTAGAGGTCATCTGGAGGTCATCTGGAAGTCATCTAGAAATCATCTAGAAATCATCTGGAGGTCATCTGGAGGTCAGCTGAGGTCATCTGGAGGTCATCTAGAGGTCATCTGGAGGTCATCTCAGGGCATCTGGAGGTCATCTGAAAGTCATCTTGAGATCATCTGGAGGTCATCTGGAAGTCATCTAGAGGTCATCTGGAGGTCATCTGAGGGCATCTGGAGGTCATCTAGAGGTCATTTGGAAGTCATCGTTTGGTCATCTGGAGCTCATCTGGAGGTCATCTAGAGGTCATTTGAAAGTCATCGTTTGGTCCTCTGGAGGTCATCGGGAGGTCCTCTGGAGGTCATCGTTAGGTCACCTAGAGGTCATCTGCAGGTCATCTAGAGGTCATCTGGAGGTCATCTGGAAGTCATGTAGAGGTCATCTGGAGGTCATCTAGAGGTCATCCGAAGGTCATCTAGAGGTCATCTGGAGGTCATCTGGAGGTCATCTAGAGGTCATCTGGAGGTCATCTGGAAGTCATCTAGAAATCATCTAGAAATCATCTGGAGGTCATCTGGAGGTCATCTGAGGGCATCTGGAGGTCATCTAGAGGTCATTTGAAAGTCATCGTTTGGTCCTCTGGAGGTCATCGGGAGGTCCTCTGGAGGTCATCGTTAGGTCACCTGGAGGTCATCTGGAGGTCATCTAGAGGTCATTTGGAAGTTATCGTTAGGTCATCTGGAGCTCATCTGGAGGTCATCTGGAGGACATCTGTAGGTCATCTGGAGGTCATCAGAGGGCATCTGGAGGTCATCTAGAGGTCATCTGGAGGTCATCTGGAGGTCATCTGGAGGTCATCTGGAAGTCATCGTTTGGTCATCTGGAGCTCATCTGGAGGTCATCTGGAGGTCATCTGGAGGTCATCTAGAGGTCATCTGGAGGTCATCTGAGGTCATCTGGAGGTCATCTAGAGGTCATTTGGAAGTCATCGTTTGGTCATCTGGAGGCCATCGGGAGGTCCTCTGGAGGTCATCTGGAGGTCATCTGCAGGTCATCGGGAGGTCATCTAGAGGTCATCTGGAGGTCATCTGAGGGCATCTGGAGGTCATCTAGAGGTCATTTGGAAGTCATCGTTTGGTCATCTGGAGCTCATCTGGAGGTCATCTGGAGGTCATCTGCGGGCATCTGGAGGTCATCTGAGGGCATCTGGAGGTCATCTGAAAATCATCTAGAGATCATCTGGAGGTCATCTGGAGGTCATCTAGAGGTCATCTGGAGGTCATCTAGAGGTCATCCGGAGGTCATCTAGAGGTCATCTGGAGGTCATCTGAGGGCATCTGGAGGTCATCTAGAGGTCATCTAGAGGTCATCTAGAGGTCATCTAGAGGTCATTTGGAAATCATCGCTAAGTCATCGGGAGATCATCAAGAGGTCATCTGGAGGTCATCGCTAGGTCATTCGGAGGTCACCTGGAGGTCATCTAGAGGCCATCTGGAGGTCATCTGGAGGTCATCTGGAGGTCATCTAGAGGTCATCTAGATGTCATCTGGAAGTCATCTAGAGGTCATTTGGAGGTCATCCGAAGGTCATCTAGAGGTTATCTGGAGGTCATCTAGAGGTCATCTGAAGGTCATCTGGAGGTCATCGGGATGTCCTCTGGAGGTCATCTGGAGGTCATCTGGAGGTCATCGCTAAGTCATCGGGAGATCATCAAGAGGTCATCTGGAGGTCATCCGTAGGCCATCTAGAGCTCATCTAGATGTCATCCGTAAGTCATCTGGAGGTCATCTGGAGGTCATCTGGAGGTCATCGGGAGGTCCTCTGGAGGTCATCTGGAGGCCATCTGGAGGTCATCTGGAGGTCATCGCTATGTCATCGCGAGATCATCTGGAGGTTATCTGGAGGTCATCTGGAGGTCATCTGGAGGTCATCTGGAGGTCATCTGGAGGTCATCTGGAGGTCATCTGGAGGTCATCTAGAGGTCATCTGGAGGTCATCTGGAGGTCATAGAGAGGTCCTCTGGAGGTCATCTGAAGGCCATCTGGAGGTCATCTGGAGGTCATCGCTTGGTCATCGGGAGATCATCTGGAGGTCATCTGGAGGTCATCTGGAGGTCATCTAGAGGTCATCTAGAGGTCATCTGGAAGTAATCTAGAGATCATCTGGAGATCATCTGGAGGTCATCTGAGGGCATCTGGAGGTCATCTAGAGGTCATTTGGATGTCATCGTTTGGTCATCAGGAGGTCATCAGGAGGTCCTCTGGAGGTTATCTGGAGCTCATCTGGAGGTCATCTGGAGGGGATCGTTAGGTCATCTAGAGGTCATCTGGAAGTCATCTGGAGGTCATTGGGAGGTCCTCTGGAGATCATCTGGAGGCCATCTGGAGGTCATTTGGAGGTCATCTGGTGGTCATCTAGAGGTCATCTAGAGGCCATCTGGAAGTCATCTAGAGATCATCTGGAGATCATTTGGAGGTCATCTGAGGGTATCTATACGTCATCTAGAGGTCATTTGGAAGTCATCGTTTGGTCATCTATAGGTCATCAGGAGGTCCTCTGGAGGTTATCTGGAGCTCATCTGGAGGTCATCTGGAGGGGATCTTTAGGTCATCTGGAGGTCATCTGAAGGTCATCTAGAGGTCATCTGGAGGTCATCTGGGGGTCATCTGGAGGTCATCCGGAGGTCATATAGAGGTCATCTGGAGGTCATCAGAAGGTCCTCTGTAGGTCATCTGGAGGTCATCTGGAGGTCATCGCTAAGTCATCGGGAGATCATCAAGAGGTCATCTGGAGGTCATCTGGAGGTCTTCTGGAGGTCATCGTTAGGTCATCTGGAGGTCATCTGGAGGTCATCCGTAGGTCATCTAGAGGTCATCTAGATGTCATCCGTAGGTCATCTAGAGGTCATCTGGAGGTCATCGGGAGGTCCTCTGGAGGTCATCTGGAGGTCATCTGGAGGTCATCTGGAGGTCATTTAGAGGTCATCTGGAGGTCATCTGGAGGTCATAGGGAGGTCCTCTGGAGGTCATCTGGAGGCCATCTGGAGGTCATCTGGAGGTCATCGCTAGGTGATCGGGAGATCATCTGGAGGTCATCTGGGGGTCATCTGGAGGTCATCCGGAGGTCATCTAGACTTCATCTGGAGGTCATCAGGAGGTCCTCTGAGGGCATCTGGAGGTCATCTAGACGTCATTTGGATGTCATCGTTTGGTCATCAGGAGGTCATCAGGAGGTCCTCTGGAGGTTATGTGGAGCTCATCTGGAGGCCATCTAGAGGGGATCGTTAGGTCATCTGGAGGTCATCTGGAGGTCAAAGGGAGGTCCTCTGGAGGTCATCTGGAGGCCATCTGGACGTCATCTGGAGGTCATCGTTAGGTCATCTGGAGGTCATCTGAGGGCATCTGGAGGTCATCTAGAGGTCATTTGGTTGTCATCGTTTGGTCATCAGGAGGTCCTCTGGAGGTTATCTGAAGCTCATCTGGAGGTCATCTGGAGGGGATCGCTAGGTCATCTGGAGGTCATCTGGAGGTCATAGGGAGGTCCTCTGGAGGTCATCTGGAGGCCATCTGGAGGTCATCTGGAGGTCATCGCTAGGTCATCGGGAGATCATCTGGAGGTCATCTGGGGGTCATCTGGAGGTCATCCGGAGGTCATCTAGACTTCATCTGGAGGTCATCAGGAGGTCCTCTGAGGGCATCTGGAGGTCATCTAGAGGTCATTTGGATGTCATCGTTTGGTCATCAGGAGGTCATCAGGAGGTCCTCTGGAGGTTATCTGGAGCTCATCTGGAGGTCATCTAGAGGGGATCGTTAGGTCATCTGGAGGCCATCTGGAGGTCATCTGGAAGTCATCGTTAGGTCATCTGGAGGTCATCTAGAGGTCATCTAGAGGTCATCTAGATGTCATCCGTAGGTCATCTAGAGGTCATCTGGAAGTCATCTGGATGTCATCGGGAGGTCCTCTGGAGGTCATCGCTAGGTCATCGAGAGATCATCAAGAGGTTATCTGGAGGTCATCTGGGGGTCATCTGGAGGTCATCCGGAGCTCATCTAGAGGTCATCTGGAGGTCATCTGGAAGTCATCTAGAGGTCATCTGGAGGTCATCTGGAGGTCATCTGCAGGTCATCTTGAGGTCATCTTGAGGTCATCTGGAGGTCATCTGAGCGCATCTGGAGGTCATCTGGAGGTCATCTGGAGGTCATCTGGAAGTCATCGTTTGGTCATCTGGAGCTCATCTGGAGGTCATCTGGAGGTCATCTGGAGGTCATCTCAGGGCATCTGGAGGTCATCTGAAAGTCATCTTGAGATCATCTGGAGGTCATCTGGAAGTCATCTAGAGGTCATCTGGAGGTCATCTGAGGGCATCTGGAGGTCATCTAGAGGTCATTTGGAAGTCATCGTTTGGTCATCTGGAGGTCATTTGGAGGTCATCTGGAGGTCACCTAGAGGTCATCTGGAGGTCATCTGGAAGTCATCTAGAAATCATCTAGAAATCATCTGGAGGTCATCTGGAGGTCACCTAGAGGTCATCTGGAGGTCATCTGGAGGTCATCTCAGGGCATCTGGAGGTCATCTGAAAGTCATCTTGAGATCATCTGGAGGTCATCTGGAAGTCATCTAGAGGTCATCTGGAGGTCATCTGAGGGCATCTGGAGGTCATCTAGAGGTCATTTGGAAGTCATCGTTTGGTCCTCTGGAGGTCATCGGGAGGTCCTCTGGAGGTCATCGTTAGGTCACCTAGAGGTCATCTGGAGGTCATATAGAGGTCATCAAGAGGTCATCTGGAAGTCATCTAGAGGTCATCTGGAGGTCATCTAGAGGTCATCCGAAGGTCATCTAGAGGTCATCTGGAGGTCATCTGAGGGCATCTGGAGGTCATCTAGAGGTCATCTGGAGGTCATCGTTAGGTCATCTGGAGGTCATCTGAAGATCGTCTGGAGGTCATCTGGAGGTCACCTGGAAGTCATCTAGAAATCGTCTAGAAATCATCTGGAGTTCATCTGAGGTCATCTGGAGGTCATCTAGAGGTCATCTGGAGGTCATCTCAGGGCATCTGGAGGTCATCTGAAAGTCATCTTGAGATCATCTGGAGGTCATCTGGAAGTCATCTAGAGGTCATCTGGAGGTCATCTGGAGGTCATCTAGAGGTCATCTGGAGGTCATCTGGAGGTCATCTAGAGGTCATTTGAAAGTCATCGTTTGGTCCTCTGGAGGTCATCGGGAGGTCCTCTGGAGGTCATCGTTAGGTCACCTGGAGGTCATCTGGAGGTCATCTAGAGGTCATCTGGAGGTCATCTGGAAGTCATCTAGAGGTCATCTGGAGGTCATCTGGAGGTCATCTGCAGGTCATCTTGAGGTCATCTTGAGGTCATCTGGAGGTCATCTGAGCGCATCTGGAGGTCATCTGGAGGTCATCTGGAGGTCATCTGGAGGTCATCTGGAAGTCATCGTTTGGTCATCTGGAGCTCATCTGGAGGTCATCTGGAGGTCATCTGGAGGTCATCTCAGGGCATCTGGAGGTCATCTGAAAGTCATCTTGAGATCATCTGGAGGTCATCTGGAAGTCATCTAGAGGTCATCTGGAGGTCATCTGAGGGCATCTGGAGGTCATCTAGAGGTCATTTGGAAGTTATCGTTTGGTCATCTGGAGCTCATCTGGAGGTCTTCTGGAGGTCATCTGGAGGTCATCTGAGGGCATCTGGAGGTCATCTGCGGGCATCTGGAGGTCATCTGAAAATCATCTGGAGATCATCTGGAGGTCATCTGGAGGTCGTCTGGAAGTCCTCTAGAAATCATCTGGAGGTCATCTGGAGGTCATCTGAGGTCATCTGGAGATCATCTAGAGGTCATTTGGAAGTCATCGTTTGGTCATCTGGAGGCCATCGGGAGGTCCTCTGGAGGTCATCTGGAGGTCATCTGCAGGTCATCGGGAGGTCATCTAGAGGTCATCTGGAGGTCATCTGAGGGCATCTGGAGGTCATCTAGAGGTCATTTGGAAGTCATCGTTTGGTCATCTGGAGCTCATCTGGAGGTCATCTGGAGGTCATCTGCGGGCATCTGGAGGTCATCTGAGGGCATCTGGAGGTCATCTGAAAATCATCTAGAGATCATCTGGAGGTCATCTGGAGGTCATCTAGAGGTCATCTGGAGGTCATCTAGAGGTCATCCGGAGGTCATCTAGAGGTCATCTGGAGGTCATCTGAGGGCATCTGGAGGTCATCTAGAGGTCATCTAGAGGTCATCTAGAGGTCATCTAGAGGTCATTTGGAAATCATCGCTAAGTCATCGGGAGACCATCAAGAGGTCATCTGGAGGTCATCGCTAGGTCATTCGGAGGTCACCTGGAGGTCATCTAGAGGCCATCTGGAGGTCATCTGGAGGTCATCTGGAGGTCATCTAGAGGTCATCTAGATGTCATCTGGAAGTCATCTAGAGGTCATTTGGAGGTCATCCGAAGGTCATCTAGAGGTTATCTGGAGGTCATCTAGAGGTCATCTGAAGGTCATCTGGAGGTCATCTGGAGGTCATCTGGAGGTCATCGCTAAGTCATCGGGAGATCATCAAGAGGTCATCTGGAGGTCATCCGTAGGCCATCTAGAGCTCATCTAGATGTCATCCGTAAGTCATCTGGAGGTCATCTGGAGGTCATCTGGAGGTCATAGGGAGGTCCTCTGGAGGTCATCTGGAGGCCATCTGGAGGTCATCTGGAGGTCATCGCTATGTCATCGCGAGATCATCTGGAGGTTATCTGGAGGTCATCTGGAGGTCATCTGGAGGTCATCTGGAGGTCATCTGGAGGTCATCTGGAGGTCATCTGGAGGTCATCTAGAGGTCATCTGGAGGTCATCTGGAGGTCATAGAGAGGTCCTCTGGAGGTCATCTGAAGGCCATCTGGAGGTCATCTGGAGGTCATCGCTTGGTCATCGGGAGATCATCTGGAGGTCATCTGGAGGTCATCTGGAGGTCATCTAGAGGTCATCTAGAGGTCATCTGGAAGTAATCTAGAGATCATCTGGAGATCATCTGGAGGTCATCTGAGGGCATCTGGAGGTCATCTAGAGGTCATTTGGATGTCATCGTTTGGTCATCAGGAGGTCATCAGGAGGTCCTCTGGAGGTTATCTGGAGCTCATCTGGAGGTCATCTGGAGGGGATCGTTAGGTCATCTAGAGGTCATCTGGAAGTCATCTGGAGGTCATTGGGAGGTCCTCTGGAGATCATCTGGAGGCCATCTGGAGGTCATTTGGAGGTCATCTGGTGGTCATCTAGAGGTCATCTAGAGGCCATCTGGAAGTCATCTAGAGATCATCTGGAGATCATTTGGAGGTCATCTGAGGGTATCTATACGTCATCTAGAGGTCATTTGGAAGTCATCGTTTGGTCATCTGAAGGTCATCTAGAGGTCATCTGGAGGTCATCTGGGGGTCATCTGGAGGTCATCCGGAGGTCATATAGAGGTCATCTGGAGGTCATCAGAAGGTCCTCTGTAGGTCATCTGGAGGTCATCTGGAGGTCATCGCTAAGTCATCGGGAGATCATCAAGAGGTCATCTGGAGGTCATCTGGAGGTCTTCTGGAGGTCATCGTTAGGTCATCTGGAGGTCATCTGGAGGTCATCCGTAGGTCATCTAGAGGTCATCTAGATGTCATCCGTAGGTCATCTAGAGGTCATCTGGAGGTCATCGGGAGGTCCTCTGGAGGTCATCTGGAGGTCATCTGGAGGTCATCTGGAGGTCATCTGGAGGTCATTTAGAGGTCATCTGGAGGTCATCTGGAGGTCATAGGGAGGTCCTCTGGAGGTCATCTGGAGGCCATCTGGAGGTCATCTGGAGGTCATCGCTAGGTGATCGGGAGATCATCTGGAGGTCATCTGGGGGTCATCTGGAGGTCATCCGGAGGTCATCTAGACTTCATCTGGAGGTCATCAGGAGGTCCTCTGAGGGCATCTGGAGGTCATCTAGACGTCATTTGGATGTCATCGTTTGGTCATCAGGAGGTCATCAGGAGGTCCTCTGGAGGTTATCTGGAGCTCATCTGGAGGCCATCTAGAGGGGATCGTTAGGTCATCTGGAGGTCATCTGGAGGTCAAAGGGAGGTCCTCTGGAGGTCATCTGGAGGCCATCTGGAGGTCATCTGGAGGTCATCGTTAGGTCATCTGGAGGTCATCTGAGGGCATCTGGAGGTCATCTAGAGGTCATTTGGATGTCATCGTTTGGTCATCAGGAGGTCCTCTGGAGGTTATCTGAAGCTCATCTGGAGGTCATCTGGAGGGGATCGCTAGGTCATCTGGAGGTCATCTGGAGGTCATAGGGAGGTCCTCTGGAGGTTATCTGGAGCTCATCTGGAGGCCATCTAGAGGGGATCGTTAGGTCATCTGGAGGTCATCCGGAGGTCATCTAGACTTCATCTGGAGGTCATCAGGAGGTCCTCTGAGGGCATCTGGAGGTCATCTAGACGTCATTTGGATGTCATCGTTTGGTCATCAGGAGGTCATCAGGAGGTCCTCTGGAGGTTATCTGGAGCTCATCTGGAGGCCATCTAGAGGGGATCGTTAGGTCATCTGGAGGTCATCTGGAGGTCAAAGGGAGGTCCTCTGGAGGTCATCTGGAGGCCATCTGGAGGTCATATGGAGGTCATCGTTAGGTCATCTGGAGGTCATCTGAGGGCATCTGGAGGTCATCTAGAGGTCATTTGGATGTCATCGTTTGGTCATCAGGAGGTCCTCTGGAGGTTATCTGAAGCTCATCTGGAGGTCATCTGGAGGGGATCGCTAGGTCATCTGGAGCTCATCTGGAGGTCATCTAGAGGGGATCGTTAGGTCATCTGGAGGCCATCTGGAGGTCATCTGGAAGTCATCGTTAGGTCATCTGGAGGTCATCTAGAGGTCATCTAGAGGTCATCTAGATGTCATCCGTAGGTCATCTAGAGGTCATCTGGAAGTCATCTGGATGTCATCGGGAGGTCCTCTGGAGGTCATCGCTAGGTCATCGAGAGATCATCAAGAGGTTATCTGGAGGTCATCTGGGGGTCATCTGGAGGTCATCCGGAGCTCATCTAGAGGTCATCTGGATGTCATCAGCAGGTCCTCTGTAGGTCATCTGGAGGTCATCTGGAGGTCATCGTTAGGTCATCTGGAGGTCACCTGGAGGTAATCCGGGGGTCATCTAGAGGACATTTAGATGTAATCCGTAGGTCATCTAGAGGTCATATGGGTGTCATCTGGAAGTCATCTGGAGGTCATCTAGAGGTCATTTGGAGGTCATTTGGAGGTCATATGTAGGTGATTGTTATGTTATCTATGGGTCATCTGGAGGTCATCTTGAGGTCACCTGGAGGTCATCTGGAGGTCATCTGGAGGTCATCTGGAGGACATCGTTAGGTCATCTGGATGTCATCTAGAGGTCATCTGGGGGTCATCTGGAGGTCATCTAGAGGTCATCCGGAGGTCATCTAGAGTTCATCTGGAGGTCATCAGGAGGTCCTCTGTAGGTCATCTGGAGGTCATCGTTAGGTCATCTGGAGGTCATCTGGAGGTCATCTGGAGGTCATCTAGAGGTCATCTATATGTCATCCGTAGGTCATCTAGAGGTCATCGGGAGGTCCTCTGGAGGTCATGTGGAGGCCACGTGGAGGTCATCTGGAGGTCATCGCTAGGTCATCGAGAGATCATCATGAGGTCATCTGGAGGTCATCTGGAGGTCATCTAGAGGTCATCCGGAGGTCATCTAAAGGTCATCTGGAGGTCATGCGGAGGTCATCTGGAGGTCATCTGGAGGTCATCTGGAGGTCATCTGGGGGTCATCTGGAGGTCATCCGGAGGTCATCTAGAGGTCATCTGGAGGTCATCAGCAGGTCCTCTGTAGGTCATCTGGAGGTCATCTCGAGGTCATCGTTAGGTCATCTGGAGGTCATCTGGAGGTAATCCGGGGGTCATCTAGAGGTCAATTAGATGTAATCCGTAGGTCATCTAGAGGTCATCTGGAGGTCATCTGGAGGTCATCGGGAGGACCTCTGGAGGTCATCTGGAGCCCATCTGGAGGTCATCTGGAGGTCATCGCTAGGTCATCGAGAGATCATCATGAGGTCATCTGGAGGTCATCTGGAGGTCATCTAGAGGTCATCCGGAGGTCATCTAAAGGACATCTGGAGGTCATGCGGAGGTCATCTGGAGGTCATCTGGAGGTCATCTGGAGGTCGTCTGGATATCATCTAGAGTTCATCTAGAGATCATCTGGAAGTCATCTAGAGGTCATCTGGAGGTCAATTGGAGGTCATCTAGAGGTCATCCGGAGGTCATCTAGAGGTCATCTGGAGGTCATCTGGAGGTCAACGGGAGGTCCTCTGGAGGTCATCTGGAGGTCGTCGAGAGGTCATCTAAAGGTGATCCGGAGGTCATCTAGAGGTCATCTGGAGGTCATCGTTTGGTCATCTGGAGCTCATCTGGAGGTCATCTGGAGGTCATCGTTAGGTCATCTGGAGGTCATCTGGAGGTCATCTAGAGGTCATCTACAGGTCATTGGGTGGTCATTGGGAGGTCATCTGGAGGTCATCTGGAGGTCATCTAGAGGTCATCTGGAGGTCATCTGAAGGTCATCTAGAGGTCATCTGAAGGTCATCTAGAGGTCAGCCGGAGGTCACCTGGAGGTCATCTAGAGTTCATCTGGAGGTCATCGCTAGGTCATCGAGAGATCATCAAGAGGTCATCTGGAGGTCATCTGGAGGTCATCTAGCGGTCATCCGGAGGTCATCTAAAGGTCATCTGGAGGTCATGCGGAGGTCATCTGGAGATCATCTGGAAGTCATCTAGAGGTCATCTGAAGGTCAATTGGAGGTCATCTAGAGGTCATCCGGAGGTCATCTAGAGGTCATCTGGAGGTCATCTGGAGGTCAACGGGATGTCCTCTGGAGGTCATCTGGAGGTCATCGAGAGGTCATCTAAAGGTGATCCGGAGGTCATCTAGAGGTCATCTGGAGGTCATCGTTTGGTCATCTGGAGCTCATCTGGAGGTCATCTGGAGGTCATCTGGAGGTCATCTAGAGGTCATCTACAGGTCATCTGGAGGTCATCTGGAGGTCATCTAGGGGTCATCTGGAGGTCATCTGAAGGTCATCTAGAGGTCATCTGAAGGTCATCTTGAGGTCATCCGGAGGTCATCTGGAGGTCATCTGGAGGTCATCTAGAGGTCATCTGGAGGTCATCTGGAGGTCAACGGGATGTCCTCTGGAGGTCATCTGGAGGTCATCGAGAGGTCATCTAAAGGTGATCCGGAGGTCATCTAGAGGTCATCTGGATGTCATCAGCAGGTCCTCTGTAGGTCATCTGGAGGTCATCTGGAGGTCATCGTTAGGTCATCTGGAGGTCACCTGGAGGTAATCCGGGGGTCATCTAGAGGACATTTAGATGTAATCCGTAGGTCATCTAGAGGTCATATGGATGTCATCTGGAAGTCATCTGGAGGTCATCTAGAGGTCATTTGGAGGTCCTTTGGAGGTCATCTGTAGGTGATTGTTAGGTCATCTATGGGTCATCTGGAGGTCATCTAGAGGTCACCTGGAGGTCATCTGGAGGTCATCTGGAGGTCATGTGGAGGACAACGTTAGGTCATCTGGATGTCATCTAGAGGTCATCTGGGGGTCATCTGGAGGTCATCTAGAGTTCATCCGGAGGTCATCTAGAGTTCATCTGGAGGTCATCAGGAGGTCCTCTGTAGGTTATCTGGAGGTCATCGTTAGGTCATCTGGAGGTCATCTGGAGGTCATCTGGAGGTCATCTAGAGGTCATCTATATGTCATCCGTAGGTCATCTAGAGGTCATCTGGAGGTCATCTGGAGGTCATCGGGAGGTCCTCTGGAGGTCATGTGGAGGCCACGTGGAGGTCATCTGGAGGTCATCGCTAGGTCATCGAGAGATCATCATGAGGTCATCTGGAGGTCATCTGGAGGGCATCTAGAGGTCATCCGGAGGTCATCTAAAGGTCATCTGGAGGTCATGCGGAGGTCATCTGGAGGTCATCTGGAGGTCATCTGGAGGTCATCTGGGGGTCATCTGGAGGTCATCCGGAGGTCATCTAGAGGTCATCTGGAGGTCATCAGCAGGTCCTCTGTAGGTCATCTGGAGGTCATCTCGAGGTCATCGTTAGGTCATCTGG
Source organism: Drosophila repletoides (assembly GCA_018150835.1). Classification (NCBI taxonomy): domain Eukaryota; kingdom Metazoa; phylum Arthropoda; class Insecta; order Diptera; family Drosophilidae; genus Drosophila; species Drosophila repletoides. The sequence goes on from JAECWQ010000236.1 coordinate 130,449, forward strand.
AGGTCATCTGGAGGTAATCCGGGGGTCATCTAGAGGTCAATTAGATGTAATCCGTAGGTCATCTAGAGGTCATCTGGAGGTCATCTGGAGGTCATCGGGAGGACCTCTGGAGGTCATCTGGAGCCCATCTGGAGGTCATCTGGAGGTCATCGCTAGGTCATCGAGAGATCATCATGAGGTCATCTGGAGGTCATCTGGAGGTCATCTAGAGGTCATCCGGAGGTCATCTAAAGGACATCTGGAGGTCATGCGGAGGTCATCTGGAGGTCATCTGGAGGTCATCTGGAGGTCATCTGGAGGTCGTCTGGATATCATCTAGAGTTCATCTAGAGATCATCTGGAAGTCATCTAGAGGTCATCTGGAGGTCAATTGGAGGTCATCTAGAGGTGATCCGGAGGTCATCTAGAGGTGATCCGGAGGTCATCTAGAGGTCATCTGGAGGTCATCGTTTGGTCATCTGGAGCTCATCTGGAGGTCATCTGGAGGTCATCGTAAGGTCATCTGGAGGTCATCTGGAGGTCATCTAGAGGTCATCTACAGGTCATTGGGTGGTCATCGGGAGGTCATCTGGAGGTCATCGTTAGGTCATCTGGAGCTCACCTGGAGGTAATCCGGGGGTCATCTAGAGGCCATTTAGATGTAATCCGTAGGTCATCTAGAGGTCATATGGATGTCATCTGGAAGTCATCTGGAGGTCATCTAGAGGTCATTTGGAGGTCATTTGGAGGTCATCTGTAGGTGATTGTTAGGTCATCTATGGGTCATCTGGAGGTCATCTAGAGGTCACCTGGAGGTCATCTGGAGGTCATCTGGAGGACATCGTTAGGTCATCTGGATGTCATCTAGAGGTCATCTGGGGGTCATCTGGAGGTCATCTAGAGGTCAGCCGGAGGTCATCTAGAGTTCATCTGGAGGTCATCAGGAGGTCCTCTGTAGGTCATCTGGAGGTCATCGTTAGGTCATCTGGAGGTCATCTGGAGGTCATCTGGAGGTCATCTAGAGGTCATCTATATGTCATCCGTAGGTCATCTAGAGGTCATCTGGAGGTCATCTGGAGGTCATCGGGAGGTCCTCTGGAGGTCATGTGGAGGCCACGTGGAGGTCATCTGGAGGTCATCGCTAGGTCATCGAGAGATCATCATGAGGTCATCTGGAGGTCATCTGGAGGTCATCTAGAGGTCATCCGGAGGTCATCTAAAGGTCATCTGGAGGTCATGCGGAGGTCATCTGGAGGTCATCTGGAGGTCATCTGGAGGTCATCTGGGGGTCATCTGGAGGTCATCCGGAGGTCATCTAGAGGTCATCTGGAGGTCATCTGGAGGTCATCTGGAGGTCATCGGGAGGACCTCTGGAGGTCATCTGGAGCCCATCTGGAGGTCATCTGGAGGTCATCGCTAGGTCATCGAGAGATCATCATGAGGTCATCTGGAGGTCATCTGGAGGTCATCTAGAGGTCATCCGGAGGTCATCTAAAGGACATCTGGAGGTCATGCGGAGGTCATCTGGAGGTCATCTGGAGGTCATCTGGAGGTCATCTGGAGGTCATCTGGAGGTCGTCTGGATATCATCTAGAGTTCATCTAGAGATCATCTGGAAGTCATCTAGAGGTCATCTGGAGGTCAATTGGAGGTCATCTAGAGGTCATCCGGAGGTCATCTAGAGGTCATCTGGAGGTCATCTGGAGGTCAACGGGAGGTCCTCTGGAGGTCATCTGGAGGTCGTCGAGAGGTCATCTAAAGGTGATCCGGAGGTCATCTAGAGGTCATCTGGAGGTCATCGTTTGGTCATCTGGAGCTCATCTGGAGGTCATCTGGAGGTCATCGTTAGGTCATCTGGAGGTCATCTGGAGGTCATCTAGAGGTCATCTACAGGTCAGCTGGGTGGTCATCGGGAGGTCATCTGGAGGTCATCGTTAGGTCATCTGGAGGTCACCTGGAGGTAATCCGGGGGTCATCTAAAGGACATTTAGATGTAATCCGTAGGTCATCTAGAGGTCATATGGATGTCATCTGGAAGTCATCTGGAGGTCATCTAGAGGTCATTTGGAGGTCATTTGGAGGTCATCTGTAGGTGATTGTTAGGTCATCTATGGGTCATCTGGAGGTCATCTAGAGGTCACCTGGAGGTCATCTGGAGGTCATCTGGAGGACATCGTTAGGTCATCTGGATGTCATCTAGAGGTCATCTGGGGGTCATCTGGAGGTCATCTAGAGGTCATCCGGAGGTCATCTAGAGTTCATCTGGAGGTCATCAGGAGGTCCTCTGTAGGTCATCTGGAGGTCATCGTTAGGTCATCTGGAGGTCATCTGGAGGTCATCTAGAGGTCAACTATATGTCATCCGTAGGTCATCTAGAGGTCATCTGGAGGTCATCTGGAGGTCATCGGGAGGTCATCGGGAGGTCCTCTGGAGGTCATGTGGAGGCCACGTGGAGGTCATCTGGAGGTCATCGCTAGGTCATCGAGAGATCATCATGAGGTCATCTGGAGGTCATCTAGAGGTCATCCGGAGGTCATCTAAAGGTCATCTGGAGGTCATGCGGAGGTCATCTGGAGGTCATCTGGAGGTCATCTGGAGGTCATCTGGGGGTCATCTGGAGGTCATCCGGAGGTCATCTAGAGGTCATCTGGAGGTCATCAGCAGGTCCTCTGTAGGTCATCTGGAGGTCATCTCGAGGTCATCGTTAGGTCATCTGGAGGTCATCTGGAGGTAATCCGGGGGTCATCTAGAGGTCAATTAGATGTAATCCGTAGGTCATCTAGAGGTCATCTGGAGGTCATCTGGAGGTCATCGGGAGGACCTCTGGAGGTCATCTGGAGCCCATCTGGAGGTCATCTGGAGGTCATCGCTAGGTCATCGAGAGATCATCATGAGGTCATCTGGAGGTCATCTGGAGGTCATCTAGAGGTCATCCGGAAGTCATCTAAAGGACATCTGGAGGTCATGCGGAGGTCATCTGGAGGTCATCTGGAGGTCATCTGGAGGTCATCTGGAGGTCGTCTGGATATCATCTAGAGTTCATCTAGAGATCATCTGGAAGTCATCTAGAGGTCATCTGGAGGTCAATTGGAGGTCATCTAGAGGTCATCCGGAGGTCATCTGGAGGTCATCTGGAGGTCAACGGGAGGTCCTCTGGAGGTCATCTGGAGGTCGTCGAGAGGTCATCTAAAGGTGATCCGGAGGTCATCTAGAGGTCATCTGGAGGTCATCGTTTGGTCATCTGGAGCTCATCTGGAGGTCATCTGGAGGTCATCGTTAGGTCATCTGGAGGTCATCTGGAGGTCATCTAGAGGTCATCTACAGGTCATTGGGTGGTCATCGGGAGGTCATCTGGAGGTCATCTGGAGGTCATCTAGAGGTCATCTGGAGGTCATCTGAAGGTCATCTAGAGGTCATCTGACGGTCATCTAGAGGTCATCCGGAGGTCATCTGGAGGTCATCTAGAGGTCATCTGGAGGTCATCTAGAGGTCATTGGGTGGTCATTGGGAGGTCATCTGGAGGTCATCTGGAGGTCATCTGGAGGTCATCTAGAGGTCATCTACAGGTCATTGGGTGGTCATCGGGAGGTCATCTGGAGGTCATCTGGAGGTCATCTAGAGGTCATCTGGAGGTCATCTGAAGGTCATCTAGAGGTCATCTGACGGTCATCTAGAGGTCATCTGGAGGTCATCTGGAGGTCAACGGGAGGTCCTCTGGAGGTCATCTGGAGGTCGTCGAGAGGTCATCTAAAGGTGATCCGGAGGTCATCTAGAGGTCATCTGGAGGTCATCGTTTGGTCATCTGGAGCTCATCTGGAGGTCATCTGGAGGTCATCGTTAGGTCATCTGGAGGTCATCTGGAGGTCATCTAGAGGTCATCTACAGGTCATTGGGTGGTCATTGGGAGGTCATCTGGAGGTCATCTGGAGGTCATCTAGAGGTCATCTGGAGGTCATCTGAAGGTCATCTAGAGGTCATCTGAAGGTCATCTAGAGGTCAGCCGGAGGTCACCTGGAGGTCATCTAGAGTTCATCTGGAGGTCATCGCTAGGTCATCGAGAGATCATCAAGAGGTCATCTGGAGGTCATCTGGAGGTCATCTAGCGGTCATCCGGAGGTCATCTAAAGGTCATCTGGAGGTCATGCGGAGGTCATCTGGAGATCATCTGGAAGTCATCTAGAGGTCATCTGAAGGTCATCTGGAGGTCATCTAGAGGTCATCCGGAGGTCATCTAGAGGTCATCTGGAGGTCATCTGGAGGTCAACGGGATGTCCTCTGGAGGTCATCTGGAGGTCATCGAGAGGTCATCTAAAGGTGATCCGGAGGTCATCTAGAGGTCATCTGGAGGTCATCGTTTGGTCATCTGGAGCTCATCTGGAGGTCATCTGGAGGTCATCGTTAGGTCATCTGGAGGTCATCTGGAGGTCATCTAGAGGTCATCTACAGGTCATCTGGAGGTCATCTAGGGGTCATCTGGAGGTCATCTGAAGGTCATCTAGAGGTCATCTGAAGGTCATCTTGAGGTCATCCGGAGGTCATCTGGAGGTCATCTGGAGGTCATCTAGAGGTCATCTGGAGGTCATCTAGCGGTCATCTGGAGGTCATCTGGAGGTCATCGGGAGGTCCTCTGGAGGTCATCTGGAGGTCATCTAGAGGTCATCTAGAGATCATCTGGAAGTCATCTAGAGGTCATCTGGAGGTCATCTGGAGGTCATCTAGAGGTCATCCGGAGGTCATCTAGAGGTCATCTGGAGGTCATCAGCAGGTCCTCTGTAGGTCACCTGGAGGTCATCTCGCGGTCATCTGTAGGTCATCTAGAGATCATCTGGAGATCAGCTGGATGTCATCTGAGGGTATCTGGAGGTCAACTAGAGGTCATCTGGAGCTCATCTGGAGGTCATCTGGAGGTCATCGTTAGGTCATCTGGAGGTCATCTGGAGGTCATCTAGAGGTCGTCTGGAGGTCATCTGGAGGTCATCGTTTGGTCATCTGGAGGTCATCTGGAGGTCATCTAGAGGTCATCTACAGGTCATCTGGAGGTCATCTGGAGGTCATCTAGGGGTCATCTGGAGGTCATCGTTTGGTCATCTGGAGCTCATCTGGAGGTCATCTGGAGGTCATCTAGAGGTCATCTAGAGGTCATCTGGAGGTCATCTAGAGGTCATCGTTAGGTCATCTGGTGGTCATCTGGAGGTCATCTAGAGGTCATCTACAGGTCATCTGGAGGTCATCTAGGGGTCATCTGGAGGTCATCTAGAGGTCATCTGGAGGTCATCTAGGGGTCATCTGGAGGTCATCTGAAGGTCATCTAGAGGTCATCTGAAGGTCATCTTGAGGTCATCCGGAGGTCATCTGGAGGTCGTCGAGAGGTCATCTAAAGGTGATCCGGAGGTCATCTAGAGGTCATCTGGAGGTCATCGTTTGGTCATCTGGAGCTCATCTGGAGGTCATCTGGAGGTCATCTAGGGGTCATCTGGAGGTCATCTGAAGGTCATCTAGAGGTCATCTGAAGGTCATCTTGAGGTCATCCGGAGGTCATCTGGAGGTCATCTGGAGGTCAACGGGATGTCCTCTGGAGGTCATCTGGAGGTCATCTGGAGGTCATCGAGAGGTCATCTAAAGGTGATCCGGAGGTCATCTAGAGGTCATCTGGATGTCATCAGCAGGTCCTCTGTAGGTCATCTGGAGGTCATCTGGAGGTCATCGTTAGGTCATCTGGGGGTCATCTGGAGGTCATCTAGAGGTCATCCGGAGGTCATCTAGAGTTCATCTGGAGGTCATCAGGAGGTCCTCTGTAGGTCATCTGGAGGTCATCGTTAGGTCATCTGGAGGTCATCTGGAGGTCATCTGGAGGTCATCTAGAGGTCATCTATATGTCATCCGTAGGTCATCTAGAGGTCATCTGGAGGTCATCTGGAGGTCATCGGGAGGTCCTCTGGAGGTCATGTGGAGGCCACGTGGAGGTCATCTGGAGGTCATCGCTAGGTCATCGAGAGATCATCATGAGGTCATCTGGAGGTCATCTGGAGGTCATCTAGAGGTCATCCGGAGGTCGGCCTAAAGGTCATCTGGAGGTCATGTGGAGGTCATCTGGAGGTCATCTGGAGGTCATCTGGAGGTCATCTGGGGGGTCATCTGGAGGTCATCCGGAGGTCATCTAGAGGTCATCTGGAGGTCATCAGCAGGTCCTCTGTAGGTCATCTGGAGGTCATCTTGAGGTCATCTGGAGGTCATCTGGAGGTCATCTGGAGGTAATCCGGGGGTCATCTAGAGGTCAATTAGATGTAATCTGTAGGTCATCTAGAGGTCATCTGGAGGTCATCTGGAGGTCATCGGGAGGACCTCTGGAGGTCATCTGGAGCCCATCTGGAGGTCATCTGGAGGTCATCGCTAGGTCATCGAGAGATCATCATGAGGTCATCTGGAGGTCATCTGGAGGTCATCTAGAGGTCATCCGGAGGTCATCTAAAGGACATCTGGAGGTCATGCGGAGGTCATCTGGAGGTCATCTGGAGGTCATCTGGAGGTCATCTGGAGGTCGTCTGGATATCATCTAGAGTTCATCTAGAGATCATCTGGAAGTCATCTAGAGGTCATCTGGAGGTCAATTGGAGGTCATCTAGAGGTCATCCGGAGGTCATCTAGAGGTCATCTGGAGGTCATCTGGAGGTCAACGGGAGGTCCTCTGGAGGTCATCTGGAGGTCGTCGAGAGGTCATCTAAAGGTGATCCGGAGGTCATCTAGAGGTCATCTGGAGGTCATGTTTGGTCATCTGGAGCTCATCTGGAGGTCATCTGGAGGTCATCGTTAGGTCATCTGGAGGTCATCTGGAGGTCATCTAGAGGTCATCTACAGGTCATTGGGTGGTCATCGGGAGGTCATCTGGAGGTCATCGTTAGGTCATCTGGAGGTCACCTGGAGGTAATCCGGGGGTCATCTAGAGGACATTTAGATGTAATCCGTAGGTCATCTAGAGGTCATATGGATATCATCTGGAAGTCATCTGGAGGTCATCTAGAGGTCATTTGGAGGTCATTTGGAGGTCATCTGTAGGTGATTGTTAGGTCATCTATGGGTCATCTGGAGGTCATCTAGAGGTCACCTGGAGGTCATCTGGAGGTCATCTGGAGGACATCGTTAGGTCATCTGGATGTCATCTAGAGGTCATCTGGGGGTCATCTGGAGGTCATCTAGAGGTCATCCGGAGGTCATCTAGAGTTCATCTGGAGGTCATCAGGAGGTCCTCTGTAGGTCATCTGGAGGTCATCGTTAGGTCATCTGGAGGTCATCTGGAGGTCATCTGGAGGTCATCTAGAGGTCATCTATATGTCATCCGTAGGTCATCTAGAGGTCATCTGGAGGTCATCTGGAGGTCATCGGGAGGTCCTCTGGAGGTCATGTGGAGGCCACGTGGAGGTCATCTGGAGGTCATCGCTAGGTCATCGAGAGATCATCATGAGGTCATCTGGAGGTTATCTGGAGGTCATCTAGAGGTCATCCGGAGGTCATCTAAAGGTCATCTGGAGGTCATGCGGAGGTCATCTGGAGGTCATCTGGAGGTCATCTGGAGGTCATCTGGGGGTCATCTGGAGGTCATCCGGAGGTCATCTAGAGGTCATCTGGAGGTCATCTGGAGGTCATCTGGAGGTCATCGGGAGGACCTCTGGAGGTCATCTGGAGCCCATCTGGAGGTCATCTGGAGGTCATCGCTAGGTCATCGAGAGATCATCATGAGGTCATCTGGAGGTCATCTGGAGGTCATCTAGAGGTCATCCGGAGGTCATCTAAAGGACATCTGGAGGTCATGCGGAGGTCATCTGGAGGTCATCTGGAGGTCATCTGGAGGTCATCTGGAGGTCGTCTGGATATCATCTAGAGTTCATCTAGAGATCATCTGGAAGTCATCTAGAGGTCATCTGGAGGTCAATTGGAGGTCATCTAGAGGTCATCCGGAGGTCATCTAGAGGTCATCTGGAGGTCATCTGGAGGTCAACGGGAGGTCCTCTGGAGGTCATCTGGAGGTCGTCGAGAGGTCATCTAAAGGTGATCCGGAGGTCATCTAGAGGTCATCTGGAGGTCATCTGGAGCTCATCTGGAGGTCATCTGGAGGTCATCGTTAGGTCATCTGGAGGTCATCTGGAGGTCATCTAGAGGTCATCTACAGGTCATTGGGTGGTCATCGGGAGGTCATCTGGAGGTCATCGTTAGGTCATCTGGAGGTCACCTGGAGGTAATCCGGGGGTCATCTAGAGGACATTTAGATGTAATCCGTAGGTCATCTAGAGGTCATATGGATGTCATCTGGAAGTCATCTGGAGGTCATCTAGAGGTCATTTGGAGGTCATTTGGAGGTCATCTGTAGGTGATTGTTAGGTCATCTATGGGTCATCTGGAGGTCATCTAGAGGTCACCTGGAGGTCATCTGGAGGACATCGTTAGGTCATCTGGATGTCATCTAGAGGTCATCTGGGGGTCATCTGGAGGTCATCTAGAGGTCATCCGGAGGTCATCTAGAGTTCATCTGGAGGTCATCAGGAGGTCCTCTGTAGGTCATCTGGAGGTCATCGTTAGGTCATCTGGAGGTCATCTGGAGGTCATCTGGAGGTCATCTAGAGGTCAACTATATGTCATCCGTAGGTCATCTAGAGGTCATCTGGAGGTCATCTGGAGGTCATCGGGAGGTCCTCTGGAGGTCATGTGGAGGCCATGTGGAGGTCATCTGGAGGTCATCGCTAGGTCATCGAGAGATCATCATGAGGTCATCTGGAGGTCATCTGGAGGTCATCTAGAGGTCATCCGGAGGTCATCTAGAGGTCATCTGGAGGTCATGTGGAGGTCATCTGGAGGTCATCTGGAGGTCATCTGGAGGTCATCTGGGGGTCATCTGGAGGTCATCCGGAGGTCATCTAGAGGTCATCTGGAGGTCATCAGCAGGTCCTCTGTAGGTCATCTGGAGGTCATCTCGAGGTCATCGTTAGGTCATCTGGAGGTCATCTGGAGGTAATCCGGGGGTCATCTAGAGGTCAATTAGATGTAATCCGTAGGTCATCTAGAGGTCATCTGGAGGTCATCTGGAGGTCATCGGGAGGACCTCTGGAGGTCATCTGGAGCCCATCTGGAGGTCATCTGGAGGTCATCGCTAGGTCATCGAGAGACCATCATGAGGTCATCTGGAGGTCATCTGGAGGTCATCTAGAGGTCATCCGGAGGTCATCTAAAGGACATCTGGAGGTCATGCGGAGGTCATCTGGAGGTCATCTGGAGGTCATCTGGAAGTCATCTGGAGGTCGTCTGGATATCATCTAGAGTTCATCTAGAGATCATCTGGAAGTCATCTAGAGGTCATCTGGAGGTCAATTGGAGGTCATCTAGAGGTCATCTGGAGGTCAACTAGAGGTCATCTGGAGCTCATCTGGAGGTCATCTGGAGGTCATCGTTAGGTCATCTGGAGGTCATCTGAAGGTCATCTAGAGGTCATCTGGAGGTCATCTGGAGGTCATCGTTTGGTCATCTGGAGGTCATCTGGAGGTCATCTAGAGGTCATCTACAGGTCATCTGGAGGTCATCTGGAGGTCATCTAGGGGTCATCTGGAGGTCATCGTTTGGTCATCTGGAGCTCATCTGGAGGTCATCTGGAGGTCATCTAGAGGTCATCTAGAGGTCATCTGGAGGTCATCTAGAGGTCATCGTTAGGTCATCTGGAGGTCATCTGGAGGTCATCTAGAGGTCATCTACAGGTCATCTGGAGGTCATCTAGGGGTCATCTGGAGGTCATCTAGAGGTCATCGTTAGGTCATCTGGAGGTCATCTGGAGGTCATCTAGAGGTCATCTACAGGTCATCTGGAGGTCATCTGGAGGTCATCTAGGGGTCATCTGGAGGTCATCTAGAGGTCATCGTTAGGTCATCTGGAGGTCATCTGGAGGTCATCTAGAGGTCATCTAAAGGTGATCCGGAGGTCATCTAGAGGTCATCTGGAGGTCATCGTTTGGTCATCTGGAGGTCATCTGGAGGTCATCTAGGGGTCATCTGGAGGTCATCGTTTGGTCATCTGGAGCTCATCTGGAGGTCATCTGGAGGTCATCTAGAGGTCATCTAGAGGTCATGTGGAGGTCATCTAGAGGTCAATGTTAGGTCATCTGGAGGTCATCTGGAGGTCATCTAGAGGTCATCTGGAGGTCATCTAGGGGTCATCTGGAGGTCATCTAAAGGTCATCGGTAGGTCATCTGGAGGTCATCTGGAGGTCATCTAGAGGTCATCTACAGGTCATCTGGAGGTCATCTGGAGGTCATCTGGAGCTCATCTGGAGGTCATCTGGAGGTCATCGTTAGGTCATCTGGAGGTCATCTGGAGGTCATCTAGAGGTCATCTAAAGGTGATCCGGAGGTCATCTAGAGGTCATCTGGAGGTCATCGTTTGGTCATCTGGAGGTCATCTGGAGGTCATCTAGAGGTCATCTACAGGTCATCTGGAGGTCATCTGGAGGTCATCTAGGGGTCATCTGGAGGTCATCGTTTGGTCATCTGGAGCTCATCTGGAGGTCATCTGGAGGTCATCTAGAGGTCATCTAGAGGTCATGTGGAGGTCATCTGGAGGTCATCGTTAGGTCATCTGGAGGTCATCTGGAGGTCATCTAGAGGTCATCTACAGGTCATCTGGAGGTCATCTGGAGGTCATCTAGGGGTCATCTGGAGGTCATCTAGAGCTCATCGTTAGGTCATCTGGAGGTCATCTAGAGGTCATCTACAGGTCATCTGGAGGTCATCTGGAGGTCATCTAGGGGTCATCTGGAGGTCATCTGGAGGTCATCTAGAGGTCATCTGGAGGTCATCTGAAGGTCATCTAGAGGTCATCTGACGGTCATCTAGAGGTCATCCGGAGGTCATCTGGAGGTCATCTAGAGGTCATCTGGAGGTCATCTAGAGGTCATCGTTAGGTCATCTGGAGGTCATCTGGAGATCATCTAGAGGTCATCTACAGGTCATCTGGAGGTCATCTGGAGGTCATCTAGGGGTCATCTGGAGGTCATCGTTTGGTCATCTGGAGCTCATCTGGAGGTCATCTGGAGGTCATCTTGGGGTCATCTGGAGGTCATCTGAAGGTCATCTAGAGGTCATCTGACGGTCATCTAGAGGTCATCTGGAGGTCATCTGGAGGACATCGTTAGGTCATCTGGATGTCATCTAGAGGTCATCTGGGGGTCATCTGGAGGTCATCTAGAGGTCATCCGGAGGTCATCTAGAGTTCATCTGGAGGTCATCAGGAGGTCCTCTGTAGGTCATCTGGAGGTCATCGTTAGGTCATCTGGAGGTCATCTGGAGGTCATCTGGAGGTCATCTAGAGGTCAACTATATGTCATCCGTAGGTCATCTAGAGGTCATCTGGAGGTCATCTGGAGGTCATCGGGAGGTCCTCTGGAGGTCATGTGGAGGCCACGTGGAGGTCATCTGGAGGTCATCGCTAGGTCATCGAGAGATCATCATGAGGTCATCTGGAGGTCATCTGGAGGTCATCTAGAGGTCATCCCGGAGGTCGGCCTAAAGGTCATCTGGAGGCCAGTGGAGGTCATCTGGAGGTCATCTGGAGGTCATCTGGAGGTCATCTGGGGGTCATCTGGAGGTCATCCGGAGGTCATCTAGAGGTCATCTGGAGGTCATCAGCAGGTCCTCTGTAGGTCATCTGGAGGTCATCTCGAGGTCATCGTTAGGTCATCTGGAGGTCATCTGGAGGTAATCCTGGGGTCAGCCTAGAGGTCACTAGATGTAACCTGTAGGTCATCTAGAGGTCATCTGGAGGTCATCTGGAGGTCATCGGGAGGACCTCTGGAGGTCATCTGGAGCCCATCTGAGGTCATCTGGAGGTCATCGCTAGGTCATCGAGAGACCATCATGAGGTCATCTGGAGGTCATCTGGAGGTCATCTAGAGGTCATCCGGAGGTCATCTAAAGGACATCTGGAGGTCATGCGGAGGTCATCTGGAGGTCATCTGGAGGTCATCTGGAAGTCATCTGGAGGTCGTCTGGATATCATCTAGAGTTCATCTAGAGATCATCTGGAAGTCATCTAGAGGTCATCTGGAGGTCAATTGGAGGTCATCTAGAGGTCATCTGGAGGTCAACTAGAGGTCATCTGGAGCTCATCTGGAGGTCATCTGGAGGTCATCGTTAGGTCATCTGGAGGTCATCTGGAGGTCATCGCTAGGTCATCGAGAGATCATCATGAGGTCATCTGGAGGTCATCTGGAGGTCATCTAGAGGTCATCCGGAGGTCATCTAAAGGTCATCTGGAGGTCATGCGGAGGTCATCTGGAGGTCATCTGGAGGTCATCTGGAGGTCATCTGGGGGTCATCTGGAGGTCATCCGGAGGTCATCTAGAGGTCATCTGGAGGTCATCAGCAGGTCCTCTGTAGGTCATCTGGAGGTCATCTCGAGGTCATCGTTAGGTCATCTGGAGGTGATCTGGAGGTAATCCGGGGGTCATCTAGAGGTCAATTAGATGTAATCCGTAGGTCATCTAGAGGTCATCTGGAGGTCATCTGGAGGTCATCGGGAGGACCTCTGGAGGTCATCTGGAGCCCATCTGGAGGTCATCTGGAGGTCATCGCTAGGTCATCGAGAGACCATCATGAGGTCATCTGGAGGTCATCTGGAGGTCATCTAGAGGTCATCCGGAGGTCATCTAAAGGACATCTGGAGGTCATGCGGAGGTCATCTGGAGGTCATCTGGAGGTCATCTGGAAGTCATCTGGAGGTCGTCTGGATATCATCTAGAGTTCATCTAGAGATCATCTGGAAGTCATCTAGAGGTCATCTGGAGGTCAATTGGAGGTCATCTAGAGGTCATCTGGAGGTCAACTAGAGGTCATCTGGAGCTCATCTGGAGGTCATCTGGAGGTCATCGTTAGGTCATCTGGAGGCTCATCTGGAGGTCATCTAGAGGTCATCTGGAGGTCATCTGGAGGTCATCGTTTGGTCATCTGGAGGTCATCTGGAGGTCATCTAGAGGTCATCTACAGGTCATCTGGAGGTCATCTGGAGGTCATCTAGGGGTCATCTGGAGGTCATCGTTTGGTCATCTGGAGCTCATCTGGAGGTCATCTGGAGGTCATCTAGAGGTCATCTAGAGGTCATCTGGAGGTCATCTAGAGGTCAATGTTAGGTCATCTGGAGGTCATCTGGAGGTCATCTAGAGGTCATCTACAGGTCATCTGGAGGTCATCTAGGGGTCATCTGGAGGTCATCTAGAGGTCATCGTTAGGTCATCTGGAGGTCATCTGGAGGTCATCTAGAGGTCATCTACAGGTCATCTGGAGGTCATCTGGAGGTCATCTAGGGGTCATCTGGAGGTCATCTAGAGGTCATCGTTAGGTCATCTGGAGGTCATCTGGAGGTCATCTAGAGGTCATCTAAAGGTGATCCGGAGGTCATCTAGAGGTCATCTGGAGGTCATCGTTTGGTCATCTGGAGGTCATCTGGAGGTCATCTAGGGGTCATCTGGAGGTCATCGTTTGGTCATCTGGAGCTCATCTGGAGGTCATCTGGAGGTCATCTAGAGGTCATCTAGAGGTCATGTGGAGGTCATCTAGAGGTCATCGTTAGGTCATCTGGAGGTCATCTGGAGGTCATCTAGAGGTCATCTGGAGGTCATCTAGGGGTCATCTGGAGGTCATCTAAAGGTCATCGTTAGGTCATCTGGAGGTCATCTGGAGGTCATCTAGAGGTCATCTACAGGTCATCTGGAGGTCATCTGGAGGTCATCTGGAGCTCATCTGGAGGTCATCTGGAGGTCATCGTTAGGTCATCTGGAGGTCATCTGGAGGTCATCTAGAGGTCATCTAAAGGTGATCCGGAGGTCATCTAGAGGTCATCTGGAGGTCATCGTTTGGTCATCTGGAGGTCATCTGGAGGTCATCTAGAGGTCATCTACAGGTCATCTGGAGGTCATCTGGAGGTCATCTAGGGGCCATCTGGAGGTCATCGTTTGGTCATCTGGAGCTCATCTGGAGGTCATCTGGAGGTCATCTAGAGGTCATCTAGAGGTCATGTGGGAGGTCATCTGGAGGTCATCGTTAGGTCATCTGGAGGTCATCTGGAGGTCATCTAGAGGTCATCTACAGGTCATCTGGAGGTCATCTGGAGGTCATCTAGGGGTCATCTGGAGGTCATCTAGAGGTCATCGTTAGGTCATCTGGAGGTCATCTAGAGGTCATCTACAGGTCATCTGGAGGTCATCTGGAGGTCATCTAGGGGTCATCTGGAGGTCATCTGGAGGCCATCTAGAGGTCATCTGGAGGTCATCTGAAGGTCATCTAGAGGTCATCTGACGGTCATCTAGAGGTCATCCGGAGGTCATCTGGAGGTCATCTAGAGGTCATCTGGAGGTCATCTAGAGGTCATCGTTAGGTCATCTGGAGGTCATCTGGAGGTCATCTAGAGGTCATCTACAGGTCATCTGGAGGTCATCTGGAGGTCATCTAGGGGTCATCTGGAGGTCATCGTTTGGTCATCTGGAGCTCATCTGGAGGTCATCTGGAGGTCATCTTGGGGTCATCTGGAGGTCATCTGAAGGTCATCTAGAGGTCATCTGACGGTCATCTAGAGGTCATCCGGAGGTCATCTGGAGGTCATCTAGAGGTCATCTGGAGGTCATCTAGAGGTCCTCTAGATGTCATCTGGAGGTCATCTAGAGGTCATCTACTGGTCATTGGGTGGTCATTGGGAGGTCATCTGGAGGTCATCTAGAGGTCATCTAGAGGTCATCTGGAGGTCATCTGAAGGTCATCTAGAGGTCATCTGAAGGTCATTTAGAGGTCAGCCGGAGGTCACCTGGAGGTCATCTAGAGTTCATCTGGAGGTCATCGCTAGGTCATCGAGAGATCATCAAGAGGTCATCTGGAGGTCATCTGGAGGTCATCTAGAGGTCATCCGGAGGTCATCTAAAGGTCATCTGGAGGTCATGCGGAGGTCATCTGGAGGTCATCTGGAGGTCATCTGGAGGTCGTCTGGATATCATCTAGAGTTCATCTATAGATCATCTGGAAGTCATCTAGAGGTCATCTGGAGGTCAATTGGAGGTCATCTAGAGGTCATCCGGAGGTCATCTAGAGGTCATCTGGAGGTCATCGAGAGGTCATCTAAAGGTGATCCGGAGGTCATTTAGAGGTCATCTGGAGGTCATCGTTTGGTCATCTGGAGCTCATCTGGAGGTCATCTGGAGGTCATCGTTAGGTCATCTACAGGTCATTGGGTGGTCATCGGGAGGTCATGTGGAGGTCATCTGGAGGTCATCTAGAGGTCATCTGGAGGTCATCTGAAGGTCATCTAGAGGTCATCTGACGGTCATCTAGAGGTCATCTGGAGGTCATCTAGAGGTCATCTGGAGGTCATCTAGAGGTCCTCTAGATGTCATCTGGAGGTCATCTGGAGGTCATCTAGAGGTCATCTGGAGGTCATCAGAAGGTCATCTAGACGTCATCTGAAGGTCATCTAGAGGTCAGCCGGAGGTCATCTGGAGGTCATCTAGAGGTCATCTGGAAGTCATCTAGAGGTCATCTGGAGGTCATCGAGAGGTCATCTGGAGGTCATCGGGAGGTCCTCTGGAGGTCATCTGGAAGTCATCTAGAGGTCATCTGGAGTTCATCTGGAGGTCATCTAGAGGTCATCTGGAGGTCATTTGGAGGTCATCTGTAGGTCATCCGGAGGTCATCTAGAGGTTATCTAGATGTCATCCTTAGGTCATCTAGAGGTCATCTGGAGGTCATCTGGAGGTCGTTGTTAGGTCATCTGGAGGTCATCTGGAGGCCATCTGGAGGTCATCCGGAGGTCATCTAGAGGTCATCTAGAGGTCATCCGGAGGTCATCTAGAGGTCATCTGGAGGTCATCTGGAGGTCATCGGGAGGTCCTCTGGAGGTCATCTGGAAGTCATCTAGAGGTCATCTGGAGTTCATCTGGAGGTCATCTAGAGGTCATCCGCACGTCATCTGGAGGTCATCTGGAGGGCATCGGGAGGTCCTCTGGTGGTCATCCGGAGGTCATCTAGAGGTCATCTATATGTCATCCGTAGGTCATCTAGAGGTCATCTGGAGGTCATCTGGAGGTCATCGGGAGGTCCTCTGAAGGTCATCTGGAGGCCATGTGGAGGTCATCGCTAGGTCATCGGGAGATCATCAAGAGGTTATCTGGAGGTCATCTGGGGGTCATCTGGAGGTCATCCGGAGGTCATCTGTAGGTCTTCTAGAGATCATCTGGAGATCATCTGGAGGTCATCTGAGGGTATCTGGAAGTCATCTAGAGGTCATTTGGAAGTCATCGTTTGGTCATTTATAGGTCATCAGGAGGTCCTCTGGAGGTTATCTGGAGCTCATCTGGAGGTCATCTAGAGGTCATCTGGAGGTCATCTGAAAGACATCTAGAGATCATCTGGAGGTCATCTGGAGGTCATCTGGAAGTGATGGTTAGGTCATCTGGAGGTCATCTGGAGGTCATCTAGAGGTCATCTTGAGGTCATCTGGAGGTCATCTAGAGGTCATCTGGAGGTCATCTGAAAGACATCTAGAGATCATCTGGAGGTCATCTGGAGGTCATCTAGAGGTCATTTGGAAGTCATCGTTTGGTCTTCTGGAGGTCATCTCGAGGTCAACGGGAGGTCCTCAGGAGGTCATCTGGACCTCATCTGGAGGCCACCTGGAGGTCATCCTTAGGTCATCTGGAGGTCATCTGGAGGTCATCTGGAGATCATTTAGAGGTCATCTAGAGGTCATCCGGAGGTCATCTAGAGGTCATCCGGAGGTCATCTAGAGGTCATCCGGAGGTCATCTAGAGGTCATCTGGATGTTATCTGGAGGTCATCTGAGGGCATCTGGAGGTCATCTGGAGGTCACCGTTAGGTCATCTGGAGGTCATCTGGAGGTCATCTGGAGGTTATCTAGAGGTGATCTAGATGTCATCCGTGGGTCATCTAGAGGTCATTTGGTAGTCATTGGTTGGTCATCTGGAGCTCATCTGGAGGTCATCTTGAAGTGATCGATAGGTCATCTCGAGGTCATCATGAGGTCATCTGGAGGTCATCTAGAGGTCATCTGGAGGTCATCTGGAGGTCATCTGAGGGCATCTGGAGGTCATCTAGAGCTCATTTGGAGGTCATCTGGAGGTGATCGTTAGGTCATCTAGAGGTCATCTGGAGGTAAGTTGAGGTCATCAGGAGGTCCTCTGGAGGTCATCTGGATGTCATCTGGAGGTCATTAGGTCATCTGGAGGTCATCTGGAGGTCATCGTTAGGTCATCTGGAGGTCATCTGGAGGTCATCTAGAGATCATCTGGAGGTCATTTGGAGGTCATCTGTAGGTCATCCGGAGGTCATCTAGAGGTTATCTAGATGTCATCCGTAGGTCATCTAGAGGTCATCTGGAGGTCATCTGGAGGTCATCTGGAGGTCATTGTTAGGTCATCTGGAGGTCATCTGGAGGCCATCTGGAGGTCATCCGGAGGTCATCTAGAGGTCATCTAGATGTCATCCGTACGTCATCTAGAGGTCATCTGGAGGTCATCTGGAGGTCATCGGGAGGTCCTCTGGAGGTCACCTGGAAGTCATCTAGAGGTCATCTGGAGGTCATCTAGAGGTCATCCGCAGGTCATCTGGAGGGTATCGGGAGGTCCTCTGGAGGTCATCCGGAGGTCATCTAGAGGTCATCTATATGTCATCCGTAGGTCATCTAGAGGTCATCTGGAGGTCATCTGGAGGTCATCGGGAGGTCCTCTGGAGGTCATCTGGAGGCCATGTGGAGGCCATCTGGAGGTCATCGCTAGGTCATCGGGAGATCATCAAGAGGTTATCTGGAGGTCATCTGGGGGTCATCTAGAGGTCATCTGGAGGTCATCTGAAAGACATCTAGAGATCATCTGGAGGTCATCTGGAGGTCATCTAGAGGTCATTTGGAAGTCATCGTTTGGTCTTCTGGAGGTCATCTCGAGGTCAACGGGAGGTCCTCAGGAGGTCATCTGGACCTCATCTGGAGGCCATCTGGAGGTCATCTTTAGGTCATCTGGAGGTCATCTGGAGGTCATCTGGAGATCATTTAGAGGTCATCTAGAGGTCATCCGGAGGTCATCTAGAGGTCATCTGGAGGTTATCTGGAGGTCATCTGAGGGCATCTGGAGGTCATCTGGAGGTCATCGTTAGGTCATCTGGAGGTCATCTGGAGGTCATTCGGAGGTTATCTAGAGGTGATCTAGATGTCATCCGTAGGTCATCTAGAGGTCATTTGGTAGTCATTGGTTGGTCATCTGGAGCTCATCTGGAGGTCATCTTGAAGTGATCGATAGGTCATCTCGAGGTCATCATGAGGTCATCTGGAGGTCATCTAGAGGTCATCTGGAGGTCATCTGGAGGTCATCTGAGGGCATCTGGAGGTCATCTAGAGCTCATTTGGAGGTCATCTGGAGGTGATCGTTAGGTCATCTAGAGGTCATCTGGAGGTAAGTTGGAGGTCATCAGGAGGTCCTCTGGAGGTCATCTGGATGTCATCTGGAGGTCATCATTAGGTCATCTGGAGGTCATCGTTAGGTCATCTGGAGGTCATCTGGAGGTCATCTAGAGATCATCGTTAGGTCATCTGGAGGTCATCTGGAGGTCATCTGGAGGTCATCTAGGGGTCATCTGGAGGTCATCTAGAGGTCATCGTTAGGTCATCTGGAGGTCATCTGGAGGTCATCTAGAGGTCATCTGGAGGTCATCTGAAGGTCATCTAGAGGTCATCTGACGGTCATTTGGAGGTCATCTGTAGGTCATCCGGAGGTCATCTAGAGGTTATCTAGATGTCATCCGTAGGTCATCTAGAGGTCATCTGGAGGTCATCTGGAGGTCATTGTTAGGTCATCTGGAGGTCATCTGGAGGCCATCTGGAGGTCATCCGGAGGTCATCTAGAGGTCATCTAGATGTCATCCGTAGGTCATCTAGAGGTCATCTGGAGGTCATCTGGAGGTCATCGGGAGGTCCTCTGGAGGTCACCTGGAAGTCATCTAGAGGTCATCTGGAGTTCATCTGGAGGTCATCTAGAGGTCATCCGCAGGTCATCTGGAGGTCATCTGGAGGGTATCGGGAGGTCCTCTGGAGGTCATCCGGAGGTCATCTAGAGGTCATCTATATGTCATCCGTAGGTCATCTAGAGGTCATCTGGAGGTCATCTGGAGGTTATCGGGAGGTCCTCTGGAGGTCATCTGGAGGCCATGTGGAGGCCATCTGGAGGTCATCGCTAGGTCATCGGGAGATCATCAAGAGGTTATCTGGAGGTCATCTGGGGGTCATCTGGAGGTCATCCGGAGGTCATCTGTAGGTCATCTAGAGATCATCTGGAGATCATCTGGAGGTCCTCTGTAGGTCATGTGGAGGTCATCGTTAGGTCATCTGGAGGTCATCTGGAGGTCATCTGGAGGTCATCCGGAGGTCATCTAGAGGTCATCTATATGTCATCCGTAGGTCATCTAGAGGTCATCTGGAGGTCATCTGGAGGTCATCGGGAGGTCCTCTGGAGGTCATCTGGAGGCCATGTGGAGGTCATCTGGAGGTCATCGCTAGGTCATCGGGAGATCATCAAGAGGTTATCTGGAGGTCATCTGGGGGTCATCTGGAGGTCATCCGGATGTCATCTGTTGGTCATCTAGAGATCATCTGGAGATCATCTGGAGGTCCTCTGTAGGTCATCTGGAGGTCATCGTTAGGTCATCTGGAGTCCATCTGGAGGTCATCTGGAGGTCATCGCTAGGTCATCGAGAGATCATCAAGAGGTCATCTGGAGGTCATCTGGAGGTCATCTAGAGGTCATCCGGAGGTCATCTAAAGGTCATCCGGAGGTCATGCAGAGGTCATCTGGAGGTCATCTGGAGGTCGTCTGGATATCAACTAGAGTTCATCTAGAGATCATCTGGAAGTCATCTAGAGGTCATCTGGAGGTCAATTGGAGGTCATCTAGAGGTCATCCGGAGGTCATCTGGAGGTCAACGAGAGGTCCTCTGGAGGTCATCTGGAGGTCATCGAGAGGTCATCTAAAGGTGATCCGGGAGGTCATCTAGAGGTCATCTAGAGGTCATCTGGAGGTCATCGTTTGGACATCTGGAGCTCATCTGGAGGTCATCTGGAGGTCATCGTTAGGTCATCTGGAGGTCATCTGGAGGTCATCTAGAGGTCATCTGGAGGTCATCGGGAGGTCCTCTGGAGGTCATCTGGAGGCCATGTGGAGGTCATCTGGAGGTCATCGCTAGGTCATCGGGAGATCATCAAGAGGTTATCTGGAGGTCATCTGGGGGTCATCTGGAGGTCATCCGGAGGTCATCTGTAGGTCATCTAGAGATCATCTAGAGGTCATCCGGAGTTCATCTAGAGGTCATCTGGAGGTCATCAGCAGGTCCTCTGTAGGTCATCTGGAGGTCATCTCGAGGTCATCGTTAGGTCATCTGGAGGTCATCTGGAGGTAATCCGGGGGTCATCTAGAGGTCATTTAGATGTAATCCGTAGGTCATCTAGAGGTCATCTGGAGGTCATCAGCAGGTCCTCTGTAGGTCATCTGGAGGTCATCTCGAGGTCATCGTTAGGTCATCTGGAGGTCATCTGGAGGTAATCTGGGGTCATCTAGAGGTCATTAAGATGTAATCCGTAGGTCATCTAGAGGTCATCTGGAGGTCATCTGGAGGTCATCGGGAGGTCATCTGGAGGTCATCAGCAGGTCCTCTGTAGGTCATCTGGAGGTCATCGTTAGGTCATCTGGAGGTCATCTGGAGGTCATCTGGAGGTCATCCGGAGGTCACCTAGAGGTCATCTATATGTCATCCGTAGGTCATCTAGAGGTCATCTGGAGGTCATCTGGAGGTCATCGGGAGGTCCTCTGGAGGTCATCTGGAGGCCA
Source organism: Drosophila repletoides (assembly GCA_018150835.1). Taxonomy (NCBI): domain Eukaryota; kingdom Metazoa; phylum Arthropoda; class Insecta; order Diptera; family Drosophilidae; genus Drosophila; species Drosophila repletoides. Next base: position 151,327 of record JAECWQ010000236.1, read on the forward strand.
TGTGGAGGTCATCTGGAGGTCATCGCTAGGTCATCGGGGAGATCATCAAGAGGTTATCTGGGAGGTCATCTGGGGGTCATCTGGAGGTCATCCGGAGGTCATCTAGAGGTCATCTGGAGGTCACAGCAGGTCCTCTGTAGGTCATCTGGAGGTCATCTCGAGGTCATCAATAGGTCATCTGGAGGTAATCCGGGGTCATCTAGAGGTCATTTAGATGTAATCCGTAAGTCATCTAGAGGTCATCTGGAGTCCATCTGGAGGTCATCTGGAGGTCATCGCTAGGTCATCCGAGAGATCATCAAGAGGTCATCTGGAGGTCATCTGGAGGTCATCTAGAGGTGTATGGAGGTCATCTAAAGGTCATCCGGAGGTCATGGGGAGGTCATCTGGAGGTCATCTGGAGGTCATCTAGAGTTCATCTAGAGATCATCTGGAAGTCATCTAGAGGTCATCTGGAGGTCAATTGGAGGTCATCTAGAGGTCATCCGGAGGTCATCTAGAGGTCATCTGGAGGTCATCTGGAGGTCATCTAGAGGTCATCTGGAGGTCATCTGAAGGTCATCTAGAGGTCATCTGGAAGGTCATCTAGAGGTCATCCGAAGGTCATCTGGAGGTCATCTAGCGGTCATCTGGAGGTCATCTAGCGGTCATCTGGAGGTCATCTGGAGGTCATCGGGAGGTCCTCTGAGGTCATCTGGAGGTCATCTAGGAGTCATCTAGAGATCATCTGGAAGTCATCCGGAGGTCATCAAGAGGTCATCTGGAGGTCATCTGGAGGTCAACGGTAGGTCCTCTGGAGGTCATCTGGAGGTTATCGAGAGGTCATCTAAAGGTGATCCGGAGGTCATCTAGAGGTCATCTGGAGGTCATCTGGAGGTCAACGGGAGGTCCTCTGGAGGTCATCTGGAAGTCATCTAGAGGTCATCTGGAGGTCATCTGGAGGTCATCTAGATGTCATCCGGAGGTCATAAAGAGGTCATCTGGAGGTCATCTGGAGGTCATCGGGAGGTCATCTGTAGGTCATCTGGAGGTCCTCTGGAGGTCGTCTGGATGTCATCTAGAGGTCATCTGTAGGTCATCTGGAAGTCATCTAGAGGTCATCTGGAGGTCATCTGAGGGCATCTAGAGGTCATCCGGAGGTCATCTAAAGGTCATCTGGAGGTCATCGGGAGGTCATCTGGAGCTCATCTGGAGGTCATCTGGAGGTCATCGTTAGGTCATCTGGAGGTCATCTAGAGGTCATCTGGAGGTCATCTGAAATTCATCTAGAGATCATCTGGAGGTCATCTGGAGGTCGTCTGGTTGTCATCTAGAGGTCATCTGTAGGTCATCTGGAAGTCATCTAGAGGTCATCCGCAGGTCATCTGGAGGTCATCTGGAGGGCATCGGGAGGTCATCCGGAGGTCATCTAGAGTTCATCTGGAGGTCATCAGGAGGTCCTCTGTAGGTCATCTGGAGGTCATCGTTAGGTCATCTGGAGGTCATCTGGAGGTCATCTGGAGGTCATCCGGAGGTCATCTAGAGGTCATCTATATGTCATCCGTAGGTCATCTAGAGGTCATCTGGAGGTCATCTGGAGGTCATCGGGAGGTCGTCTGGAGGTCATCTAGCGGTCATCTGGAGGTCATCTGGAGGTCATCGGGAGGTCCTCTGGAGGTCATCTGGAGGTCAACGGGAGGTCCTCTGGAGGTCATCTGGAGGTCATCGAGAGGTCATCTGGAAGTCATCTAGACGTCATCTAGAGGTCATCCGGAGGTCATCAATAGGTCATCTGGAGGTCATCTGGAGGTCAACGGGAGGTCCTCTGGAGGTCATCTGGAGGTCATCGAGAGGTCATCTAAAGGTGATCCGGAGGTCATCTGGGGGTCATCTAGAGGTCATCCGGAGGTCATCGGGAGGTCATCTGGAGGTCATCTGGAGGTCAACGGGAGGTCCTCTGGAGGTCATCCGGAGGTCATCTATAGGTCATCTTGAGGTCATCCGGAGGTCATCTAGAGGTCATCTACAGGTCATTGGGTGGTCGTCGGGAGGTCATCTGGAGGTCATCTGGAGGTCATCTAGAGGTCATCTGTAGGTCATCTAGAGATCATCTGGAGATCATCTGGGAGGTCATCTTAGGTATCTGGAGGTCATCTAGAGGTCATTTGGAAGTCATCGTTTGGTCATCTATAGGTCATCAGGAGGTCCTCTGGAGGTTATCTGCAGCTCATCTGGAGGTCATCTGGAGGGGATCTTTAGGTCATCTGAAGGTCATCTAGAGGTCATCTGGAGGTCATCTGGGGGTCATCTAGAGGTCATCCGGAGGTCATCTAGAGTTCATCTGGAGGTCATCAGGAGGTCCTCTGTAGGTCATCTGGAGGTCATCGTTAGGTCATCTGGAGGTCATCTGGAGGTCATCTGGAGGTCATCCGGAGGTCATCTAGAGGTCATCTATATGTCATCCGTAGGTCATCTAGAGGTCATCTGGAGGTCATCTGGAGGTCATCGGGAGGTCCTCTGGTGGTCATCTAGAGGCCATGTGGAGTTCATCTGGAGGTCATCTAGAGGTCATCCGCAGGTCATCTGGAGGTCATCTGTAGGGCTTCGGGAGGTCCTCTGTAGGTCATCTGGAGGTCATCGTTAGGTCATCTGGAGGTCATCTGGAGGTCATCTGGAGGTCATCCGGAGGTCATCTAGAGGTGATCTATATGTCATCCGTAGGTCATCTAGAGGTCATCTGGAGGTCATCTGGAGGTCGTCTGGAGGTCATCCGGAGGTCATCTAGAGGTCATCTATATGTCATCCGTAGGTCATCTAGAGGTCATCTGGAGGTCATCTGGAGGTCATCGGGAGGTCCTCTGGTGGTCATCTAGAGGCCATGTGGAGTTCATCTGGAGGTCATCTAGAGGTCATCCGCAGGTCATCTAGAGGTCATCTGGAGGGCATCGGGAGGTCCTCTGGTGGTCATCTAGAGGCCATGTGGAGTTCATCTGGAGGTCATCTAGAGGTCATCCGCAGGTCATCTGGAGGTCATCTGTAGGGCTTCGGGAGGTCCTCTGTAGGTCATCTGGAGGTCATCGTTAGGTCATCTGGAGGTCATCTAGAGGTCATCCGCAGGTCATCTGGAGGTCATATGGAGGGCATCTAAATTTCATCTGGAGGTCATCAGGAGGTCCTCTGGAGGTCATCTGGATGTCATCTGGAGGTCATCATTAGGTCATCTGTAGGTCATCTGGAGGTCATCGTTAGGTCATCTGGAGGTCATCTGGAGGTCATCTGGAGGTCATCCGGAGGTCATCTAGAGGTCATCTAGATGTCATCCGTAGGTCATCTAAAGGTCATCTGGAGGTCACCTGGAGGTCATCGGGAGGTCCTCTGGAGGTCATCTGGAAGTCATCTAGAGGTCATCTGGAGTTCATCTGGAGGTCATCTAGAGGTCATCCGCAGGTCATCTGGAGGTCATCTGGAGGGCATCGGGAGGTCCTCTGGAGGTCATCTGGAGGTCTTCTAGATTTCATCTGGAGGTCATCTAGAGGTCATCTACAGGTCATTGGGTGGCTGGTGGGAGGTCATCTGGAGGTCATCTGGAGGTCATCCAGAGGTCATCTGGAGGTCATCTGAAGGTCATCTAGAGGTCATCTGGAAGGTCATCTAGAGGTCATCCGGAGGTCATCTGGAGGTCATCTAGAGGTCATCTGGAGGTCATCTAGCGGTCATCTGGAGGTCATCTGGAGGTCATCGGGAGGTCCTCTGGAGGTCATCTGGAGGTCAACGGGAGGTCCTCTGGAGGTCATCTGGAGGTCATCGAGAGGTCATCTGGAGGTCATCTAGACGTCATCTAGAGGTCATCCGAGGTCACAATAGGTCATCTGGAGGTCATCTGGAGGTCAACGGGAGGTCCTCTGGAGGTCATCTGGAGGTCATCGAGAGGTCATCTAAAGGTGATCCGGAGGTCATCTAGAGGTCATCTGGAGGTCATCTGGAGGTCATCTGGAGGTCATGTGGGGGTCATCTAGAGGTCATCCGGAGGTCAAGAGGTCATCTGGAGGTCATCTGGAGGTCAACGGGAGGTCCTCTGGAGGTCATCCGAGGTCATCTATAGGTCATCTTGAGGTCATCCGGGAGGTCATCTAGAGGTCATCTACAGGTCATTGGGTGGTCATCGGGAGGTCATCTGGAGGTCATCTGGAGGTCATCTAGAGGTTATCTGTAGGTCATCTAGAGATCATCTGGAGATCATCTGGAGGTCATCTGAGGGTATCTGGAGGTCATCTAGAGGTCATTTGGAAGTCATCGTTTGGTCATCTATAGGTCATCAGGAGGTCCTCTGGAGGTTATCTGCAGCTCATCTGGAGGTCATCTGGAGGGGATCTTTAGGTCATCTGAAGGTCATCTAGAGGTCATCTGGAGGTCATCTGGGGTGATCTAGAGGTCATCCGGAGGTCATCTAGAGTTCATCTGGAGGTCATCAGGAGGTCCTCTGTAGGTCATCTGGAGGTCATCGTTAGGTCATCTGGAGGTCATCTGGAGGTCATCTGGAGGTCATCTGGAGGTCATCCGGAGGTCATCTAGAGGTCATCTATATGTCATCCGTAGGTCATCTAGAGGTCATCTGGAGGTCATCTGGAGGTCATCGGGAGGTCCTCTGGTGGTCATCTAGAGGCCATGTGGAGTTCATCTGGAGGTCATCTAGAGGTCATCAGCAGGTCATCTAGAGGTCATCTGGAGGGCATCGGGAGGTCCTCTGGTGGTCATCTAGAGGCCATGTGGAGTTCATCTGGAGGTCATCTAGAGGTCATCCGCAGGTCATCTGGAGGTCATCTGTAGGGCTTCGGGAGGTCCTCTGTAGGTCATCTGGAGGTCATCTGGAGGTCATCCGGAGGTCATCTAGAGGTGATCTATATGTCATCCGTAGGTCATCTAGAGGTCATCTGGAGGTCATCTGGAGGTCATCGGGAGGTCCTCTGGTGGTCATCTAGAGGTCATCTGGAGTTCATCTGGAGGTCATCTAGAGGTCATCCGCAGGTCATCTGGAGGTCATATGGAGGGCATCTAAATTTCATCTGGAGGTCATCAGGAGGTCCTCTGGAGGTCATCTGGATGTCATCTGGAGGTCATCATTAGGTCATCTGGAGGTCATCTGGAGGTCATCGTTAGGTCATCTGGAGGTCATCTGGAGGTCATCTGGAGGTCATCCGGGAGGTCATCTAGAGGTCATCTAGATGTCATCCGTAGGTCATCTAGAGGTCATCTGGAGGTCACCTGGAGGTCATCGGGAGGTCCTCTGGAGGTCATCTGGAAGTCATCTAGAGGTCATCTGGAGTTCATCTGGAGGTCATCTAGAGGTCATCCGCAGGTCATCTGGAGGTCATCTGGAGGGCATCGGGAGGTCCTCTGGAGGTCATCTGGAGGTCTTCTAGATTTCATCTGGAGGTCATCTAGAGGTCATCTACAGGTCATTGGGTGGTCATTGGGAGGTCATCTGGAGGTCATCTGGAGGTCATCCAGAGGTCATCTGGAGGTCATCTGGAAGGTCATCTAGAGGTCATCTGAAGGTCATCTAGGGGTCATCCGGAGGTCATCTGGAGGTCATCTAGAGGTCATCTGGAGGTCATCTGGAGGTCAACGGGAGGTCCTCTGGAGGTCATCTGGAGGTCATCGAGAGGTCATCTGGAGGTCATCTAGACGTCATCTAGAGGTCATCCGGAGGTCATCAATAGGTCATCTGGAGGTCATCTGGAGGTCAACGGGAGGTCCTCTGGAGGTCATCTGGAGGTCATCGAGAGGTCATCTAAAGGTGATCCGGGAGGTCATCTAGAGGTCATCTGGAGGTCATCTGGAGGTCATCTGGAGGTCATCTGGGGGTCATCTAGAGGTCATCCGGAGGTCATCAAGAGGTCATCTGGAGGTCATCTGGAGGTCAACGGGAGGTCCTCTGGAGGTCATCCGGAGGTCATCTATAGGTCATCTTGAGGTCATCCGGAGGTCATCTAGAGGTCATCTACAGGTCATTGGGTGGTCATCGGGAGGTCATCTGGAGGTCATCTGGAGGTCATCTAGACGTCATCTAGAGGTCATCCGGAGGTCATCAATAGGTCATCTGGAGGTCATCTGGAGGTCATCTGGAGGTCAACGGGAGGTCCTCTGGAGGTCATCTGGAGGTCATCTGGAGGTCATCTAGACGTCATCTAGAGGTCATCCGGAGGTCATCAATAGGTCATCTGGAGGTCATCTGGAGGTCAACGGGAGGTCCTCTGGAGGTCATCTGGAGGTCATCGAGAGGTCATCTAAGGGTGATCCGGAGGTCATCTAGAGGTCATCTGGAGGTCATCTGGAGGTCATCTGGAGGTCATCTGGGGGTCATCTAGAGGTCATCGGGAGGTCATCGAGAGGTCATCTGGAGGTCATCTGGAGGTCAACGGGAGGTCATCTGGAGGTCATCCGGAGGTCATCTGGAGGTCATCTTGAGGTCATCCGGAGGTCATCTAGAGGTCATCTACAGGTCATGCTGGGTGGTCGTCGGGAGGACATCTGGAGGTCATCTGGAGGTCATCTAGAGGTCATCTGTAGGTCATCTAGAGATCATCTGGACATCATCTGGAGGTCATCTTAGGGTATCTGGAGGTCATCTAGAGGTCATTTGGAAGTCATCGTTTGGTCATCTATAGGTCAGGAGGTCCTCTGGAGTTTATCTGCAGCTCATCTGGAGGTCATCTGGAGTGGATCTTTAGGTCATCTGAAGGTCATCTAGAGGTCATCTGGAGGTCATCTGGGGGTCATCTAGAGGTCATCCGGAGGTCATCTAGAGTTCATCTGGAGGTCATCAGGAGGTCCCGTGTAGGTCATCTGGAGGTCATCGTTAGGTCATCTGGAGGTCATCTGGAGGTCATCTGGAGGTCATCCGGAGGTCATCTAGAGGTCATCTATATGTCATCCGTAGGTCATCTAGAGGTCATCTAGAGGTCATCTGGAGGGCATCGGGAGGTCCTCTGGTGGTCATCTAGAGGCCATGTGGAGTTCATCTGGAGGTCATCTAGAGGTCATCCGCAGGTCATCTGGAGGTCATCTGTAGGGCTTCGGGAGGTCCTCTGTAGGTCATCTGGAGGTCATCGTTAGGTCATCTGGAGGTCATCTGGAGGTCATCTGGAGGTCATCCGGAGGTCATCTAGAGGTGATCTATATGTCATCCGTAGGTCATCTAGAGGTCATCTGGAGGTCATCTGGAGGTCATCGGGAGGTCCTCTGTTGGTCATCTAGAGGTCATCTGGAGTTCATCTGGAGGTCATCTAGAGGTCATCCGCAGGTCATCTGGAGGTCATATGGAGGGCATCTAAATTTCATCTGGAGGTCATCAGGAGGTCCTCTGGAGGTCATCTGGATGTCATCTGGAGGTCACTAGGTCATCTGTAGGTCATCTGGAGGTCATCGTTAGGTCATCTGGAGGTCATCTGGAGGTCATCTGGAGGTCATCCGGAGGTCATCTAGAGGTCATCTAGATGTCATCCGTAGGTCATCTAGAGGTCATCTGGAGGTCACCTGGAGGTCATCGGGAGGTCCTCTGGAGGTCATCTGGAAGTCATCTAGAGGTCATCTGGAGTTCATCTGGAGGTCATCTAGAGGTCATCCGGAGGTCATCTGGAGGTCATCTGGAGGGCATCGGGAGGTCCTCTGGAGGTCATCTGGAGGTCTTCTAGATTTCATCTGGAGGTCATCTAGAGGTCATCTACAGGTCATTGGGTGGTCATTGGGAGGTCATCTGGAGGTCATCTGGAGGTCATCCAGAGGTCATCTGGAGGTCATCTGAAGGTCATCTAGAGGTCATCTGGAGGTCATCTAGAGGTCATCCGGAGGTCATCTGGAGGTCATCTAGAGGTCATCTGGAGGTCATCTAGCGGTCATCTGGAGGTCATCGAGAGGTCATCTGGAGGTCATCGGGAGGTCCTCTGGAGGTCATCTGGAAGTCATCTAGAGGTCATCTGGAGTTCATCTGGAGGTCATCTAGAGGTCATCTGGAGGTCATTTGGAGGTCATCTGTAGGTCATCCGGAGGTCATCTAGAGGTTATCTAGATGTCATCCTTAGGTCATCTAGAGGTCATCTGGAGGTCATCTGGAGGTCGTTGTTAGGTCATCTGGAGGTCATCTGGAGGCCATCTGGAGGTCATCCGGAGGTCATCTAGAGGTCATCTAGATGTCATCCGTAGGTCATCTAGAGGTCATCTGGAGGTCATCTGGAGGTCATCGGGAGGTCCTCTGGAGGTCATCTGGAAGTCATCTAGAGGTCATCTGGAGTTCATCTGGAGGTCATCTAGAGGTCATCCGCACGTCATCTGGAGGTCATCTGGAGGGCATCGGGAGGTCCTCTGGTGGTCATCCGGAGGTCATCTAGAGGTCATCTATATGTCATCCGTAGGTCATCTAGAGGTCATCTGGAGGTCATCTGGAGGTCATCGGGAGGTCCTCTGAAGGTCATCTGGAGGCCATGTGGAGGTCATCGCTAGGTCATCGGGAGATCATCAAGAGGTTATCTGGAGGTCATCTGGGGGTCATCTGGAGGTCATCCGGAGGTCATCTGTAGGTCTTCTAGAGATCATCTGGAGATCATCTGGAGGTCATCTGAGGGTATCTGGAAGTCATCTAGAGGTCATTTGGAAGTCATCGTTTGGTCATTTATAGGTCATCAGGAGGTCCTCTGGAGGTTATCTGGAGCTCATCTGGAGGTCATCTGGAGGGGATCTTTAGGTCATGTGAAGGTCATCTAGAGGTCATCTGGAGGTCATCTGGGGGTCATCTGGAGGTCATCTAGAGGTCATCTGGAGGTCATCTAGAGGTCATCTGGAGGTCATCTGAAAGACATCTAGAGATCATCTGGAGGTCATCTGGAGGTCATCTGGAAGTGATGGTTAGGTCATCTGGAGGTCATCTGGAGGTCATCTAGAGGTCATCTTGAGGTCATCTGGAGGTCATCTAGAGGTCATCTGGAGGTCATCTGAAAGACATCTAGAGATCATCTGGAGGTCATCTGGAGGTCATCTAGAGGTCATTTGGAAGTCATCGTTTGGTCTTCTGGAGGTCATCTCGAGGTCAACGGGAGGTCCTCAGGAGGTCATCTGGACCTCATCTGGAGGCCACCTGGAGGTCATCTTTAGGTCATCTGGAGGTCATCTGGAGGTCATCTGGAGGTCATCTAGAGGTCATCTGGAGGTCATCTGGAGGTCATCTAGAGGTCATCCGGAGGTCATCTAGAGGTCATCCGGAGGTCATCTAGAGGTCATCTGGATGTTATCTGGAGGTCATCTGAGGGCATCTGGAGGTCATCTGGAGGTCACCGTTAGGTCATCTGGAGGTCATCTGGAGGTCATTCGGAGGTTATCTAGAGGTGATCTAGATGTCATCCGTGGGTCATCTAGAGGTCATTTGGTAGTCATTGGTTGGTCATCTGGAGCTCATCTGGAGGTCATCTTGAAGTGATCGATAGGTCATCTCGAGGCTCATGAGGTCATCTGGAGGTCATCTAGAGGTCATCTGGAGGTCATCTGGAGGTCATCTGAGGGCATCTGGAGGTCATCTAGAGCTCATTTGGAGGTCATCTGGAGGTGATCGTTAGGTCATCTAGAGGTCATCTGGAGGTAAGTTGGAGGTCATCAGGAGGTCCTCTGGAGGTCATCTGGATGTCATCTGGAGGTCATCATTAGGTCATCTGGAGGTCATCTGGAGGTCATCGTTAGGTCATCTGGAGGTCATCTGGAGGTCATCTAGAGATCATCTGGAGGTCATTTGGAGGTCATCTGTAGGTCATCCGGAGGTCATCTAGAGGTTATCTAGATGTCATCCGTAGGTCATCTAGAGGTCATCTGGAGGTCATCTGGAGGTCATCTGGAGGTCATTGTTAGGTCATCTGGAGGTCATCTGGAGGCCATCTGGAGGTCATCCGGAGGTCATCTAGAGGTCATCTAGATGTCATCCGTAGGTCATCTAGAGGTCATCTGGAGGTCATCTGGAGGTCATCGGGAGGTCCTCTGGAGGTCATCTGGAGGCCATGTGGAGGTCATCTGGAGGTCATCGCTAGGTCATCGGGAGATCATCAAGAGGTTATCTGGAGGTCATCTGGGGGTCATCTGGAGGTCATCCGGATGTCATCTGTTGGTCATCTAGAGATCATCTGGAGATCATCTGGAGGTCCTCTGTAGGTCATCTGGAGGTCATCGTTAGGTCATCTGGAGTCCATCTGGAGGTCATCTGGAGGTCATCGCTAGGTCATCGAGAGATCATCAAGAGGTCATCTGGAGGTCATCTGGAGGTCATCTAGAGGTCATCCGGAGGTCATCTAAAGGTCATCCGGAGGTCATGCAGAGGTCATCTGGAGGTCATCTGGAGGTCGTCTGGATATCAACTAGAGTTCATCTAGAGATCATCTGGAAGTCATCTAGAGGTCATCTGGAGGTCAATTGGAGGTCATCTAGAGGTCATCCGGAGGTCATCTGGAGGTCAACGAGAGGTCCTCTGGAGGTCATCTGGAGGTCATCGAGAGGTCATCTAAAGGTGATCCGGAGGTCATCTAGAGGTCATCTAGAGGTCATCTGGAGGTCATCGTTTGGACATCTGGAGCTCATCTGGAGGTCATCTGGAGGTCATCGTTAGGTCATCTGGAGGTCATCTGGAGGTCATCTAGAGGTCATCTGGAGGTCATCGGGAGGTCCTCTGGAGGCCATCTGGAGGCCATGTGGAGGTCATCTGGAGGTCATCGCTAGGTCATCGGGAGATCATCAAGAGGTTATCTGGAGGTCATCTGGGGGTCATCTGGAGGTCATCCGGAGGTCATCTGTAGGTCATCTAGAGATCATCTAGAGGTCATCCGGAGTTCATCTAGAGGTCATCTGGAGGTCATCAGCAGGTCCTCTGTAGGTCATCTGGAGGTCATCTCGAGGTCATCGTTAGGTCATCTGGAGGTCATCTGGAGGTAATCCGGGGGTCATCTAGAGGTCATTTAGATGTAATCTGTAGGTCATCTAGAGGTCATCTGGAGGTCATCAGCAGGTCCTCTGTAGGTCATCTGGAGGTCATCTCGAGGTCATTGTTAGGTCATCTGGAGGTCATCTGGAGGTAATCCGGGGGTCATCTAGAGGTCATTAAGATGTAATCCTGTAGGTCATCTAGAGGTCATCTGGAGGTCATCTGGAGGTCATCGGGGAGGTCATCTGGAGGTCATCAGCAGGTCCTCTGTAGGTCATCTGGAGGTCATCGTTAGGTCATCTGGAGGTCATCTGGAGGTCATCTGGAGGTCATCCGGAGGTCACCTAGAGGTCACCTATATGTCATCCGTAGGTCATCTAGAGGTCATCTGGAGGTCATCTGGAGGTCATCGGGAGGTCCTCTGGAGGTCATCTGGAGGCCATGTGGAGGTCATCTGGAGGTCATCGCTAGGTCATCGGGAGATCATCAAGAGGTTATCTGGAGGTCATCTGGGGGTCATCTGGAGGTCATCCGGAGGTCATCTAGAGGTCATCTGGAGGTCATCAGCAGGTCCTCTGTAGGTCATCTGGAGGTCATCTCGAGGTCATCAATAGGTCATCTGGAGGTAATCCGGGGTCATCTAGAGGTCATTTAGATGTAATCTGCAAGTCATCTAGAGGTCATCTGGAGTCCATCTGGAGGTCATCTGGAGGTCATCGCTAGGTCATCGAGAGCTCATCAAGAGGTCATCTGGAGGTCATCTGGAGGTCATCTAGAGGTCATATGGAGGTCATCTAAAGGTCATCCGGAGGTCATGCGGAGGTCATCTGGAGGTCATCTGGAGGTCATCTAGAGTTCATCTAGAGATCATCTGGAAGTCATCTAGAGGTCATCTGGAGGTCAATTGGAGGTCATCTAGAGGTCATCCGGAGGTCATCTAGAGGTCATCTGGAGGTCATCTGGAGGTCATCTAGAGGTCATCTGGAGGTCATCTGAAGGTCATCTAGAGGTCATCTGAAGGTCATCTAGAGGTCATCCGAAGGTCATCTGGAGGTCATCTAGCGGTCATCTGGAGGTCATCTAGCGGTCATCTGGAGGTCATCTGGAGGTCATCGGGAGGTCCTCTGGAGGTCATCTGGAGGTCATCTAGGAGTCATCTAGAGATCATCTGGAAGTCATCCGGAGGTCATCAAGAGGTCATCTGGAGGTCATCTGGAGGTCAACGGTAGGTCCTCTGGAGGTCATCTGGAGGTTATCGAGAGGTCATCTAAAGGTGATCCGGAGGTCATCTAGAGGTCATCTGGAGGTCATCTGGAGGTCAACGGGAGGTCCTCTGGAGGTCATCTGGAAGTCATCTAGAGGTCATCTGGAGGTCATCTGGAGGTCATCTAGATGTCATCCGGAGGTCATAAAGAGGTCATCTGGAGGTCATCTGGAGGTCATCGGGAGGTCATCTGTAGGTCATCTGGAGGTCCTCTGGAGGTCGTCCTGGATGTCATCTAGAGGTCATCTGTAGGTCATCTGGAAGTCATCCAGAGGTCATCTGGAGGTCATCTGAGGGCATCTAGAGGTCATCCGGAGGTCATCTAAAGGTCATCTGGAGGTCATCGGGAGGTCATCTGGAGCTCATCTGGAGGTCATCTGGAGGTCATCGTTAGGTCATCTGGAGGTCATCTAGAGGTCATCTGGAGGTCATCTGAAATTCATCTAGAGATCATCTGGAGGTCATCTGGAGGTCGTCTGGTTGTCATCTAGAGGTCATCTGTAGGTCATCTGGAAGTCATCTAGAGGTCATCCGCAGGTCATCTGGAGGTCATCTGGAGGGCATCGGGAGGTCATCCGGAGGTCATCTAGAGTTCATCTGGAGGTCATCAGGAGGTCCTCTGTAGGTCATCTGGAGGTCATCGTTAGGTTGGCCTGGAGGTCATCTGGAGGTCATCTGGAGGTCATCCGGAGGTCATCTAGAGGTCATCTATATGTCATCCGTAGGTCATCTAGAGGTCATCTGGAGGTCATCTGGAGGTCATCGGGAGGTCGTCTGGAGGTCATCTAGCGGTCATCTGGAGGTCATCTGGAGGTCATCGGGAGGTCCTCTGGAGGTCATCTGGAGGTCAACGGGAGGTCCTCTGGAGGTCATCTGGAGGTCATCGAGAGGTCATCTGGAAGTCATCTAGACGTCATCTAGAGGTCATCCGGAGGTCATCAATAGGTCATCTGGAGGTCATCTGGAGGTCAACGGGAGGTCCTCTGGAGGTCATCTGGAGGTCATCGAGAGGTCATCTAAAGGTGATCCGGAGGTCATCTGGGGGTCATCTAGAGGTCATCCGGAGGTCATCAAGAGGTCATCTGGAGGTCATCTGGAGGTCAACGGGAGGTCCTCTGGAGGTCATCCGGAGGTCATCTATAGGTCATCTTGAGGTCATCCGGAGGCAGGCATCTAGAGGTCGGCCTACAGGTCATTGGGTGGTCGTCGGGAGGTCATCTGGAGGTCATCTGGAGGTCATCTAGAGGTCATCTGTAGGTCATCTAGAGATCATCTGGAGATCATCTGGAGGTCATCTTAGGGTATCTGGAGGTCATCTAGAGGTCATTTGGAAGTCAATGTTTGGTCATCTATAGGTCATCAGGAGGTCCTCTGGAGGTTATCTGCAGCTCATCTGGAGGTCATCTGGAGGGGATCTGTAGGTCATCTGAAGGTCATCTAGAGGTCATCTGGAGGTCATCTGGGGGTCATCTAGAGGTCATCCGGAGGTCATCTAGAGTTCATCTGGAGGTCATCAGGAGGTCCTCTGTAGGTCATCTGGAGGTCATCGTTAGGTCATCTGGAGGTCATCTGGAGGTCATCTGGAGGTCATCCGGAGGTCATCTAGAGGTCATCTATATGTCATCCGTAGGTCATCTAGAGGTCATCTGGAGGTCATCTGGAGGTCATCGGGAGGTCCTCTGGTGGTCATCTAGAGGCCATGTGGAGTTCATCTGGAGGTCATCTAGAGGTCATCCGCAGGTCATCTAGAGGTCATCTGGAGGGCATCGGGAGGTCCTCTGGTGGTCATCTAGAGGCCATGGGAGTTCATCTGGAGGTCATCTAGAGGTCATCCGCAGGTCATCTGGAGGTCATCTGTAGGGCTTCGGGAGGTCCTCTGTAGGTCATCTGGAGGTCATCGTTAGGTCATCTGGAGGTCATCTGGAGGTCATCTGGAGGTCATCCGGAGGTCATCTAGAGGTGATCTATATGTCATCCGTAGGTCATCTAGAGGTCATCTGGAGGTCATCTGGAGGTCATCTGGAGGTCATCCGGAGGTCATCTAGAGGTCATCTATATGTCATCCGTAGGTCATCTAGAGGTCATCTGGAGGTCATCTGGAGGTCATCGGGAGGTCCTCTGGTGGTCATCTAGAGGCCATGTGGGAGTTCATCTGGAGGTCATCTAGAGGTCATCCGCAGGTCATCTAGAGGTCATCTGGAGGGCATCGGGAGGTCCTCTGGTGGTCATCTAGAGGCCATGTGGAGTTCATCTGGAGGTCATCTAGAGGTCATCCGCAGGTCATCTGGAGGTCATCTGTAGGGCTTCGGGAGGTCCTCTGTAGGTCATCTGGAGGTCAATCGTTAGGTCATCTGGAGGTCATCTAGAGGTCATCCGCAGGTCATCTGGAGGTCATATGGAGGGCATCTAAATTTCATCTGAGGTCATCAGGAGGTCCTCTGGAGGTCACTGGATGTCATCTGGAGGTCATCATTAGGTCATCTGTAGGTCATCTGGAGGTCATCGTTAGGTCATCTGGAGGTCATCTGGAGGTCATCTGAGGTCATCCGGAGGTCATCTAGAGGTCATCTAGATGTCATCCGTAGGTCATCTAAAGGTCATCTGGAGGTCACCTGGAGGTCATCGGGAGGTCCTCTGGAGGTCATCTGGAAGTCATCTAGAGGTCATCTGGAGTTCATCTGGAGGTCATCTAGAGGTCATCCGCAGGTCATCTGGAGGTCATCTGGAGGGCATCGGGAGGTCCTCTGAGGTCATCTGGAGGTCTTCTAGATTTCATCTGGAGGTCATCTAGAGGTCATCTACAGGTCATTGGGTGGTCATTGGGAGGTCATCTGGAGGTCATCTGGAGGTCATCCAGAGGTCATCTGGAGGTCATCTGAAGGTCATCTAGAGGTCATCTGGAAGGTCATCTAGAGGTCATCCGGGAGGTCATCTGGAGGTCATCTAGAGGTCATCTGGAGGTCATCTAGCGGTCATCTGGAGGTCATCTGGAGGTCATCGGGAGGTCCTCTGGAGGTCATCTGGAGGTCAACGGGAGGTCCTCTGGAGGTCATCTGGAGGTCATCGAGAGGTCATCTGGAGGGTCTCTAGACGTCATCCAGAGGTCATCCGGGAGGTCATCAATAGGTCACTGGAGGTCATCTGGAGGTCAACGGGAGGTCCTCTGGAGGTCATCTGGAGGTCATCGAGAGGTCATCTAAAAAGGTGATCCGGAGGTCATCTAGAGGTCATCTGGAGGTCATCTGGAGGTCATCTGGAGGTCATGTGGGGGTCATCTAGAGGTCATCCGGAGGTCATCAAGAGGTCATCTGGAGGTCATCTGGAGGTCAACGGGAGGTCCTCTGGAGGTCATCCGGAGGTCGTCTATAGGTCATCTTGAGGTCATCCGGGAGGTCATCTAGAGGTCATCTACAGGTCATTGGGTGGTCATCGGGAGGTCATCTGGAGGTCATCTGGAGGTCATCTAGAGGTTATCTGTAGGTCATCTAGAGATCATCTGGAGATCATCTGGAGGTCATCTGAGGGTATCTGGAGGTCATCTAGAGGTCATTTGGAAGTCATCGTTTGGTCATCTATAGGTCATCAGGAGGTCCTCTGGAGGTTAT
Source organism: Drosophila repletoides (assembly GCA_018150835.1). Taxonomy (NCBI): domain Eukaryota; kingdom Metazoa; phylum Arthropoda; class Insecta; order Diptera; family Drosophilidae; genus Drosophila; species Drosophila repletoides. Next base: position 167,126 of record JAECWQ010000236.1, read on the forward strand.
CTGCAGCTCATCTGGAGGTCATCTGGAGGGGATCTTTAGGTCATCTGAAGGTCATCTAGAGGTCATCTGGAGGTCATCTGGGGGTGATCTAGAGGTCATCCGGAGGTCATCTAGAGTTCATCTGGAGGTCATCAGGAGGTCCTCTGTAGGTCATCTGGAGGTCATCGTTAGGTCATCTGGAGGTCATCTGGAGGTCATCTGGAGGTCATATGGAGGTCATCCGGAGGTCATCTAGAGGTCATCTATATGTCATCCGTAGGTCATCTAGAGGTCATCTGGAGGTCATCTGGAGGTCATCGGGAGGTCCTCTGGTGGTCATCTAGAGGCCATGTGGAGTTCATCTGGAGGTCATCTAGAGGTCATCAGCAGGTCATCTAGAGGTCATCTGGAGGGCATCGGGAGGTCCTCTGGTGGTCATCTAGAGGCCATGTGGAGTTCATCTGGAGGTCATCTAGAGGTCATCCGCAGGTCATCTGGAGGTCATCTGTAGGGCTTCGGGAGGTCCTCTGTAGGTCATCTGGAGGTCATCTGGAGGTCATCCGGAGGTCATCTAGAGGTGATCTATATGTCATCCGTAGGTCATCTAGAGGTCATCTGGAGGTCATCTGGAGGTCATCGGGAGGTCCTCTGGTGGTCATCTAGAGGTCATCTGGAGTTCATCTGGGAGGTCATCTAGAGGTCATCCTGCAGGTCATCTGGAGGTCATATGGAGGGCATCTAAATTTCATCTGGAGGTCATCAGGAGGTCCTCTGGAGGTCATCTGGATGTCATCTGGAGGTCATCATTAGGTCATCTGGAGGTCATCTGGAGGTCATCGTTAGGTCATCTGGAGGTCATCTGGAGGTCATCTGGAGGTCATCCGGAGGTCATCTAGAGGTCATCTAGATGTCATCCGTAGGTCATCTAGAGGTCATCTGGAGGTCACCTGGAGGTCATCGGGAGGTCCTCTGGAGGTCATCTGGAAGTCATCTAGAGGTCATCTGGGAGTTCATCTGGAGGTCATCTAGAGGTCATCCGCAGGTCATCTGGAGGTCATCTGGAGGGCATCGGGAGGTCCTCTGGGAGGTCATCTGGAGGTCTTCTAGATTTCATCTGGAGGTCATCTAGAGGTCATCTACAGGTCCGTTGGGTGGTCATTGGGAGGTCATCTGGAGGTCATCTGGAGGTCATCCAGAGGTCATCTGGAGGTCATCTGAAGGTCATCTAGAGGTCATCTGAAGGTCATCTAGGGGTCATCCGGAGGTCATCTGGAGGTCATCTAGAGGTCATCTGGAGGTCATCTGGAGGTCAACGGGAGGTCTCTGGAGGTCATCTGGAGGTCATCGAGAGGTCATCTGGAGGTCATCTAGACGTCATCTAGAGGTCATCCGGAGGTCATCAATAGGTCATCTGGAGGTCATCTGGAGGTCAACGGGAGGTCCTCTGGAGGTCATCTGGAGGTCATCGAGAGGTCATCTAAAGGTGATCCGGAGGTCATCTAGAGGTCATCTGGAGGTCATCTGGAGGTCATCTGGAGGTCATCTGGGGGGTCATCTAGAGGTCATCCGGAGGTCATCAAGAGGTCATCTGGAGGTCATCTGGAGGTCTCTGAGGTCAACGGGAGGTCTCTGGAGGTCATCCGGAGGTCATCTATAGGTCATCTTGAGGTCATCCGGAGGTCATCTAGAGGTCACTCAGGTCATTGGGTGGTCATCGGGAGGTCATCTGGAGGTCATCTGGAGGTCATCTAGACGTCATCTAGAGGTCATCCGGGAGGTCAATAGGTCATCTGGAGGTCATCTGGAGGTCATCTGGAGGTCAACGGGAGGTCCTCTGGAGGTCATCTGGAGGTCATCTGGAGGTCATCTAGACGTCATCTAGAGGTCATCCGGAGGTCATCAATAGGTCATCTGGAGGTCATCTGGAGGTCAACGGGAGGTCCTCTGGAGGTCATCTGGAGGTCATCGAGAGGTCATCTAAAGGTGATCCGGAGGTCATCTAGAGGTCATCTGGAGGTCATCTGGAGGTCATCTGGAGGTCATCTGGGGGTCATCTAGAGGTCATCCGGAGGTCATCAAGAGGTCATCTGGAGGTCATCTGGAGGTCAACGGGAGGTCCTCTGGAGGTCATCCGGAGGTCATCTATAGGTCATCTTGAGGTCATCCGGAGGTCATCTAGAGGTCATCTACAGGTCATTGGGTGGTCGTCGGGAGGACATCTGGAGGTCATCTGGAGGTCATCTAGAGGTCATCTGTAGGTCATCTAGAGATCATCTGGACATCATCTGGAGGTCATCTTAGGGTATCTGGAGGTCATCTAGAGGTCATTTGGAAGTCATCGTTTGGTCATCTATAGGTCATCAGGAGGTCCTCTGGAGTTTATCTGCAGCTCATCTGGAGGTCATCTGGAGTGGATCTTTAGGTCATCTGAAGGTCATCTAGAGGTCATCTGGAGGTCATCTGGGGGTCATCTGGAGGTCATCCGGAGGTCATCTAGAGTTCATCTGGAGGTCATCGGGAGGTCATGTGGAGGTCATCTGGAGGTCATCGTTAGGTCATCTGGAGGTCATCTGGAGGTCATCTGGAGGTCATCGGAGGTCATCTAGAGGTCATCTATATGTCATCCGTAGGTCATCTAGAGGTCATCTAGAGGTCATCTGGAGGGCATCGGGAGGTCCTCTGGTGGTCATCTAGAGGCCATGTGGAGTTCATCTGGAGGTCATCTAGAGGTCATCCGCAGGTCATCTGGAGGTCATCTGTAGGGCTTCGGGAGGTCCTCTGTAGGTCATCTGGAGGTCATCGTTAGGTCATCTGGAGGTCATCTGGAGGTCATCTGGAGGTCATCCGGAGGTCATCTAGAGGTGATCTATATGTCATCCGTAGGTCATCTAGAGGTCATCTGGAGGTCATCTGGAGGTCATCGGGAGGTCCTCTGTTGGTCATCTAGAGGTCATCTGGAGTTCATCTGGAGGTCATCTAGAGGTCATCCGCAGGTCATCTGGAGGTCATATGGAGGGCATCTAAATTTCATCTGGAGGTCAGGAGGTCCTCTGGAGGTCATCTGGATGTCATCTGGAGGTCATCATGTAGGTCATCTGTAGGTCATCTGGAGGTCATCGTTAGGTCATCTGGAGGTCATCTGGAGGTCATCTGGAGGTCATCGGAGGTCATCTAGAGGTCATCTAGATGTCATCCGTAGGTCATCTAGAGGTCATCTGGAGGTCACCTGGAGGTCATCGGGAGGTCCTCTGGAGGTCATCTGGAAGTCATCTAGAGGTCATCTGGAGTTCATCTGGAGGTCATCTAGAGGTCATCCGCAGGTCATCTGGAGGTCATCTGGAGGGCATCGGGAGGTCCTCTGGAGGTCATCTGGAGGTCTTCTAGATTTCATCTGAAGGTCATCTAGAGGTCATCTACAGGTCATTGGGTGGGCATTGGGAGGTCATCTGGAGGTCATCTGGAGGTCATCCAGAGGTCATCTGGAGGTCATCTGAAGGTCATCTAGAGGTCATCTGGAAGGTCATCTAGAGGTCATCCGGAGGTCATCTGGAGGTCATCTAGAGGTCATCTGGAGGTCATCTAGCGGTCATCTGGAGGTCATCTGGAGGTCATCGGGAGGTCCTCTGGAGGTCATCTGGAGGTCAACGGGAGGTCCTCTGGAGGTCATCTGGAGGTCATCGGAGAGGTCATCTGGAGGTCATCTAGACGTCATCTAGAGGTCATCCGGAGGTCATCAATAGGTCATCTGGAGGTCATCTGGAGGTCAACGGGAGGTCCTCTGGAGGTCATCTGGAGGTCATCGAGAGGTCATCTAAAGGGTGATCCGGAGGTCATCTAGAGGTCATCTGGAGGTCATCTGGAGGTCATCTGGAGGTCATCTGGGGTCATCTAGAGGTCATCCGGAGGTCATCAAGAGGTCATCTGGAGGTCATCTGGAGGTCAACGGGAGGTCCTCTGGAGGTCATCCGGAGGTCATCTATAGGTCATCTTGAGGTCATCCGGAGGTCATCTAGAGGTCATCTACAGGTCATGGTGGGTGGTCACGGGAGGTCATCTGGAGGTCATCTGGAGGTCATCTAGAGGTCATCTGTAGGTCATCTAGAGATCATCTGGAGATCATCTGGAGGTCATCTGAGGGTATCTGGAGGTCATCTAGAGGTCATTTGGAAGTCATCGTTTGGTCATCTATAGGTCATCAGGAGGTCCTCTGGAGGTTATCTGCAGCTCATCCGGAGGTCATCTGGAGGGGATCTTTAGGTCATCTGAAGGTCATCTAGAGTTCATCTGGAGGTCATCAGGAGGTCCTCTGTGGGTCATCTGGAGGTCATCGTTAGGTCATCTGGAGGTCATCTGGAGGTCATCTGGAGGTCATCCGGAGGTCATCTAGAGGTCATCTATATGTCATCCGTAGGTCATCTAGAGGTCATCTGGAGGTCATCTGGAGGTCATCGGGAGGTCCTCTGGTGGTCATCTAGAGGCCATGTGGAGTTCATCTGGAGGTCATCTAGAGGTCATCCGCAGGTCATCTAGAGGTCATCTGGAGGGCATCGGGAGGTCCTCTGGTGGTCATCTAGAGGCCATGTGGAGTTCATCTGGAGGTCATCTAGAGGTCATCTGCAGGTCATCTGGAGGTCATCTGTAGGGCTTCGGGAGGTCCTCTGTAGGTCATCTGGAGGTCATCGTTAGGTCATCTGGAGGTCATCTGGAGGTCATCTGGAGGTCATCTGGAGGTCATCTGGAGGTCATCCGGAGGTCATCTAGAGGTGATCTATATGTCATCCGTAGGTCATCTAGAGGTCATCTGGAGGTCATCTGGAGGTCATCGGGAGGTCCTCTGGTGGTCATCTAGAGGTCATCTGGAGTTCATCTGGAGGTTATCTAGAGGTCATCCGCAGGTCATCTGGAGGTCATATGGAGGGCATCTAAATTTCATCTGGAGGTCATCAGGAGGTCCTCTGGAGGTCATCTGGATGTCATCTGGAGGTCATCATTAGGTCATCTGGAGGTCATCTGGAGGTCATCGTTAGGTCATGTGGAGGTCATCTGGAGGTCATCTGGAGGTCATCCGGAGGTCATCTAGAGGTCATCTAGATGTCATCCGTAGGTCATCTAGAGGTCATCTGGAGGTCACCTGGAGGTCATCGGGAGGTCCTCTGGAGGTCATCTGGAAGTCATCTAGAGGTCATCTGGAGTTCATCTGGAGGTCATCTAGAGGTCATCCGCAGGTCATCTGGAGGTCATCTGGAGGGCATCGGGAGGTCCTCTGGAGGTCATCTGGAGGTCTTCTAGATTTCATCTGGAGGTCTCTAGAGGTCATCTACAGGTCATTGGGTGGTCATTGGGAGGTCATCTGGAGGTCATCTGGAGGTCATCCAGAGGTCATCTGGAGGTCATCTGGAAGGTCATCTAGAGGTCATCTGAAGGTCATCTAGAGGTCATCCGGAGGTCATCTGGAGGTCATCTAGAGGTCATCTGGAGGTCATCTAGAGGTCATCTGGAGGTCATCTGGAGGTCATCGGGAGGTCCTCTGGAGGTCATCTGGAGGTCAACGGGAGGTCCTCTGGAGGTCATCTGGAGGTCATCGAGAGGTCATCTGGAGGTCATCTAGACGTCATCTAGAGGTCATCTGGAGGTCACCTGGAGGTCATCGGGAGGTCCTCTGGAGGTCATCTGGAAGTCATCTAGAGGTCATCTGGAGTTCATCTGGAGGTCATCTAGAGGTCATCCGCAGGTCATCTGGAGGTCATCTGGAGGGCATCGGGAGGTCCCCTCTGGAGGTCATCTGGAGGTCTTCTAGATTTCATCTGGAGGTCATCTAGAGGTCATCTACAGGTCATTGGGTGGTCATTGGGAGGTCATCTGGAGGTCATCTGGAGGTCATCCAGAGGTCATCTGGAGGTCATCTGAAGGTCATCTAGGGGTCATCTGAAGGTCATCTAGAGGTCATCCGGAGGTCATCTAGAGGTCATCTGAAGGTCATCTAGAGGTCATCTTGAGGTCATCTGAGGTCATCTGGAGGTCATCGGGAGGTCCTCTGGAGGTCATCTAGAGGTCAACGGGAGGTCCTCTGGAGGTCATCCGGAGGTCATCAATAGGTCATCTGGAGGTCATCTGGAGGTCAACGGGAGGTCCTCTGGAGGTCATCTGGAGGTCATCGAGAGGTCATCTAAAGGTGATCCGGAGGTCATCTAGAGGTCATCTGGAGGTCATCTGGAGGTCATCTGGAGGTCATCTGGGGGTCATCTAGAGGTCATCCGGAGGTCATCAAGAGGTCATCTGGAGGTCATCTGGAGGTCAACGGGAGGTCCTCTGGAGGTCATCTGGAGGTCATCACAGGTCATCTGGAGGTCATCTGGAGGTCAACGGGAGGTCCTCTGGAGGTCATCTGGAGGTCATCGAGAGGTCATCCAAAAGGTGATCCGGGAGGTCATCTAGAGGTCATCTGGAGGTCATCTGGAGGTCATCGGGAGGTCCTCTGGAGGTCATCTGGAAGTCATCTAGAGGTCATCTGGAGTTCATCTGGAGGTCCTCTGGAGGTCATCTGGAGGTCAACGGGAGGTCCTCTGGAGGTCATCCGGAGGTCAATAGGTCATCTGGAGGTCATCTGGAGGTCAACGGGGAGGTCCTCTGGAGGTCATCTGGAGGTCATCGAGAGGTCATCTAAAGGTGATCCGGAGGTCATCTAGAGGTCATCTGAAGGTCACCTGGAGGTCATCGGGAGGTCCTCTGGAGGTCATCTGGAAGTCATCTAGAGGTCATCTGGAGTTCATCTGGAGGTCATCTAGAGGTCATCCGCAGGTCATCTGGAGGTCATCTAGAGGTCATCTGAAGGTCATCTAGAGGTCATCCGGAGGTCATCTGGAGGTCAACGGGAGGTCCTCTGGAGGTCATCCGGAGGTCATCAATAGGTCATCTGGAGGTCAACGGGAGGTCCTCTGGAGGTCATCTGGAGGTCATCGAGAGGTCATCTAAAGGTGATCCGGAGGTCATCTAGAGGTCATCTGGAGGTCATCTGGAGGTCATCTGGAGGTCATCTGGGGGTCATCTAGAGGTCATCCGGAGGTCATCAAGAGGTCATCTGGAGGTCAACGGGAGGTCCTCTTGAGGTCATCTGGAGGTCATCAATAGGTCATCTGGAGGTCATCTGGAGGTCAACGGGAGGTCCTCTGGAGGTCATCTGGAGGTCATCGAGAGGTCATCTAAAGGTGATCCGGAGGTCATCTAGAGGTCATCTGGAGGTCACCTGGAGGTCATCGGGAGGTCCTCTGGAGGTCATCTGGAAGTCATCTAGAGGTCATCTGGAGTTCATCTGGAGGTCCTCTGGAGGTCATCTGGAGGTCAACGGGAGGTCCTCTGGAGGTCATCCGGAGGTCATCAATAGGTCATCTGGAGGTCATCTGGAGGTCAACGGGAGGTCCTCTGGAGGTCATCTGGAGGTCATCGAGAGGTCATCTAAAGGTGATCCGGAGGTCATCTAGAGGTCATCTGGAGGTCACCTGGAGGTCATCGGGAGGTCCTCTGGAGGTCATCTGGAAGTCATCTAGAGGTCATCTGGAGTTCATCTGGAGGTCATCTAGAGGTCATCCGCAGGTCATCTGGAGGTCATCTAGAGGTCATCTGAAGGTCATCTAGAGGTCATCCGGAGGTCATCTGGAGGTCATCTAGAGGTCATCTGGAGGTCATCTAGCGGTCATCTGGAGGTCATCTGGAGGTCATCGGGAGGTCCTCTGGAGGTCATCTGGAGGTCAACGGGAGGTCCTCTGGAGGTCATCCGGAGGTCATCAGGTCATCTGGAGGTCATCTGGAGGTCAACGGGAGGTCCTCTGGAGGTCATCTGGAGGTCATCGAGAGGTCATCTAAAGGTGATCCGGAGGTCATCTAGAGGTCATCTGGAGGTCATCTGGAGGTCATCTGGAGGTCATCTGGGGGTCATCTAGAGGTCATCCGGAGGTCATCAAGAGGTCATCTGGAGGTCATCTGGAGGTCAACGGGAGGTCCTCTGGAGGTCATCTGGAGGTCATCAATAGGTCATCTGGAGGTCATCTGGAGGTCAACGGGAGGTCCTCTGGAGGTCATCTGGAGGTCATCGAGAGGTCATCTAAAGGGGATCCGGAGGTCATCTAGAGGTCATCCGGAGGTCATCTGGAGGTCATCTAGAGGTCATCTGGAGGTCATCTAGCGGTCATCTGGAGGTCATCTGGGGGTCATCGGGAGGTCCTCTGGAGGTCATCTGGAGGTCAACGGGAGGTCCTCTGGAGGTCATCCGGAGGTCATCAATAGGTCATCTGGAGGTCATCTGGAGGTCAACGGGAGGTCCTCTGGAGGTCATCTGGAAGTCATCTAGAGGTCATCTGGAGTTCATCTGGAGGTCATCTAGAGGTCATCTGGAGGTCATTTGGAGGTCATCTGTAGGTCATCCGGAGGTCATCTAGAGGTTATCTAGATGTCATCCTTAGGTCATCTAGAGGTCATCTGGAGGTCATCTGGAGGTCGTTGTTAGGTCATCTGGAGGTCATCTGGAGGCCATCTGGAGGTCATCCGGAGGTCATCTAGAGGTCATCTAGATGTCATCCGTAGGTCATCTAGAGGTCATCTGGAGGTCATCTGGAGGTCATCAGGGAGGTCCTCTGGAGGTCATCTGGAAGTCATCTAGAGGTCATCTGGAGTTCATCTGGAGGTCATCTAGAGGTCATCCGCACGTCATCTGGAGGTCATCTGGAGGGCATCGGGAGGTCCTCTGGAGGTCATCCGGAGGTCATCTAGAGGTCATCTATATGTCATCCGTAGGTCATCTAGAGGTCATCTGGAGGTCATCTGGAGGTCATCGGGAGGTCCTCTGAAGGTCATCTGGAGGCCATGTGGAGGGTCATCGCTAGGTCAATGGGAGATCATCAAGAGGTTATCTGGAGGTCATCTGGGGGTCATCTGGAGGTCATCCGGAGGTCATCTGTAGGTCTTCTAGAGATCATCTGGAGATCATCTGGAGCTCATCTGAGGGTATCTGGAGGTCATCTAGAGGTCATTTGGAAGTCATCGTTTGGTCATCTATAGGTCATCAGGAGGTCCTCTGGAGGTTATCTGGAGCTCATCTGGAGGTCATCTGGAGGGGATCTTTAGGTCATGTGAAGGTCATCTAGAGGTCATCTGGAGGTCATCTGGGGGTCATCTGGAGGTCATCTAGAGGTCATCTGGAGGTCATCTAGAGGTCATCTGGAGGTCATCTGAAAGACATCTAGAGATCATCTGGAGGTCATCTGGAGGTCATCTGGAAGTGATGGTTAGGTCATCTGGAGGTCATCTGGAGGTCATCTAGAGGTCATCTTGAGGTCATCTGGAGGTCATCTAGAGGTCATCTGGAGGTCATCTGAAAGACATCTAGAGATCATCTGGAGGTCATCTGGAGGTCATCTAGAGGTCATTTGGAAGTCATCGTTTGGTCTTCTGGAGGTCATCTCGAGGTCAACGGGAGGTCCTCAGGAGGTCATCTGGACCTCATCTGGAGGCCACCTGGAGGTCATCTTTAGGTCATCTGGAGGTCATCTGGAGGTCATCTGGAGATCATTTAGAGGTCATCTAGAGGTCATCCGGAGGTCATCTAGAGGTCATCCGGAGGTCATCTAGAGGTCATCCGGAGGTCATCTAGAGGTCATCTGGATGTTATCTGGAGGTCATCTGAGGGCATCTGGAGGTCATCTGGAGGTCACCGTTAGGTCATCTGGAGGTCATCTGGAGGTCATTCGGAGGTTATCTAGAGGTGATCTAGATGTCATCCGTGGGTCATCTAGAGGTCATTTGGTAGTCATTGGTTGGTCATCTGGAGCTCATCTGGAGGTCATCTTGAAGTGATCGATAGGTCATCTCGAGGTCATCATGAGGTCATCTGGAGGTCATCTAGAGGTCATCTGGAGGTAAGTTGGAGGTCATCAGGAGGTCCTCTGGAGGTCATCTGGATGTCATCTGGAGGTCATCATTAGGTCATCTGGAGGTCATCTGGAGGTCATCGTTAGGTCATCTGGAGGTCATCTGGAGGTCATCTAGAGGTCATCTGGAGGTCATTTGGAGGTCATCTGTAGGTCATCCGGAGGTCATCTAGAGGTTATCTAGATGTCATCCGTAGGTCATCTAGGAGGTCATCTGGAGGTCATCTGGAGGTCATCTGGAGGTCATTGTTAGGTCATCTGGAGGTCATTTGGAGGCCATCTGGAGGTCATCCGGAGGTCATCTAGAGGTCATCTAGATGTCATCCGTAGGTCATCTAGAGGTCATCTGGAGGTCATCTGGAGGTCATCGGGAGGTCCTCTGGAGGTCACCTGGAAGTCATCTAGAGGTCATCTTGAGGTCATCTAGAGGTCATCCGCAGGTCATCTGGAGGGTATCGGGAGGTCCTCTGGAGGTCATCCGGAGGTCATCTAGAGGTCATCTATATGTCATACGTAGGTCATCTAGAGGTCATCTGGAGGTCATCTGGAGGTCATCGGGAGGTCCTCTGGAGGTCATCTGGAGGCCATGTGGAGGCCATCTGGAGGTCATCGCTAGGTCATCGGGAGATCATCAAGAGGTTATCTGGAGGTCATCTGGGGGTCATCTAGAGGTCATCTGGAGGTCATCTGAAAGACATCTAGAGATCATCTGGAGGTCATCTGGAGGTCATCTAGAGGTCATTTGGAAGTCATCGTTTGGTCTTCTGGAGGTCATCTCGAGGTCAACGGGAGGTCCTCAGGAGGTCATCTGGACCTCATCTGGAGGCCATCTGGAGGTCATCTTTAGGTCATCTGGAGGTCATCTGGAGGTCATCTGGAGATCATTTAGAGGTCATCTAGAGGTCATCCGGAGGTCATCTAGAGGTCATCTGGAGGTTATCTGGAGGTCATCTGAGGGCATCTGGAGGTCATCTGGAGGTCATCGTTAGGTCATCTGGAGGTCATCTGGAGGTCATTCGGAGGTTATCTAGAGGTGATCTAGATGTCATCCGTAGGTCATCTAGAGGTCATTTGGTAGTCATTGGTTGGTCATCTGGAGCTCATCTGGAGGTCATCTTGAAGTGATCGATAGGTCATCTCGAGGTCATCATGAGGTCATCTGGAGGTCATCTAGAGGTCATCTGGAGGTCATCTGGAGGTCATCTGAGGGCATCTGGAGGTCATCTAGAGCTCATTTGGAGGTCATCTGGAGGTGATCGTTAGGTCATCTAGAGGTCATCTGGAGGTAAGTTGGAGGTCATCAGGAGGTCCTCTGGAGGTCATCTGGATGTCATCTGGAGGTCATCATTAGGTCAGCTGGAGGTCATCGTTAGGTCATCTGGAGGTCATCTGGAGGTCATCTAGAGATCATCTGGAGGTCATTTGGAGGTCATCTGTAGGTCATCTAGAGGTTATCTAGATGTCATCCGTAGGTCATCTAGAGGTCATCTGGAGGTCATCTGGAGGTCATTGTTAGGTCATCTGGAGGTCATCTGGAGGCCATCTGGAGGTCATCCGGAGGTCATCTAGAGGTTATCTAGATGTCATCCGTAGGTCATCTAGAGGTCATCTGGAGGTCATCTGGAGGTCATTGTTAGGTCATCTGGAGGTCATCTGGAGGCCATCTGGAGGTCATCCGGAGGTCATCTAGAGGTCATCTGGAGGTTATCTGGAGGTCATCTGAGGGCATCTGGAGGTCATCTGGAGGTCATCGTTAGGTCATCTGGAGGTCATCTGGAGGTCATTCGGAGGTTATCTAGAGGTGATCTAGATGTCATCCGTAGGTCATCTAGAGGTCATTTGGTAGTCATTGGTTGGTCATCTGGAGCTCATCTGGAGGTCATCTTGAAGTGATCGATAGGTCATCTCGAGGTCATCATGAGGTCATCTGGAGGTCATCTAGAGGTCATCTGGAGGTCATCTGGAGGTCATCTGAGGGCATCTGGAGGTCATCTAGAGCTCATTTGGAGGTCATCTGGAGGTGATCGTTAGGTCATCTAGAGGTCATCTGGAGGTAAGTTGGAGGTCAGGAGGTCCTCTGGAGGTCATCTGGATGTCATCTGGAGGTCATCATTAGGTCATCTGGACGTCATCGTTAGGTCATCTGGAGGTCATCTTTAGGTCATCTGGAGGTCATTTGGAGGCCATCTGGAGGTCATCCGGAGGTCATCTAGAGGTTATCTAGATGTCATCCGTAGGTCATCTAGAGGTCATCTGGAGGTCATCTGGAGGTCATTGTTAGGTCATCTGGAGGTCATCTGGAGGCCATCTGGAGGTCATCCGGAGGTCATCTAGAGGCCTCTAGATGTCATCCGTAGGTCATCTAGAGGTCATCTGGAGGTCATCTGGAGGTCATCGGGAGGTCCTCTGGATGTCACCTGGAAGTCATCTAGAGGTCAGCTCGAGGTCATCTGGAGGTCATCTGGAGGTCAGCTGTAGGTCATCTGGAGGTCATCTGGAGGGTATCGGGAGGTCCTCTGGAGGTCATCCGGAGGTCATCTAGAGGTCATCTATATGTCATCCGTAGGTCATCTAGAGGTCATCTGGAGGTCATCTGGAGGTTATCGGGAGGTCCTCTGGAGGTCATCTGGAGGCCATGTGGAGGCCATCTGGAGGTCATCGCTAGGTCATCGGGAGATCATCAAGAGGTTATCTGGAGGTCATCTGGGGGTCATCTGGAGGTCATCCGGAGGTCATCTGTAGGTCATCTAGAGATCATCTGGAGATCATCTGGAGGTCCTCTGTAGGTCATGTGGAGGTCATCGTTAGGTCATCTGGAGGTCATCTGGAGGTCATCTGGAGGTCATCCGGAGGTCATCTAGAGGTCATCTATATGTCATCCGTAGGTCATCTAGAGGTCATCTGGAGGTCATCTGGAGGTCATCGGGAGGTCCTCTGGGAGGTCATCTGGAGGCCATGTGGGAGGTCATCTGGAGGTCATCGCCAGGTCATCGGGAGATCATCGAGAGGTTATCTGGAGGTCATCTGGGGGTCATCTGGAGGTCATCCGGATGTCATCTGTTGGTCATCTAGAGATCATCTGGAGATCATCTGGAGGTCCTCTGTAGGTCATCTGGAGGTCATCGTTAGGTCATCTGGAGTCCATCTGGAGGTCATCTGGAGGTCATCGCTAGGTCATCGAGAGATCATCAAGAGGTCATCTGGAGGTCATCTGGAGGTCATCTAGAGGTCATCCGGAGGTCATCTAAAAGGTCATCCGGAGGTCATGCAGAGGTCATCTGGGAGGTCATCTGGAGGTCGTCTGGATATCATCTAGAGTTCATCTAGAGATCATCTGGAAGTCATCTAGAGGTCATCTGGAGGTCAATTGGAGGTCATCTAGAGGTCATCCGGAGGTCATCTGGAGGTCAACGAGAGGTCCTCTGGAGGTCATCTGGAGGTCATCGAGAGGTCATCTAAAGGTGATCCGGAGGTCATCTAGAGGTCATCTAGAGGTCATCTGGAGGTCATCGTTTGGACATCTGGAGCTCATCTGGAGGTCATCTGGAGGTCATCGTTAGGTCATCTGGAGGTCATCTGGAGGTCATCTAGAGGTCATCTGGAGGTCATCGGGAGGTCCTCTGGAGGTCATCTGGAGGCCATGTGGAGGTCATCTGGAGGTCATCGCTAGGTCATCGGGAGATCATCAAGAGGTTATCTGGAGGTCATCTGGGGGTCATCTGGAGGTCATCCGGAGGTCATCTGTAGGTCATCTAGAGATCATCTAGAGGTCATCCGGAGTTCATCTAGAGGTCATCTGGAGGTCATCAGCAGGTCCTCTGTAGGTCATCTGGAGGTCATCTCGAGGTCATCGTTAGGTCATCTGGAGGTCATCTGGAGGTAATCCGGGGGTCATCTAGAGGTCATTTAGATGTAATCCGTAGGTCATCTAGAGGTCATCTGGAGGTCATCAGCAGGTCCTCTGTAGGTCATCTGGAGGTCATCTCGAGGTCATCGTTAGGTCATCTGGAGGTCATCTGGAGGTAATCCGGGGGTCATCTAGAGGTCATTAAGATGTAATCCGTAGGTCATCTAGAGGTCATCTGGAGGTCATCTGGAGGTCATCGGGAGGTCATCTGGAGGTCATCAGCAGGTCCTCTGTAGGTCATCTGGAGGTCATCGTTAGGTCATCTGGAGGTCATCTGGAGGTCATCTGGAGGTCATCCGGAGGTCACCTAGAGGTCATCTATATGTCATCCGTAGGTCATCTAGAGGTCATCTGGAGGTCATCTGGAGGTCATCGGGAGGTCCTCTGGAGGTCATCTGGAGGCCATGTGGAGGTCATCTGGAGGTCATCGCTAGGTCATCGGGAGATCATCAAGAGGTTATCTGGAGGTCATCTGGGGGTCATCTGGAGGTCATCCGGAGGTCATCTAGAGGTCATCTGGAGGTCATCAGCAGGTCCTCTGTAGGTCATCTGGAGGTCATCTCGAGGTCATCAATAGGTCATCTGGAGGTAATCCGGGGGTCATCTAGAGGTCATTTAGATGTAATCCGTAAGTCATCTAGAGGTCATCTGGAGTCCATCTGGAGGTCATCTGGAGGTCATCGAGAGATCATCAAGAGGTCATCTGGAGGTCATCTGGAGGTCATCTAGAGGTCATATGGAGGTCATCTAAAGGTCATCCGGAGGTCATGCGGAGGTCATCTGGAGGTCATCTGGAGGTCATCTAGAGTTCATCTAGAGATCATCTGGAAGTCATCTAGAGGTCATCTGGAGGTCATTGGAGGTCATCTAGAGGTCATCCGGAGGTCATCTAGAGGTCATCTGGAGGTCATCTGGAGGTCATCTAGAGGTCATCTGGAGGTCATCTGAAGGTCATCTAGAGGTCATCTGAAGGTCATCTAGAGGTCATCCGGAAGGTCATCTGGAGGTCATCTAGAGGTCATCTGGAGGTCATCTAGCGGTCATCTGGAGGTCATCTGGAGGTCATCGGGAGGTCCTCTGGAGGTCATCTGGAGGTCATCTAGGAGTCATCTAGAGATCATCTGGAAGTCATCCGGAGGTCATCTAGAGGTCATCTGGAGGTCATCTGGAGGTCAACGGGAGGTCCTCTGGAGGTCATCTGGAAGTCATCTAGAGGTCATCTGGAGGTCATCTGGAGGTCATCTAGATGTCATCCGGAGGTCATAAAGAGGTCATCTGGAGGTCATCTGGAGGTCATCGGGAGGTCATCTGTAGGTCATCTGGAGGTCCTCTGGAGGTCGTCTGGATGTCATCTAGAGGTCATCTGTAGGTCATCTGGAAGTCATCTAGAGGTCATCTGGAGGTCATCTGAGGGCATCTAGAGGTCATCCGGAGGTCATCTAAAGGTCATCTGGAGGTCATCGGGAGGTCATCTGGAGCTCATCTGGAGGTCATCTGGAGGTCATCGTTAGGTCATCTGGAGGTCATCTAGAGGTCATCTGGAGGTCATCTGAAATTCATCTAGAGATCATCTGGAGGTCATCTGGAGGTCATCTGAAATTCATCTAGAGATCATCTGGAGGTCATCTGGAGGTCGTCTGGTTGTCATCTAGAGGTCATCTGTAGGTCATCTGGAAGTCATCTAGAGGTCATCCGCAGGTCATCTGGAGGTCATCTGGAGGGCATCGGGAGGTCATCCGGAGGTCATCTAGAGTTCATCTGGAGGTCATCAGGAGGTCCTCTGTAGGTCATCTGGAGGTCATGTTAGGTCATCTGGAGGTCATCTGGAGGTCATCTGGAGGTCATCCGGAGGTCATCAGAGGCTCTATATGTCATCCGTAGGTCATCTAGAGGTCATCTGGAGGTCATCTGGAGGTCATTGGGAGGTCGTCTGGAGGTCATCTAGCGGTCATCTGGAGGTCATCTGGAGGTCATCGGGAGGTCCTCTGGAGGTCATCTGGAGGTCAACGGGAGGTCCCTCTGGAGGTCATCTGGAGGTCATCGAGAGGTCATCTGGAGGTCATCTAGACGTCATCTAGAGGTCATCCGGAGGTCATCAATAGGTCATCTGGAGGTCATCTGGAGGTCAACGGGAGGTCCTCTGGAGGTCATCTGGAGGTCATCGAGAGGTCATCTAAAGGTGATCCGGAGGTCATCTGGGGGTCATCTAGAGGTCATCCGGAGGTCATCAAGAGGTCATCTGGAGGTCATCTGGAGGTCAACGGGAGGTCCTCTGGAGGTCATCCGAGGTCATCTATAGGTCATCTTGAGGTCATCCGGGAGGTCATCCAGAGGTCATCTACAGGTCATTGGGCGGTCGTCGGGAGGTCATCTGGAGGTCATCTGGAGGTCATCTAGAGGTCATCTGTAGGTCATCTAGAGATCATCTGGAGATCATCTGGAGGTCATCTTAGGGTATCTGGAGGTCATCTAGAGGTCATTTGGAAGTCATCGTTTGGTCATCTATAGGTCATCAGGAGGTCCTCTGGAGGTTATCTGCAGCTCATCTGGAGGTCATCTGGAGGGGATCTTTAGGTCATCTGAAGGTCATCTAGAGGTCATCTGGAGGTCATCTGGGGGTCATCTAGAGGTCATCCGGAGGTCATCTAGAGTTCATCTGGAGGTCATCAGGAGGTCCTCTGTAGGTCATCTGGAGGTCATCGTTAGGTCATCTGGAGGTCATCTGGAGGTCATCTGGAGGTCATCCGGAGGTCATCTAGAGGTCATCTATATGTCATCCGTAGGTCATCTAGAGGTCATCTGGAGGTCATCTGGAGGTCATCGGGAGGTCCTCTGTGGTCATCTAGAGGCCATGTGGAGTTCATCTGGAGGTCATCTAGAGGTCATCCGCAGGTCATCTAGAGGTCATCTGGAGGGCATCGGGAGGTCCTCTGGGTGGTCATCTAGAGGCCATGTGGAGTTCATCTGGAGGTCATCTAGAGGTCATCCGCAGGTCATCTGGAGGTCATCTGTAGGGCTTCGGGAGGTCCTCTGTAGGTCATCTGGAGGTCATCGTTAGGTCATCTGGAGGTCATCTGGAGGTCATCTGGAGGTCATCCGGAGGTCATCTAGAGGTGATCTATATGTCATCCGTAGGTCATCTAGAGGTCATCTGAAGGTCATCTGGAGGTCATCGGGAGGTCCTCTGGTGGTCATCTAGAGGTCATCTGGAGTTCATCTGGAGGTCATCTAGAGGTCATCGCAGGTCATCTGGAGGTCATATGGAGGGCATCTAAATTTCATCTGGAGGTCATCAGGAGGTCCTCTGGAGGTCATCTGGATGTCATCTGGAGGTCATTAGGTCATCTGTAGGTCATCTGGAGGTCATCGTTAGGTCATCTGGAGGTCATCTGGAGGTCATCTGGAGGTCATCCGGAGGTCATCTAGAGGTCATCTAGATGTCATCCGTAGGTCATCTAAAGGTCATCTGGAGGTCACCTGGAGGTCATCGGGAGGTCCTCTCTGGAGGTCATCTGGAAGTCATCTAGAGGTCATCTGGAGTTCATCTGGAGGTCATCTAGAGGTCATCTGCAGGTCATCTGGAGGTCATCTGGAGGGCATCGGGAGGTCCTCTGGAGGTCATCTGGAGGTCTTCTAGATTTCATCTGGAGGTCATCTAGAGGTCATCTACAGGTCATTGGGTGGTCATTGGGAGGTCATCTGGAGGTCATCTGGAGGTCATCCAGAGGTCATCTGGAGGTCATCTGAAGGTCATCTAGAGGTCATCTGAAGGTCATCTAGAGGTCATCCGGGAGGTCATCTGGAGGTCATCTAGAGGTCATCTGGAGGTCATCTAGCGGTCATCTGGAGGTCATCTGGAGGTCATCGGGAGGTCCTCTGGAGGTCATCTGGAGGTCAACGGGAGGTCCTCTGGAGGTCATCTGGAGGTCATCGAGAGGTCATCTGGAGGTCATCTAGACGTCATCTAGAGGTCATCCGGGAGGTCATCACAGGTCATCTGGAGGTCATCTGGAGGTCAACTGGGAGGTCCTCTGGAGGTCATCTGGAGGTCATCGAGAGGTCAGTCTAAAGGTGATCCGGAGGTCATCTAGAGGTCATCTGGAGGTCATCTGGAGGTCGTCTGGAGGTCATGTGGGGGGTCATCTAGAGGTCATCCGGAGGTCATCAAGAGGTCATCTGGAGGTCATCTGGAGGTCAACGGGAGGTCCTCTGGAGGTCATCCGGAGGTCATCTATAGGTCATCTTGAGGTCATCCGGAGGTCATCTAGAGGTCATCTACAGGTCATTGGGTGGTCATCGGGAGGTCATCTGGAGGTCATCTGGAGGTCATCTAGAGGTCATCTGTAGGTCATCTAGAGATCATCTGGAGATCATCTGGAGGTCATCTGAGGGTATCTGGAGGTCATCTAGAGGTCATTTGGAAGTCATCGTTTGGTCATCTATAGGTCATCAGGAGGTCCTCTGGAGGTTATCTGCAGCTCATCTGGAGGTCATCTGGAGGGGATCTTTAGGTCATCTGAAGGTCATCTAGAGGTCATCTGGAGGTCATCGGGAGGTCCTCTGGTGGTCATCTAGAGGCCATGTGGAGTTCATCTGGAGGTCATCTAGAGGTCATCAGCAGGTCATCTAGAGGTCATCCGGAGGTCATCTGGAGGTCATCTAGAGGTCATCTGGAGGTCATCTAGCGGTCATCTGGAGGTCATCTGGAGGTCATCGGGAGGTCCTCTGGAGGTCATCTGGAGGTCAACGGGAGGTCCTCTGGAGGTCATCTGGAGGTCATCGAGAGGTCATCTGGAGGTCATCTAGACGTCATCTAGAGGTCATCCGGAGGTCATCAATAGGTCATCTGGAGGTCATCTGGAGGTCAACGGGAGGTCCTCTGGAGGTCATCTGGGGGTCATCTAGAGGTGATCCGGAGGTCATCTAGAGTTCATCTGGAGGTCATCAGGAGGTCCTCTGTAGGTCATCTGGAGGTCATCGTTAGGTCATCTGGAGGTCATCTGGAGGTCATCTGGAGGTCATCCGGAGGTCATCTAGAGGTCATCTATATGTCATCCGTAGGTCATCTAGAGGTCATCTGGAGGTCATCGGGAGGTCCTCTGGTGGTCATCTAGAGGCCATGTGGAGTTCATCTGGAGGTCATCTAGAGGTCATCAGCAGGTCATCTAGAGGTCATCTGGAGGGCATCGGGAGGTCCTCTGGTGGTCATCTAGAGGCCATGTGGAGTTCATCTGGAGGTCATCTAGAGGTCATCCGCAGGTCATCTGGAGGTCATCTGTAGGGCTTCGGGAGGTCCTCTGTAGGTCATCTGGAGGTCATCGTTAGGTCATCTGGAGGTCATCTGGAGGTCATCTGGAGGTCATCCGGAGGTCATCTAGAGGTGATCTATATGTCATCCGTAGGTCATCTAGAGGTCATCTGGAGGTCATCTGGAGGTCATCGGGAGGTCCTCTGGTGGTCATCTGGAGGGCATCGGGAGGTCCTCTGGTGGTCATCTAGAGGCCATGTGGAGTTCATCTGGAGGTCATCTAGAGGTCATCAGCAGGTCATCTAGAGGTCATCTGGAGGGCATCGGGAGGTCCTCTGGTGGTCATCTAGAGGCCATGTGGAGTTCATCTGGAGGTCATCTAGAGGTCATCCGCAGGTCATCTGGAGGTCATCTGTAGGGCTTCGGGAGGTCCTCTGTAGGTCATCTGGAGGTCATCGTTAGGTCATCTGGAGGTCATCTGGAGGTCATCTGGAGGTCATCCGGAGGTCATCTAGAGGTCATCTATGTCATCCGTAGGTCATCTAGAGGTCATCTGGAGGTCATCTGGAGGTCATCGGGAGGTCCTCTGGTGGTCATCTAGAGGTCATCTGGAGTTCATCTGGAGGTCATCTAGAGGTCATCCGCAGGTCATCTGGTGGTCATATGGAGGGCATCTAAATTTCATCTGGAGGTCATCAGGGAGGTCCTCTGGAGGTCATCTGGATGTCATCTGGAGGTCATCATTAGGTCATCTGGAGGTCATCTGGAGGTCATCGTTAGGTCATCTGGAGGTCATCTGGAGGTCATCTGGAGGTCATCCGGAGGTCATCTAGAGGTCATCTAGATGTCATCCGTAGGTCATCTAGAGGTCATCTGGAGGTCATCTGGAGGTCATCGGGAGGTCCTCTGGAGGTCATCTGGAAGTCATCTAGAGGTCATCTGGAGTTCATCTGGAGGTCATCTAGAGGTCATCCGCAGGTCATCTGGAGGTCATCTGGAGGGCATCGGGAGGTCCTCTGGAGGTCATCTGGAGGTCTTCTAGATTTCATCTGGAGGTCATCTAGAGGTCATCTACAGGTCATTGGGTGGTCATTGGGAGGTCATCTGGAGGTCATCTGGAGGTCATCCAGAGGTCATCTGGAGGTCATCTGAAGGTCATCTAGAGGTCATCTGAAGGTCATCTAGAGGTCATCCGGAGGTCATCTGGAGGTCATCTAGAGGTCATCTGGAGGTCATCTAGAGGTCATCTGGAGGTCATCTGGAGGTCATCGGGAGGTCATCTGGAGGTCATCTGGAGGTCAACGGGAGGTCCTCTGGAGGTCATCTGGAGGTCATCGAGAGGTCATCTGGAGGTCATCTAGACGTCATCTAGAGGTCATCCGGAGGTCATCAATAGGTCATCTGGAGGTCATCTGGAGGTCAACGGGAGGTCCTCTGGAGGTCATCTGAAGGTCATCGAGAGGTCATCTAAAGGTGATCCGGAGGTCATCTAGAGGTCATCTGGAGGTCATCTGGAGGTCATCTGGAGGTCATCTGGGGGTCATCTAGAGGTCATCCGGAGGTCATCAAGAGGTCATCTGGAGGTCATCTGGAGGTCAACGGGAGGTCCTCTGGAGGTCATCCGGAGGTCATCTATAGGTCATCTTGAGGTCATCCGGAGGTCATCTAGAGGTCATCTACAGGTCATTGGGTGGTCATCGGGAGGTCATCTGGAGGTCATCTGGAGGTCATCTAGACGTCATCTAGAGGTCATCCGGAGGTCATCAATAGGTCATCTGGAGGTCATCTGGAGGTCAACGGGAGGTCCTCTGGAGGTCATCTGGAGGTCATCTGGAGGTCATCTGGAGGTCATCTAGACGTCATCTAGAGGTCATCAATAGGTCATCTGGAGGTCATCTGGAGGTCAACGGGAGGTCCTCTGGAGGTCATCTAGAGGTCATCAAGAGGTCATCTAAAGGTGATCCGGAGGTCATCTAGAGGTCATCTGGAGGTCATCTGGAGGTCATCTGGAGGTCATCTGGGGGTCATCTAGAGGTCATCCGGAGGTCATCAAGAGGTCATCTGGAGGTCATCTGGAGGTCAACGGGAGGTCCTCTGGAGGTCATCCGGAGGTCATCTAGAGGTCATCTTGAGGTCATCCGGAGGTCATCTAGAGGTCATCTACAGGTCATTGGGTGGTCGTCGGGAGGTCATCTGGAGGTCATCTGGAGGTCATCTAGAGGTCATCTGTAGGTCATCTAGAGATCATCTGGAGATCATCTGGAGGTCATCTTAGGGTATCTGGAGGTCATCTAGAGGTCATTTGGAAGTCATCGTTTGGTCATCTATAGGTCATCAGGAGGTCCTCTGGAGTTTATCTGCAGCTCATCTGGAGGTCATCTGGAGTGGATCTTTAGGTCATCTGAAGGTCATCTAGAGGTCATCTGGAGGTCATCTGGGGGTCATCTAGAGGTCATCCGGAGGTCATCTAGAGTTCATCTGGAGGTCATCAGGAGGTCCCGTGTAGGTCATCTGGAGGTCATCGTTAGGTCATCTGGAGGTCATCTGGAGGTCATCTGGAGGTCATCCGGAGGTCATCTAGAGGTCATCTATATGTCATCCGTAGGTCATCTAGAGGTCATCTAGAGGTCATCTGGAGGGCATCGGGAGGTCCTCTGGTGGTCATCTAGAGGCCATGTGGAGTTCATCTGGAGGTCATCTAGAGGTCATCCGCAGGTCATCTGGAGGTCATCTGTAGGGCTTCGGGAGGTCCTCTGTAGGTCATCTGGAGGTCATCGTTAGGTCATCTGGAGGTCATCTGGAGGTCATCTGGAGGTCATCCGGAGGTCATCTAGAGGTGATCTATATGTCATCCGTAGGTCATCTAGAGGTCATCTGGAGGTCATCTGGAGGTCATCGGGAGGTCCTCTGGTGGTCATCTAGAGGTCATCTGGAGTTCATCTGGAGGTCATCTAGAGGTCATCCGCAGGTCATCTGGAGGTCATATGGAGGGCATCTAAATTTCATCTGGAGGTCATCAGGAGGTCCTCTGGAGGTCATCTGGATGTCATCTGGAGGTCATCATTAGGTCATCTGTAGGTCATCTGGAGGTCATCGTTAGGTCATCTGGAGGTCATCTGGAGGTCATCCGGAGGTCATCTAGAGGTCATCTAGATGTCATCCGTAGGTCATCTAGAGGTCATCTGGAGGTCACCTGGAGGTCATCGGGAGGTCCTCTGGAGGTCATCTGGAAGTCATCTAGAGGTCATCTGGAGTTCATCTGGAGGTCATCTAGAGGTCATCCGCAGGTCATCTGGAGGTCATCTGGAGGGCATCGGGAGGTCCTCTGGAGGTCATCTGGAGGTCTTCTAGATTTCATCTGGAGGTCATCTAGAGGTCATCTACAGGTCATCTGGGTGGTCATTGGGAGGTCATCTGGAGGTCATCTGGAGGTCATCCAGAGGTCATCTGGAGGTCATCTGAAGGTCATCTAGAGGTCATCTGAAGGTCATCTAGAGGTCATCCGGAGGTCATCTGGAGGTCATCTAGAGGTCATCTGGAGGTCATCTAGCGGTCATCTGGAGGTCATCTGGAGGTCATCGGGAGGTCCTCTGGAGGTCATCTGGAGGTCAACGGGAGGTCCTCTGGAGGTCATCTGGAGGTCATCGAGAGGTCATCTGGAGGTCATCTAGACGTCATCTAGAGGTCATCCGGAGGTCATCAATAGGTCATCTGGAGGTCATCTGGAGGTCAACGGGAGGTCCTCTGGAGGTCATCTGGAGGTCATCGAGAGGTCATCTAAAGGTGATCCGGAGGTCATCTAGAGGTCATCTGGAGGTCATCTGGAGGTCATCTGGAGGTCATCTGGGGGTCATCTAGAGGTCATCCGGAGGTCATCAAGAGGTCATCTGGAGGTCATCTGGAGGTCAACGGGAGGTCCTCTGGAGGTCATCCGGAGGTCATCTATAGGTCATCTTGAGGTCATCCGGAGGTCATCTAGAGGTCATCTACAGGTCATTGGGTGGTCATCGGGAGGTCATCTGGAGGTCATCTGGAGGTCATCTAGAGGTCATCTGTAGGTCATCTAGAGATCATCTGGAGATCATCTGGAGGTCATCTGAGGGTATCTGGAGGTCATCTGGAGGTCATCTGGAGGTCATCTGGAGGTCATCCGGAGGTCATCTAGAGGTGATCTATATGTCATCCGTAGGTCATCTAGAGGTCATCTGGAGGTCATCTGGAGGTCATCGGGAGGTCCTCTGGTGGTCATCTAGAGGTCATCTGGAGTTCATCTGGAGGTTATCTAGAGGTCATCCGCAGGTCATCTGGAGGTCATATGGAGGGCATCTAAATTTCATCTGGAGGTCATCAGGAGGTCCTCTGGAGGTCATCTGGATGTCATCTGGAGGTCATCATTAGGTCATCTGGAGGTCATCTGGAGGTCATCTGGAGGTCATCTGGAGGTCATCTGGAGGTCATCCGGAGGTCATCTAGAGGTGATCTATATGTCATCCGTAGGTCATCTAGAGGTCATCTGGAGGTCATCTGGAGGTCATCGGGAGGTCCTCTGGTGGTCATCTAGAGGTCATCTGGAGTTCATCTGGAGGTTATCTAGAGGTCATCCGCAGGTCATCTGGAGGTCATATGGAGGTCATCTGGAGGTCATCCGGAGGTCATCTAGAGGTGATCTATATGTCATCCGTAGGTCATCTAGAGGTCATCTGGAGGTCATCTGGAGGTCATCGGGAGGTCCTCTGGTGGTCATCTAGAGGTCATCTGGAGTTCATCTGGAGGTTATCTAGAGGTCATCCAGAGGTCATCTGGAGGTCATCTGAAGGTCATCTAGAGGTCATCTGAAGGTCATCTAGAGGTCATCCGGAGGTCATCTGGAGGTCATCTAGAGGTCATCTGGAGGTCATCTAGCGGTCATCTGGAGGTCATCTGGAGGTCACCTGGAGGTCATCGGGAGGTCCTCTGGAGGTCATCTGGAAGTCATCTAGAGGTCATCTGGAGTTCATCTGGAGGTCATCTAGAGGTCATCCGCAGGTCATCTGGAGGTCATCTGGAGGGCATCGGGAGGTCCTCTGGAGGTCATCTGGAGGTCTTCTAGATTTCATCTGGAGGTCATCTAGAGGTCATCTACAGGTCATTGGGTGGTCATTGGGAGGTCATCTGGAGGTCATCCAGAGGTCATCTGGAGGTCATCTGAAGGTCATCTAGAGGTCATCTGAAGGTCATCTAGAGGTCATCCGGAGGTCATCTGGAGGTCATCTAGAGGTCATCTGGAGGTCATCTAGCGGTCATCTGGAGGTCATCTGGAGGTCAACGGGAGGTCCTCTGGAGGTCATCTGGAGGTCATCGAGAGGTCATCCGGAGGTCATCTGGAGGTCATCCAGAGGTCATCTGGAGGTCATCTGAAGGTCATCTAGAGGTCATCTGAAGGTCATCTAGAGGTCATCTAGCGGTCATCTGGAGGTCATCTGGAGGTCAACGGGAGGTCCTCTGGAGGTCATCTGGAGGTCATCGAGAGGTCATCTGGAGGTCATCTAGACGTCATCTAGAGGTCATCTGGAGGTCACCTGGAGGTCATCGGGAGGTCATCTAAAGGTGATCCGGAGGTCATCTAGAGGTCATCTGGAGGTCATCTGGAGGTCATCTAGAGGTCATCTGGAGGTCATCTAGAGGTCATCCGGAGGTCATCTGGAGGTCATCTAGAGGTCATCTGGAGGTCATCTAGCGGTCATCTGGAGGTCATCTGGAGGTCAACGGGAGGTCCTCTGGAGGTCATCTGGAGGTCATCGAGAGGTCATCTGGAGGTCATCTAGACGTCATCTAGAGGTCATCTGGAGGTCACCTGGAGGTCATCGGGAGGTCATCTGGAGGTCATCTGGAAGTCATCTAGAGGTCATCTGGAGTTCATCTGGAGGTCATCTAGAGGTCATCCGCAGGTCATCTGGAGGTCATCTGGAGGGCATCGGGAGGTCCTCTGGAGGTCATCTGGAGGTCTTCTAGATTTCATCTGGAGGTCATCTAGAGGTCATCTACAGGTCATTGGGTGGTCATTGGGAGGTCATCTGGAGGTCATCTGGAGGTCATCCAGAGGTCATCTGGAGGTCATCTGAAGGTCATCTAGAGGTCATCTGAAGGTCATCTAGAGGTCATCCGGAGGTCATCTGGAGGTCATCTAGAGGTCATCTGGAGGTCATCTAGCGGTCATCTGGAGGTCATCTGGAGGTCAACGGGAGGTCCTCTGGAGGTCATCTGGAGGTCATCGAGAGGTCATCTGGAGGTCATCTAGACGTCATCTAGAGGTCATCTGGAGGTCACCTGGAGGTCATCGGGAGGTCCTCTGGAGGTCATCTGGAAGTCATCTAGAGGTCATCTGGAGTTCATCTGGAGGTCATCTAGAGGTCATCCGCAGGTCATCTGGAGGTCATCTGGAGGGCATCGGGAGGTCCTCTGGAGGTCATCTGGAGGTCTTCTAGATTTCATCTGGAGGTCATCTAGAGGTCATCTACAGGTCATTGGGTGGTCATTGGGAGGTCATCTGGAGGTCATCCAGAGGTCATCCAGAGGTCATCTGGAGGTCATCTGAAGGTCATCTAGAGGTCATCTGAAGGTCATCTAGAGGTCATCCGGAGGTCATCTGGAGGTCATCTAGAGGTCATCTGGAGGTCATCTAGCGGTCATCTGGAGGTCATCTGGAGGTCATCGGGAGGTCCTCTGGAGGTCATCTGGAGGTCAACGGGAGGTCCTCTGGAGGTCATCCGGAGGTCATCAATAGGTCATCTGGAGGTCATCTGGAGGTCAACGGGAGGTCCTCTGGAGGTCATCTGGAGGTCATCGAGAGGTCATCTAAAGGTGATCCGGAGGTCATCTAGAGGTCATCTGGAGGTCATCTGGAGGTCATCTGGAGGTCATCTGGGGGTCATCTAGAGGTCATCCGGAGGCTCAAGAGGTCATCTGGAGGTCATCTGGAGGTCAACGGGAGGTCCTCTGGAGGTCATCCGGAGGTCATCTATAGGTCATCTTGAGGTCATCCGGAGGTCATCTAGAGGTCATCTACAGGTCATTGGGTGGTCATCGGGAGGTCATCTGGAGGTCATCTGGAGGTCATCTAGAGGTCATCTGTAGGTCATCTAGAGATCATCTGGAGATCATCTGGAGGTCATCTGAGGGTATCTGGAGGTCATCTAGAGGTCATTTGGAAGTCATCGTTTGGTCATCTATAGGTCATCAGGAGGTCCTCTGGAGGTTATCTGCAGCTCATCTGGAGGTCATCTGGAGGGGATCTTTAGGTCATCTGAAGGTCATCTAGAGGTCATCTGGAGGTCATCTGGGGGTCATCTAGAGGTCATCCGGAGGTCATCTAGAGTTCATCTGGAGGTCATCAGGAGGTCCTCTGTAGGTCATCTGGAGGTCATCGTTAGGTCATCTGGAGGTCATCTGGAGGTCATCTGGAGGTCATCCGGAGGTCATCTAGAGGTCATCTATATGTCATCCGTAGGTCATCTAGAGGTCATCTGGAGGTCATCTGGAGGTCATCGGGAGGTCCTCTGGTGGTCATCTAGAGGCCATGTGGAGTTCATCTGGAGGTCATCTAGAGGTCATCCGCAGGTCATCTAGAGGTCATCTGGAGGGCATCGGGAGGTCCTCTGGTGGTCATCTAGAGGCCATGTGGAGTTCATCTGGAGGTCATCTAGAGGTCATCCGCAGGTCATCTGGAGGTCATCTGTAGGGCTTCGGGAGGTCCTCTGTAGGTCATCTGGAGGTCATCGTTAGGTCATCTGGAGGTCATCTGGAGGTCATCTGGAGGTCATCCGGAGGTCATCTAGAGGTGATCTATATGTCATCCGTAGGTCATCTAGAGGTCATCTGGAGGTCATCTGGAGGTCATCGGGAGGTCCTCTGGTGGTCATCTAGAGGTCATCTGGAGTTCATCTGGAGGTCATCTAGAGGTCATCCGCAGGTCATCTGGAGGTCATATGGAGGGCATCTAAATTTCATCTGGAGGTCATCAGGAGGTCCTCTGGAGGTCATCTGGAGGTCATCGTTAGGTCATCTGGAGGTCATCTGGAGGTCATCTGGAGGTCATCCGGAGGTCATCTAGAGGTCATCTAGATGTCATCCGTAGGTCATCTAGAGGTCATCTGGAGGTCACCTGGAGGTCATCGGGAGGTCCTCTGGAGGTCATCTGGAAGTCATCTAGAGGTCATCTGGAGTTCATCTGGAGGTCATCTAGAGGTCATCCGCAGGTCAACTGGAGGTCATCTGGAGGGCATCGGGAGGTCCTCTGGAGGTCATCTGGAGGTCTTCTAGATTTCATCTGGAGGTCATCTAGAGGTCATCTACAGGTCATTGGGTGGTCATTGGGAGGTCATCTGGAGGTCATCTGGAGGTCATCCAGAGGTCATCTGGAGGTCATCTGAAGGTCATCTAGAGGTCATCTGAAGGTCATCTAGAGGTCATCCGGAGGTCATCTGGAGGTCATCTAGAGGTCATCTGGAGGTCATCTAGCGGTCATCTGGAGGTCATCTGGAGGTCATCGGGAGGTCCTCTGGAGGTCATCTGGAGGTCAACGAGAGGTCATCTAAAGGTGATCCGGAGGTCATCTAGAGGTCATCTGGAGGTCATCTGGAGGTCATCTGGAGGTCATCTAGGGGTCATCTAGAGGTCATCCGGAGGTCATCAAGAGGTCATCTGGAGGTCATCTGGAGGTCAACGGGAGGTCCTCTGGAGGTCATCCGGAGGTCATCTATAGGTCATCTTGAGGTCATCCGGAGGTCATCTAGAGGTCATCTACAGGTCATTGGGTGGTCATCGGGAGGTCATCTAGAGGTCATCTACAGGTCATTGGGTGGTCATCTGTAGGTCATCTAGAGATCATCTGGAGATCATCTGGAGGTCATCTGAGGGTATCTGGAGGTCATCTAGAGGTCATTTGGAAGTCATCGTTTGGTCATCTATAGGTCATCAGGAGGTCCTCTGTAGGTCATCTGGAGGTCATCGTTAGGTCATCTGGAGGTCATCTGGAGGTCATCTGGAGGTCATCCGGAGGTCATCTAGAGGTGATCTATATGTCATCCGTAGGTCATCTAGAGGTCATCTGGAGGTCATCTGGAGGTCATCGGGAGGTCCTCTGGTGGTCATCTAGAGGTCATCTGGAGTTCATCTGGAGGTCATCTAGAGGTCATCCGCAGGTCATCTGGAGGTCATATGGAGGGCATCTAAAGTTCATCTGGAGGTCATCTAGAGGTCATCTACAGGTCATTGGGTGGTCATTGGGAGGTCATCTGGAGGTCATCTGGAGGTCATCTGGAGGTCATCCAGAGGTCATCTGGAGGTCATCTGAAGGTCATCTGGAGGTCATCTGAATGAATCTGGAGGTCATCTAGAGGTCATCTGGAGGTCATCTGGAGGTCATCTAGAGGTTATCCGGAGGTCATCAAGAGGTCATCTGGAGGTCATCTGGAGGTCAACGGGAGGTCCTCTGGAGGTCATCTAAGGTCATCTGGAGGTCATCTAGAGGTCATCTACAGGTCATTGGGTGGTCATTGGGAGGTCATCTGGAGGTCATCTGGAGGTCATCCAGAGGTCATCTGGAGGTCATCTGAAGGTTATCTGGAGGTCATCTGAAGGTCATCTAGAGGTCATCGTTAAGTCATCTGGAGGTCATCTGGAGGTATCCGGGGGTCATCTAGAGGTCATTTAGATGTAATCCGTAGGTCATCTAGAGGTCATCTGGAGGTCATCTGGAGGTTATCGGGAGGTCCTCTGGAGGTCATCTGGAGTCCATCTGGAGCTCATCTGGAGGTCATCGCTAGGTCATCGAGAGATCATCTGGAGGTCATCTAGAGGTCATCCGGAGGTCATATAAAGGTCATCTAGAGGTAATTTGGAAGTCATCGTTTGGTCATCTGGAGCTCATCTGGAGGTCATCTGGAGGTCATCTGGAGGTCATCGTTAGGTCATCTGGAGGTCATCTGGAGGTCATCTAGAGGTCATCCGCAGGTCATCTGGAGGTCATCTGGAGGGCATCGGGAGGTCCTCTGGAGGTCATCTGGAGGTCTTCTAGATTTCATCTGGAGGTCATCTAGAGGTCATCTACAGGTCATTGGGTGATCATTGGGAGGTCATCTGGAGGTCATCTGGAGGTCATCCAGAGGTCATCTGGAGGTCATCTGAAGGTCATCTAGAGGTCATCTGAAGGTCATCTAGAGGTCATCCGGAGGTCATCTGGAGGTCATCTGAAGGTCATCTGGAGGTCATCTGAAGGTCATCTAGAGGTCATCTGGAGGTCATCTAGCGGTCATCTGGAGGTCATCTGGAAGTCATCGGGAGGTCCTCTGGAGGTCATCTGGAGGTCAACGGGAGGTCCTCTGGAGGTCATCTGGAGGTCCTCTGGAGGACATCTGGAGGTCATCGAGAGGTCATCTGGAGGTCATCTAGACGTCATCTAGAGGTCATCCGGAGGTCATCAATAGGTCATCTGGATGTCATCTGGAGGTCAACGGGAGGTCCTCTGGAGGTCATCTGGAGGTCATCGAGATTTCATCTAAAGGTGATCCGGAGGTCATCTAGAGGTCATCTGGAGGTCATCTGGAGGTCATCTGGAGGTCTTCTAGATTTCATCTGGAGGTCATCTAGAGGTCATCTACAGGTCATTGGGAGATCATTGGGAGGTCATCTGGAGGTCATCTGGAGGTCATCCAGAGGTCATCTGGAGGTCATCTGAAGGTCATCTGGAGGTCATCTGAAGGTCATCTAGAGGTCATCTGGAGGTCATCTAGCGGTCATCTGGAGGTCATCTGGAGGTCATCGGGAGGTCCTCTGGAGGTCATCCGGAGGTCATCTAGAGGTCATCTTGAGGTCATCCGGAGGTCATCCAGAGGTCATCTACAGGTCAGCTGGGGGTCATGGGAGGTCATCTAGAGGTCATCTACAGGTCATCTGGGTGGTCATCTGTAGGTCATCTAGAGATCATCTGGAGATCATCTGGAGGTCATCTGAGGGTATCTGGAGGTCATCTAGAGGTCATTTGGAAGTCATCGGTTGGTCATCTATAGGTCATCAGGAGGTCCTCTGGAGGTCATCTGGAGGTCATCGTTAGGTCATCTGGAGGTCATCTGGAGGTCATCTGGAGGTCATCTGGAGGTCATCCGGAGGTCATCTAGAGGTGATCTATATGTCATCCGTAGGTCATCTAGAGGTCATCTGGAGGTCATCTGGAGGTCATCGGGAGGTCCTCTGGTGGTCATCTAGAGGTCATCTGGAGTTCATCTGGAGGTCATCTAGAGGTCATCAGCAGGTCATCTGGAGGTCATATGGAGGGCATCTAAATTTCATCTGGAGGTCATCTAGAGGTCATCTACAGGTCATTGGGTGGTCATTGGGAGGTCATCTGGAGGTCATCTGGAGGTCATCTGGAGGTCATCCAGAGGTCATCTGGAGGTCATCTGAAGGTCATCTGGAGGTCATCTGAATGAATCTGGAGGTCATCTAGAGGTCATCTGGAGGTCATCTGGAGGTCATCTAGAGGTTATCCGGAGGTCATCAAGAGGTCATCTGGAGGTCATCTGGAGGTCAACGGGAGGTCCTCTGGAGGTCATCTAAATTTCATCTGGAGGTCATCTAGAGGTCATCTACAGGTCATTGGGTGGTCATTGGGAGGTCATCTGGAGGTCATCTGGAGGTCATCCAGAGGTCATCTGGAGGTCATCTGAAGGTCATCTGGAGGTCATCTGAATGAATCTGGAGGTCATCTAGAGGTCATCTGGAGGTCATCTGGAGGTCATCTAGAGGTCATCTACAGGTCATTGGGTGGTCATTGGGAGGTCATCTGGAGGTCATCTGGAGGTCATCCAGAGGTCATCTGGAGGTCATCTGAAGGTTATCTGGAGGTCATCTGAAGGTCATCTAGAGGTCATCGTTAAGTCATCTGGAGGTCATCTGGAGGTATCTCGGGGTCATCTAGAGGTCATTAGATGTAATCTGTAGGTCATCTAGAGGTCATCTGGAGGTCATCTGGAGGTTATCGGGAGGTCCTCTGGAGGTCATCTGGAGTCCATCTGGAGCTCATCTGGAGGTCATCGCTAGGTCATCGAGAGATCATCTGGAGGTCATCTAGAGGTCATCCGGAGGTCATATAAAGGTCATCTAGAGGTACTTGGAAGTCATCGTTTGGTCATCTGGAGCTCATCTGGGAGGTCATCTGGAGGTCATCTGGAGGTCATCGTTAGGTCATCTGGAGGTCATCTGGAGGTCATCTAGAGGTCATCCGCAGGTCATCTGGAGGTCATCTGGAGGGCATCGGGAGGTCCTCTGGAGGTCATCTGGAGGTCTTCTAGATTTCATCTGGAGGTCATCTAGAGGTCATCTACAGGTCAGCTGGGTGATCATCTGGGAGGTCATCTGGAGGTCATCTGGAGGTCATCCAGAGGTCATCTGGAGGTCATCTGAAGGTCATCTAGAGGTCATCTGAAGGTCATCTAGAGGTCATCCGGAGGTCATCTGGAGGTCATCTGAAGGTCATCTGGAGGTCATCTGGAAGGTCATCTAGAGGTCATCTGGAGGTCATCTAGCGGTCATCTGGAGGTCATCTGGAAGTCATCGGGAGGTCCTCTGGAGGTCATCTGGAGGTCAACGGGAGGTCCTCTGGAGGTCATCTGGAGGTCCTCTGGAGGTCATCTGGAGGTCATCGAGAGGTCATCTGGAGGTCATCTAGAGGTCATCTAGAGGTCATCCGGAGGTCAATAGGTCATCTGGATGTCATCTGGAGGTCAACGGGAGGTCCTCTGGAGGTCATCTGGAGGTCATCGAGATTTCATCTAAAGGTGATCCGGAGGTCATCTAGAGGTCATCTGGAGGTCATCTGGAGGTCATCTGGAGGTCTTCTAGATTTCATCTGGAGGTCATCTAGAGGTCATCTACAGGTCATTGGGTGATCATTGGGAGGTCATCTGGAGGTCATCTGGAGGTCATCCAGAGGTCATCTGGAGGTCATCTGAAGGTCATCTGGAGGTCATCTGAAGGTCATCTAGAGGTCATCTGGAGGTCATCTAGCGGTCATCTGGAGGTCATCTGGAGGTCATCGGGAGGTCCTCTGGAGGTCATCCGGAGGTCATCTATAGGTCATCTTGAGGTCATCCGGAGGTCATCTAGAGGTCATCTACAGGTCATTGGGTGGTCATCGGGAGGTCATCTAGAGGTCATCTACAGGTCATTGGGTGGTCATCTGTAGGTCATCTAGAGATCATCTGGAGATCATCTGGAGGTCATCTGAGGGTATCTGGAGGTCATCTAGAGGTCATTTGGAAGTCATCGTTTGGTCATCTATAGGTCATCAGGAGGTCCTCTGTAGGTCATCTGGAGGTCATCGTTAGGTCATCTGGAGGTCATCTGGAGGTCATCTGGAGGTCATCCGGAGGTCATCTAGAGGTGATCTATATGTCATCCGTAGGTCATCTAGGAGGTCATCTGGAGGTCATCTGGAGGTCATCGGGAGGTCCTCTGGTGGTCATCTAGAGGTCATCTGGAGTTCATCTGGAGGTCATCTAGAGGTCATCCGCAGGTCATCTGGAGGTCATATGGAGGGCATCTAAATTTCATCTGGAGGTCATCTAGAGGTCATCTACAGGTCAGCTGGGTGGTCATTGGGAGGTCATCTGGAGGTCATCTGGAGGTCATCTGGAGGTCATCCAGAGGTCATCTGGAGGTCATCTGAAGGTCATCTGGAGGTCATCTGAATGAATCTGGAGGTCATCTAGAGGTCATCTGGAGGTCATCTGGAGGTCATCTAGAGGTCATCCGGAGGTCATCAAGAGGTCATCTGGAGGTCATCTGGAGGTCAACGGGAGGTCTCCTCTGGAGGTCATCTAAATGTCATCTGGAGGTCATCTGGAGGTCATCTGGAGGTCATCGGGTGGTCATTGGGAGGTCATCTGGAGGTCATCTGGAGGTCATCTAGAGGTCATCTGGAGGTCATCTGAAGGTCATCTGGAGGTCATCTGAAGGTCATCTAGAGGTCATCGTTAAGTCATCTGGAGGTCATCTGGAGGTATCGGGGGTCATCTAGAGGTCATTTAGATATAATCCGGAGGTCATCTAGAGGTCATCTGGAGGTCATCTGGAGGTCATCGGGAGGTCCTCTGGAGGTCATCTGGAGTCCATCTGGAGGTCATCTGGAGGTCATCGCTAGGTCATCGAGAGATCATCTGGAGGTCATCTAGAGGTCATCCGGAGGTCATATAAAGGTCATCTAGAGGTAATTTGGAAGTCATCGTTTGGTCATCTGGAGCTCATCTGGAGGTCATCTGGAGGTCATCGTTAGGTCATCTGGAGGTCATCTGGAGGTCATCGTGAGGTCATCTGGAGGTCATCTGGAGGTCATCTAGAGGTCATCTGCAGGTCATCTGGAGGTCATCTGGAGGCATCTGGAGGTCCTCTGGAGGTCATCTGGAGGTCTTCTAGATTTCATCTGGAGGTCATCTGGAGGTCATCTAGAGGTCATCTGGGTGATCATTGGGAGGTCATCTGGAGGTCATCCAGAGGTCATCTGGAGGTCATCTGGAAGGTCATCTAGAGGTCATCTGGAGGTCATCTAGAGGTCATCCGGGAGGTCATCTGGAGGTCATCTGAAGGTCATCTGGAGGTCATCTGAAGGTCATCTAGAGGTCATCTGGAGGTCATCTAGCGGTCATTTGGAGGTCATCTGGAAGTCATCTGGAGGTCCTCTGGAGGTCATCTGGAGGTCAACGGGAGGTCCTCTGGAGGTCATCTGGAGGTCCTCTGGAGGTCATCTGGAGGTCATCGAGAGGTCATCTGGAGGTCATCTAGACGTCATCTAGAGGTCATCTGGAGGTCAATAGGTCATCTGGATGTCATCTGAGGTCAACGGGAGGTCCTCTGGAGGTCATCTGGAGGTCATCGAGATTTCATCTAAAGGTGATCTGGAGGTCATCTAGAGGTCATCTGGAGGTCATCTGGAGGTCATCTGGAGGTCATCTAGATTTCATCTGGAGGTCATCTAGAGGTCATCTACAGGTCAGCTTGGGTGATCATGGGAGGTCATCTGGAGGTCATCTGGAGGTCATCTAGAGGTCATCTGGAGGTCATCTGGAAGGTCATCTGGAGGTCATCTGAAGGTCATCTAGAGGTCATCTGGAGGTCATCTAGCGGTCATCTGGAGGTCATCTGGAGGTCATCCGGGAGGTCCTCTGGAGGTCATCTGGGAGGTCAACGGGAGGTCCTCTGGAGGTCATCTGGAGGTCCTCTGGAGGTCATCTGGAGGTCATCGAGAGGTCATCTGGAGGTCATCTAGATGTCATCCTAGAGGTCATCCGGAGTTCATCTGGAGGTCATCTGGGATGTCATCTGGAGGGTCAACGGGAGGTCCTCTGGTGGTCATCTGGAGGTCATGTGCGAGATTTCATCTAAAGGTGATCCGGGAGGTCATCAAGAGGTCATCTGGAGGTCATCTGGAGGTCATCTGGAGGTCATCTGGAGGTCATCTGGAGGTCATCTAGAGGTCATCTGGAGGTCATCAAGAGGTCATCTGGAGGTCATCGTTAGAGTCATCGGGAGGTCATCTGGAGGTCATCCGGGAGGTCATCTGGAGGTCATCTTGAGGTCATCCGAGGTCATCTAGAGGTCATCTGGAGGTCATCTGAGGGCATCTAGAGGTCATCGGGAGGTCATCTGGAGGTCATCTGGAGGTCATCTAGAGGTCATCTGTAGGTCATCTAGAGATCATCTGGAGATCATCTGGAGGTCATCTGAGGGTCATCTGGAGGTCATCTATAGGTCATCTGGAGGTCATCTAGAGGTCATCTGGAGGTCATCTGGAGGTCATCTAGAGATCATCTGGAGGTCATCTGGAAGTGATCGGTAGGTCATCTGGAGGTCATCTGGAGCTCATCTAGAGGTCATCTGGAGGTCATCTGGAAGTCATCTGGAGGTCATCTGGAGCTCATCTAGAGGTCATCTGGAGGTCCTCTGGAGGTCATCTAGAGGTCATCTGGAGGTCATCGTTAGGTCATCTGGAGGTCATCTAGAGGTCATCTGGAGGTCATCTGGAAGTCATCTAGAGATCATCTGGAGGTCATCTGGAAGTGATCCGTAGGTCATCTGGAGGTCATCTGGAGCTCATCTAGAGGTCATCTGGAGGTCATCTGGAGGTCATCTAGAGGCCATCTGGAGCTCATCTGGAGGTCATCTAGAGGTCATCCGCAGGTCATCTAGAGGTCATTTGGAAGGGCCGGGTGGTCATCTAGAGCTCATCTAGAGGCCATCTTGAGTGGAGTTCATCTGGAGGTCATCATGAGGTCATCTGGCAGGTCATCTAGAGGTCATCTGGAGGGCTTCGGGAGGTCATCTGGAGGTTATCTGGAGGTCATCTGAGGGCATCTGGAGGTCATCTGGAGGTCATCGTTAGGTCATCTGGAGGTCATGTGGAGGTCATTCGGAGGTCACCCGGAGGTCATCTAGAGGTCATCTGGAGGTCATCTAGAGGTTATCTGGAGGTCATCTGGAGGTCATCGTTAGGTCATCTGGAGGTCATCTGGAGGTCATTCGGAGGTTATCTAGAGGTGATCTAGATGTCATCCGTAGGTCATCTAGAGGTCATCTGGAGGTCATCCGGAGGTTATCTAGAGGTGATCTAGATGTCATGCGAAGTCATCTAGAGGTCATTTGGAAGTCATTGGTTGGTCATCTGGAGCTCATCTGGAGATCATCTTGAAGTGACCGTTAGGTCATCTGGAGATCATCATGAGGTCATCTGGAGGTCATCTAAAGGTCATCTGGACGTCATCTGGAGGTCATCTGAGGGCATCTGGAGGTCATCTAGAGGTCATTTGGAGGTCATCTGGAGGTCATCTGGAGGTCATCTGGAGGTGATCTGGAGGTCATCCGGAGGTTATCTAGAGGTCATCTGGAGGTCATCTGAGGGCATCTGGAGGTCATCCATAGGTCATCTAGAGGTCATCTGGAGGTCATCTGCAGGTCATCGGGAGGTCCTCTGGAGGTCATCTGGAGGCCATCTGGAGGTCATCTGGAGGTCATCTAGAGGTCATGTGTAGGTCATCTAGAGGTCATTTGGAGGTCATCTGGTGGGTCATCTGGAGCTCATCTGGAGGTCATCTTGAGGTGACCTTAGAGTCATCTGGAGGTCATCATGAGGTCATCTGGAGGTCATCTAAAGGTCATCTGGAGGTCATCTGGAGGTCATCTGAGGGCATCTGGGAGGTCATCCATAGGTCATCTAGAGGTCATCTGGAGGTCATCTGCAGGTCATCGGGAGGTCCTCGGGAGGTCATCTGGAGGCCATCTGGAGGTCATCTGGAGGTCATCTAGAGGTCATTCGGAGGTCATCTAGGAGGTCATCTGGAAGTCATTGGTTGGTCATCTGGAGCTCATCTGGAGGTCATCTTGAAGTGATCGTTAGGTCATCTGGAGTTCATCAGGACGTCCTCTGGAGGTCATCTGGAGGTCATCTGGAGGTCATCTGGAGGTCATCTGGAGGTCATCTGGAGGTCATCTGGAGGTCATCGGGAGGTCCTCTGGTGGTCATCTAGAGGCCATGTGGAGGTCATCTGGAGGTCATCGCTAGGTCATCGGGAGATCATCAAGAGGTCATCTGGAGGTCATCCGGGGGTCATCTGGAGGTCATCCGGAGGTCATCTAGAGGTCATCTGGAGAGTCATCAGCAAGCTCGTAGGTCATCTGGAGGTCATCTCGAGGTCATCGTTAAGTCATCTGGAGGTCATCTGGAGGTAATCCGGGAGTCATCTAGAGGTCATTTAGATGTAATCCGGAGGTCATCTAGAGGTCATCTGGAGGTCATCTGAGGGCATCTAGAGGTCATCCGGAGGTCATCTAAAGGTCATCTGGAGGTCATCTGAGGGCATCTAGAGGTCATCTAGAGATCACTTGGAAGTCATCGTTTGGTCATTTGGAGGTCATCTGGAGGTCATCTGGAGGTCATCGTTAGGTCATCTGGAGGTCATCTAGAGGTCATCTGGAGGTCATCTGAAAGTCATCTAGAGATCATCTGGAGGTCATCTGGAAGTGATCGTTAGGTCATCTGGAGGTCATCTGGAGCTCATCTAGAGGTCATCTGGAGGTCATCTGGAGCTCATCTGGAGGTCATCTGGAGGTCATCGTTAGGTCATCTGGAGGTCATCTAGAGGTCATCTGGAGGTCATCTGAAAGTCATCTAGAGATCATCTGGAGGTCATCTGGAAGTGATCGGTAGGTCATCTGGAGGTCATCTGGAGCTCATCTAGAGGTCATCTGGAGGTCATCTGGAGGTCATCTAGAGGTCATCTGGAGGTCATCTGGAGGTCATCTAGAGGTCATGCGTAGGTCATCTAGAGGTCATTTGGAAGTCATTGGTTGGTCATCTAGAGCTCATCTGGAGGTCATCTTGAAGTGACCGTTAGGTCATCTGGAGATCATCATGAGGTCATCTGGAGGTCATCTAGAGGTCATCCGGAGGTCATCTAGAGGTCATCTGGAGGTTATCTGGAGGTCATCTGAGGGCATCTGGAGGTCATCTGGATGTCATCGTTAGGTCATCTGGAGGTCATCTGGAGGTCATTCGGAGGTCACCTGGAGGTCATCTAGAGGTCACTGGAGGTCATCTGAGAGGTCATCTGGAGGTCATCTGGAGGTCATCTAGAGGTCATCTGGAGGTCATCTGGAGGTCATCGTTAGGTCATCTGGAGGTCATCTGGAGGTCATTCGGAGGTTATCTAGAGGTGATCTAGATGTCATCCGTAGGTCATCTAGAGGTCATCTGGAGGTCATCCGGAGGTTATCTAGAGGTGATCTAGATGTCATGCGTAAGTCATCTAGAGGTCATTTGGAAGTCATTGGTTGGTCATCTGGAGCTCATCTGGAGGTCATCTTGAAGTGACCGTTAGGTCATCTGGAGATCATCATGAGGTCATCTGGAGGTCATCTAAAGGTCATCTGGACGTCATCTGGAGGTCATCTGAGGGCATCTGGAGGTCATCTAGAGGTCATTTGGAGGTCATCTGGAGGTCATCTGGAGGTCATCTGGAGGTGATCTGGAGGTCATCCGGAGGTTATCTAGAGGTCATCTGGAGGTCATCTGAGGGCATCTGGAGGTCATCCATAGGTCATCTAGAGGTCATCTGGAGGTCATCTGCAGGTCATCGGGAGGTCCTCTGGAGGTCATCTGGAGGCCATCTGGAGGTCATCTGGAGGTCATCTAGAGGTCATCGTAGGTCATCTAGAGGTCATTTGGAAGTCATTGGTTGGTCATCTGGAGCTCATCTGGAGGTCATCTTGAAGTGACCGTTAGGTCATCTGGAGATCATTATGAGGTCATCTGGAGGTCATCTAAAGGTCATCTGGAGGTCATCTGGAGGTCATCTGAGGGCATCTGGAGGTCATCACAGGTCATCTAGAGGTCATCTGGAGGTCATCTGCAGGTCATGGGAGGTCCTCTGGAGGTCATCTGGAGGCCATCTGGAGGTCATCTGGAGGTCATCTAGAGGTCATGCGTAGGTCATCTAGAGGTCATTTGGAAGTCATTGGTTGGTCATCTGGAGCTCATCTGGAGGTCATCTTGAAGTGATCGTTAGGTCATCTGGAGTTCATCAGGAGGTCCTCTGGAGGTCATCTGGAGGTCATCTGGAGGTCATCTGGAGGTCATCTGGAGGTCATCTGGAGGTTATCTGGAGGTCATCTAGAGGTCATGCGTAGGTCATCTAGAGGTCATTTGGAAGTCATTGGTTGGTCATCTGGAGCTCATCTGGAGGTCATCTTGAAGTGACCGTTAGGTCATCTGGAGATCATCATGAGGTCATCTGGAGGTCATCTAAAGGTCATCTGGAGGTCATCTTTAGGTCATCTGGATGTCATCTGCAGGTCATCTGGATGTCATCTGGAGGTCATTTGGAGGTCATCTAGAGGTCATCTAGATGTCATCCATAGGTCATCTAGAGGTTATCTGGAGGTCATCTGCATGTCATCGGGAGGTCCTCTGGAGGTCATCTGGAGGCCATCTGGAGGTCATCTGGAGGTCATCTAGAGGTCATGCGTAGGTCATCTAGAGGTCATTTGGAAGTCATTGGTTGGTCATCTGGAGCTCATCTGGAGGTCATCTTGAAGTGACCGTTAGGTCATCTGGAGATCATCATGAGGTCATCTGGAGGTCATCTAAAGGTCATCTGGAGGTCATCTTTAGGTCATCTGGATGTCATCTGCAGGTCATCTGGATGTCATCTGGAGGTCATTTGGAGGTCATCTAGAGGTCATCTGGATGTCATCCATAGGTCATCTAGAGGTTATCTGGAGGTCATCTGCATGTCATCGGGAGGTCCTCTGGAGGTCATCTGGAGGCCATCTGGAGGTCATCTGGAGGTCATCTAGAGGTCATGCGTAGGTCATCTAGAGGTCATTTGGAAGTCATTGGTTTGGTCATCTGGAGCTCATCTGGAGGTCATCTTGAAGTGATCGTTAGGTCATCTGGAGTTCATCAGGAGGTCCTCTGGAGGTCATCTGGAGGTCATCTGGAGGTCATCTGGAGGTCATCAAGAGGTCACCTGGAGGTCATCTGGAGGTCATCTGGAGGACATCGTTAGGTCATCTGGAGGTCATCTGGAGGTCATCCGGAGGTCATCTAGAGGTCATCTAGATGTCATCCGTAGGTCATCTGTAGGTCATCAGGAGGTCCTCTGTAGGTCATCTGGAGATCATCTGGAGGTCATCGTTAGGTCATCTGGAGGTCATCTGGAGGTCATCTGGAGGTCATCTAGATGTCATCCGGAAGGTCATATAGAGGTCATCTGGAAGGTCATCTGGAGGTCATCGGGAGGTCATCTGGAGGTCATCTGGAGGTCATCCGGGAGGTCATCTAGAGGTCATCTTGAGGTCATCTGAGGGCATCTGGAGGTCATCTAGAGGTCATTTGGAGGTCATCGTTAGGTCATCTGGATGTCATCTGGAGGTCATCTAGAGGTCATCCGGAGGTCATCTAGAGGTCATCTGGAGGTCATCCGGAGGTCAACGGAGGTCCACTGAAGGTCATCTAGAGGTCATGTGGAGGTCATCGTTAGGTCATCTGCAGGTCATCTGGATGTCATCTGGAGGTCATCCGGAGGTCATCTAGAAGTCATCTAGATGTCATCCGTAGGTCATCGAGCGTCATCTGGAGGTCATCTGGAGGTCATGGGGAGGTGCTCTGGCGGTCATCTGTAGGTGATTGTTAGGTCATCTATGGGTCATCTGGAGGTCATCAAGAGGTCACCTGGAGGTCATCTGGAGGTCATAGGGAGGTCCTATGGAGGTCATCTGGAGGTCATCTGGAGGACATCGTTAGCTCATCTGGAGGTCATCTGGAGGTCATCTGGAGGTCATCCGGAGGTCATCTAGTGGTCATCTAGATGTCATCCGTAGGTCATCAATAGGTCATCTGGAGGTCATCTGGAGGTCATAGGGAGGTCCTATGGAGATCATCTGGAGGTCATCTGGAGGTCATCTGAGGTCATCCGGAGGTCATCTAGAGGTCATCTAGATGTCATCCGTAGGTCATCTATAGGTCATCTGGAGGTCATCTGGAGGTCATAGGGAGGTCCTCTGGAGGTCATCTGGAGGTCATCTGGAGGTCATCTGGAGGTCATCTAGAGGTCATCAAGAGGTCATCTGGAAGTCATCTGGAAGTCATTTAGAGATCATCTGGAGATCATCTGGAGGTCATCCGGAGGTCATCTAGAAGTCATCTAGATGTCATCCGTAGGTCATCGAGCGTCATCTGGAGGTCATCTGGAGGTCATCTGGAGGTCATCTGGAGGTCATAGGGAGGTCCTCTGGAGGTCATCTAGAGGTCATCTAGAGGTCATCTGGAAGTCATCGTTTGGTCCTCTGGAGGTTATCTGGAGCTCATCTGGAGGTCATCTGGATGTGATCGTTAGGTCATCTGGAGGTCATCTGGAGGTCATCTAGAGGTCATCTGAGGGTCATTGGGAGGTCATCGGGAAGTCATCTGGAGGTCGTCTGGAGGTCATCTAGATGTCATCTGTAGGTCATCTGAAGGTCATCTAGAGGTCATCCGGAGGTCACGTGGATGTCATCTAGAGGTCATCCGGAGGTCATCTAGAGGTCATCTGGAGGTCATCTGAGGGCATCTGGAGGTCATCTGGAGGTCATCTGGACGTCATCGTTAGGTCATCTGGAGGTCATCGTTAGGTCATCTGGAGGTCATCTGGAGGTCATCCGGAGGTCATCTAGAAGTCATCTAGAGGTCATCTGGAAGTCATCTAGAGATCATCTGGAGATCATCTGAAGGTCATCTGAGGTCATCTGGAGGTCATCGTTAGGTCATCTGGAGGTCATCTGGAGGTCATCTGGAGGTCATCCGGAGGTCATCTAGAGGTGATCTATATGTCATCCGTAGGTCATCTAGAGGTCATCTGGAGGTCATCTGGAGGTCATCGGGAGGTCCTCTGGTGGTCATCTAGAGGTCATCTGGAGTTCATCTGGAGGTCATCTAGAGGTCATCCG
The DNA here is from genome assembly GCA_018150835.1 of Drosophila repletoides. Classification (NCBI taxonomy): domain Eukaryota; kingdom Metazoa; phylum Arthropoda; class Insecta; order Diptera; family Drosophilidae; genus Drosophila; species Drosophila repletoides. Next base: position 208,689 of record JAECWQ010000236.1, read on the forward strand.
CAGGTCATCTGGAGGTCATATGGAGGGCATCTAAATTTCATCTGGAGGTCATCTAGAGGTCATCTACAGGTCATTGGGTGGTCATTGGGAGGTCATCTGGAGGTCATCTGGAGGTCATCCAGAGGTCATCTGGAGGTCATCTGAAGGTCATCTGGAGGTCATCTGAAGGTCATCTGGAGGTCATCTAGAGGTCATCTAGAGATCATCTGGAAGTCATCTAGAGGTCACCCGGAGGTCATCAAGAGGTCATCTGGAGGTCATCTGGAGGTCATCTAGAGGTCATCTGTAGGTCATCTAGAGATCATCTGGAGATCATCTGGAGGTCATCTGAGGGTATCTGGAGGTCATCTAGAGGTCATCTAGAGGTCATTTGGAAGTCATCGTTTGGTCATCTATAGGTCATCAGGAGGTCCTCTGGAGGTTATCTGCAGCTCATCTGGAGGTCATCTGGAGGGGATCTTTGGGTCATCTGAAGGTCATCTAGAGGTCATCTGGATGTCATCTGGGGGTCATCTGGAGGTCATCTAGAGGTCATCCGGAGGTCATCTAAAGTTCATCTGGAGGTCATCAGGAGGTCCTCTGTAGGTCATCTGGAGGTCATCGTTAGGTCATCTGGAGGTCATCTGGAGGTCATCTAGAGGTCATGCGTAGGTCATCTAGAGGTCATTTGGAAGTCATTGGTTGGTCATCTAGAGCTCATCTGGAGGTCATCTTGAAGTGACCGTTAGGTCATCTGGAGATCATCATGAGGTCATCTGGAGGTCATCTAGAGGTCATCCGGAGGTCATCTAGAGGTCATCTGGAGGTTATCTGGAGGTCATCTGAGGGCATCTGGAGGTCATCTGGAGGTCATCGTTAGGTCATCTGGAGGTCATGTGGAGGTCATTCGGAGGTCACCCGGAGGTCATCTAGAGGTCATCCGGAGGTCATCTAGAGGTTATCTGGAGGTCATCTGGAGGTCATCGTTAGGTCATCTGGAGGTCATCTGGAGGTCATTCGGAGGTTATCTAGAGGTGATCTAGATGTCATCCGTAGGTCATCTAGAGGTCATCTGGAGGTCATCCGGAGGTTATCTAGAGGTGATCTAGATGTCATGCGTAAGTCATCTAGAGGTCATTTGGAAGTCATTGGTTGGTCATCTGGAGCTCATCTGGAGATCATCTTGAAGTGACCGTTAGGTCATCTGGAGATCATGAGGTCATCTGGAGGTCATCTAAAGGTCATCTGGACGTCATCTGGAGGTCATCTGAGGGCATCTGGAGGTCATCTAGAGGTCATTTGGAGGTCATCTGGAGGTCATCTGGAGGTCATCTGGAGGTGATCTGGAGGTCATCCGGAGGTTATCTAGAGGTCATCTGGAGGTCATCTGAGGGCATCTGGAGGTCATCCATAGGTCATCTAGAGGTCATCTGGAGGTCATCTGCAGGTCATCGGGAGGTCCTCTGGAGGTCATCTGGAGGCCATCTGGAGGTCATCTGGAGGTCATCTAGAGGTCATGCGTAGGTCATCTAGAGGTCATTTGGAAGTCATTGGTTGGTCATCTGGAGCTCATCTGGAGGTCATCTTGAAGTGACCGTTAGGTCATCTGGAGATCATCATGAGGTCATCTGGAGGTCATCTAAAGGTCATCTGGAGGTCATCTGGAGGTCATCTGAGGGCATCTGGAGGTCATCCATAGGTCATCTAGAGGTCATCTGGAGGTCATCTGCAGGTCATCGGGAGGTCCTCTGGAGGTCATCTGGAGGCCATCTGGAGGTCATCTGGAGGTCATCTAGAGGTCATGCGTAGGTCATCTAGAGGTCATTTGGAAGTCATTGGTTGGTCATCTGGAGCTCATCTGGAGGTCATCTTGAAGTGATCGTTAGGTCATCTGGAGTTCATCAGGACGTCCTCTGGAGGTCATCTGGAGGTCATCTGGAGGTCATCTGGAGGTCATCTGGAGGTCATCTGGAGGTTATCTGGAGATCATCGGGAGGTCCTCTGGTGGTCATCTAGAGGCCATGTGGAGGTCATCTGGAGGTCATCGCTAGGTCATCGGGAGATCATCAAGAGGTTATCTGGAGGTCATCTGGGGGTCATCTGGAGGTCATCCGGAGGTCATCTAGAGGTCATCTGGAGATCATCAGCAAGTCCTCTGTAGGTCATCTGGAGGTCATCTCGAGGTCATCGTTAAGTCATCTGGAGGTCATCTGGAGGTAATCCGGGAGTCATCTAGAGGTCATTTAGATGTAATCCGTAGGTCATCTAGAGGTCATCTGGAGGTCATCTGAGGGCATCTAGAGGTCATCCGGAGGTCATCTAAAGGTCATCTGGAGGTCATCTGAGGGCATCTAGAGGTCATCTAGAGATCACTTGGAAGTCATCGTTTGGTCATTTGGAGGTCATCTGGAGGTCATCTGGAGGTCATCGTTAGGTCATCTGGAGGTCATCTAGAGGTCATCTGGAGGTCATCTGAAAGTCATCTAGAGATCATCTGGAGGTCATCTGGAAGTGATCGTTAGGTCATCTGGAGGTCATCTGGAGCTCATCTAGAGGTCATCTGGAGGTCATCTGGAGCTCATCTGGAGGTCATCTGGAGGTCACCGTTAGGTCATCTGGAGGTCATCTAGAGGTCATCTGGAGGTCATCTGAAAGTCATCTAGAGATCATCTGGAGGTCATCTGGAAGTGATCGGTAGGTCATCTGGAGGTCATCTGGAGCTCATCTAGAGGTCATCTGGAGGTCATCTGGAGGTCATCTAGAGGTCATCTGGAGGTCATCTGGAGGTCATCTAGAGGTCATGCGTAGGTCATCTAGAGGTCATTTGGAAGTCATTGGTTGGTCATCTAGAGCTCATCTGGAGGTCATCTTGAAGTGACCGTTAGGTCATCTGGAGATCATCATGAGGTCATCTGGAGGTCATCTAGAGGTCATCCGGAGGTCATCTAGAGGTCATCTGGAGGTTATCTGGAGGTCATCTGAGGGCATCTGGAGGTCATCTGGATGTCATCGTTAGGTCATCTGGAGGTCATCTGGAGGTCATTCGGAGGTCACCCGGAGGTCATCTAGAGGTCATCCGGAGGTCATCTAGAGGTCATCTGGAGGTCATCTGGAGGTCATCTAGAGGTCATCTGGAGGTCATCTGGAGGTCATCGTTAGGTCATCTGGAGGTCATCTGGAGGTCATTCGGAGGTTATCTAGAGGTGATCTAGATGTCATCCGTAGGTCATCTAGAGGTCATCTGGAGGTCATCCGGAGGTTATCTAGAGGTGATCTAGATGTCATGCGTAAGTCATCTAGAGGTCATTTGGAAGTCATTGGTTGGTCATCTGGAGCTCATCTGGAGGTCATCTTGAAGTGACCGTTAGGTCATCTGGAGATCATCATGAGGTCATCTGGAGGTCATCTAAAGGTCATCTGGACGTCATCTGGAGGTCATCTGAGGGCATCTGGAGGTCATCTAGAGGTCATTTGGAGGTCATCTGGAGGTCATCTGGAGGTCATCTGGAGGTGATCTGGAGGTCATCCGGAGGTTATCTAGAGGTCATCTGGAGGTCATCTGAGGGCATCTGGAGGTCATCCATAGGTCATCTAGAGGTCATCTGGAGGTCATCTGCAGGTCATCGGGAGGTCCTCTGGAGGTCATCTGGAGGCCATCTGGAGGTCATCTGGAGGTCATCTAGAGGTCATGCGTAGGTCATCTAGGAGGTCATTTGGAAGTCATTGGTTGGTCATCTGGAGCTCATCTGGAGGTCATCTTGAAGTGACCGTTAGGTCATCTGGAGATCATTATGAGGTCATCTGGAGGTCATCTAAAGGTCATCTGGAGGTCATCTGGAGGTCATCTGAGGGCATCTGGAGGTCATCCATAGGTCATCTAGAGGTCATCTGGAGGTCATCTGCAGGTCATCGGGAGGTCCTCTGGAGGTCATCTGGAGGCCATCTGGAGGTCATCTGGAGGTCATCTAGAGGTCATGCGTAGGTCATCTAGAGGTCATTTGGAAGTCATTGGTTGGTCATCTGGAGCTCATCTGGAGGTCATCTTGAAGTGATCGTTAGGTCATCTGGAGTTCATCAGGAGGTCCTCTGGAGGTCATCTGGAGGTCATCTGGAGGTCATCTGGAGGTCATCTGGAGGTCATCTGGAGGTTATCTGGAGGTCATCTAGAGGTCATCGTAGGTCATCTAGAGGTCATTTGGAAGTCATTGGTTGGTCATCTGGAGCTCATCTGGAGGTCATCTTGGAAGTGACCGTTAGGTCATCTGGAGATCATCATGAGGTCATCTGGAGGTCATCTAAAGGTCATCTGGAGGTCATCTTTAGGTCATCTGGATGTCATCTGCAGGTCATCTGGATGTCATCTGGAGGTCATTTGGAGGTCATCTAGAGGTCATCTAGATGTCATCCATAGGTCATCTAGAGGTTATCTGGAGGTCATCTGCATGTCATCGGGAGGTCCTCTGGAGGTCATCTGGAGGCCATCTGGAGGTCATCTGGAGGTCATCTAGAGGTCATGCGTAGGTCATCTAGAGGTCATTTGGAAGTCATTGGTTGGTCATCTGGAGCTCATCTGGAGGTCATCTTGAAGTGACCGTTAGGTCATCTGGAGATCATCATGAGGTCATCTGGAGGTCATCTAAAGGTCATCTGGAGGTCATCTTTAGGTCATCTGGATGTCATCTGCAGGTCATCTGGATGTCATCTGGAGGTCATTTGGAGGTCATCTAGAGGTCATCTAGATGTCATCCATAGGTCATCTAGAGGTTATCTGGAGGTCATCTGCATGTCATCGGGAGGTCCTCTGGAGGTCATCTGGAGGCCATCTGGAGGTCATCTGGAGGTCATCTAGAGGTCATGCGTAGGTCATCTAGAGGTCATTTGGAAGTCATTGGTTGGTCATCTGGAGCTCATCTGGAGGTCATCTTGAAGTGATCGTTAGGTCATCTGGAGTTCATCAGGAGGTCCTCTGGAGGTCATCTGGAGGTCATCTGGAGGTCATCTGGAGGTCATCAAGAGGTCACCTGGAGGTCATCTGGAGGTCATCTGGAGGTCATCTGGAGGACATCGTTAGGTCATCTGGAGGTCATCTGGAGGTCATCCGGAGGTCATCTAGAGGTCATCTAGATGTCATCCGTAGGTCATCTGTAGGTCATCAGGAGGTCCTCTGTAGGTCATCTGGAGATCATCTGGAGGTCATCGTTAGGTCATCTGGAGGTCATCTGGAGGTCATCTGGAGGTCATCTAGATGTCATCCGAAGGTCATATAGAGGTCATCTGAAGGTCATCTGGAGGTCATCGGGAGGTCATCTGGAGGTCATCTGGAGGTCATCCGGAGGTCATCTAGAGGTCATCTTGAGGTCATCTGAGGGCATCTGGAGGTCATCTAGAGGTCATTTGGAGGTCATCGTTAGGTCATCTGGATGTCATCTGGAGGTCATCTAGAGGTCATCCGGAGGTCATCTAGAGGTCATCTGGAGGTCATCCGGAGGTCAACGGGAGGTCCACTGAAGGTCATCTAGAGGTCATGTGGAGGTCATCGTTAGGTCATCTGCAGGTCATCTGGATGTCATCTGGAGGTCATCCGGAGGTCATCTAGAAGTCATCTAGATGTCATCCGTAGGTCATCGAGCGTCATCTGGAGGTCATCTGGAGGTCATGGGGAGGTGCTCTGGCGGTCATCTGTAGGTGATTGTTAGGTCATCTATGGGTCATCTGGAGGTCATCAAGAGGTCACCTGGAGGTCATCTGGAGGTCATAGGGAGGTCCTATGGAGGTCATCTGGAGGTCATCTGGAGGACATCGTTAGCTCATCTGGAGGTCATCTGGAGGTCATCTGGAGGTCATCCGGAGGTCATCTAGTGGTCATCTAGATGTCATCCGTAGGTCATCAATAGGTCATCTGGAGGTCATCTGGAGGTCATAGGGAGGTCCTATGGAGATCATCTGGAGGTCATCTGGAGGTCATCTGGAGGTCATCCGGAGGTCATCTAGAGGTCATCTAGATGTCATCCGTAGGTCATCTATAGGTCATCTGGAGGTCATCTGGAGGTCATAGGGAGGTCCTCTGGAGGTCATCTGGAGGTCATCTGGAGGTCATCTGGAGGTCATCTAGAGGTCATCAAGAGGTCATCTGGAAGTCATCTGGAAGTCATTTAGAGATCATCTGGAGATCATCTGGAGGTCATCCGGAGGTCATCTAGAAGTCATCTAGATGTCATCCGTAGGTCATCGAGCGTCATCTGGAGGTCATCTGGAGGTCATCTGGAGGTCATCTGGAGGTCATAGGGAGGTCCTCTGGAGGTCATCTAGAGGTCATCTAGAGGTCATCTGGAAGTCATCGTTTGGTCCTCTGGAGGTTATCTGGAGCTCATCTGGAGGTCATCTGGAGGTGATCGTTAGGTCATCTGGAGGTCATCTGGAGGTCATCTAGAGGTCATCTGAGGGTCATTGGGAGGTCATCGGGAAGTCATCTGGAGGTCGTCTGGAGGTCATCTAGATGTCATCTGTAGGTCATCTGAAGGTCATCTAGAGGTCATCCGGAGGTCACGTGGATGTCATCTAGAGGTCATCCGGAGGTCATCTAGAGGTCATCTGGAGGTCATCTGAGGGCATCTGGAGGTCATCTGGAGGTCATCTGGACGTCATCGTTAGGTCATCTGGAGGTCATCGTTAGGTCATCTGGAGGTCATCTGGAGGTCATCTGCAGGTCATCCGGAGGTCATCTAGAGGTCATCTATATGTCATCCGTAGGTCATCTAGAGTTCATCTGGAGGTCATCTGGAGGTCATCTGGAGATCATCGGGAGGTCCTCTGGTGGTCATCTAGAGGCCATGTGGAGGTCATCTGGAGGTCATCGCTAGGTCATCGGGAGATCATCAAGAGGTTATCTGGAGGTCATCTGGGGGTCATCTGGAGGTCATCCGGAGGTCATCTAGAGGTCATCTGGAGATCATCAGCAAGTCCTCTGTAGGTCATCTGGAGGTCATCTCGAGGTCATCGTTAAGTCATCTGGAGGTCATCTGGAGGTAATCCGGGAGTCATCTAGAGGTCATTTAGATGTAATCCGTAGGTCATATAGAGGTCATCTGGAGGTCATCTGGAGGTCATCGGGAGGTCCTCTGGAGGTCATCTGGAGTCCATCTGGAGCTCATCTGGAGGTCATCGCTAGGTCATCGAGAGATCATCTGGAGGTCATCTAGAGGTCATCCGGAGGTCATATAAAGGTCATCTAGAGGTAATTTTGAAGTCATCGTCTGGTCATCTGGAGGTCATCTGGAGGTCATCGTTAGGTCATCTGGAGGTCATCTGGAGGTCGTCTGGATGTCATCTAGAGGACATCTGTAGGTCATCTGGAAGTCATCTAGAGGTCATCTGGAGGTCATCTGAGGGCATCTAGAGGTCATCCGGAGGTCATCTAAAGGTAATCTGGAGGTCATCTGAGGGCATCTAGAGGTCATCTAGAGATCACTTGGAAGTCATCGTTTGGTCATTTGGAGGTCATCTGGAGGTCATCTGGAGGTCATCGTTAGGTCATCTGGAGGTCATCTAGAGGTCATCTGGAGGTCATCTGAAAGTCATCTAGAGATCATCTGAGGTCATCTGGAAGTGATCGTTAGGTCATCTGGAGGTCATCTGGAGCTCATCTAGAGGTCGTCTGGAGGTCATCTGGAGCTCATCTGGAGGTCATCTGGAGGTCATCGTTAGGTCATCTGGAGGTCATCTAGAGGTCATCTGGAGGTCATCTGAAAGTCATCTAGAGATCATCTGGAGGTCATCTGGAAGTGATCGGTAGGTCATCTGGAGGTCATCTGGAGCTCATCTAGAGGTCATCTGGAGGTCATATGGAGGTCATCTAGAGGTCATCTGGAGGTCATCTGAAAGTCATCTAGAGATCATCTGGAGGTCATCTGGAGGTCATCTAGAGGTCATGCGTAGGTCATCTAGAGGTCATTTGGAAGTCATTGGTTGGTCATCTGGAGCTCATCTGGAGGTCATCTTGAAGTGACCGTTAGGTCATCTGGAGATCATCATGAGGTCATCTGGAGGTCATCTAGAGGTCATCTGGAGGTTATCTGGAGGTCATCTGAGGGCATCTGGAGGTCATCTGGAGGTCATCGTTAGGTCATCTGGAGGTCATCTGGAGGTCATTCGGAGGTCACCCGGAGGTCATCTAGAGGTCATCCGGAGGTCATCTAGAGGTCATCTGGAGGTCATCTGGAGGTCATCGTTAGGTCATCTGGAGGTCATCTGGAGGTCATTCGGAGGTTATCTAGAGGTGATCTAGATGTCATCCGTAGGTCATCTAGAGGTCATCTGGAGGTCATCCGGAGGTTATCTAGAGGTGATCTAGATGTCATGCGTAAGTCATCTAGAGGTCATTTGGAAGTCATTGGTTGGTCATCTGGAGCTCATCTGGAGGTCATCTTGAAGTGACCGTTAGGTCATCTGGAGATCATCATGAGGTCATCTGGAGGTCATCTAAAGGTCATCTGGAGGTCATCTGGAGGTCATCTGAGGGCATCTGGAGGTCATCTAGAGGTCATTTGGAGGTCATCTGAGGGCATCTGGAGGTCATCAATAGGTCATCTAGAGGTCATCTGGAGGTCATCTGCAGGTCATCGGGAGGTCCTCTGGAGGTCATCTGGAGGCCATCTGGAGGTCATCTGAGGGCATCTGGAGGTCATCAATAGGTCATCTAGAGGTCATCTGGAGGTCATCTGCAGGTCATCGGGAGGTCCTCTGGAGGTCATCTGGAGGCCATCTGGAGGTCATCTGGAGGTCATCTAGAGGTCATGCGTAGGTCATCTAGAGGTCATCTGGAGGTCATCCGGAGGTTATCTAGAGGTGATCTAGATGTCATCCGTAGGTCATCTAGAGGTCATCTGGAGGTCATCCGGAGGTTATCTAGAGGTGATCTAGATGTCATGCGTAAGTCATCTAGAGGTCATTTGGAAGTCATTGGTTGGTCATCTGGAGCTCATCTGGAGGTCATCTTGAAGTGACCGTTAGGTCATCTGGAGATCATCATGAGGTCATCTGGAGGTCATCTAAAGGTCATCTGGAGGTCATCTGGAGGTGATCTGGAGGTCATCCGGAGGTTATCTAGAGGTCATCTGGAGGTCATCTGAGGGCATCTGGAGGTCATCAATAGGTCATCTAGAGGTCATCTGGAGGTCATCTGCAGGTCATGGGAGGTCCTCTGGAGGTCATCTGGAGGCCATCTGGAGGTCATCTGGAGGTCATCTAGAGGTCATGCATGTAGGTCATCTAGAGGTCATTTGGAAGTCATTGGTTGGTCATCTGGAGCTCATCTGGAGGTCATCTTGAAGTGACCGTTAGGTCATCTGGAGATCATCATGAGGTCATCTGGAGGTCATCTAAAGGTCATCTGGAGGTCATCTGGAGGTCATCTGAGGGCATCTGGAGGTCATCCATAGGTCATCTAGAGGTCATCTGGAGGTCATCTGCAGGTCATCGGGAGGTCCTCTGGAGGTCATCTGGAGGCCATCTGGAGGTCATCTGGAGGTCATCTAGAGGTCATGCGTAGGTCATCTAGAGGTCATTTGGAAGTCATTGGTTGGTCATCTGGAGCTCATCTGGAGGTCATCTTGAAGTGATCGTTAGGTCATCTGGAGTTCATCAGGAGGTCCTCTGGAGGTCATCTGGAGGTCATCTGGAGGTCATCTGGAGGTCATCTGGAGGTCATCTGGATGTTATCTGGAGGTCATCTAGAGGTCATGCGTAGGTCATCTAGAGGTCATTTGGAAGTCATTGGTTGGTCATCTGGAGCTCATCTGGAGGTCATCTTGAAGTGACCGTTAGGTCATCTGGAGATCATCATGAGGTCATCTGGAGGTCATCTAAAGGTCATCTGGAGGTCATCTTTAGGTCATCTGGATGTCATCTGCAGGTCATCTGGATGTCATCTGGAGGTCATTTGAGGTCATCTAGAGGTCATCTAGATGTCATCCATAGGTCATCTAGAGGTTATCTGGAGGTCATCTGCATGTCATCGGGAGGTCCTCTGGAGGTCATCTGGAGGCCATCTGGAGGTCATCTGGAGGTCATCTAGAGGTCATGCGTAGGTCATCTAGAGGTCATTTGGAAGTCATTGGTTGGTCATCTGGAGCTCATCTGGAGGTCATCTTGAAGTGACCGTTAGGTCATCTGGATGTCATCTGCAGGTCATCTGGATGTCATCTGGAGGTCATTTGGAGGTCATCTAGAGGTCATCTGGTGGTCATCTGGTGGTCATTTGGAGGTCATCTGTAGGTGATTGTTACGTCATCTATGGGTCATCTAGAGGTCATCAAGAGGTCACCTGGAGGTCATCTGGAGGTCATCTGGAGGTCATCTGGAGGACATCGTTAGGTCATCTGGAGGTCATCTGGAGGTCATCCGGAGGTCATCTAGAGGTCATCTAGATGTCATCCGTAGGTCATCTGTAGGTCTTCAGGAGGTCCTCTGTAGGTCATCTGGAGATCATCTGGAGGTCATCGTTAGGTCATCTGGAGGTCATCTGGAGGTCATCTGGAGGTCATCTAGATGTCATCCGAAGGTCATATAGAGGTCATCTGAAGGTCATCTGGAGGTCATCGGGAGGTCATCTGGAGGTCATCTGGAGGTCATCCGGAGGTCATCTACAGGTCATCTTGAGGTCATCTGAGGGCATCTGGAGGTCATCTAGAGGTCATTTGGAGGTCATCGTTAGGTCATCTGGATGTCATCTGGAGGTCATCTAGAGGTCATCCGGAGGTCATCTAGAGGTCATCTGGAGGTCATCCGGAGGTCAACGGGAGGTCCACTGAAGGTCATCTAGAGGTCATGTGGAGGTCATCGTTAGGTCATCTGCAGGTCATCTGGATGTCATCTGGAGGTCATCCGGAGGTCATCTAGAAGTCATCTAGATGTCATCCGTAGGTCATCGAGCGTCATCTGGAGGTCATCTGGAGGTCATGGGGAGGGCTTGGGGGTCATCTGTAGGTGATTGTTAGGTCATCTATGGGTCATCTGGAGGTCATCAAGAGGTCACCCTGGAGGTCATCTGGAGGTCATAGGGAGGTCCTATGGAGGTCATCTGGAGGTCATCTGGAGGACATCGTTAGGTCATCTGGAGGTCATCTGGAGGTCATCTGGAGGTCATCCGGAGGGTCATCTAGATGTCATCTGGAGGTCATCTGTAGGTCACAAGGTCATGGAGGTCATCTGGAGGTCATAGGGAGGTCCTATGGAGGTCATCTGGAGGTCATCTGGAGGTCATCTGGAGGTCATCCGGAGGTCTGCCCGAGGGGTTTTAGGTCATCTGGAGGTCATCTGGAGGTCATAGGGAGGTCCTCTGGAGGTCATCTGGAGGTCATCTGGAGGTCATCTGGAGGTCATCTGGAAGTCATTTAGAGATCATCTGGAGATCATCTGGAGGTCATCCGGAGGTCATCTAGAAGTCATCTAGATGTCATCCGTAGGTCATCGAGCGTCATCTGGAGGTCATCTGGAGGTCATCTGGAGGTCATCTGGAGAGGTCTCTAGAGGTCATCTAGAGGTCATCTGGATGGTCATCTGGAGGTTATCTGGAGGTCATCTGGTAGGTCATCTGGAGGTCATCTGGAGGTCATCTGGAGGTCATCTGGAGGTCATCTGGGAGGTCATCGGGAGGTCATCTGGAGGTCATCTGGGAGGTCATCTGGAGGTCATCTGTAGGTCATCTGAAGGTCATCTAGAGGTCATCTGGAGGTCACCTGGATGTCATCTGGAGGTCATCTGGAGGTCATCTAGAGGTCATCTGGGAGGTCATCTGGAGGGCATCGAGGTCATCTGGAGGTCATCTGGAGGTCATCGTGAGGTCATCTGGAGGTCATCTGGAGGCTTGGAGGTCATCTGGAGGTCATCGAGGTCACGAGGTCATCTAGAGGTCATCTGGAGGTCATCGTTAGGTCATCTGGAGGTCATCTGGAGGTCATCTGGAGTGTCATCTGGAGGTCATCTAGAGGTCATCTAGGAGTCATCTAGAGGTCATCTGGAGATCATCTGGAGGTCATCTGAGGGCAACTGGAGGTCATCTAGAGGTCATCTGGGAGTCAGTTTGGTCATCTGGAGGTCATCCGGAGGTCATCTAGAGGTCATCTGAGGTCATCTGCACCTGGGAGGTCATCTGGAGGTCATCTGGAGGTCGCTTGGGGTCATTTGAGGTCATCTAGAGGTCATCCGGAGGTCATCTAGAGGTCATCTGGAGGTCATCTGGAGGTCATCTAGAGGTCATCTGGAGGTCATCTGGAGGCCATCTGGAGGTCATCTGGAGGTCATCCGGAGGTCACTGGGAGATCATCAAGAGGTCATCTGGAGGTCATCTGGAGGTCATCGTTAGGTCATCTGGGAGGTCATCTGGAGGTCATCTGGAGGTCATCCGGAAGTCATCTAGAGGTCATCTGGAGGTCATCTAGAGGTCATCTGGAGGTCATCTGGAGGTAATCCAGAGGTCATCTGGAGGTCATCCGGAGGTCATCTGAGGTCATCTGGAGGTCATCGGGAGGTCCTCTGGAGGTCATCTAGAGGTCATCCAGAGGTCATCTGGAAGTCATCCAGAGGTCATCTGGAGGTCATCTGGAGGTCATCTAGAGGTCATCTGGAGGTCATCTGGAGGTCATCCGGAGGTCATCTGGAGGTCATCTGGAGGTCATCTGGAGGTCATCTGGAGGTCATCTGGAGGTCATCGGGAGGTCCTCTGGAGGTCATCTGGAGGTCATCGGGAGGTCATCTGGAGGTCATCTGGAGGTCATCTAGAGGTCATCTGGAGGTCATCTGGAGGTCATCTGGAGGTCATCTGAGAGGTCATCCAGAGGTCATCTAGAGGTCATCTGGAGGTCATCTAGAGGTCATCTGGAGGTCATCTAGAGGTCATCTGGGGTCAGGTCATCTGGAGGTCATCTGGAGGTCATCGTTAGGTCATCTGGAGGTCATCTAGAGGTCATCTGGAGGTCATCTGGAGGTCATCTAGAGGTCATCTGGAGGTCATCCGGAGGTCATCTAGAGGTCATCTGGAGGTCATCTGGAGGTCATCTGGAGGTCATCTGGAGGTCATCCGGAGGTCATCTGGAGGTCATCTAGAGGTCATCCGGAGGTCAGAGGTCATCTGGAGGTCATCTGGAGGTCATCTAGAGGTCATCTGGAGGTCATCTGGAGGCCATCTAGAGGTCATCTGGAGGTCATCCGGAGGTCATCTAGAGGTCATCTGGAGGTCATCTGGAGGTCATCTGGAGGTCATCTGGAGGTCATCTGGAGGTCATCTGGAGGTCATCTGGAGGTCATCTGGAGGTCATCTGGAGGTCATCCGGAGGTCATCTAGAGGTCATCCAGAGGTCATCTGGAAGTCATCTAGAGGTCATCTGGAGGTCATCTGGAGGTCATCTAGAGGTCATCTGGAGGTCATCTGGAGGTCATCTGGAGGTCATCTGGAGGTCATTGAGGTCATCTGGATGTCATCGTGGGAGCGTCATCTGGAGGTCATCTGGAGGTCATGGGGAGGTCCGGCGGTCATCTGTAGGTGATTGTTAGGTCATCTAGAGGTCATCTTGGAGGTCAAGAGGTCACTCTGGAGGTCATCTGGAGGTCATTAGGGAGGTCCTATGGAGGTCATCTGGAGGTCATCTGGAGGACACGTGAGGTCATCTGGAGGTCATCTGGAGGTCATCTGGAGGTCATCCGGAGGTCATCTAGAGGCCATCTGGATGTCATCCGTAGGTCATCAAGAGGTCATCTAGAGGTCATCTGGAGGTCATCTGGAGGTCATCTGGAGGTCATCTGGAGGTCATCTAGAGGTCATCTGGAGGTCATCCGGAGGTCATCTAGAGGTCATCTAGAGGTCATCTGGAGGTCATCTGGAGGTCATAGGGAGGTCCTCTGGAGGTCATCTGGAGGTCATCTGGAGGTCATCTGGAGGTCATCTGGAAGTCATTTAGGAGGTCATCTGGAGGTCATCTGAGGTCATCCGGAGGTCATCTAGAAGTCATCTAGAGGTCATCCGGAGGTCATCCGAGCGTCATCTGGAGGTCATCTGGAGGTCATAGGGAGGTCCTCTGGAGGTCATCTAGAGGTCATCTAGAGGTCATCTGGAAGTCATCGTTTGGTCCTCTGGAGGTTATCTGGAGGTTATCTGGAGCTCATCTGGAGGTCATCTGGAGGTCATCTAGTTAGGTCATCTGGAGGTCATCTGGAGGTCATCTAGAGGTCATCTGAGGGTCATCTGGGAGGTCATCGGGAGGTCATCTGGAGGTCTTCTGGAGGTCATCTAGAGGTCATCTGTAGGTCATCTGGAGGTCATCTAGAGGTCATCCGGAGGTCACCTGGATGTCATCTAGAGGTCATCCGGAGGCCATCTAGAGGTCATCTGGAGGTCATCTGAGGGCATCTGGAGGTCATCTAGAGGTCATCTGGAGGTCATCTTAGGTCATCTGGAGGTCATGTTAGAGGTCATCTGGAGGTCATCCGGAGGTCATCCGGAGGTCATCTAGAAGTCATCTAGAGGTCATCCGTAGGTCATCGAGCGTCATCTGGAGGTCAACTGGAGGTCATAGGGAGGTCATCTGGAGGTCATCTAGAGGTCATCTAGAGGTCATCTGGAAGTCATCTGGAGGTCATCTGGAGATCATCTGAAGGTCATCTGAGGGCAACTGGAGGTCATCTAGAGGTCATTTGGAAGTCATCGTTTGGTCATCTGGAGGTCATCCGGAGGTCATATAGAGGTCATCTGGAGGTCAGGAGGTCCTCTGGAGGTCATCTGGAGGTCATCTCTTCAGAGGCAGAGGTCATCTGGAGGTCATCTGGAGGTCATCTAGAGGTCATCCGGAGGTCATCTAGAGGTCATCTGGAGGTCATCTGGAGGTCATCGGGAGGTCCTCTGGAGGTCATCTGGAGGTCATCTGGAGGTCATCTGGAGGTCATCTGGAGGTCATCTGGAGGTCATCTAGAGGTCATCTGGAGGTCATCTGGAGGTCATCCGGAGGTCATCTAGAGGTCATCCAGAGGTCATCTGGAGGTCATCGAGAGGTCATCCAGAGGTCATCCAGAGGTCATCTGGAGGTCATCTGGAGGTCATCTGGAGGTCATCGGGAGGTCATCTGGAGGTCATCTAGAGGTCATCCAGATGTCATCCGGAGGTCATCTAGAGGTCATCTGGAGGTCATCTGGAGGTCATCGGGAGGTCCTCTGGAGGTCATCTAGAGGTCATCTGGAGGTCATCTGGAGGTCATCTAGAGGTCATCCGGAGGTCATCTAGAGGTCATCTGGAGGTCATCTGGAGGTCATCGGGAGGTCATCTGGAGGTCATCTGGAGGTCATCTGGAGGTCATCTAGAGGTCATCCAGATGTCATCAGGAGGTCATCTAGAGGTCATCTGGAGGTCATCTGGAGGTCATCGGGAGGTCCTCTGGAGGTCATCTGGAGGTCACCTAGAGGTCATCTGGAGGTCATCTGGAGGTCATCTAGAGGTCATATGGAGGTCATCTGGAGGTCATCTGGAGGTCATCTAGAGGTCATCCGGAGGTCATCTAGAGGTCATCTGGAGGTCATCTAGAGGTCATCTGGAGGTCATCTAGAGGTCATCTGGAGGTCATCCAGAGGTCATCTGGAGGTCATCGGGAGGTCATCTGGAGGTCATCTGGAGGTCATCTGGAGGTCATCTGGAGGTCATCTAGAGGTCATCTGGAGGTCATCCGGAGGTCATCTAGAGGTCATCTGGAGGTCATCTGGAGGTCATCTGGAGGTCATCTGGAGGTCATCTGGAGGTCATCGTTAGGTCATCTGGAGGTCATCTAGAGGTCATCCGGAGGTCATCTAGAGGTCATCTGAAGGTCATCTGGTGGTCATCTGGAGAGGTCCTCTGGAGGTCATCTGGAGGTCATCTGGAGGTCATCTGGAGGTCATCCAGACGTCATCCGTAGGTCATCTAGAGGTCATCTGGAGGTCATCTGGAGGTCATAGGGAGGTCCTCTGGAGGTCATCTGGAGGTCATCTGGAGGTCATCTGGAGGACATCGTTAGGTCATCTGGAGGTCATCTGGAGGTCATCTGGAGGTCATCTGGAGGTCATCTAGAGGTCATCCAGAGGTCATCTGGAAGTCATCTAGAGGTCATCTTGAGGTCATCTGGAGGTCATCAAGAGGTCACCTGGAGGTCATCTGGAGGTCATCTGGAGGTCATCTGGAGGACATCTGGAGGTCATCTGGAGGTCATCCAGATGTCATCCGTAGGTCATCTAGAGGTCATCTGGAGGTCATCTGGAGGTCATAGGGAGGTCCTCTGGAGGTCATCTGGAGGTCATCTGGAGGTCATCTGGAGGACATCGTTAGGTCATCTGGATGTCATCTGGAGGCCATCTGGAGGTCATCTGGAGGTCATCGCGAAGTCATCAGGGAGATCATCAAGAGGTCATCTGGAGGTCATCTGGAGGTCATCCGGAGGTCATCCAGAGGTCATCCAGAGGTCATCTGATGGTCATCGAGAGGTCATCCAGAGGTCATCAAGAGGTCATCCAGAGGTCATCTGGAAGTCATCCGGAGGTCATCTGAGGTCATCTGGAGGTCATCTAGAGGTCATCTAGAGGTCATCTAGAGGTCATCTGGAGGTCATCTGGAGGTCATCGGGAGGTCATCTGGAGGTCATCTGGAGGCCATCTAGAGGTCATCTGGAGGTCATCTAGAGGTCATCTGGAGGTCATCTAGAGGTCATCTGGAGGTCATCTGGAGGTCATCGTTAGGTCATCTGGTGGTCATCTGGAGGTCATCCGTAGGTCATCTGGGAGGTCATCCAGATGTCATCCGTAGGTCATAGAGGTCATCTGGAGGTCATCTGGAGGTCATCGGGAGGTCCTCTGGAGGTCATCTGGAGGTCATCTAGAGGTCATCTGGAGGTCATCTGGAGGTCATCTAGAGGTCATCTGGAGGTCATCTGGAGGTCATCTGGAGGTCATCTAGAGGTCATCCGGAGGTCATCTAGAGGTCATCTGGAGGTCATCTGAGGTCATCTAGAGGTCATCTAGAGGTCATCTGGGCGTCATCGTTAGGTCATCTGGAGGTCATCGTTAGGTCATCTGGAGGTTATCTGGAGCTCATCTGCAGGTCATCTGGAGAGGATCGTTAGGTCATCTGGAGGTCATCCGGAGGTCATATAGAGGTCATCTGGAGGTCATCAGGAGGTCCTCTGTAGGTCATCTGGAGATCATCTGGAGGTCATCGTTAGGTCATCGTTAGGTCATCTGGAGGTCATCTAGATGTCATCCGTAGGTCATCTAGAGGTCATCTGAAGGTCATCTGGTGGTCATCGGGAGGTCCTCTGGAGGTCATCTGGAGGTCATCTGGAGGTCATCTGGAGGTCATCCAGATGTCATCTGGAGGTCATCTAGAGGTCATCTGGAGGTCATCTGGAGGTCATAGGGAGGTCCTCTGGAGGTCATCTGGAGGTCATCTGGAGGTCATCTGGAGGACATCGTTAGGTCATCTGGATGTCATCTGGAGGTCATCTGGAGGTCATCCGGAGGTCATCTAGAGGTCATCCAGAGGTCATCTGGAGGTCATCTAGAGGTCATCTGGAGGTCATCTGGAGGTCATCCAGAGGTCATCTGGAGGTCATCTGGAGGTCATCTGGAGGTCATCTGGAGGACATCGTTAGGTCATCTGGAAGTCACCTGGAGGTCATCTGGAGGTCATCTGGAGGTTATCTAGATGTCATCCGTAGGTCATCTAGAGGTCATCTGAAGGTCATCTGGTGGTCATCGGGAGGTCCTCTGGAGGTCATCTGGAGGCCATCTGGAGGTCATCTGGAGGTCATCCAGAGGTCATCCGGAGGTCATCTAGAGGTCATCTGGAGGTCATCTGGAGGTCATAGGGAGGTCCTCTGGAGGTCATCTGGAGGTCATCTGGAGGTCATCTGGAGGACATCGTTAGGTCATCTGGATGTCATCTGGAGGTCATCTGGAGGTCATCCGGAGGTCATCTAGAGGTCATCTGGATGTCATCCGTAGGTCATCTAGAGGTCATCTGGAGGTCATCTGGAGGTCATAGGGAGGTCCTCTGGAGGTCATCTGGAGGCCATCTGGAGGTCATCTGGAGGTCATCGCTAGGTCATCGCGAGATCATCTGGAGGTTATCTGGAGGTCATCTAGAGGTCATCCAGAGGTCATCTGGAAGTCATCTAGAGATCATCTTGAGGTCATCTGGAGGTCATCCAGAGGTCATCTGGAGGCCATCTGGAGGTCATCTGGAGGTCATCGCTAGGTCATCGCGAGGTCATCTGGAGGTTATCTGGAGGTCATCTAGAGGTCATCCAGAGGTCATCTGGAAGTCATCTAGAGATCATCTTGAGGTCATCTGGAGGTCATCAAGAGGTCATCTGGAGGTCATCGGGAGGTCATCTAGAGGTCATCTGGAAGTCATCTAGAGGTCATCTGGAGGTCATCTGAAGGTCATCTGAGGGCAACTGGAGGTCATCTAGAGGTCATTTGGAAGTCATCGTTTGGTCATCTGGAGGTCATCCGGAGGTCATATAGAGGTCATCTGGAGGTCATCAGGAGGTCCTCTGTAGGTCATCTGGAGGTCATCTAGAGGTCATCGTTAGGTCATCTGGAGGTCATCTAGATGTCATCCGTAGGTCATCTAGAGGTCATCTGGAAGGTCATCTGGAGGTCATCGGGAGATCCTCTGGAGGTCATCTGGAGGCCATCTGGAGGTCATCTGGAGGTCATCGCTAAGTCATCGGGAGGTCATCAAGAGGTCATCTGGAGGTCATCTGGAGGTCAATGTGAGGTCATCTGGAGGTCATCTGGAGGTCATCGGTAGGTCATCGAGAGGTCATCCAGATGTCATCAGGAGGTCCTCTGTAGGTCATCTGGAGGTCATCTGGAGGTCATCGGTAGGTCATCTGGAGGTCATCTAGATGTCATCCGTAGGTCATCTAGAGGTCATCTGAAGGTCATCTGGTGGTCATCGGGAGGTCCTCTGGAGGTCATCTAGAGGCCATCTGGAGGTCATCTGGAGGTCATCGCTAAGTCATCGGGAGGTCATCAAGAGGTCATCTGGAGGTTATCTGGAGGTCATCGTTAGGTCATCTGGTGGTCATCTGGAGGTCATCCGTAGGTCATCTAGAGGTCATTCAGATGTCATCCGTAGGTCATATGGAGGTCATCTGGAGGTCATCTGGAGGTCATCGGGAGGTCCTCTGGAGGTCATCTGGAGGTCATCTGGAGGTCACCTAGAGGTCATCTGGAGGTCATCTGGAGGTCATCTAGAGGTCATATGGAGGTCATCTGGAGGTCATCTGGAGGTCATCTAGAGGTCATCCGGAGGTCATCTAGAGGTCATCTGGAGATCATCTGAGGGCATCTGGAGGTCATCTAGAGGTCATCTGGGCGTCATCGTTAGGTCATCTGGAGGTCATCGTTAGGTCATCTGGAGGTTATCTGGAGCTCATCTGCAGGTCATCTGGAGAGGATCGTTAGGTCATCTGGCGGTCATCAGGAGGTCCTCTGGATGTCATCTGGAGGTCATCTGGAGGTCATCTGGAGGTCATCGGGAGGTCATCTGGAGGTCATCTAGAGGTCATCCGTAGGTCATCTAGAGGTCATCTGGAGGTCATCTGGAGGTCATCTGGAGGTCATCTGGAGGTCATCTGGAGGCCATCTGGAGGTCATCTGGAGGTCATCCAGATGTCATCCGTAGGTCATCTAGAGGTCATCTGGAGGTCATCTGGAGGTCATAGGGAGGTCCTCTGGAGGTCATCTGGAGGTCATCTGGAGGACATCGTTAGGTCATCTGGATGTCATCTGGAGGTCATCTGGAGGTCATCCGGAGGTCATCTAGAGGTCATCTAGATGTCATCCGTAGGTCATCTAGAGGTCATCTGGAGGTCATCTGGAGGTCCTCTGGAGGTCATCTGGAGGCCATCTGGAGGTCATCTGGAGGTCATCGCTAGGTCGTCGCGAGATCATCTGGAGGTTATCTGGAGGTCATCTAGAGGTCATCCAGAGGTCATCTGGAAGTCATCTAGAGATCATCTTGAGGTCATCTGGAGGTCATCAAGAGGTCACCTGGAGGTCATCTGGAGGTCATCTGGAGGTCATCTGGAGGACATCGTTAGGTCATCTGGATGTCATCTGGAGGTCATCTGGAGGTCATCTGGAGGTCATCTAGAGGTCATCTAGATGTCATCCGTAGGTCATCTATAGGTCATCTGGAGGTCATCTGGAGGTCATAGGATCCTCTGGGAGGTCATCTGAAGGCCATCTGGAGGTCATCTGGAGGTCATCGCTAGGTCATCGGGAGATCATCTGGACGTCATCTGGAGGTCATCTGGAGGTCATCTAGAGGTCATCTGGAAGTCATTTAGAGATCATCTGGATATCATCTGGAGGTCATCTGAGGGCATCTGGAGGTCATCTATAGGTCATTTGGAAGTCATCGTTTGGTCCTCTGGAGGTTATCTGGAGCACATCTGGAGGTCATCTGGAGGTGATCGTTAGGTCATCTGGAGGTCATCTGGAGGTCATCTAGAGGTCATCTGTAGGTCATCTGGGAGGTCATCGGGAGGTCATCTGAGAGGTCTTCTGGAGGTCATCTAGATGTCATCTGTAGGTCATCTGAAGGTCATTTAGAGGTCATCCGGAGGTCATCTGGAGGTCATCTAGAGGTCATCCGGAGGTCATCTAGAGGTCATCTGGAGGTCATCTGGAGGTCATCTAGAGGTCATCTGGAGGTCATCTGGTGGTCATCTAGAGGTCATATGGGAGGTCATCTGGAGGTCATCTGGAGGTCATCTAGAGGTCATCAGGAGGTCATCTAGAGGTCATCTGGAGGTCATCTGAGGGCATCTGGAGGTCATCTAGAGGTCATCTGGACGTCATCGTTAGGTCATCTGGAGGCCATCTGGAGGTCAGCGTTAGGTCATCTGGAGGTCATCTGGAGGTCATCCGGAGGTCATCTAGAAGTCATCTAGATGTCATCCGTAGGTCATCGAGCGTCATCTGGAGGTCATCTGGAGGTCATCGGGAGGTCCTCTGGAGGTCATCTAGAGGTCATCTAGAGGTCATCTGGAAGTCATCTAGAGGTCATCTGGAGGTCATCTGAAGGTCATCTGAGGGCAACTGGAGGTCATCTAGAGGTCATTTGGAAGTCATCGTTTGGTCATCTGGAGGTCATCCGGAGGTCATAGAGGTCATCTGGAGGTCATCAGGAGGTCCTCTGGAGGTCATCTGGAGGTCATCTGGAGGTCATCGTTAGGTCATCTGGAGGTCATCTAGATGTCATCCGGAGGTCATCTAGAGGTCATCTGAAGGTCATCTGGTGGTCACTCGGGAGGTCCTCTGGAGGTCATCTGGAGGCCATCTGGAGGTCATCTGGAGGTCATCAGAGGTCATCTGGAGGTCATCTGGAGGTCATCGGTAGGTCATCGAGAGGTCATCCAGATGTCATCAGGAGGTCCTGGATGTCATCTGGAGATCATCTGGAGGTCATCGTTAGGTCATCTGGAGGTCATCTAGATGTCATCCGTAGGTCATCTAGAGGTCATCTGAAGGTCATCTGGTGGTCATCGGGAGGTCCTCTGGAGGTCATCTGGAGGCCATCTGGAGGTCATCTGGAGGTCATCTAGAGTCATCGGGAGATCATCAAGAGGTCATCTGGAGGTTATCTGGAGGTCATCGTTAGGTCATCTGGATGTCATCTGGAGGTCATCAGGAGGTCCTCTGTAGGTCATCTGGAGGTCATCTGGAGGTCATCTTGAAGTGACCGTTAGGTCATCTGGAGGTCATCATGAGGTCATCTGGAGGTCATCTAAAGGTCATCTGGAGGTCATCTGGAGGTCATCTAGAGGGCATCTGGAGGTCATCTAGAGGTCATTTGGAGGTCATCTGGAGGTCATCTGGAGGTCATCTGGAGGTCATCTGGAGGTCATCCGGAGGTTATCTAGAGGTCATCTGGAGGTCATCTGAGGGCATCTGGAGGTCATCAATAGAGGTCATCTAGAGGTCATCTGGAGGTCATCTGCAGGTCATCGGGAGGTCCTCTGGAGGTCATCTGGAGGCCATCTGGAGGTCATCTGGAGGTCATCTAGAGGTCATGGAGGTCATCTAGAGGTCACTTGGAAGTCATTGGTTGGTCATCTGGAGCTCATCTGGAGGTCATCTTGAGGTGACCTAGAGGTCATCTGGAGATCATCATGAGGTCATCTGGAGGTCATCTAAAGGTCATCTGGAGGTCATCTGGAGGTCATCTGAGGGCATCTGGAGGTCATCCATAGGTCATCTAGAGGTCATCTGGAGGTCATGTCTGCAGGTCATCTGGGAGGTCCTCTGGAGGTCATCTGGAGGCCATCTGGAGGTCATCTGGAGGTCATCTAGAGGTCATCTGAGGTCATCTAGAGGTCATTTGGAAGTCATCTGGTTGGTCATCTAGAGGTCATCTGGAGGTCATCTTGGAAGTGATCGTTAGGTCATCTGGAGTTCATCTAGAGGTCCTCTGGAGGTCATCTGGAGGTCATCTGGAGGTCATCTGGAGGTCATCTGGAGGTCATCTGGAGGTTATCTGGAGGTCATCTAGAGGTCATGGAGGTCATCTAGAGGTCATTTGGAAGTCATCTGGTTGGTCATCTGGAGCTCATCTGGAGGTCATCTGGAAGTGACCGTTAGGTCATCTGGAGGTCATCATGAGGTCATCTGGAGGTCATCTAAAGGTCATCTGGGAGGTCATCTTTAGGTCATCTGGATGTCATCTGCAGGTCATCTGGATGTCAACTGGAGGTCATTTGGAGGTCATCTAGAGGTCATCTAGATGTCATCCATAGGTCATCTAGAGGTTATCTGGAGGTCATCTGCATGTCATCGGGAGGTCCTCTGGAGGTCATCTGGAGGCCATCTGGAGGTCATCTGGAGGTCATCTAGAGGTCATCCGTAGGTCATCTAGAGGTCATTTGGAAGTCATCTGGTGGTCATCTGGAGCTCATCTGGAGGTCATCTTGAAGTGACAGTTAGGTCATCTGGATGTCATCTGCAGGTCATCTGGAGGTCATCTGGAGGTCATTTGGAGGTCATCTAGAGGTCATCTGGTGGTCATCTGGTGGTCATTTGGAGGTCATCTGTAGGTGATTGTAGAGGTCATCTGGGGGTCATCTAGAGGTCATCAAGAGGTCACCTGGAGGTCATCTAGAGGTCATCTGGAGGTCATCTGGAGGACATCGTTAGGTCATCTGGAGGTCATCTGGAGGTCATCCGGAGGTCATCTAGAGGTCATCTAGAGGTCATCCGGAGGTCATCTGTAGGTCTTCAGGAGGTCCTCTGTAGGTCATCTGGAGGTCATCTGGAGGTCATCGTTAGGTCATCTGGAGGTCATCTGGAGGTCATCTGGAGGTCATCTAGATGTCATCCGAAGGTCTATAGAGGTCATCTGAAGGTCATCTGGAGGTCATCGGGAGGTCATCTGGAGGTCATCTAGAGGTCATCCGGAGGTCATCTAGAGGTCATCTGGAGGTCATCTGAGGTCATCTAGAGGTCATCTAGAGGTCATCCGGAGGTCATCTAGAGGTCATCTGAAGGTCATCTAGAGGTCATCTAGAGGTCGTCCGGAGGTCATCTAGAGGTCATCTGGAGGTCATCCGGAGGTCATCGGGAGGTCCACTGGAGGTCATCTAGAGGTCATGTGGAGGTCATCGTTAGGTCATCTGGAGGTCATCTGGAGGTCATCTGGAGGTCATCCAGAGGTCATCTAGAAGTCATCTAGATGTCATCCGGAGGTCATCGAGCGTCATCTGGAGGTCATCTGGAGGTCATGGGGAGGTGCTCTGGGAGGTCATCTGTAGGTGATTGAGGTCATCTATGGGTCATCTGGAGGTCATCAAGAGGTCACCTGGAGGTCATCTGGAGGTCATAGGGAGGTCCTATGGAGGTCATCTGGAGGTCATCTGGAGGACATCGTTAGGTCATCTGGAGGTCATCTGGAGGTCATCTGGAGGTCATCCGGAGGTCATCTAGAGGTCATCTAGATGTCATCCGTAGGTCATCAATAGGTCATCTGGAGGTCATCTGGAGGTCATAGGGAGGTCCTATGGAGGTCATCTGGAGGTCATCTGGAGGTCATCTGGAGGTCATCCGGAGGTCATCTAGAGGTCATCTATAGGTCATCTGGAGGCCATCTGGAGGTCATCTGGAGGTCATCGCTAGGTCATCGCGAGATCATCTGGAGGTTATCTGGAGGTCATCTAGAGGTCATCCAGAGGTCATCTGGAAGTCATCTAGAGGTCATCTTGAGGTCATCTGGAGGTCATCAAGAGGTCATCTGGAGGTCATAGGGAGGTCCTCTGGAGGTCATCTGGAAGTCATCTAGAGGTCATCTGGAGGTCATCTGAAGGTCATCTGAGGGCAACTGGAGGTCATCTAGAGGTCATTTGGAAGTCATCGTTTGGTCATCTGGAGGTCATCCTGGAGGTCATCTAGAGGTCATCTGGAGGTCATCAGGGAGGTCTCTGTAGGTCATCTGGAGGTCATCTGGAGGTCATCGTTAGGTCATCTGGAGGTCATCTAGAGGTCATCCGTAGGTCATCTAGAGGTTATCTGAAGGTCATCTGGTGGTCATCGGGAGGTCCTCTGGGAGGTCATCTGGAGGCCATCTGGAGGTCATCTGGAGGTCATCTAGAGGTCATCGGGAGGTCATCAAGAGGTCATCTGGAGGTCATCTGGAGGTCATCGTTAGGTCATCTGGTGGTCATCTGGAGGTCATCGGTAGGTCATCGAGAGGTCATCCAGATGTCATCAGGAGGCCCTCTGGATGTCATCTAGAGATCATCTGGAGGTCATCGTTAGGTCATCTGGAGGTCATCTAGATGTCATCCGTAGGTCATCTAGAGGTCATCTGAAGGTCATCTGGTGGTCATCGGGAGGTCCTCTGGAGGTCATCTGGAGGCCATCTAGAGGTCATCTGGAGGTCATCTAGAGGTCATCGGGAGATCATCAAGAGGTCATCTGGAGGTTATCTGGAGGTCATCGTTAGGTCATCTGGTGGTCATCTAGAGGTCATCCGTAGGTCATCTAGAGGTCATCTAGAGGTCATCCGGAGGTCATATGGAGGTCATCTGGAGGTCATCTAGAGGTCATCGGGAGGTCCTCTGGAGGTCATCTGGAGGTCATCTGGAGGTCATCTAGAGGTCATCTGGAGGTCATCCAGAGGTCATCTAGAGGTCATCTGGAGGTCATCTGGAGGTCATCTGGAGGTCATCTAGAGGTCATCCGGAGGTCATCTAGAGGTCATCTGGAGGTCATCTAGAGGTCATCTGGAGGTCATCTAGAGGTCATCTGGAGGTCATCTGGAGGTCATCTAGTTAGGTCATCTGGAGGTTATCTGGAGCTCATCTGCAGGTCATCTGAGAGGATCGTTAGGTCATCTGGAGGTCATCAGGAGGTCCTCTGGATGTCATCTAGAGGTCATCTGGAGATCATCTGGAGGTCATCGTTAGGTCATCTGGAGGTCATCTAGATGTCATCCGTAGGTCATCTAGAGGTCATCTGAAGGTCATCTGGAGGTCATCGGGAGGTCCTCTGGAGGTCATCTGGAGGCCATCTGGAGGTCATCGGGAGGTCATCCAGATGTCATCTGGAAGTCAGCTAGAGGTCATCTGAAGGTCATCTGGAGGTCATCGGGAGGTCCTCTGGAGGTCATCTAGAGGTCATCTGGAGGTCATCTAGAGGTCATCTGAAGGTCATCTAGAGGTCATCTAGAGGTCATCCGGAGGTCATCTAGAGGTCATCTAGATGTCATCCGGAGGTCATCTAGAGGTCATCTGGAGGTCATCTGGAGGTCCTCTGGAGGTCATCTGGAGGCCATCTGGAGGTCATCTGGAGGTCATCGCTAGGTCGTCGCGAGGTCATCTGGAGGTTATCTGGAGGTCATCTAGAGGTCATCCAGAGGTCATCTGGAAGTCATCTAGAGGTCATCTTGAGGTCATCTGGAGGTCATCTAGAGGTCACCTGGAGGTCATCTGGAGGTCATCTGGAGGTCATCTGGAGGACATCGTTAGGTCATCTGGATGTCATCTGGAGGTCATCTGGAGGTCATCTGGAGGTCATCTAGAGGTCATCTAGATGTCATCCGTAGGTCATCTAGAGGTCATCTGGAGGTCATCTGGAGGTCATCAGGGATATCCTCTGGAGGTCATCTGAAGGCCATCTGGAGGTCATCTGGAGGTCATCGCTAGGTCATCGGAGATCATCTGGACGTCATCTGGAGGTCATCTGGAGGTCATCTAGAGGTCATCTGGAAGTCATTTAGAGATCATCTGGAGGTCATCTGGAGGTCATCTAGAGGGCATCTGGAGGTCATCTAGAGGTCATTTGGAAGTCATCGTTTGGTCCTCTGGAGGTCATCTGGAGCACATCTGGAGGTCATCTGGAGGTCATCGAGAGGTCATCTGGAGGTCATCTGGAGGTCATCTAGAGGTCATCTGGAGGTCATTGGGAGGTCATCGGGAGGTCATCTGGAGGTCTTCTGGAGGTCATCTAGAGGTCATCTGGAGGTCATCTGGAAGGTCATTTAGAGGTCATCCGGAGGTCATGGATGTCATCTAGAGGTCATCCGGAGGTCATCTAGAGGTCATCTGGAGGTCATCTGGTGGTCACCTAGAGGTCATCTGGAGGTCATCTGGTGGTCATCTAGAGGTCATCTGGAGGTCATCTGGAGGTCATCTGGAGGTCATCTAGAGGTCATCAGGAGGTCATCTAGAGGTCATCTGGAGGTCATCTGAGGTCATCTGGAGGTCATCTAGAGGTCATCTGGAGGTCATCGTTAGGTCATCTGGAGGCCATCTGGAGGTCAGCGTGAGGTCATCTGGAGGTCATCTGGAGGTCATCTAGAGGTCATCTGGAAGTCATCTAGAGGTCATCCGTAGGTCATCGAGCGTCATCTGGAGGTCATCTGGAGGTCATAGGGAGGTCCTCTGGAGGTCATCTAGAGGTCATCTAGAGGTCATCTGGAAGTCATCTAGAGGTCATCTGGAGGTCATCTGGAGGTCATCTGAGGGCAACTGGAGGTCATCTAGAGGTCATTTGGAAGTCATCGTTTGGTCATCTGGAGGTCATCCGGAGGTCATCTAGAGGTCATCTGGAGGTCATCAGGAGGTCCTCTGTAGGTCATCTGGAGATCATCTGGAGGTCATCGTTAGGTCATCTGGAGGTCATCTAGATGTCATCCGTAGGTCATCTAGAGGTCATCTGAAGGTCATCTGGAGGTCATCGGGAGGTCCTCTGGAGGTCATCTGGAGGCCATCTGGAGGTCATCTGGAGGTCATCGTTAGGTCATCTGGAGGTCATCTGGAGGTAGGTCATCGAGAGGTCATCCAGATGTCATCAGGAGGTCCTCTGGATGTCATCTGGAGGTCATCTGGAGGTCATCTTGAGGTCATCTGGAGGTCATCTAGATGTCATCCGGAGGTCATCTAGAGGTCATCTGAAGGTCATCTGGTGGTCATCGGGAGGTCCTCTGGAGGTCATCTGGAGGCCATCTGGAGGTCATCTGGAGGTCATCGCTAAGTCATCGGGAGATCATCAAGAGGTCATCTGGAGGTTATCTGGAGGTCATCGTTAGGTCATCTGGATGTCATCTGGAGGTCATCAGGAGGTCCTCTGTAGGTCATCTGGAGGTCATCTGGAGGTCATCTTGAAGTGACCGTTAGGTCATCTGGAGATCATCATGAGGTCATCTGGAGGTCATCTAAAGGTCATCTGGAGGTCATCTGGAGGTCATCTGAGGGCATCTGGAGGTCATCTAGAGGTCATTTGGAGGTCATCTGGAGGTCATCTGGAGGTCATCTGGAGGTGATCTGGAGGTCATCCGGAGGTTATCTAGAGGTCATCTGGAGGTCATCTGAGGGCATCTGGAGGTCATCAATAGGTCATCTAGAGGTCATCTGGAGGTCATCTGCAGGTCATCGGGAGGTCCTCTGGAGGTCATCTGGAGGCCATCTGGAGGTCATCTGGAGGTCATCTAGAGGTCATGCGTAGGTCATCTAGAGGTCACTTGGAAGTCATTGGTTGGTCATCTGGAGCTCATCTGGAGGTCATCTTGAAGTGACCGTAGAGGTCATCTGGAGGTCATCATGAGGTCATCTGGAGGTCATCTAGAGGTCATCTGGAGGTCATCTGGAGGTCATCTGAGGGCATCTGGAGGTCATCCATAGGTCATCTAGAGGTCATCTGGAGGTCATCTGCAGGTCATCGGGAGGTCCTCTGGAGGTCATCTGGAGGCCATCTAGAGGTCATCTGGAGGTCATCTAGAGGTCATGCTGGAGGTCATCTAGAGGTCATTTGGAAGTCATTGGTTGGTCATCTGGAGCTCATCTGGAGGTCATCTTGAGGTGATCGTTAGGTCATCTGGAGTTCATCAGGAGGTCCTCTGGAGGTCATCTGGAGGTCATCTGGAGGTCATCTGGAGGTCATCTGGAGGTCATCTGGAGGTCATCTGGAGGTTATCTGGAGGTCATCTAGAGGTCATCTAGAGGTCATCTAGAGGTCATTTGGAAGTCATCTGGTTGGTCATCTGGAGCTCATCTAGAGGTCATCTTGAAGTGACCGTTAGGTCATCTGGAGGTCATCATGAGGTCATCTGGAGGTCATCTAGAGGTCATCTGGAGGTCATCTTTAGGTCATCTGGATGTCATCTGGAGGTCATCTGGATGTCAACTGGAGGTCATTTGAGGTCATCTAGAGGTCATCTAGATGTCATCCAGAGGTCATCTAGAGGTTATCTGGAGGTCATCTGCAGGTCATCGGGAGGTCCTCTGGAGGTCATCTGGAGGTCATCTGGAGGTCATCTAGAGGTCATCTAGAGGTCATCCGGAGGTCATCTAGAGGTCATCTGGAGGTCATTGGTTGGTCATCTGGAGGTCATCTGGAGGTCATCTTAAGGTGACAGTTAGGTCATCTGGATGTCATCTGCAGGTCATCTGGATGTCATCTGGAGGTCATTTGGAGGTCATCTAGAGGTCATCTGGAGGTCATCTGGAGGTCATTTGGAGGTCATCTGGAGGTCATCTGGAGGTCATCTAGAGGTCATCTGGAGGTCATCTAGAGGTCATCTGGAGGTCATCTGGAGGTCATCTGGAGGTCATCTGGAGGTCATCCGGAGGTCATCTAGAGGTCATCTAGAGGTCATCCGGAGGTCATCTAGAGGTCATCTAGAGGTCATCCAGAGGTCATCTGGAGGTCATCGGGAGGTCATCTGGAGGTCATCTGGAGGTCATCTGGAGGTCATCTGGAGGTCATCTGGAGGTCATCTGGAGGTCATCTGGAGGTCATCTAGAGGTCATCCGGAGGTCATCTAGAGGTCATCTGAAGGTCATCTGGAGGTCATCGGGAGGTCATCTGGAGGTCATCTGGAGGTCATCCGGAGGTCATCTAGAGGTCATCTGGAGGTCATCTAGAGGTCATCTGGAGGTCATCTAGAGGTCATCTGGAGGTCATCTAGAGGTCATCTGGAGGTCATCTAGAGGTCATCTAGAGGTCATCCGGAGGTCATCTAGAGGTCATCTGGAGGTCATCCGGAGGTCATCTAGAGGTCATCTGAAGGTCATCTAGAGGTCATCTGGAGGTCATCTGGAGGTCATCTGGAGGTCATCTGGAGGTCATCTGGAGGTCATCCGGAGGTCATCTAGAGGTCATCTAGAGGTCATCCGGAGGTCATCTGGAGGTCATCTGGAGGTCATCTGGAGGTCATGGGGAGGTGCATCTGGAGGTCATCTGTAGGTGATCCTAGAGGTCATCTAGGGTCATCTGGAGGTCATCTAGAGGTCACCTGGAGGTCATCTGGAGGTCATCTAGAGGTCATCTGGAGGTCATCTGGAGGTCATCTAGAGGTCATCTGGAGGTCATCTGGAGGTCATCTAGAGGTCATCTGGAGGTCATCCGGAGGTCATCTAGAGGTCATCTAGAGGTCATCCGTAGGTCATCTAGAGGTCATCTGGAGGTCATCTGGAGGTCATCGGGAGGTCCTCTGGAGGTCATCTGGAGGTCATCTGGAGGTCATCTGGAGGTCATCCAGAGGTCATCTAGAGGTCATCTAGAGGTCATCTGGAGGTCATCTGGAGGTCATCTAGGGAGGTCATCTGGAGGTCATCTGGAGGTCATCTGGAGGTCATCTGGAGGTCATCTGGAAGTCATTTAGAGATCATCTGGAGATCATCTGGAGGTCATCCGGAGGTCATCTAGAAGTCATCTAGATGTCATCCGTAGGTCATCGAGCGTCATCTGGAGGTCATCTGGAGGTCATAGGGAGGTCCTCTGGAGGTCATCTAGAGGTCATCTAGAGGTCATCTGGAAGTCATCGTTTGGTCCTCTGGAGGTTATCTGGAGGTTATCTGGAGCTCATCTGGAGGTCATCTGGAGGTGATCGTTAGGTCATCTGGAGGTCATCTGGAGGTCATCTAGAGGTCATCTGAGGGTCATTGGGAGGTCATCGGGAAGTCATCTGGAGGTCTTCTGGAGGTCATCTAGATGTCATCTGTAGGTCATCTGAAGGTCATCTAGAGGTCATCCGGAGGTCACGTGGATGTCATCTAGAGGTCATCCGGAGGCCATCTAGAGGTCATCTGGAGGTCATCTGAGGGCATCTGGAGGTCATCTGGAGGTCATCTGGACGTCATCGTTAGGTCATCTGGAGGTCATCGTTAGGTCATCTGGAGGTCATCTGGAGGTCATCCGGAGGTCATCTAGAAGTCATCTAGATGTCATCCGTAGGTCATCGAGCGTCATCTGGAGGTCATCTGGAGGTCATAGGGAGGTCCTCTGGAGGTCATCTAGAGGTCATCTAGAGGTCATCTGGAAGTCATCTAGAGATCATCTGGAGATCATCTGAAGGTCATCTGAGGGCAACTGGAGGTCATCTAGAGGTCATTTGGAGGTCATCGTTGTGGTCATCTGGAGGTCATCTGGAGGTCATAGAGGTCATCTGGAGGTCATCAGGAGGTCCTCTGGAGGTCATCTGGAGGTCATCTGAGAGGTCATCTGGAGGTCATCTGGAGGTCATCTAGATGTCATCCGTAGGTCATCTAGAGGTCATCTGGAAGGTCATCTGGTGGTCATCGGGAGGTCCTCTGGAGGTCATCTGGAGGCCATCTGGAGGTCATCTGGAGGTCATCTAGAGGTCATCGGGAGGTCATCCAGAGGTCATCTGGAGGTCATCTAGAGGTCATCGTGAGGTCATCTGGTGGTCATCTGGAGGTCATCCGGGAGGTCATCGAGAGGTCATCCAGAGGTCATCAAGAGGTCATCCAGAGGTCATCTGGAGGTCATCCGGAGGTCATCTGAGGTCATCTGGAGGTCATCTAGAGGTCATCCGGAGGTCATCTAGAGGTCATCTGGAGGTCATCTGGAGGTCATCGGGAGGTCCTCTGGAGGTCATCTGGAGGTCATCTGGAGGTCATCTGGAGGTCATCGCTAAGTCATCGGGAGGTCATCAAGAGGTCATCTGGAGGTCATCTGGAGGTCATCTGGAGGTCATCTGGGAGGTCATCTGGAGGTCATCCGTAGGTCATCTAGAGGTCATCCAGATGTCATCCGTAGGTCATCTAGAGGTCATCTGGAGGTCATCTGGAGGTCATCGGGAGGTCCTCTGGAGGTCATCTGGAGGTCATCTAGAGGTCATCTGGAGGTCATCTGGAGGTCATCTAGAGGTCATCTGGAGGTCATCTGGAGGTCATCTAGAGGTCATCTAGAGGTCATCCGGAGGTCATCTAGAGGTCATCTGGAGGTCATCTGAGGTCATCTGGAGGTCATCTAGAGGTCATCTGGGCGTCATCGTGAGGTCATCTGGAGGTCATCGTTAGGTCATCTGGAGGTTATCTGGAGCTCATCTGCAGGTCATCTGGAGAGGATCGTTAGGTCATCTGGAGGTCATCCGGAGGTCATCTAGAGGTCATCTGGAGGTCATCTGGAGGTCATCTGTAGGTCATCTGGAGGTCATCTGGAGGTCATCCGGAGGTCATCTGGAGGTCATCTAGAGGTCATCCGGAGGTCATCTAGAGGTCATCTGAAGGTCATCTGGAGGTCATCGGGAGGTCCTCTGGAGGTCATCTAGAGGTCATCTGGAGGTCATCTGGAGGTCATCTAGAGGTCATCCGGAGGTCATCTAGAGGTCATCTGGAGGTCATCTGGAGGTCATCGGGAGGTCCTCTGGAGGTCATCTGGAGGTCATCTGGAGGTCATCTGGAGGTCATCGGGAGGTCATCTGGAGGTCATCTGGAGGTCATCTGGAGGTCATCCGGAGGTCATCTAGAGGTCATCCAGAGGTCATCTGGAAGTCATCTAGAGGTCATCTTGAGGTCATCTGGAGGTCATCTAGAGGTCATCTGGAGGTCATCTGGAGGTCATCTGGAGGTCATCTGGAGGACATCGTAGAGGTCATCTGGAAGTCACCTGGAGGTCATCTGGAGGTCATCTGGAGGTCATCTAGATGTCATCCGGAGGTCATCTGGAGGTCATCTGAAGGTCATCTGGTGGTCATCGGGAGGTCCTCTGGAGGTCATCTGGAGGCCATCTGGAGGTCATCTGGAGGTCATCCAGATGTCATCCGGAGGTCATCTAGAGGTCATCTGGAGGTCATCTGGAGGTCATCGGGAGGTCCTCTGGAGGTCATCTGGAGGTCATCTGGAGGTCATCTGGAGGTCATCCAGAGGTCATCTGGAGGTCATCTAGAGGTCATCTGGAGGTCATCCGGAGGTCATCTAGAGGTCATCTAGAGGTCATCCGTAGGTCATCTAGAGGTCATCTGGAGGTCATCTGGAGGTCATAGGGAGGTCCTCTGGAGGTCATCTGGAGGCCATCTGGAGGTCATCTGGAGGTCATCTAGAGGTCATCTGGAGGTCATCTGGAGGTCATCTGGAGGTCATCTAGAGGTCATCCAGAGGTCATCTGGAAGTCATCTAGAGATCATCTTGAGGTCATCTGGAGGTCATCAAGAGGTCATCTGGAGGCCATGTGGAGGTCATCTGGAGGTCATCGCGAGGTCATCGCGAGGTCATCTGGAGGTTATCTGGAGGTCATCTAGAGGTCATCCAGAGGTCATCTGGAAGTCATCTAGAGGTCATCTGGAGGTCATCTGGAGGTCATCAAGAGGTCATCTGGAGGTCATAGGGAGGTCCTCTGGAGGTCATCTGGAAGTCATCTAGAGATCATCTGGAGATCATCTGAAGGTCATCTGAGGGCAACTGGAGGTCATCTAGAGGTCATTTGGAAGTCATCGTTTGGTCATCTGGAGGTCATCCGGAGGTCATATAGAGGTCATCTGGAGGTCATCAGGAGGTCCTCTGTAGGTCATCTGGAGATCATCTGGGGGTCATCGTTAGGTCATCTGGAGGTCATCTAGATGTCATCCGTAGGTCATCTAGAGGTCATCTGAAGGTCATCTGGTGGTCATCGGGAGGTCCTCTGGAGGTCATCTGGAGGCCATCTGGAGGTCATCTGGAGGTCATCGCGAAGTCATCGGGAGGTCATCGGGAGGTCATCTGGAGGTCATCTGGAGGTCATCGTTAGGTCATCTGGTGGTCATCTGGAGGTCATCGGTAGGTCATCGAGAGGTCATCCAGATGTCATCAGGAGGTCCTCTGGAGGTCATCTGGAGGTCATCTGGAGGTCATCGTTAGGTCATCTGGAGGTCATCTAGATGTCATCCGTAGGTCATCTAGAGGTCATCTGAAGGTCATCTGGTGGTCATCGGGAGGTCCTCTGGAGGTCATCTGGAGGCCATCTGGAGGTCATCTGGAGGTCATCGCGAGGTCATCGGGAGGTCATCAAGAGGTCATCTGGAGGTTATCTGGAGGTCATCGTTAGTTCATCTGGTGGTCATCTGGAGGTCATCCGTAGGTCATCTAGAGGTCATCCAGATGTCATCCGTAGGTCATATGGAGGTCATCTGGAGGTCATCTGGAGGTCATCGGGAGGTCCTCTGGAGGTCATCTGGAGGTCACCTAGAGGTCATCTGGAGGTCATCTGGAGGTCATCTAGAGGTCATATGGAGGTCATCTGGAGGTCATCTGGAGGTCATCTAGAGGTCATCCGGAGGTCATCTAGAGGTCATCTGGAGGTCATCTGAGGGCATCTGGAGGTCATCTAGAGGTCATCTGGGCGTCATCGTTAGGTCATCTGGAGGTCATCGTTAGGTCATCTGGAGGTTATCTGGAGCTCATCTGCAGGTCATCTGGAGAGGATCGTTAGGTCATCTGGCGGTCATCAGGAGGTCCTCTGGATGTCATCTGGAGGTCATCTGGAGATCATCTGGAGGTCATCGTTAGGTCATCTGGAGGTCATCTAGATGTCATCCGTAGGTCATCTAGAGGTCATCTGAAGGTCATCTGGTGGTCATCGGGAGGTCCTCTGGAGGTCATCTGGAGGCCATCTGGAGGTCATCTGGAGGTCATCCAGATGTCATCCGTAGGTCATCTAGAGGTCATCTGGAGGTCATCTGGAGGTCATAGGGAGGTCCTCTGGAGGTCATCTGGAGGTCATCTGGAGGTCATCCGGAGGTCATCTAGAGGTCATCTAGATGTCATCCGTAGGTCATCTAGAGGTCATCTGGAGGTCATCTGGAGGTCATAGGGAGGTCCTCTGGAGGTCATCTGGAGGCCATCTGGAGGTCATCTGGAGGTCATCGCTAGGTCATCGCGAGATCATCTGGAGGTTATCTGGAGGTCATCTAGAGGTCATCCAGAGGTCATCTGGAAGTCATCTAGAGATCATCTTGAGGTCATCTGGAGGTCATCAAGAGGTCACCTGGAGGTCATCTGGAGGTCATCTGGAGGTCATCTGGAGGACATCGTTAGGTCATCTGGATGTCATCTGGAGGTCATCTGGAGGTCATCTGGAGGTCATCTAGAGGTCATCTAGATGTCATCCGTAGGTCATCTGTAGGTCATCTGGAGGTCATCTGGAGGTCATAGGGATATCCTCTGGAGGTCATCTGAAGGCCATCTGGAGGTCATCTGGAGGTCATCGCTAGGTCATCGGGAGATCATCTGGACGTCATCTGGTGGTCATCTGGAGGTCATCTAGAGGTCATCTGGAAGTCATTTAGAGATCATCTGGATATCATCTGGAGGTCATCTGAGGGCATCTGGAGGTCATCTATAGGTCATTTGGAAGTCATCGTTTGGTCCTCTGGAGGTTATCTGGAGCACATCTGGAGGTCATCTGGAGGTGATCGTTAGGTCATCTGGAGGTCATCTGGAGGTCATCTAGAGGTCATCTGTAGGTCATTGGGAGGTCATCGGGAGGTCATCTGGAGGTCTTCTGGAGGTCATCTAGATGTCATCTGTAGGTCATCTGAAGGTCATTTAGAGGTCATCCGGAGGTCATGTGGATGTCATCTAGAGGTCATCCGGAGGTCATCTAGAGGTCATCTGGAGGTCATCTGGTGGTCACCTAGAGGTCATCTGGAGGTCATCTGGTGGTCATCTAGAGGTCATATGGAGGTCATCTGGAGGTCATCTGGAGGTCATCTAGAGGTCATCAGGAGGTCATCTAGAGGTCATCTGGAGGTCATCTGAGGGCATCTGGAGGTCATCTAGAGGTCATCTGGACGTCATCGTTAGGTCATCTGGAGGCCATCTGGAGGTCAGCGTTAGGTCATCTGGAGGTCATCTGGAGGTCATCCGGAGGTCATCTAGAAGTCATCTAGATGTCATCCGTAGGTCATCGAGCGTCATCTGGAGGTCATCTGGAGGTCATAGGGAGGTCCTCTGGAGGTCATCTAGAGGTCATCTAGAGGTCATCTGGAAGTCATCTAGAGATCATCTGGAGATCATCTGAAGGTCACCTGAGGGCAACTGGAGGTCATCTAGAGGTCATTTGGAAGTCATCGTTTGGTCATCTGGAGGTCATCCGGAGGTCATATAGAGGTCATCTGGAGGTCATCAGGAGGTCCTCTGTAGGTCATCTGGAGATCATCTGGAGGTCATCGTTAGGTCATCTGGAGGTCATCTAGATGTCATCCGTAGGTCATCTAGAGGTCATCTGAAGGTCATCTGGTGGTCATCGGGAGGTCCTCTGGAGGTCATCTGGAGGCCATCTGGAGGTCATCTGGAGGTCATCGTTAGGTCATCTGGTGGTCATCTGGAGGTCATCGGTAGGTCATCGAGAGGTCATCCAGATGTCATCAGGAGGTCCTCTGTATGTCATCTGGAGATCATCTGGAGGTCATCGTTAGGTCATCTGGAGGTCATCTAGATGTCATCCGTAGGTCATCTAGAGGTCATCTGAAGGTCATCTGGTGGTCATCGGGAGGTCCTCTGGAGGTCATCTGGAGGCCATCTGGAGGTCATCTGGAGGTCATCGCTAAGTCATCGGGAGGTCATCAAGAGGTCATCTGGAGGTTATCTGGAGGTCATCGTTAGGTCATCTGGATGTCATCTGGAGGTCATCAGGAGGTCCTCTGTAGGTCATCTGGAGATCATCTGGAGGTCATCGTTAGGTCATCTGGAGGTCATCTGGAGGTCATCTGGAGGTCATCCAGATGTCATCCGTAGGTCATCTGGAGGTCATCGGGAGGTCATCTGGAGGTCATCGGGAGGTCCTCTGGAGGTCATCTGGAGGTCATCCGGAGGTCATCTAGAGGTCATCTACAGGTCATCTGAGGGCATCTGGAGGTCATCTAGAGGTCATCTGGAGGTCATCGTGAGGTCATCTGCAGGTCATCTGAATGTCATCTGGAGGTCATCCGTAGGTCATCTAGAGGTCATCCGGAGGTCATCTAGAGGTCATCTAGAGGTCATCTGGAGGTCATCTGGAGGTCAACGGGAGGTCCTCTGAAGGTCATCTAGAGGTCATGTGGAGGTCATCGTTAGGTCATCTGCAGGTCATCTGGATGTCATCTGGAGGTCATCTGGAGGTCATCTAGAGGTCATCTGCAGGTCATCTGGATGTCATCTGGAGGTCATCTGGAGGTCATCTAGAGGTCATCTGGAGGTCATCTGGAGGTCATTTGGCGGTCATCTGTAGGTGATTGTTAGGTCATCTATGGGTCATCTGGAGGTCATCAAGAGGTCACCTGGAGCTCATCTGGAGCTCATCTGGAGGTTATCTGGAGGACATCGTTAGGTCATCTGGAGGTCATCTGGAGGTCATCCGGAGGTCATCTAGTGGTCATCTAGATGTCATCCGTAGGTCATCAATAGGTCATCTGGAGGTCATAGGGAGGTCCTATGGAGGTCATCTGGAGGTCATCTGGAGGTCATCTGGAGGTCATCCTGAGGTCATCTAGAGGTCATCTAGATGTCATCCGGAGGTCATCTATAGGTCATTTGGAGGTCATCTGGAGGTCATAGGGAGGTCCTCTGGAGGTCATCTGGAGGTCATCTGGAGGTCATCTGGAGGTCATCTAGAGGTCATCTAGAGGTCATCTGGAAGTCATCTGGAAGTCATTTAGAGATCATATGGAGATCATCTGGAGGTCATCTGAGGGCATCTGGAGGTCATCTAGAGGTCATTTGGAAGTCATCGTTTGGTCCTCTGGAGGTTATCTGGAGCTCATCTGGAGGTCATCTGGAGGTGATCGTTAGGTCATCTGGAGGTCATCTGGAGGTCATCTGGAGGTCATCTAGAGGTCATCTGTAGGTCATTGGGAGGTCATCGGGAGGTCATCTGGAGGTCTTCTGGAGGTCATCTAGATGTCATCTGTAGGTCATCTGAAGCTCATCTAGAGGTCATCCGGAGGTCATGTGGATGTCATCTAGAGGTCATCCGGAGGTCATCTAGAGGTCATCTGGAGGTCATCTGGTGGTCATCGGGAGGTCCTCTGGAGGTCATATGGAGGTCATCTGGAGGTCATCTGGAGGTCATCTAGAGGTCATATGGAGGTCATCTGGAGGTCATCTGGAGGTCATCTAGAGGTCATCCGGAGGTCATCTAGAGGTCATCTGGAGGTCATCTGAGGGCATCTGGAGGTCATCTAGAGGTCATCTGGACGTCATCGTTAGGTCATCTGGAGGTCATCTGGAGGTCATCCGGAGGTCATCTAGAAGTCATCTGGAGGTCATCTGAGGGCATCTGGAGGTCATCTGGAGGTCATCTGGACGTCATCGTTAGGTCATCTGGAGGTCATCGTTAGGTCATCTGGAGGTCATCTGGAGGTCATCCGGAGGTCATCTAGAAGTCATCTAGATGTCATCCGTAGGTCATCGAGCGTCATCTGGAGGTCATCTGGAGGTCATAGGGAGGTCCTCTGGAGGTCATCTAGAGGTCATCTAGAGGTCATCTGGAAGTCATCTAGAGATCATCTGGAGATCAT
This sequence comes from Drosophila repletoides, assembly GCA_018150835.1. NCBI lineage: Eukaryota > Metazoa > Arthropoda > Insecta > Diptera > Drosophilidae > Drosophila > Drosophila repletoides. The sequence continues at coordinate 246,958 of JAECWQ010000236.1, forward strand.
CTGAAGGTCATCTGAGGGCAACTGGAGGTCATCTAGAGGTCATTTGGAAGTCATCGTTTGGTCATCTGGAGGTCATCCGGAGGTCATATAGAGGTCATCTGGAGGTCATCAGGAGGTCCTCTGTAGGTCATCTGGAGATCATCTGGAGGTCATCGTTAGGTCATCTGGAGGTCATCTAGATGTCATCCGTAGGTCATCTAGAGGTCATCTGAAGGTCATCTGGTGGTCATCGGGAGGTCCTCTGGAGGTCATCTGGAGGCCATCTGGAGGTCATCTGGAGGTCATCGCTAAGTCATCGGGAGATCATCAAGAGGTCATCTGGAGGTCATCTGGAGGTCATCGTTAGGTCATCTGGTGGTCATCTGGAGGTCATCGGTAGGTCATCGAGAGGTCATCCAGATGTCATCAGGAGGTCCTCTGTATGTCATCTGGAGATCATCTGGAGGTCATCGTTAGGTCATCTGGAGGTCATCTAGATGTCATCCGTAGGTCATCTAGAGGTCATCTGAAGGTCATCTGGTGGTCATCGGGAGGTCCTCTGGAGGTCATCTGGAGGCCATCTGGAGGTCATCTGGAGGTCATCGCGAGGTCATCGGGAGATCATCAAGAGGTCATCTGGAGGTTATCTGGAGGTCATCGTTAGGTCATCTGGTGGTCATCTGGAGGTCATCCGTAGGTCATCTAGAGGTCATCCAGATGTCATCCGTAGGTCATATAGAGGTCATCTGGAGGTCATCTGGAGGTCATCGGGAGGTCCTCTGGAGGTCATCTGGAGGTCACCTAGAGGTCATCTGGAGGTCATCTGGAGGTCATCTAGAGGTCATATGGAGGTCATCTGGAGGTCATCTGGAGGTCATCTAGAGGTCATCCGGAGGTCATCTAGAGGTCATCTGGAGGTCATCTGAGGGCATCTGGAGGTCATCTAGACGTCATCTGGGCGTCATCGTTAGGTCATCTGGAGGTCATCGTTAGGTCATCTGGAGGTTATCTGGAGCTCATCTGCAGGTCATCTGGAGAGGTCATCGTTAGGTCATCTGGAGGTCATCCGGAGGTCATATAGAGGTCATCTGGAGGTCATCAGGAGGTCCTCTGTAGGTCATCTGGAGATCATCTGGAGGTCATCGTTAGGTCATCTGGAGGTCATCTAGATGTCATCCGTAGGTCATCTAGAGGTCATCTGGAGGTCATCTGGTGGTCATCGGGAGGTCCTCTGGAGGTCATCTGGAGGCCATCTGGAGGTCATCTGGAGGTCATCCAGATGTCATCCGTAGGTCATCTAGAGGTCATCTGGAGGTCATCTGGAGGTCATAGGGAGGTCCTCTGGAGGTCATCTGGAGGTCATCTGGAGGACATCGTTAGGTCATCTGGATGTCATCTGGAGGTCATCTGGAGGTCATCCGGAGGTCATCTAGAGGTCATCCAGAGGTCATCTGGAAGTCATCTAGAGATCATCTTGAGGTCATCTGGAGGTCATCAAGAGGTCACCTGGAGGTCATCTGGAGGTCATCTGGAGGTCATCTGGAGGACATCGTTAGGTCATCTGGAAGTCACCTGGAGGTCATCTGGAGGTCATCTGGAGGTCATCTAGATGTCATCCGTAGGTCATCTAGAGGTCATCTGAAGGTCATCTGGTGGTCATCGGGAGGTCCTCTGGAGGTCATCTGGAGGCCATCTGGAGGTCATCTGGAGGTCATCCAGATGTCATCCGTAGGTCATCTAGAGGTCATCTGGAGGTCATCTGGAGGTCATAGGGAGGTCCTCTGGAGGTCATCTGGAGGTCATCTGGAGGTCATCTGGAGGACATCGTTAGGTCATCTGGATGTCATCTGGAGGTCATCTGGAAGTCATCCGGAGGTCATCTAGAGGTCATCTAGATGTCATCCGTAGGTCATCTAGAGGTCATCTGGAGGTCATCTGGAGGTCATAGGGAGGTCCTCTGGAGGTCATCTGGAGGCCATCTGGAGGTCATCTGGAGGTCATCGCTAGGTCATCGCGAGATCATCTGGAGGTTATCTGGAGGTCATCTAGAGGTCATCCAGAGGTCATCTGGAAGTCATCTAGAGATCATCTTGAGGTCATCTGGAGGTCATCAAGAGGTCATCTGGAGGCCATCTGGAGGTCATCTGGAGGTCATCGCTAGGTCATCGCGAGATCATCTGGAGGTTATCTGGAGGTCATCTAGAGGTCATCCAGAGGTCATCTGGAAGTCATCTAGAGATCATCTTGAGGTCATCTGGAGGTCATCAAGAGGTCATCTGGAGGTCATAGGGAGGTCCTCTGGAGGTCATCTGGAAGTCATCTAGAGATCATCTGGAGATCATCTGAAGGTCATCTGAGGGCAACTGGAGGTCATCTAGAGGTCATTTGGAAGTCATCGTTTGGTCATCTGGAGGTCATCCGGAGGTCATCTAGAGGTCATCTGAAGGTCATCTGGTGGTCATCGGGAGGTCCTCTGGAGGTCATCTGGAGGCCATCTGGAGGTCATCTGGAGGTCATCGCTAAGTCATCGGGAGATCATCAAGAGGTCATCTGGAGGTCATCTGGAGGTCATCGTTAGGTCATCTGGTGGTCATCTGGAGGTCATCGGTAGGTCATCGAGAGGTCATCCAGATGTCATCAGGAGGTCCTCTGTATGTCATCTGGAGATCATCTGGAGGTCATCGTTAGGTCATCTGGAGGTCATCTAGATGTCATCCGTAGGTCATCTAGAGGTCATCTGAAGGTCATCTGGTGGTCATCGGGAGGTCCTCTGGAGGTCATCTGGAGGCCATCTGGAGGTCATCTGGAGGTCATCGCTAAGTCATCGGGAGATCATCAAGAGGTCATCTGGAGGTTATCTGGAGGTCATCGTTAGGTCATCTGGTGGTCATCTGGAGGTCATCCGTAGGTCATCTAGAGGTCATTCAGATGTCATCCGTAGGTCATATGGAGGTCATCTGGAGGTCATCTGGAGGTCATCGGGAGGTCCTCTGGAGGTCATCTGGAGGTCACCTAGAGGTCATCTGGAGGTCATCTGGAGATCATCTAGAGGTCATATGGAGGTCATCTGGAGGTCATCTGGAGGTCATCTAGAGGTCATCCGGAGGTCATCTAGAGGTCATCTGGAGATCATCTGAGGGCATCTGGAGGTCATCTAGAGGTCATCTGGGCGTCATCGTTAGGTCATCTGGAGGTCATCGTTAGGTCATCTGGAGGTTATCTGGAGCTCATCTGCAGGTCATCTGGAGAGGATCGTTAGGTCATCTGGAGGTCATCCGGAGGTCATATAGAGGTCATCTGGAGGTCATCAGGAGGTCCTCTGGATGTCATCTGGAGGTCATCTGGAGATCATCTGGAGGTCATCGTTAGGTCATCTGGAGGTCATCTAGATGTCATCCGTAGGTCATCTAGAGGTCATCTGAAGGTCATCTGGTGGTCATCGGGAGGTCCTCTGGAGGTCATCTGGAGGCCATCTGGAGGTCATCTGGAGGTCATCCAGATGTCATCCGTAGGTCATCTAGAGGTCATCTGGAGGTCATCTGGAGGTCAAAGGGAGGTCCTCTGGAGGTCATCTGGAGGTCATCTGGAGGACATCGTTAGGTCATCTGGATGTCATCTGGAGGTCATCTGGAGGTCATCCGGAGGTCATCTAGAGGTCATCTAGATGTCATCCGTAGGTCATCTAGAGGTCATCTGGAGGTCATCTGGAGGTCATAGGGAGGTCCTCTGGAGGTCATCTGGAGGCCATCTGGAGGTCATCTGGAGGTCATCGCGAGGTCATCGCGAGATCATCTGGAGGTTATCTGGAGGTCATCTAGAGGTCATCCAGAGGTCATCTGGAAGTCATCTAGAGATCATCTTGAGGTCATCTGGAGGTCATCAAGAGGTCACCTGGAGGTCATCTGGAGGTCATCTGGAGGTCATCTGGAGGACATCGTTAGGTCATCTGGATGTCATCTGGAGGTCATCTGGAGGTCATCTGGAGGTCATCTAGAGGTCATCTAGATGTCATCCGTAGGTCATCTATAGGTCATCTGGAGGTCATCTGGAGGTCATAGGGATATCCTCTGGAGGTCATCTGAAGGCCATCTGGAGGTCATCTGGAGGTCATCGCTAGGTCATCGGGAGATCATCTGGACGTCATCTGGTGGTCATCTGGAGGTCATCTAGAGGTCATCTGGAAGTCATTTAGAGATCATCTGGATATCATCTGGAGGTCATCTGAGGGCATCTGGAGGTCATCTATAGGTCATTTGGAAGTCATCGTTTGGTCCTCTGGAGGTTATCTGGAGCACATCTGGAGGTCATCTGGAGGTGATCGTTAGGTCATCTGGAGGTCATCTGGAGGTCATCTAGAGGTCATCTGTAGGTCATTGGGAAGTCATCGGGAGGTCATCTGGAGGTCTTCTGGAGGTCATCTAGATGTCATCTGTAGGTCATCTGAAGGTCATTTAGAGGTCATCTGAGGTCATGTGGATGTCATCTAGAGGTCATCCGGAGGTCATCTAGAGGTCATCTGGAGGTCATCTGGTGGTCATCTGGAGGTCATCTGGAGGTCATCTGGTGGTCATCTAGAGGTCATATGGAGGTCATCTGGAGGTCATCTGGAGGTCATCTAGAGGTCATCAGGAGGTCATCTAGAGGTCATCTGGAGGTCATCTGAGGGCATCTGGAGGTCATCTAGAGGTCATCTGGACGTCATCGTTAGGTCATCTGGAGGCCATCTGGAGGTCAGCGTTAGGTCATCTGGAGGTCATCTGAGGTCATCCGGAGGTCATCTAGAAGTCATCTAGATGTCATCCGTAGGTCATCGAGCGTCATCTGGAGGTCATCTGGAGGTCATAGGGAGGTCCTCTGGAGGTCATCTAGAGGTCATCTAGAGGTCATCTGGAAGTCATCTAGAGATCATCTGGAGATCATCTGGAAGGTCATCTGAGGGCAACTGGAGGTCATCTAGAGGTCATTTGGAAGTCATCGTTTGGTCATCTGGAGGTCATCCGGAGGTCAATAGAGGTCATCTGGAGGTCATCAGGAGGTCCTCTGTAGGTCATCTGGAGATCATCTGGAGGTCATCGTTAGGTCATCTGGAGGTCATCTAGATGTCATCCGTAGGTCATCTAGAGGTCATCTGAAGGTCATCTGGTGGTCATCGGGAGGTCCTCTGGAGGTCATCTGGAGGCCATCTGGAGGTCATCTGGAGGTCATCGTTAGGTCATCTGGTGGTCATCTGGAGGTCATCGGTAGGTCATCGAGAGGTCATCCAGATGTCATCAGGAGGTCCTCTGTATGTCATCTGGAGATCATCTGGAGGTCATCGTTAGGTCATCTGGAGGTCATCTAGATGTCATCCGTAGGTCATCTAGAGGTCATCTGAAGGTCATCTGGTGGTCATCGGGAGGTCCTCTGGAGGTCATCTAGAGGCCATCTGGAGGTCATCTGGAGGTCATCGCTAAGTCATCGGGAGATCATCAAGAGGTCATCTGGAGGTTATCTGGAGGTCATCGTTAGGTCATCTGGATGTCATCTGGAGGTCATCAGGAGGTCCTCTGTAGGTCATCTGGAGATCATCTGGAGGTCATCGTTAGGTCATCTGGAGGTCATCTGGAGGTCATCTGGAGGTCATCCAGATGTCATCCGTAGGTCATCTGGAGGTCATCGGGAGGTCATCTGGAGGTCATCGGGAGGTCCTCTGGAGGTCATCTGGAGGTCATCCGGAGGTCATCTAGAGGTCATCTACAGGTCATCTGAGGGCATCTGGAGGTCATCTAGAGGTCATGTGGAGGTCATCGTTAGGTCATCTGCAGGTCATCTGAATGTCATCTGGAGGTCATCCGTAGGTCATCTAGAGGTCATCCGGAGGTCATCTAGAGGTCATCTAGAGGTCATCTGGAGGTCATCTGGAGGTCAACGGGAGGTCCTCTGAAGGTCATCTAGAGGTCATGTGGAGGTCATCGTTAGGTCATCTGCAGGTCATCTGGATGTCATCTGGAGGTCATCTGGAGGTCATCTAGAGGTCATCTGCAGGTCATCTGGAGGTCATCTGGAGGTCATCTGGAGGTCATCTAGAGGTCATCTGGAGGTCATCTGGAGGTCATTTGGCGGTCATCTGTAGGTGATTGTTAGGTCATCTATGGGTCATCTGGAGGTCATCAAGAGGTCACCTGGAGCTCATCTGGAGGTCATCTGGAGGTTATCTAGTGGTCATCTAGATGTCATCCGTAGGTCATCAATAGGTCATCTGGAGGTCATAGGGAGGTCCTATGGAGGTCATCTGGAGGTCATCTGGAGGTCATCTGGAGGTCATCCTGAGGTCATCTAGAGGTCATCTAGATGTCATCCGTAGGTCATCTATAGGTCATTTGGAGGTCATCTGGAGGTCATAGGGAGGTCCTCTGGAGGTCATCTGGAGGTCATCTGGAGGTCATCTGGAGGTCATCTAGAGGTCATCTAGAGGTCATCTGGAAGTCATCTGGAAGTCATTTAGAGATCATATGGAGATCATCTGGAGGTCATCTGAGGGCATCTGGAGGTCATCTAGAGGTCATTTGGAAGTCATCGTTTGGTCCTCTGGAGGTTATCTGGAGCTCATCTGGAGGTCATCTGGAGGTGATCGTTAGGTCATCTGGAGGTCATCTGGAGGTCATCTGGAGGTCATCTAGAGGTCATCTGTAGGTCATTGGGAGGTCATCGGGAGGTCATCTGGAGGTCTTCTGGAGGTCATCTAGATGTCATCTGTAGGTCATCTGAAGCTCATCTAGAGGTCATCCGGAGGTCATGTGGATGTCATCTAGAGGTCATCCGGGAGGTCATCTAGAGGTCATCTGGAGGTCATCTGGTGGTCATCGGGAGGTCCTCTGGAGGTCATATGGAGGTCATCTGGAGGTCATCTGGAGGTCATCTAGAGGTCATAGGGAGGTCATCTGGAGGTCATCTGGAGGTCATCTAGAGGTCATCCGGAGGTCATCTAGAGGTCATCTGGAGGTCATCTGAGGGCATCTGGAGGTCATCTAGAGGTCATCTGGACGTCATCGTTAGGTCATCTGGAGGTCATCTGGAGGTCATCTGGAGGTCATCTAGAAGTCATCTAGATGTCATCCGTAGGTCAGCGAGCGTCATCTGGAGGTCATCTGGAGGTCATAGGGAGGTCCTCTGGAGGTCATCTAGAGGTCATCTAGAGGTCATCTGGAGGACATCGTTAGGTCATCTGGATGTCATCTGGAGGTCATCTGGAGGTCATCCGGAGGTCATCTAGAGGTCATCTAGATGTCATCCGTAGGTCATCTATAGGTCATCTGGAGGTCATCTGGAGGTCATAGGCAGGTCCTCTGGAGGTCATCTGAAGGCCATCTGTAGGTCATCTGGGAGGTCATCGCTAGGTCATCGGGAGATCATCTGGAGTCGGTCATCTGGTGGTCATCTGGTGGCATCTGGAGGTCATCTATAGGTCATTTGGAAGTCATCGTTTGGTCCTCTGGAGGTTATCTGGAGCTCATCTGGAGGTCATCTGGAGGTGATCGTTCGGTCATCTGGAGGTCATCTGGAGGTCATCTAGAGGTCATCTGTAGGTCATTGGGAGGTCATCGGGAGGTCATCTGGAGGTCTTCTGGAGGTCATCTAGATGTCATCTGTAGGTCATCTGAAGCTCATCTAGAGGTCATCCGGAGGTCATGTGGATGTCATCTAGAGGTCATCCGTAGGTCATATAGAGGTCATCTGGAGGTCATCTGGAGGTCATCGGGAGGTCCTCTGGAGGTCATCTGGAGGTTATCTGGAGGTCATCGTTAGGTCATCTGGTGGTCATCTGGGGGTCATCCGTAGGTCATCTAGAGGTCATCCAGATGTCATCCGTAGGTCATATAGAGGTCATCTGGAGGTCATCTGGAGGTCACCTAGAGGTCATCTGGAGGTCATCTGGAGGTCATCTAGAGGTCATATGGAGGTCATCTGGAGGTCATCTGGAGGTCATCTAGAGGTCATCCGGAGGTCATCTAGAGGTCATCTGGAGGTCATCTGAGGGCATCTGGAGGTCATCTAGAGGTCATCTGGGCGTCATCGTTAGGTCATCTGGAGGTCATCGTTAGGTCATCTGGAGGTTATCTGGAGCTCATCTGCAGGTCATCTGGAGAGGATCGTTAGGTCATCTGGAGGTCATCCGGAGGTCATATAGAGGTCATCTGGAGGTCATCAGGAGGTCCTCTGTAGGTCATCTGGAGATCATCTGGAGGTCATCGTTAGGTCATCTGGAGGTCATCTAGATGTCATCCGTAGGTCATCTAGAGGTCATCTGAAGGTCATCTGGTGGTCATCGGGAGGTCCTCTGGAGGTCATCTGGAGGCCATCTGGAGGTCATCTGGAGGTCATCCAGATGTCATCCGTAGGTCATCTAGAGGTCATCTGGAGGTCATCTGGAGGTCATAGGGAGGTCCTCTGGAGGTCATCTGCAGGTCATCTGGAGGTCATCTGGAGGACATCGTTAGGTCATCTGGATGTCATCTGGAGGTCATCTGGAGGTCATCTGGAGGTCATCTGGAGGTCATAGGGAGGTCCTCTGGAGGTCATCTGGAGGTCATCTGGAGGTCATCTAGAGGTCATCCAGAGGTCATCTGGAAGTCATCTAGAGATCATCTTGAGGTCATCTGGAGGTCATCAAGAGGTCACCTGGAGGTCATCTGGAGGTCATCTGGAGGTCATCTGGAGGACATCGTTAGGTCATCTGGATGTCATCTGGAGGTCATCTGGAGGTCATCCGGAGGTCATCTAGAGGTCATCTAGATGTCATCCGTAGGTCATCTATAGGTCATCTGGAGGTCATCTGGAGGTCATAGGGATATCCTCTGGAGGTCATCTGAAGGCCATCTGGAGGTCATCTGGAGGTCATCGCTAGGTCATCGGGAGATCATCTGGACGTCATCTGGTGGTCATCTGGAGGTCATCTAGAGGTCATCTGGAAGTCATTTAGAGATCATCTGGATATCATCTGGAGGTCATCTGAGGGCATCTGGAGGTCATCTGGAGGTCATCTGGAGGTCATCTGTAGGTCATTGGGAGGTCATCGGGAGGTCCTCTGGAGGTTATCTGGAGGCCATCTGGAGGTCATCTAGAGGTCATCTGTAGGTCATTGGGAGGTCATCGGGAGGTCATCTGGAGGTCATCCAGATGTCATCCGTAGGTCATCTAGAGGTCATCTGGAGGTCATCTGGAGGTCATAGGGAGGTCCTCTGGAGGTCATCTGGAGGTCATCTGGAGGTCATCTGGAGGCCATCTGGAGGTCATCTGGAGGTCATCGTTAGGTCATCTGGATGTCATCTGGAGGTCATCTGGAGGTCATCCGGAGGTCATCTAGAGGTCATCTAGATGTCATCCGTAGGTCATCTATAGGTCATCTGGAGGTCATCTGGAGGTCATAGGGATATCCTCTGGAGGTCATCTGAAGGCCATCTGGAGGTCATCTGGAGGTCATCGCTAGGTCATCGGGAGATCATCTGGACGTCATCTGGTGGTCATCTGGAGGTCATCTAGAGGTCATCTGGAAGTCATTTAGAGATCATCTGGATATCATCTGGAGGTCATCTGAGGGCATCTGGAGGTCATCTATAGGTCATTTGGAAGTCATCGTTTGGTCCTCTGGAGGTTATCTGGAGCACATCTGGAGGTCATCTGGAGGTGATCGTTAGGTCATCTGGAGGTCATCTGGAGGTCATCTAGAGGTCATCTGTAGGTCATTGGGAGGTCATCGGGAGGTCCTCTGGAGGTCATCTGGAGGCCATCTGGAGGTCATCTAGAGGTCATCTGTAGGTCATTGGGAGGTCATCGGGAGGTCATCTGGAGGTCATCCAGATGTCATCCGTAGGTCATCTAGAGGTCATCTGGAGGTCATCTGGAGGTCATAGGGAGGTCCTCTGGAGGTCATCTGGAGGTCATCTGGAGGTCATCTGGAGGCCATCTGGAGGTCATCTGGAGGTCATCGTTAGGTCATCTGGATGTCATCTGGAGGTCATCTGGAGGTCATCCGGAGGTCATCTAGAGGTCATCTAGATGTCATCCGTAGGTCATCTATAGGTCATCTGGAGGTCATCTGGAGGTCATAGGGATATCCTCTGGAGGTCATCTGAAGGCCATCTGGAGGTCATCTGGAGGTCATCGCTAGGTCATCGGGAGATCATCTGGACGTCATCTGGTGGTCATCTGGAGGTCATCTAGAGGTCATCTGGAAGTCATTTAGAGATCATCTGGATATCATCTGGAGGTCATCTGAGGGCATCTGGAGGTCATCTGGAGGTCATCTGGAGGTCATAGGGAGGTCCTCTGGAGGTCATCTGGAGGTCATCTGGAGGTCATCTAGAGGTCATCCAGAGGTCATCTGGAAGTCATCTAGAGATCATCTTGAGGTCATCTGGAGGTCATCAAGAGGTCACCTGGAGGTCATCTGGAGGTCATCTGGAGGTCATCTGGAGGACATCGTTAGGTCATCTGGATGTCATCTGGAGGTCATCTGGAGGTCATCCGGAGGTCATCTAGAGGTCATCTAGATGTCATCCGTAGGTCATCTATAGGTCATCTGGAGGTCATCTGGAGGTCATAGGGATATCCTCTGGAGGTCATCTGAAGGCCATCTGGAGGTCATCTGGAGGTCATCGCTAGGTCATCGGGAGATCATCTGGACGTCATCTGGTGGTCATCTGGAGGTCATCTAGAGGTCATCTGGAAGTCATTTAGAGATCATCTGGATATCATCTGGAGGTCATCTGAGGGCATCTGGAGGTCATCTATAGGTCATTTGGAAGTCATCGTTTGGTCCTCTGGAGGTTATCTGGAGCACATCTGGAGGTCATCTGGAGGTGATCGTTAGGTCATCTGGAGGTCATCTGGAGGTCATCTAGAGGTCATCTGTAGGTCATTGGGAGGTCATCGGGAGGTCATCTGGAGGTCTTCTGGAGGTCATCTAGATGTCATCTGTAGGTCATCTGAAGGTCATTTAGAGGTCATCCGGAGGTCATGTGGATGTCATCTAGAGGTCATCCGGAGGTCATCTAGAGGTCATCTGGAGGTCATCTGGTGGTCACCTAGAGGTCATCTGGAGGTCATCTGGAGGTCATCTAGAGGTCATATGGAGGTCATCTGGAGGTCATCTGGAGGTCATCTAGAGGTCATCAGGAGGTCATCTAGAGGTCATCTGGAGGTCATCTGAGGGCATCTTGAGGTCATCTAGAGGTCATCTGGACGTCATCGTTAGGTCATCTGGAGGCCATCTGGAGGTCAGCGTTAGGTCATCTGGAGGTCATCTGGAGGTCATCCGGAGGTCATCTAGAAGTCATCTAGATGTCATCCGTAGGTCATCGAGCGTCATCTGGAGGTCATCTGGAGGTCATAGGGAGGTCCTCTGGAGGTCATCTAGAGGTCATCTAGAGGTCATCTGGAAGTCATCTAGAGATCATCTGGAGATCATCTGAAGGTCATCTGAGGGCAACTGGAGGTCATCTAGAGGTCATCTGGAGGTCATCAGGAGGTCCTCTGTAGGTCATCTGGAGATCATCTGGAGGTCATCGTTAGGTCATCTGGAGGTCATCTAGATGTCATCCGTAGGTCATCTAGAGGTCATCTGAAGGTCATCTGGTGGTCATCGGGAGGTCCTCTGGAGGTCATCTGGAGGCCATCTGGAGGTCATCTGGAGGTCATCGTTAGGTCATCTGGTGGTCATCTGGAGGTCATCGGTAGGTCATCGAGAGGTCATCCAGATGTCATCAGGAGGTCCTCTGTATGTCATCTGGAGATCATCTGGAGGTCATCTAGATGTCATCCGTAGGTCATCTAGAGGTCATCTGAAGGTCATCTGGTGGTCATCGGGAGGTCCTCTGGAGGTCATCTGGAGGCCATCTGGAGGTCATCTGGAGGTCATCGCTAAGTCATCGGGAGATCATCAAGAGGTCATCTGGAGGTTATCTGGAGGTCATCGTTAGGTCATCTGGATGTCATCTGGAGGTCATCAGGAGGTCCTCTGTAGGTCATCTGGAGATCATCTGGAGGTCATCGTTAGGTCATCTGGAGGTCATCTGGAGGTCATCCAGATGTCATCCGTAGGTCATCTGGAGGTCATCGGGAGGTCATCTGGAGGTCATCGGGAGGTCCTCTGGAGGTCATCTGGAGGTCATCCGGAGGTCATCTAGAGGTCATCTACAGGTCATCTGAGGGTATCTGGAGGTCATCTAGAGGTCATGTGGAGGTCATCGTTAGGTCATCTGCAGGTCATCTGAATGTCATCTGGAGGTCATCCGTAGGTCATCTAGAGGTCATCCGGAGGTCATCTAGAGGTCATCTAGAGGTCATCTGGAGGTCATCTGGAGGTCAACGGGAGGTCCTCTGAAGGTCATCTAGAGGTCATGTGGAGGTCATCGTTAGGTCATCTGCAGGTCATCTGGATGTCATCTGGAGGTCATCTGGAGGTCATCTAGAGGTCATCTGCAGGTCATCTGGATGTCATCTGGAGGTCATCTGGAGGTCATCTAGAGGTCATCTGGAGGTCATCTGGAGGTCATTTGGCGGTCATCTGTAGGTGATTGTTAGGTCATCTATGGGTCATCTGGAGGTCATCAAGAGGTCACCTGGAGCTCATCTGGAGGTCATCTGGAGGTTATCTGGAGGACATCGTTAGGTCATCTGGAGGTCATCTGGAGGTCATCCGGAGGTCATCTAGTGGTCATCTAGGTGTCATCCGTAGGTCATCAATAGGTCATCTGGAGGTCATAGGGAGGTCCTATGGAGGTCATCTGGAGGTCATCTGGAGGTCATCTGGAGGTCATCCTGAGGTCATCTAGAGGTCATCTAGATGTCATCCGTAGGTCATCTATAGGTCATTTGGAGGTCATCTGGAGGTCATAGGGAGGTCCTCTGGAGGTCATCTGGAGGTCATCTGGAGGTCATCTGGAGGTCATCTAGAGGTCATCTAGAGGTCATCTGGAAGTCATCTGGAAGTCATTTAGAGATCATATGGAGATCATCTGGAGGTCATCTGAGGGCATCTGGAGGTCATCTAGAGGTCATTTGGAAGTCATCGTTTGGTCCTCTGGAGGTTATCTGGAGCTCATCTGGAGGTCATCTGGAGGTGATCGTTAGGTCATCTGGAGGTCATCTGGAGGTCATCTAGAGGTCATCTGTAGGTCATTGGGAGGTCATCGGGAGGTCATCTGGAGGTCTTCTGGAGGTCATCTAGATGTCATCTGTAGGTCATCTGGAAGCTCATCTAGAGGTCATCCGGAGGTCATGTGGATGTCATCTAGAGGTCATCCGGAGGTCATCTAGAGGTCATCTGGAGGTCATCTGGTGGTCATCGGGAGGTCCTCTGGAGGTCATATGGAGGTCATCTGGAGGTCATCTGGAGGTCATCTAGAGGTCATATGGAGGTCATCTGGAGGTCATCTGGAGGTCATCTAGAGGTCATCCGGAGGTCATCTAGAGGTCATCTGGAGGTCATCTGAGGGCATCTGGAGGTCATCTAGAGGTCATCTGGACGTCATCGTTAGGTCATCTGGAGGTCATCGTTAGGTCATCTGGAGGTCATCTGGAGGTCATCCGGAGGTCATCTAGAAGTCATCTAGATGTCATCCGTAGGTCAGCGAGCGTCATCTGGAGGTCATCTGGAGGTCATAGGGAGGTCCTCTGGAGGTCATCTAGAGGTCATCTAGAGGTCATCTGGAGGACATCGTTAGGTCATCTGGATGTCATCTGGAGGTCATCTGGAGGTCATCCGGAGGTCATCTAGAGGTCATCTAGATGTCATCCGTAGGTCATCTATAGGTCATCTGGAGGTCATCTGGAGGTCATAGGCAGGTCCTCTGGAGGTCATCTGAAGGCCATCTGTAGGTCATCTGGAGGTCATCGCTAGGTCATCGGGAGATCATCTGGACGTCATCTGGTGGTCATCTGGTGGCATCTGGAGGTCATCTATAGGTCATTTGGAAGTCATCGTTTGGTCCTCTGGAGGTTATCTGGAGCTCATCTGGAGGTCATCTGGAGGTGATCGTTCGGTCATCTGGAGGTCATCTGGAGGTCATCTAGAGGTCATCTGTAGGTCATTGGGAGGTCATCGGGAGGTCATCTGGAGGTCTTCTGGAGGTCATCTAGATGTCATCTGTAGGTCATCTGAAGCTCATCTAGAGGTCATCCGGAGGTCATGTGGATGTCATCTAGAGGTCATCCGGAGGTCATCTAGAGGTCATCTGGAGGTCATCTGGTGGTCACCTAGAGGTCATCTGGAGGTCATCTGGAGGTCATCTAGAGGTCATATGGAGGTCATCTGGAGGTCATCTGGAGGTCATCTAGAGGTCATCTGGAGGTCATCTAGAGGTCATCTGGAGGTCATCTGAGGGCATCTGGAGGTCATCTAGAGGTCATCTGGACGTCATCGTTAGGTCATCTGGAGGCCATCTGGAGGTCAGCGTTAGGTCATCTGGAGGTCATCTGGAGGTCATCTGGAGGTCATCCGGAGGTCATCTAGAAGTCATCTAGATGTCATCCGTAGGTCATCGAGCGTCATCTGGAGGTCATCTGGAGGTCATCTAGAGGTCATCTAGAGGTCATCTGGATGTCATCTAGAGATCATCTGGAGATCATCTGGAGGCCATCTGAGGGCATCTGGAGGTCATCTAGAGGTCATGTGGAGGTCATCGTTATGTCATCTGCAGGTCATCTTGAGGTCATCTGGAGGTCATCTAGATGTCATCCGTAGGTCATATAGAGGTCATCTGAAGGTCATCTGGAGGTCATCGGAAAGTCATCTGGAGGTCATCGGGAGGTCCTCTGGAGGTCATCTGGAGGTCATCCGGAGGTCATCTAGAAGTCATCTAGAGGTCATCTGAGGGCATCTGGAGGTCATCTAGAGGTCATGTGGAGGTCATCGTTAGGTCATCTGCAGGTCATCTGGATGTCATCTGGAGGTCATCTGGAGGTCATCTAGAGGTCATCCGGAGGTCATCTAGAGGTCATCTGGAGGTCATCTGGAGGTCAACGGGAGGTCCTCTGAAGGTCATCTAGAGGTCATGTGGAGGTCATCGTTAGGTCAGCTGCAGGTCATCTGGATGTCATCTGGAGGTCATCTGGAGGTCATCTAGAGGTCATCTGCAGGTCATCTGGATGTCATCTGGAGGTCATTTGGAGGTCATCTAGAGGTCATCTGGTGGTCATCTGGTGGTCATTTGGAGGTCATCTGTAGGTGATTGTTAGGTCATCTATGGGTCATCTGGAGGTCATCAAGAGGTCACCTGGAGGTCATCTGGAGGTCATCTGGAGGTCATCTGGAGGACATCGTTAGGTCATCTGGAGGACATCTGGAGGTCATCTGGAGGTCATCCGGAGGTCATCTAGAGGTCATCTAGATGTCATCCGTAGGTCATCTATAGGTCATCTGGAGGTCATCTGGAGGTCATAGGGAGGTCCTCTGGAGGTCATCTGAAGGCCATCTGGAGGTCATCTGGAGGTCTCGCTAGGTCATCGGGAGGTCATCCGGGTGGTCATCTAGAGGTCTTCTGGAGGTCATCTAGATGTCATCTGGAGGTCATCTGGAGGTCATCTGGAGGTCATGTGGAGGTCATATGGAGGTCATCTGGAGGTCATCTGGAGGTCATCTAGAGGTCATCCGGAGGTCATCTTGAGGTCATCTGGAGGTTATCTGAGGGCATCTGGAGGTCATCTAGAGGTCATCTGGACGTCATCTGTTAGGTCATCTGGAGGTTATCTGGAGGTCATCGTTAGGTCATCTGGAGGTCATCTGGAGGTCATCCGGAGGTCATCTAGAAGTCATCTAGATGTCATCCGTAGGTCATCGAGCGTCATCTGGAGGTGATCTGGAGGTCATAGGGAGGTCCTCTGGAGGTCATCTGGAGGTCATCTGAGGGCATCTGGAGGTCATCTAGAGGTCATTTGGAAGTCATCGTTTGGTCATCTGGAGGTTATCTGGAGCTCATCTGGAGGTCATCTGGAGGGGATCGTTAGGTCATCTGGAGGTCATCCGGAGGTCATCTAGAGGTCATCTGGAGGTCATCAGGAGGTCCTCTGTAGGTCATCTGGAGATCATGTGGAGGTCATCGTTAGGTCATCTGGAGGTCATCTGGAGGTCATCTGGAGGTCATCCAGATGTCATCCGTAGGTCATCTGGAGGTCATCGGGAGGTCCTCTGGAGGTCATCTGGAGGTCATCCGGAGGTCATCTAGAGGTCATCTACAGGTCATCTGCAGGTCATCTGAATGTCATCTGGAGGTCATCCGTAGGTCATCTAGAGGTCATCCAGAGGTCATCTAGAGGTCATCTAGAGGTCATCTGGAGGTCATCTGGAGGTCAACGGGAGGTCCTCTGAAGGTCATCTAGAGGTCATGTGGAGGTCATCAGGAGGTCCTCTGTAGGTCATCTGGAGATCATGTGGAGGTCATCGTTAGGTCATCTGGAGGTCATAGGGAGGTCCTATGGAGGTCCTATGGAGGTCATCTGGAGGTCATCTGGAGGTCATCTGGAGGTCATCCGGAGGTCATCTAGAGGTCATCTAGATGTCATCCGTAGGTCATCGTTAGGTCATCTGGAGGTCATCTGGAGGTCATCCGGAGGTCATCTAGTGGTCATCTAGATGTCATCCGTTGGTCATCAATAGGTCATCTGGAGGTCATAGGGAGGTCCTATGGAGGTCCTATGGAGGTCATCTGGAGGTCATCTGGAGGTCATCTGGAGGTCATCCGGAGGTCATCTAGAGGTCATCTAGATGTCATCCGTAGGTCATCTATAGGTCATCTGGAGGTCATCTGGAGGTCATAGGGAGGTCCTCTGGAGGTCATCTGGAGGTCATCTGGAGGTCATCTGGAGGTCATCTAGAGGTCATCTAGAGGTCATCTGGAAGTCATCTGGAAGTCATTTAGAGATCATATGGAGATCATCTGGAGGTCATCTGAGGGCATCTGGAGGTCATCTAGAGGTCATTTGGAAGTCATCGTTTGGTCCTCTGGAGGTTATCTGGAGCTCATCTGGAGGTCATCTGGAGGTGATCGTTAGGTCATCTGGAGGTCATCTGGAGGTCATCTAGAGGTCATCTGTAGGTCATTGGGAGGTCATCGGGAGGTCATCTGGAGGTCTTCTGGAGGTCATCTAGATGTCATCTGTAGGTCATCTGAAGCTCATCTAGAGGTCATCCGGAGATCATGTGGATGTCATCTAGAGGTCATCCGGAGGTCATCTAGAGGTCATCTGGAGATCATCTGATGGTCATCGGGAGGTCCTCTGGAGGTCATCTGGAGGTCACCTAGAGGTCATCTGGAGGTCATCTGGAGGTCATCTAGAGGTCATATGGAGGTCCTCTGGAGGTCATCTGGAGGTCATCTAGAGGTCATCCGGAGGTCATCTAGAGGTCATCTGGAGGTCATCTGAGGGCATCTGGAGGTCATCTAGAGGTCATCTGGACGTCATCCGTAGGTCATCGAGCGTCATCTGGAGGTCATCTGGAGGTCATAGGGAGGTCCTCTGGAGGTCATCTAGAGGTCATCTAGAGGTCATCTGGAAGTCATCTAGAGATCACCTGGAGGTCATCTGGAGGTCATCTGGAGATCATCTGGAGGACATCGTTAGGTCATCTGGATGTCATCTGGAGGTCATCTGGAGGTCATCCGGAGGTCATCTAGAGGTCATCTAGATGTCATCCGTAGGTCATCTATAGGTCATCTGGAGGTCATCTGGAGGTCATAGGGAGGTCCTCTGGAGGTCATCTGGAGGTCACCTAGAGGTCATCTGGAGGTCATCTGGAGGTCATCTAGAGGTCATATGGAGGTCATCTGGAGGTCATCTGGAGGTCATCTAGAGGTCATCCGGGAGGTCATCTAGAGGTCATCTGGAGGTCATCTAGAGGTCATCTGGAGGTCATCGTTAGGTCATCTGGAGGTCATCTGGAGGTCATATGGAGGTCCTCTGGAGGTCATCTGGAGGTCACCTAGAGGTCATCTGGAGGTCATCTGGAGGTCATCTAGAGGTCATATGGGAGGTCATCTGGAGGTCATCTGGAGGTCATCTGGAGGTCATCCGGAGGTCATCTAGAAGTCATCTAGATGTCATCCGTAGGTCATCGAGCGTCATCTGGAGGTCATCTGGAGGTCATAGGGAGGTCCTCTGGAGGTCATCTAGAGGTCATCTAGAGGTCATCTGGAAGTCATCTAGAGATCACCTGGAGGTCATCTGAAGGTCATCTGGAGGACATCTGGAGGACATCGTTAGGTCATCTGGATGTCATCTGGAGGTCATCTGGAGGTCATCCGGAGGTCATCGAGAGGTCATCTAGAGGTCATCTGGAAGTCATTTAGAGATCATCTGGATATCATCTGGAGGTCATCTGAGGGCATCTGGAGGTCATCGTTAGGTCATCTGGAGGTCATCTGGAGGTCATTCGGAGGTCACCCGGAGGTCATCTAGAGGTCATCCGGAGGTCATCTAGAGGTCATCTGGAGGTTATCTGGAGGTCATCTGAGGGCATCTGGAGGTCATCTGGAGGTCATCGTTAGGTCATCTGGAGGTCATCTGGAGGTCATTCGGAGGTTATCTAGAGGTGATCTAGATGTCATCCGTAGGTCATCTAGAGGTCATCTGGAGGTCATCCGGAGGTTATCTAGAGGTGATCTAGATGTCATGCGTAAGTCATCTAGAGGTCATTTGGAAGTCATTGGTTGGTCATCTGGAGCTCATCTGGAGGTCATCTTGAAGTGACCATTAGGTCATCTGGAGATCATCATGAGGTCATCTGGAGGTCATCTAAAGGTCATCTGGAGGTCATCTGGAGGTCATCTGATGGCATCTGGAGGTCATGTAGAGGTCATTTGGAGGTCATCTGGAGGTCATCTGGAGGTCATCTGGAGGTGATCTGGAGGTCATCCGGAGGTTATCTAGAGGTCATCTAGATGTCATCCATAGGTCATCTAGAGGTCATCTTGAGGTCATCTGCAGATCATCGGGAGGTCCTCTGGAGGTCATCTGGAGGCCATCTGGAGGTCATCTGGAGGTCATCTAGAGGTCATGCGTAGGTCATCTAGAGGTCATTTGGAAGTCATTGGTTGGTCATCTGGAGCTCATCTGGAGGTCATCTTGAAGTGATCGTTGGGTCATCTGGAGGTCATCAGGAGGTCCTCTGGAGATCATCTGGAGGTCATCTGGATGTCATCTGGAGGTCATCTGGAGGTCATTTGGAGGTCATCTAGAGGTCATGCGTAGGTCATCTAGAGGTCATTTGGAAGTCATTGGTTGGTCATCTGGAGCTCATCTGGAGGTCATCTTGAAGTGACCGTTAGGTCATCTGGAGGTCATCATGAGGTCATCTGGAGGTCATCTAAAGGTCATCTGGAGGTCATCTTTAGGTCATCTGGATGTCATCTGCAGGTCATCTGGATGTCATCTGGAGGTCATTTGGAGGTCATCTAGAGGTCATCTAGATGTCATCCATAGGTCATCTAGAGGTTATCTGGAGGTCATGTGCAGGTCATCAGGAGGTCCTCTGGAGGTCATCTGGAGGCCATCTGGAGGTCATCTGGAGGTCATCTAGAGGTCATGCGTAGGTCATCTAGAGGTCATTTGGAAGTCATTGGTTGGTCATCTGGAGCTCATCTGGAGGTCATCTTGAAGTGACCGTTAGGTCATCTGGAGATCATCATGAGGTCATCTGGAGGTCATCTAAAGGTCATCTGGAGGTCATCTTTAGGTCATCTGGATGTCATCTGCAGGTCATCTGGATGTCATCTGGAGGTCATCTGGAGGTCATCAAGAGGTCACCTGGAGGTCATCTGGAGGTCATCTGGAGGTCATCTGTAGGACATCGTTAAGTCATCTGGAGGTCATCTGGAGGTCATCCGGAGGTCATCTAGAGGTCATCTAGATGTCATCCGTAGGTCATCTGTAGGTCATCAGGAGGTCCTCTGTAGGTCATCTGGAGATCATCTGGAGGTCATCGTTAGGTCATCTGGAGGTCATCTGGAGGTCATCTATATGTCATCCGAAGGTCATATAGAGGTCATCTGGAAGGTCATCTGGAGGTCATCGGGAGGTCATCTGGAGGTCATCTGGAGGTCATCTGAGGGCATCTGGAGGTCATCTAGAGGTCATGTGGATGTCATCGTTAGGTCATCTGGATGTCATCTGGAGGTCATCTGGAGGTCATCTAGAGGTCATCCGGAGGTCATCTAGAGGTCATCTGGAGGTCATCCGGAGGTCAACGGGAGGTCCTCTGAAGGTCATCTAGAGGTCATGTGGAGGTCATGTGGAGGTCATCGTTAGGTCATCTGCAGGTCATCTGGATGTCATCTGAGGTCATCCGGAGGTCATCTAGAAGTCATCTAGATGTCATCCGTAGGTCATCGAGCGTCATCTGGAGGTCATCTGGAGGTCATGGGGAGGTGCTCTGGCGGTCATCTGTAGGTGATTGTTAGGTCATCTATGGGTCATCTGGAGGTCATCAAGAGGTCACCTGGAGGTCATCTGGAGGTCATAGGGAGGTCATCTGGAGGTCATCTGGAGGACATCGTTAGGTCACCTGGAGGTCATCTGGAGGTCATAGGGAGGTCCTATGGAGGTCATCCGGAGGTCATCTAGTGGTCATCTAGATGTCATCCGTAGGTCATCAATAGGTCATCTGGAGGTCATCTGGAGGTCATAGGGAGGTCCTATGGAGGTCATCTGGAGGTGATCTGGAGGTCATCTGGAGGTGATCGTTAGGTCATCTGGAGGTCATCTGGAGGTCATCTAGAGGTCATCTGTAGGTCATTGGGAGGTCATCTAGATGTCATCCGTAGGTCATCAATAGGTCATCTGGAGGTCATCTGGAGGTCATAGGGAGGTCCTATGGAGGTCATCTGGAGGTGATCTGGAGGTCATCTGGAGGTCATCTGGAGGACATCGTTAGGTCATCTGGAGGTCATCTGGAGGTCATCTGGAGGTCATCCGGAGGTCATCTAGTGGTCATCTAGATGTCATCCGTAGGTCATCAATAGGTCATCTGGAGGTCATCTGGAGGTCATAGGGAGGTCCTATGGAGGTCATCTGGAGGTGATCTGGAGGTCATCTGGAGGTGATCGTTAGGTCATCTGGAGGTCATCTGGAGGTCATCTAGAGGTCATCTGTAGGTCATTGGGAGGTCATCGGGAAGTCATCTGGAGGTCTTCTGGAGGTCATCTAGATGTCATCTGTAGGTCATCTGAAGGTCATCTAGAGGTCATCCGGAGGTCCCGTGGATGTCATCTAGAGGTCATCCGGAGGTCATCTAGAGGTCATCTGGAGGTCATCTGAGGGCATCTGGAGGTCATCTGGAGGTCATCTGTAGGTCATCTGAAGGTCATCTAGAGGTCATCCGTAGGTCACGTGGATGTCATCTAGAGGTCATCCGGAGGTCATCTATAGGTCATCTGGAGGTCATCTGGAGGTCATAGGGAGGTCCTCTGGAGGTCATCTGGAGGTCATCTGGAGGTCATCTGGAGGTCATCTAGAGGTCATCAAGAGGTCATCTGGATGTCATCTGGAGGTCATCTGGAGGTCATCTAGAGGTCATCCGGAGGTCATCTAGAGGTCATCTGGAGGTCATCTGGAGGTCAACGGGAGGTCCTCTGAAGGTCATCTAGAGGTCATGTGGAGGTCATCGTTAGGTCAGCTGCAGGTCATCTGGATGTCATCTGGAGGTCATCTGGAGGTCATCTAGAGGTCATCTGGAGGTCATCTGGAGGTCATAGGGAGGTCATCTGGAGGTCATCTGGAGGTCATCTGGAGGTCATCTAGAGGTCATCTGGAGGTCATCTGGAGGTCATAGGGAGGTCATCTGGAGGTCATCCGGAGGTCATCTAGAAGTCATCTAGATGTCATCCGTAGGTCATCGAGCGTCATCTGGAGGTCATCTGGAGGTCATGGGGAGGTGCTCTGGCGGTCATCTGTAGGTGATTGTTAGGTCATCTATGGGTCATCTGGAGGTCATCAAGAGGTCACCTGGAGGTCATCTGGAGGTCATAGGGAGGTCATCTGGAGGTCATCTGGAGGACATCGTTAGGTCACCTGGAGGTCATCTGGAGGTCATAGGGAGGTCCTATGGAGGTCATCCGGAGGTCATCTAGTGGTCATCTAGATGTCATCCGTAGGTCATCAATAGGTCATCTGGAGGTCATCTAGAGGTCATCTGGAGGTCATCTGAGGGCATCTGGAGGTCATCTAGAGGTCATCTGGACGTCATCGTTAGGTCATCTGGAGGCCATCTGGAGGTCAGCGTTAGGTCATCTGGAGGTCATCTGGAGGTCATCTGGAGGTCATCCGGAGGTCATCTAGAAGTCATCTAGATGTCATCCGTAGGTCATCGAGCGTCATCTGGAGGTCATCTGGAGGTCATCTAGAGGTCATCTAGAGGTCATCTGGATGTCATCTAGAGATCATCTGGAGATCATCTGGAGGCCATCTGAGGGCATCTGGAGGTCATCTAGAGGTCATGTGGAGGTCATCGTTATGTCATCTGCAGGTCATCTTGAGGTCATCTGGAGGTCATCTAGATGTCATCCGTAGGTCATATAGAGGTCATCTGAAGGTCATCTGGAGGTCATCGGAAA
Source organism: Drosophila repletoides (assembly GCA_018150835.1). Taxonomy (NCBI): domain Eukaryota; kingdom Metazoa; phylum Arthropoda; class Insecta; order Diptera; family Drosophilidae; genus Drosophila; species Drosophila repletoides. The sequence goes on from JAECWQ010000236.1 coordinate 269,520, forward strand.
GTCATCTGGAGGTCATCGGGAGGTCCTCTGGAGGTCATCTGGAGGTCATCCGGAGGTCATCTAGAAGTCATCTAGAGGTCATCTGAGGGCATCTGGAGGTCATCTAGAGGTCATGTGGAGGTCATCGTTAGGTCATCTGCAGGTCATCTGGATGTCATCTGGAGGTCATCTGGAGGTCATCTAGAGGTCATCCGGAGGTCATCTAGAGGTCATCTGGAGGTCATCTGGAGGTCAACGGGAGGTCCTCTGAAGGTCATCTAGAGGTCATGTGGAGGTCATCGTTAGGTCAGCTGCAGGTCATCTGGATGTCATCTGGAGGTCATCTGGAGGTCATCTAGAGGTCATCTGCAGGTCATCTGGATGTCATCTGGAGGTCATCTGGAGGTCATCTAGAGGTCATCTGGTGGTCATCTGGTGGTCATTTGGAGGTCATCTGTAGGTGATTGTTAGGTCATCTATGGGTCATCTGGAGGTCATCAAGAGGTCACCTGGAGGTCATCTGGAGGTCATCTGGAGGTCATCTGGAGGACATCGTTAGGTCATCTGGAGGACATCTGGAGGTCATCTGGAGGTCATCCGGAGGTCATCTAGAGGTCATCTAGATGTCATCCGTAGGTCATCTATAGGTCATCTGGAGGTCATCTGGAGGTCATAGGGAGGTCCTCTGGAGGTCATCTGAAGGCCATCTGGAGGTCATCTGGAGGTCATCGCTAGGTCATCGGGAGGTCATCCGGTGGTCATCTAGAGGTCTTCTGGAGGTCATCTAGATGTCATCTGTAGGTCATCTGAAGGTCATCTAGAGGTCATGTAGAGGTCATATGGAGGTCATCTGGAGGTCATCTGGAGGTCATCTAGAGGTCATCCGGAGGTCATCTTGAGGTCATCTGGAGGTTATCTGAGGGCATCTGGAGGTCATCTAGAGGTCATCTGGACGTCATCGTTAGGTCATCTGGAGGTTATCTGGAGGTCATCGTTAGGTCATCTGGAGGTCATCTGGAGGTCATCCGGAGGTCATCTAGAAGTCATCTAGATGTCATCCGTAGGTCATCGAGCGTCATCTGGAGGTGATCTGGAGGTCATAGGGAGGTCCTCTGGAGGTCATCTGGAGGTCATCTGAGGGCATCTGGAGGTCATCTAGAGGTCATTTGGAAGTCATCGTTTGGTCATCTGGAGGTTATCTGGAGCTCATCTGGAGGTCATCTGGAGGGGATCGTTAGGTCATCTGGAGGTCATCCGGAGGTCATCTAGAGGTCATCTGGAGGTCATCAGGAGGTCCTCTGTAGGTCATCTGGAGATCATGTGGAGGTCATCGTTAGGTCATCTGGAGGTCATCTGGAGGTCATCTGGAGGTCATCCAGATGTCATCCGTAGGTCATCTGGAGGTCATCGGGAGGTCCTCTGGAGGTCATCTGGAGGTCATCCGGAGGTCATCTAGAGGTCATCTACAGGTCATCTGCAGGTCATCTGAATGTCATCTGGAGGTCATCCGTAGGTCATCTAGAGGTCATCCAGAGGTCATCTAGAGGTCATCTAGAGGTCATCTGGAGGTCATCTGGAGGTCAACGGGAGGTCCTCTGAAGGTCATCTAGAGGTCATGTGGGAGGTCAGGAGGTCCTCTGTAGGTCATCTGGAGATCATGTGGAGGTCATCGTTAGGTCATCTGGAGGTCATAGGGAGGTCCTATGGAGGTCCTATGGAGGTCATCTGGAGGTCATCTGGAGGTCATCTGAGGTCATCCGGAGGTCATCTAGAGGTCATCTAGATGTCATCCGTAGGTCATCGTTAGGTCATCTGGAGGTCATCTGGAGGTCATCCGGAGGTCATCTAGTGGTCATCTAGATGTCATCCGTTGGTCATCAATAGGTCATCTGGAGGTCATAGGGAGGTCCTATGGAGGTCCTATGGAGGTCATCTGGAGGTCATCTGGAGGTCATCTGGAGGTCATCCGGAGGTCATCTAGAGGTCATCTAGATGTCATCCGTAGGTCATCTATAGGTCATCTGGAGGTCATCTGGAGGTCATAGGGAGGTCCTCTGGAGGTCATCTGGAGGTCATCTGGAGGTCATCTGGAGGTCATCTAGAGGTCATCTAGAGGTCATCTGGAAGTCATCTGGAAGTCATTTAGAGATCATATGGAGATCATCTGGAGGTCATCTGAGGGCATCTGGAGGTCATCTAGAGGTCATTTGGAAGTCATCGTTTGGTCCTCTGGAGGTTATCTGGAGCTCATCTGGAGGTCATCTGGAGGTGATCGTTAGGTCATCTGGAGGTCATCTGGAGGTCATCTAGAGGTCATCTGTAGGTCATTGGGAGGTCATCGGGAGGTCATCTGGAGGTCTTCTGGAGGTCATCTAGATGTCATCTGTAGGTCATCTGAAGCTCATCTAGAGGTCATCCGGAGATCATGTGGATGTCATCTAGAGGTCATCCGGAGGTCATCTAGAGGTCATCTGGAGATCATCTGATGGTCATCGGGAGGTCCTCTGGAGGTCATCTGGAGGTCACCTAGAGGTCATCTGGAGGTCATCTGGAGGTCATCTAGAGGTCATATGGAGGTCCTCTGGAGGTCATCTGGAGGTCATCTAGAGGTCATCCGGAGGTCATCTAGAGGTCATCTGGAGGTCATCTGAGGGCATCTGGAGGTCATCTAGAGGTCATCTGGACGTCATCCGTAGGTCATCGAGCGTCATCTGGAGGTCATCTGGAGGTCATAGGGAGGTCCTCTGGAGGTCATCTAGAGGTCATCTAGAGGTCATCTGGAAGTCATCTAGAGATCACCTGGAGGTCATCTGGAGGTCATCTGGAGATCATCTGGAGGACATCGTTAGGTCATCTGGATGTCATCTGGAGGTCATCTGGAGGTCATCCGGAGGTCATCTAGAGGTCATCTAGATGTCATCCGTAGGTCATCTATAGGTCATCTGGAGGTCATCTGGAGGTCATAGGGAGGTCCTCTGGAGGTCATCTGGAGGTCACCTAGAGGTCATCTGGAGGTCATCTGGAGGTCATCTAGAGGTCATATGGAGGTCATCTGGAGGTCATCTGGAGGTCATCTAGAGGTCATCCGGAGGTCATCTAGAGGTCATCCGGAGGTCATCTAGAGGTCATCTGGAGGTCATCGTTAGGTCATCTGGAGGTCATCTGGAGGTCATATGGAGGTCCTCTGGAGGTCATCTGGAGGTCACCTAGAGGTCATCTGGAGGTCATCTGGAGGTCATCTAGAGGTCATATGGAGGTCATCTGGAGGTCATCTGGAGGTCATCTGGAGGTCATCCGGAGGTCATCTAGAAGTCATCTAGATGTCATCCGTAGGTCATCGAGCGTCATCTGGAGGTCATCTGGAGGTCATAGGGAGGTCCTCTGGAGGTCATCTAGAGGTCATCTAGAGGTCATCTGGAAGTCATCTAGAGATCACCTGGAGGTCATCTGAAGGTCATCTGGAGGACATCTGGAGGACATCGTTAGGTCATCTGGATGTCATCTGGAGGTCATCTGGAGGTCATCCGGAGGTCATCGAGAGGTCATCTAGAGGTCATCTGGAAGTCATTTAGAGATCATCTGGATATCATCTGGAGGTCATCTGAGGGCATCTGGAGGTCATCGTTAGGTCATCTGGAGGTCATCTGGAGGTCATTCGGAGGTCACCCGGAGGTCATCTAGAGGTCATCCGGAGGTCATCTAGAGGTCATCTGGAGGTTATCTGGAGGTCATCTGAGGGCATCTGGAGGTCATCTGGAGGTCATCGTTAGGTCATCTGGAGGTCATCTGGAGGTCATTCGGAGGTTATCTAGAGGTGATCTAGATGTCATCCGTAGGTCATCTAGAGGTCATCTGGAGGTCATCCGGAGGTTATCTAGAGGTGATCTAGATGTCATGTAAGTCATCTAGAGGTCATTTGGAAGTCATTGGTTGGTCATCTGGAGCTCATCTGGAGGTCATCTTGAAGTGACCATTAGGTCATCTGGAGATCATCATGAGGTCATCTGGAGGTCATCTAAAGGTCATCTGGAGGTCATCTGGAGGTCATCTGATGGCATCTGGAGGTCATGTAGAGGTCATTTGGAGGTCATCTGGAGGTCATCTGGAGGTCATCTGGAGGTGATCTGGAGGTCATCCGGAGGTTATCTAGAGGTCATCTAGATGTCATCCATAGGTCATCTAGAGGTCATCTTGGAGGTCATCTGCAGATCATCGGGAGGTCCTCTGGAGGTCATCTGGAGGCCATCTGGAGGTCATCTGGAGGTCATCTAGAGGTCATGTGTAGGTCATCTAGGAGGTCATTTGGAAGTCATTGGTTGGTCATCTGGAGCTCATCTGGAGGTCATCTTGAAGTGATCGTTGGGTCATCTGGAGGCTCAGGAGGTCCTCTGGAGATCATCTGGAGGTCATCTGGATGTCATCTGGAGGTCATCTGGAGGTCATTTGGAGGTCATCTAGAGGTCATGTAGGTCATCTAGAGGTCATTTGGAAGTCATTGGTTGGTCATCTGGAGCTCATCTGGAGGTCATCTTGAAGTGACCGTTAGGTCATCTGGAGATCATCATGAGGTCATCTGGAGGTCATCTAAAGGTCATCTGGAGGTCATCTTTAGGTCATCTGGATGTCATCTGCAGGTCATCTGGATGTCATCTGGAGGTCATTTGGAGGTCATCTAGAGGTCATCTAGATGTCATCCATAGGTCATCTAGAGGTTATCTGGAGGTCATGTGCAGGTCATCAGGAGGTCCTCTGGAGGTCATCTGGAGGCCATCTGGAGGTCATCTGGAGGTCATCTAGAGGTCATGTAGGTCATCTAGGAGGTCATTTGGAAGTCATTGGTTGGTCATCTGGAGCTCATCTGGAGGTCATCTTGAAGTGACCGTTAGGTCATCTGGAGATCATCATGAGGTCATCTGGAGGTCATCTAAAGGTCATCTGGAGGTCATCTTTAGGTCATCTGGATGTCATCTGCAGGTCATCTGGATGTCATCTGGAGGTCATCTGGAGGTCATCAAGAGGTCACCTGGAGGTCATCTGGAGGTCATCTGGAGGTCATCTGTAGGACATCGTTAAGTCATCTGGAGGTCATCTGGAGGTCATCCGGAGGTCATCTAGAGGTCATCTAGATGTCATCCGTAGGTCATCTGTAGGTCATCAGGAGGTCCTCTGTAGGTCATCTGGAGATCATCTGGAGGTCATCGTTAGGTCATCTGGAGGTCATCTGGAGGTCATCTATATGTCATCCGAAGGTCATATAGAGGTCATCTGAAGGTCATCTGGAGGTCATCGGGAGGTCATCTGGAGGTCATCTGGAGGTCATCTGAGGGCATCTGGAGGTCATCTAGAGGTCATGTGGATGTCATCGTTAGGTCATCTGGATGTCATCTGGAGGTCATCTGGAGGTCATCTAGAGGTCATCCGGAGGTCATCTAGAGGTCATCTGGAGGTCATCCGGAGGTCAACGGGAGGTCCTCTGAAGGTCATCTAGAGGTCATGTGGAGGTCATGTGGAGGTCATCGTTAGGTCATCTGCAGGTCATCTGGATGTCATCTGGAGGTCATCCGGAGGTCATCTAGAAGTCATCTAGATGTCATCCGTAGGTCATCGAGCGTCATCTGGAGGTCATCTGGAGGTCATGGGGAGGTGCTCTGGCGGTCATCTGTAGGTGATTGTTAGGTCATCTATGGGTCATCTGGAGGTCATCAAGAGGTCACCTGGAGGTCATCTGGAGGTCATAGGGAGGTCATCTGGAGGTCATCTGGAGGACATCGTTAGGTCACCTGGAGGTCATCTGGAGGTCATAGGGAGGTCCTATGGAGGTCATCCGGAGGTCATCTAGTGGTCATCTAGATGTCATCCGTAGGTCATCAATAGGTCATCTGGAGGTCATCTGGAGGTCATAGGGAGGTCCTATGGAGGTCATCTGGAGGTGATCTGGAGGTCATCTGGAGGTGATCGTTAGGTCATCTGGAGGTCATCTGGAGGTCATCTAGAGGTCATCTGTAGGTCATTGGGAGGTCATCTAGATGTCATCCGTAGGTCATCATAGGTCATCTGGAGGTCATCTGGAGGTCATAGGGAGGTCCTATGGAGGTCATCTGGAGGTGATCTGGAGGTCATCTGGAGGTCATCTGGAGGACATCGTTAGGTCATCTGGAGGTCATCTGGAGGTCATCTGGAGGTCATCCGGAGGTCATCTAGTGGTCATCTAGATGTCATCCGTAGGTCATCAATAGGTCATCTGGAGGTCATCTGGAGGTCATAGGGAGGTCCTATGGAGGTCATCTGGAGGTGATCTGGAGGTCATCTGGAGGTGATCGTTAGGTCATCTGGAGGTCATCTGGAGGTCATCTAGAGGTCATCTGTAGGTCATTGGGAGGTCATCGGGAAGTCATCTGGAGGTCTTCTGGAGGTCATCTAGATGTCATCTGTAGGTCATCTGAAGGTCATCTAGAGGTCATCCGGAGGTCCCGTGGATGTCATCTAGAGGTCATCCGGAGGTCATCTAGAGGTCATCTGGAGGTCATCTGAGGGCATCTGGAGGTCATCTGGAGGTCATCTGTAGGTCATCTGAAGGTCATCTAGAGGTCATCCGTAGGTCACGTGGATGTCATCTAGAGGTCATCCGGAGGTCATCTATAGGTCATCTGGAGGTCATCTGGAGGTCATAGGGAGGTCCTCTGGAGGTCATCTGGAGGTCATCTGGAGGTCATCTGGAGGTCATCTAGAGGTCATCAAGAGGTCATCTGGAAGTCATCTGGAAGTCATTTAGAGATCATCTGGAGATCATCTGGAGCTCATCTGGAGGTCATCTGGAGGTGATCGTTAGGTCATCTGGAGGTCATCTGGAGGTCATCTAGAGGTCATCTGTAGGTCATTGGGAGGTCATCGGGAAGTCATCTGGAGGTCTTCTGGAGGTCATCTAGATGTCATCTGTAGGTCATCTGAAGGTCATCTAGAGGTCATCCGGAGGTCACGTGGATGTCATCTAGAGGTCATCCGGAGGTCATCTAGAGGTCATCTGGAGGTCATCTGAGGGCATCTGGAGGTCATCTGGAGGTCATCTGGACGTCATCTAGAAGTCATCTAGATGTCATCCGTAGGTCATCGAGCGTCATCTGGAGGTCATCTGGAGGTCATAGGGAGGTCCTCTGGAGGTCATCTAGAGGTTATCTAGAGGTCATCTGGAGGACATCGTTAGGTCATCTGGATGTCATCTGGAGGTCATCTGGAGGTCATCCGGAGGTCATCTAGAGGTCATCTAGATGTCATCCGTAGGTCATCTATAGGTCATCTGGAGGTCATCTGGAGGTCATAGGCAGGTCCTCTGGAGGTCATCTGAAGGCCATCTGGAGGTCATCTGGAGGTCATCGGGAGGTCATCGGGTGGTCATCTAGAGGTCTTCTGAAGGTCATCTAGATGTCATCTGTAGGTCATCTGATGGTCATCTAGAGGTCATGTAGAGTTTATATGGAGGTCATCTGGAGGTCATCTGGAGGTCATCTAGAGGTCATCCGGAGGTCATCTAGAGGTCATCTGGAGGTTATCTGAGGGCATCTGGAGGTCATCTAGAGGTCATCTGGACGTCATCGTTAGGTCATCTGGAGGTCATCTGGAGGTCATCGTTAGGTCATCTGGAGGTCATCTGGAGGTCATCCGGAGGTCATCTAGAAGTCATCTAGATGTCATCCGTAGGTCATTGAGCGTCATCTGGAGGTGATCTGGAGGTCATAGGGAGGTCCTCTGGAGGTCATCTGGAGGTCATCTGAGGGCATCTGGAGGTCATCTAGAGGTCATTTGGAAGTCATCGTTTGGTCATCTGGAGGTTATCTGGAGCTCATCTGGAGGTCATCTGGAGGGGATCGTTAGGTCATCTGGAGGTCATCCGGAGGTCATCTAGAGGTCATCTGGAGGTCATCAGGAGGTCCTCTGTAGGTCATCTGGAGATCATCTGGAGGTCATCGTTAGGTCATCTGGAGGTCATCTGGAGGTCATCTGGAGGTCATCCAGATGTCATCCGTAGGTCATCTGGAGGTCATCGGGAGGTCATCTGGAGGTCATCGGAAGGTCCTCTGGAGGTCATCTGGAGGTCATCCGGAGGTCATCTAGAGGTCATCTACAGGTCATCTGAGGGCATCTGGAGGTCATCTAGAGGTCATGTGGAGGTCATCGTTAGGTCATCTGCAGGTCATCTGAATGTCATCTGGAGGTCATCCGTAGGTCATCTAGAGGTCATCCGGAGGTCATCTAGAGGTCATCTAGAGGTCATCTGGAGGTCATCGTTAGGTCATCTGCAGGTCATCTGGATGTCATCTGGAGGTCATCTGGAGGTCATCTAGAGGTCATCTGCAGGTCATCTGGATGTCATCTGGAGGTCATCTGGAGGTCATCTAGAGGTCATCTGGAGGTCATCTGGAGGTCATTTGGCGGTCATCTGTAGGTGAGTGTTAGGTCATCTATGGGTCATCTGGAGGTCATCAAGAGGTCACCTGGAGCTCATCTGGAGGTCATCTGGAGGTTATCTGGAGGACATCGTTAGGTCATCTGGAGGTCATCTGGAGGTCATCCGGAGGTCATCTAGAAGTCATCTAGATGTCATCCGTAGGTCATCGAGCGTCATCTGGAGGTCATCTGGAGGTCATAGGGAGGTCCTCTGGAGGTCATCTAGAGGTCATCTAGAGGTCATCTAGAGGTCATCTGGAGGACATCGTTAGGTCATCTGGATGTCATCTGGAGGTCATCTGGAGGTCATCCGGAGGTCATCTAGAGGTCATCTAGATGTCATCCGTAGGTCATCTATAGGTCATCTGGAGGTCATCTGGAGGTCATAGGCAGGTCCTCTGGAGGTCATCTGAAGGCCATCTGGAGGTCATCTGGAGGTCATCGCTAGGTCATCGGGAGATCATCTGGACGTCATCTGGTGGTCATCTGGTGGCATCTGGAGGTCATCTATAGGTCATTTGGAAGTCATCGTTTGGTCCTCTGGAGGTTATCTGGAGCTCATCTGGAGGTCATCTGGAGGTGATCGTTCGGTCATCTGGAGGTCATCTGGAGGTCATCTAGAGGTCATCTGTAGGTCATTGGGAGGTCATCGGGAGGTCATCTGGAGGTCTTCTGGAGGTCATCTAGATGTCATCTGTAGGTCATCTGAAGCTCATCTAGAGGTCATCCGGAGGTCATGTGGATGTCATCTAGAGGTCATCCGGAGGTCATCTAGAGGTCATCTGGAGGTCATCTGGTGGTCACCTAGAGGTCATCTGGAGGTCATCTGGAGGTCATCTAGAGGTCATATGGAGGTCATCTGGAGGTCATCTGGAGGTCATCTAGAGGTCATCTGGAGGTCATCTAGAGGTCATCTGGAGGTCATCTGAGGGCATCTGGAGGTCATCTAGAGGTCATCTGGACGTCATCGTGAGGTCATCTGGAGGCCATCTGGAGGTCAGCGTTAGGTCATCTGGAGGTCATCTGGAGGTCATCCGGAGGTCATCTAGAAGTCATCTAGATGTCATCCGTAGGTCATCGAGCGTCATCTGGAGGTCATCTGGAGGTCATAGGGAGGTCTTCTGGAGGTCATCTAGAGGTCATCTAGAGGTCATCTGGATGTCATCTAGAGATCATCTGGAGATCATCTGGAGGCCATCTGAGGGCATCTGGAGGTCATCTAGAGGTCATGTGGAGGTCATCGTTATGTCATCTGCAGGTCATCTGGAGGTCATCTGGAGGTCATCTAGATGTCATCCGTAGGTCATATAGAGGTCATCTGAAGGTCATCTGGAGGTCATCGGAAAGTCATCTGGAGGTCATCAGGAGGTCCTCTGGAGGTCATCTGGAGGTCATCCGGAGGTCATCTAGAAGTCATCTAGAGGTCATCTGAGGGCATCTGGAGGTCATCTAGAGGTCATGTGGAGGTCATCGTTAGGTCATCTGCAGGTCATCTGGATGTCATCTGGAGGTCATCTGGAGGTCATCTAGAGGTCATCCGGAGGTCATCTAGAGGTCATCTGGAGGTCATCTGGAGGTCAACGGGAGGTCCTCTGGAAGGTCATCTAGAGGTCATGTGGAGGTCATCGTTAGGTCAGCTGCAGGTCATCTGGATGTCATCTGGAGGTCATCTGGAGGTCATCTAGAGGTCATCTGCAGGTCATCTGGATGTCACCTGGAGGTCATTTGGAGGTCATCTAGAGGTCATCTGGTGGTCATCTGGTGGTCATTTGGAGGTCATCTGTAGGTGATTGTTAGGTCATCTATGGGTCATCTGGAGGTCATCAAGAGGTCACCTGGAGGTCATCTGGAGGTCATCTGGAGGACATCGTTAGGTCATCTGGAGGTCATCTGGAGGTCATCTGGAGGCCATCCGGAGGTCATCTAGAGGTCATCTAGATGTCATCCGTAGGTCATCTATAGGTCATCTGGAGGTCATCTGGAGGTCATAGGGAGGTCCTCTGGAGGTCATCTGAAGGCCATCTGGAGGTCATCTGGAGGTCATCGCTAGGTCATCGGGAGGTCATCGGGTGGTCATCTAGAGGTCTTCTGGAGGTCATCGCTAGGTCATCGGGAGGTCATCGGGTGGTCATCTAGAGGTCTTCTGGAGGTCATCTAGATGTCATCTGTAGGTCATCTGAAGGTCATCTAGAGGTCATGTAGAGGTCATATGGAGGTCATCTGGAGGTCATCTGGAGGTCATCTAGTGGTCATCCGGAGGTCATCTAGAGGTCATCTGGAGGTTATCTGAGGGCATCTGGAGGTCATCTAGAGGTCATCTGGACGTCATCGTTAGGTCATCTGGAGGTTATCTGGAGGTCATCGTTAGGTCATCTGGAGGTCATCTGGAGGTCATCCGGAGGTCATCTAGAAGTCATCTAGATGTCATCCGTAGGTCATCGAGCGTCATCTGGAGGTGATCTGGAGGTCATAGGGAGGTCCTCTGGAGGTCATCTGGAGGTCATCTGAGGGCATCTGGAGGTCATCTAGAGGTCATTTGGAAGTCATCGTTTGGTCATCTGGAGGTTATCTGGAGCTCATCTGGAGGTCATCTGGAGGGGATCGTTAGGTCATCTGGAGGTCATCTGGAGGTCACCTAGAGGTCATCTGGAGGTCATCTGGAGGTCATCTAGAGGTCATATGGAGGTCATCTGGAGGTCATCTGGAGGTCATCTAGAGGTCATCTGGAGGTCATCTAGAGGTCATCTGGAGGTCATCTGGTGGTCATCGGGAGGTCATCTGGAGGTCATCTGGAGGTCACCTAGAGGTCATCTGGAGGTCATCTGGAGGTCATCTAGAGGTCATATGGAGGTCATCTGGAGGTCATCTGGAGGTCATCTGGAGGTCATCTAGAGGTCATCTGGAGGTCATCTGGAGGTCATCCGGAGGTCATCTAGAAGTCATCTAGATGTCATCCGTAGGTCATCGAGCGTCATCTGGAGGTCATCTGGAGGTCATAGGGAGGTCCTCTGGAGGTCATCTAGAGGTCATCTAGAGGTCATCTGGAAGTCATCTAGAGATCACCTGGAAGTCATCTGAAGGTCATCTGGAGGTCATCTGGAGGACATCGTTAGGTCATCTGGATGTCATCTGGAGGTCATCTGGAGGTCATCCGGAGGTCATCGAGAGGTCATCTAGAGGTCATCTGGAAGTCATTTAGAGATCATCTGGATATCATCTGGAGGTCATCTGAGGGCATCTGGAGGTCATCGTTTTGAGGTCATCTGGAGGTCATCTGGAGGTCACCTGGAGGCCTGGAGGTCATCCGGAGGTCATCTGAGGTCATCTGGGTCATCTAGAGGTCATCTAGAGGTCATCTTGAGGTTATCTGGCGGTCATCTGAGGGCATCTGGAGGTCATCTGGAGGTCATCGTTAGGTCATCTGGAGGTCATCTGGAGGTCATTCGGAGGTTATCTACAGGTGATCTAGATGTCATCCGTAGGTCATCTAGAGGTCATCTGGAGGTCATCCGGAGGTTATCTAGAGGTGATCTAGATGTCATGCGTAAGTCATCTAGAGGTCATTTGGAAGTCATTGGTTGGTCATCTGGAGCTCATCTGGAGGTCATCTTGAAGTGACTGTTAGGTCATCTGGAGATCATCATGAGGTCATCTGGAGGTCATCTAAAGGTCATCTGGAGGTCATCTTTAGGTCATCTGGATGTCATCTGCAGGTCATCTGGATGTCATCTGGAGGTCATTTGGAGGTCATCTAGAGGTCATCTAGATGTCATCCATAGGTCATCTAGAGGTTATCTGGAGGTCATCTGCAGGTCATCAGGAGGTCCTCTGGAGGTCATCTGGAGGCCATCTGGAGGTCATCTGGAGGTCATCTTTAGGTCATCTGGATGTCATCTGCAGGTCATCTGGATGTCATCTGGAGGTCATCTGGAGGTCATCTGGAGGACATCGTTAAGTCATCTGGAGGTCATCTGGAGGTCATCTGGAGGTCATCTGGAGGTCATCTAGATGTCATCCGAAGGTCATATAGAGGTCATCTGAAGGTCATCTGGAGGTCATCGGGAGGTCATCTGGAGGTCATCTGGAGGTCATCAGGAGGTCATCTAGAGGTCATCTGGAGGACATCGTTAAGTCATCTGGAAGTCATCTGGAGGTCATCAAGAGGTCACCTGGAGGTCATCTGGAGGTCATCTGGAGGTCATCTGGAGGTCATCTGGAGGACATCGTTAAGTCATCTGGAGGTCATCTGGAGGTCTTCCGGAGGTCATCTAGAGGTCATCTAGATGTCATCCGTAGGTCATCTGTAGGTCATCTGGAGGTCCTCTGTAGGTCATCTGGAGGTCATCGTTAGGTCATCTGGAGGTCATCTGGAGGTCATCTGGAGGTCATCTAGATGTCATCCGAAGGTCATATAGAGGTCATCTGAAGGTCATCTGGAGGTCATCGGGAGGTCATCTGGAGGTCATCTGGAGGTCATCAGGAGGTCATCTAGAGGTCATCTTGAGGTCATCTGAGGGCATCTGGAGGTCATCTAGAGGTCATGTGGAGGTCATCGTTAGGTCATCTGGATGTCATCTGGAGGTCATCTGGAGGTCATCTAGAGGTCATCCGGAGGTCATCTAGAGGTCATCTGGAGGTCATCCGGAGGTCAACGGGAGGTCCTCTGAAGGTCATCTAGAGGTCATGTGGAGGTCATCGTTAGGTCATCTGCAGGTCATCTGGATGTCATCTGGAGGTCATCCGGAGGTCATCTAGAAGTCATCTAGATGTCATCCGTAGATCATCGAGCGTCATCTGGAGGTCATCTGGAGGTCATGGGGAGGTGCACTGGCGGTCATCTGTAGGTGATTGTTAGGTCATCTATGGGTCATCTGGAGGTCATCAAGAGGTCACCTGGAGGTCATCTGGAGGTCATAGGGAGGTCCTATGGAGGTCATCTGGAGGTCATCTGGAGGACATCGTTAGGTCATCTGGAGGTCATCTGGAGGTCATCTGGAGGTCATCTAGTGGTCATCTAGTGGTCATCTAGATGTCATCCGTAGGTCATCAATAGGTCATCTGGAGGTCATCTGGAGGTCATAGGGAGGTCCTATGGAGGTCATCTGGAGGTCATCTGGAGGTCATCTGGAGGTCATCTGGAGGTGATCGTTAGGTCATCTGGAGGTCATCTGGAGGTCATCTAGAGGTCATCTGTAGGTCATTGGGAGGTCATCGGGAAGTCATCTGGAGGTCTTCTGGAGGTCATCTAGATGTCATCTGTAGGTCATCTGAAGGTCATCTAGAGGTCATCCGGAGGTCACGTGGATGTCATCTAGAGGTCATCCGGAGGTCATCTAGAGGTCATCTGGAGGTCATCTGAGGGCATCTGGAGGTCATCTGGAGGTCATCTGTAGGTCATCTGAAGGTCATCTAGAGGTCATCCGGAGGTCACGTGGATGTCATCTAGAGGTCATCCGGAGGTCATCTATAGGTCATCTGGAGGTCATCTGGAGGTCATAGGGAGGTCCTCTGGAGGTCATCTGGAGGTCATCTGGAGGTCATCTGGAGGTCATCTAGAGGTCATCAAGAGGTCATCTGGAAGTCATCTGGAAGTCATTTAGAGATCATCTGGAGATCATCTGGAGCTCATCTGGAGTTCATCTGGAGGTGATCGTTAGGTCATCTGGAGGTCATCTGGAGGTCATCTAGAGGTCATCTGTAGGTCATCTGTAGGTCATTGGGAGGTCATCGGGATGTCATCTGGAGGTCTTCTGGATGTCACCTGTAGGTCATCTGAAGGTCATCTAGAGGTCATCCGGAGGTCACGTGGATGTCATCTAGAGGTCATCCGGAGGTCATCTAGAGGTCATCTGGAGGTCATCTGAGGGCATCTGGAGGTCATCTGGAGGTCATCTGGACGTCATCGTTAGGTCATCTGGAGGTCATCGTTAGGTCATCTGGAGGTCATCTGGAGGTCATCCGGAGGTCATCTAGAAGTCATCTAGATGTCATCCGTAGGTCATCGAGCGTCATCTGGAGGTCATCTGGAGGTCATAGGGAGGTCCTCTGGAGGTCATCTAGAGGTCATCTAGAGGTCATCTGGAAGTCATCTAGAGATCATCTGGAGATCATCTGAAGGTCATCTGAGTGCAACTGGAGGTCATCTAGAGGTCATTTGGAAGTCATCGTTTGGTCATCTGGAGGTTATCTGGAGCTCATCTGCAGGTCATCTGGAGAGGATCGTTAGGTCATCTGGAGGTCATCTAGATGTCATCCGTAGGTCATCTAGAGGTCATCTGAAGGTCATCTGGTGGTCATCGGGAGGTCCTCTGGAGGTCATCTGGAGGCCATCTGGAGGTCATCTGGAGGTCATCGCTAAGTCATCGGAAGATCATCAAGAGGTCATCTGGAGGTCATCTGGAGGTCATCGTTAGGTCATCTGGTGGTCATCTGGAGGTCATCGGTAGGTCATCGAGAGGTCATCCAGATGTCATCAGGAGGTCCTCTGTATGTCATCTGGAGATCATCTGGAGGTCATCGTTAGGTCATCTGGAGGTCATCTAGATGTCATCCGTAGGTCATCTAGAGGTCATCTGAAGGTCATCTGGTGGTCATCGGGAGGTCCTCTGGAGGTCATCTGGAGGCCATCTGGAGGTCATCTGGAGGTCATCGCTAAGTCATCGGGAGATCATCAAGAGGTCATCTGGAGGTCATCTGGAGGTCATCGTTAGGTCATCTGGTGGTCATCTGGAGGTCATCCGTAGGTCATCTAGAGGTCATCCAGATGTCATCCGTAGGTCATCTAGAGGTCATCTGGAGGTCATCTGGAGGTCATCGGGAGGTCCTCTGGAGGTCATCTGGAGGTCACCTAGAGGTCATCTGGAGGTCATCTGGAGGTCATCTAGAGGTCATAGGGAGGTCATCTGGGGGAGGTCATCTGGAGGTCATCTAGAGGTCATCCGGAGGTCATCTAGAGGTCATCTGGAGGTCATGTGAGGGCATCTGGAGGTCATCTAGAGGTCATCTGGACGTCATCGTTAGGTCATCTGGAGGTCATCGTTAGGTCATCTGGAGGTCATCTGGAGGTCATCCGGAGGACATCTAGAAGTCATCTAGATGTCATCTGGACGTCATCTGGAGGTCATAGGGAGGTCCTCTAGAGGTCATCTAGAGGTCATCTAGAGGTCATCTGGAAGTCATCTAGAGATCATCTGGAGATCATCTGGAGGTCATCTGAGGGCAACTGGAGGTCATCTAGCGGTCATTTGGAAGTCATCTTTTGGTCATCTGGAGGTTATCTGGAGCTCATCTGCAGGTCATCTGGAGAGGATCGTTAGGTCATCTGGAGGTCATCCGGAGGTCATATAGAGGTCATCTGGAGGTCATCAGGAGGTCCTCTGTAGGTCATCTGGAGATCATCTGGAGGTCATCGTTAGGTCATCTGGAGGTCATCTAGATGTCATCCGTAGGTCATCTAGAGGTCATCTGAAGGTCATCTGGTGGTCATCGGGAGGTCCTCTGGAGGTCATCTGGAGGCCATCTGGAGGTCATCTGGAGGTCATCGCTAAGTCATCGGGAGATCATCAAGAGGTCATCTGGACCTCATCTGGAGGTCATCGTTGAGTCATCTGGTGGTCATCTGGAGGTCATCCGTAGGTCATCTAGAGGTCATCCAGATGTCATCCGTAGGTCATCTAGAGGTCATCTGGAGGTCATCTGGAGGTCAGGGAGGTCCTCTGGAGGTCATCTGGAGGCCATCTGGAGGTCATCTGGAGGTCATCGCTAGGTCATCGCGAGATCATCTGGAGGTTATCTGGAGGTCATCTAGAGGTCATCCAGAGGTCATCTGGAAGTCATCTAGAGATCATCTTGAGGTCATCTGGAGGTCATCAAGAGGTCACCTGGAGGTCATCTGGAGGTCATCTGGAGGTCATCTGGAGGACATCGTTAGGTCATCTGGATGTCATCTGGAGGTCATCTGGAGGTCATCCGGAGGTCATCTAGAGGTCATCTAGATGTCATCCGTAGGTCATCTAGAGGTCATCTGGAGGTCATCTGGAGGTCATAGGGAGGTCCTCTGGAGGTCATCTGGAGGCCATCTGGAGGTCATCTGGAGGTCATCGCTAGGTCATCGCGAGATCATCTGGAGGTTATCTGGAGGTCATCTAGAGGTCATCCAGAGGTCATCTGGAAGTCATCTAGAGATCATCTTGAGGTCATCTGGAGGTCATCAAGAGGTCATCAAGAGGTCACCTGGAGGTCATCTGGATGTCATCTAGAGGTCATCCGGAGGTCATCTAGAGGTCATCTGGAGGTCATCTGAGGGCATCTGGAGGTCATCTGGAGGTCATCTGTAGGTCATCTGAAGGTCATCTAGAGGTCATCCGGGGGTCACGTGGATGTCATCTAGAGGTCATCCGGAGGTCATCTAGAGGTCATCTGGAGGTCATCTGAGGGCATCTGGAGGTCATCTGGAGGTCATCTGTAGGTCATCTGAAGGTCATCTAGAGGTCATCCGGAGGTCACGTGGATGTCATCTAGAGGTCATCCGGAGGTCATCTATAGGTCATCTGGAGGTCATCTGGAGGTCATAGGGAGGTCCTCTGGAGGTCATCAAGAGGTCATCTGGAAGTCATCTGGAAGTCATTTAGAGATCATCTGGAGATCATCTGGAGCTCATCTGGAGGTCATCTGGAGGTGATCGTTAGGTCATCTGGAGGTCATCTGGAGGTCATCTAGAGGTCATCTGTAGGTCATTGGGAGGTCATCGGGAAGTCATCTGGAGGTCTTCTGGAGGTCATCTAGATGTCATCTGTAGGTCATCTGAAGGTCATCTAGAGGTCATCCGGAGGTCACGTGGATGTCATCTAGAGGTCATCCGGAGGTCATCTAGAGGTCATCTGGAGGTCATCTGAGGGCATCTGGAGGTCATCTGGAGGTCATCCGGAGGTCATCTAGAAGTCATCTAGATGTCATCCGTAGGTCATCGAGCGTCATCTGGAGGTCATCTGGAGGTCATAGGGAGGTCCTCTGGAGGTCATCTAGAGGTCATCTAGAGGTCATTTGGAAGTCATCGTTTGGTCATCTGGAGGTTATCTGGAGCTCATCTGCAGGTCATCTGGAGAGGATCGTTAGGTCATCTGGAGGTCACCCGGAGGTCATATAGAGGTCATCTGGAGGTCATCAGGAGGTCCTCTGTAGCTCATCTCGAGATCATCTGGAGGTCATCGTTAGGTCATCTGGAGGTCATCGTTAGGTCATCTGGAGGTCATCTAGATGTCATCCTTAGGTCATCTGGTGGTCATCGGGAGGTCCTCTGGAGGTCATCTGGAGGCCATCTGGAGGTCATCTGGAGGTCATCGCTAAGTCATCGGGAGATCATCAAGAGGTCATCTGGAGGTCATCTGGAGGTCATCGGTAGGTCATCGAGAGGTCATCCAGATGTCATCAGGAGGTCCTCTGTATGTCATCTGGAGATCATCTGGAGGTCATCGTTAGGTCATCTGGAGGTCATCTAGATGTCATCCGTAGGTCATCTAGAGATCATCTGAAGGTCATCTGGTGGTCATCGGGAGGTCCTCTGGAGGTCATCTGGAGGCCATCTGGAGGTCATCTGGAGGTCATCGCTAAGTCATCGGGAGATCATCAAGAGGTCATCTGGAGGTCATCGTTAGGTCATCTGGTGGTCATCTGGAGGTCATCCGTAGGTCATCTAGAGGTCATCCAGATGTCATCCGTAGGTCATCTAGAGGTCATCTGGAGGTCATCTGGAGGTCATCGGGAGGTCCTCTGGAGGTCATCTAGAGGTCATATGGAGGTCATCTGGAGGTCATCTGGAGGTCATGTAGAGGTCATCCGGAGGTCATCTAGAGGTCATCTGGAGGTCATCTGAGGGCATCTGGAGGTCATCTAGAGGTCATCTGGACGTCATCGTTAGGTCATCTGGAGGTCATCGTTAGGTCATCTGGAGGTCATCTGGAGGTCATCCGGAGGACATCTAGAAGTCATCTAGATGTCATCCGTAGGTCATCGAGCGTCATCTGGAGGTCATAGGGAGGTCCTCTAGAGGTCATCTAGAGGTCATCTAGAGGTCATCTGGAAGTCATCTAGAGATCATCTGGAGATCATCTGGAGGTCATCTGAGGGCAACTGGAGGTCATCTAGCGGTCATTTGGAAGTCATCTTTTGGTCATCTGGAGGTTATCTGGAGCTCATCTGCAGGTCATCTGGAGAGGATCGTTAGGTCATCTGGAGGTCATCCGGAGGTCATATAGAGTTCATCTGGAGGTCATCAGGAGGTCCTCTGTAGGTCATCTGGAGATCATCTGGAGGTCATCGTTAGGTCATCTGGAGGTCATCTAGATGTCATCCGTAGGTCATCTAGAGGTCATCTGAAGGTCATCTGGTGGTCATCGGGAGGTCCTCTGGAGGTCATCTGGAGGCCATCTGGAGGTCATCTGGAGGTCATCGCTAAGTCATCGGGAGATCATCAAGAGGTCATCTGGAGGTCATCTGGAGGTCATCGTTGAGTCATCTGGTGGTCATCTGGAGGTCATCCGTAGGTCATCTAGAGGTCATCCAGATGTCATCCGTAGGTCATCTAGAGGTCATCTGAAGGTCATCTGGTGGTCATCGGGAGGTCCTCTGGAGGTCATCTGGAGGCCATCTGGAGGTCATCTGGAGGTCATCGCTAAGTCATCGGGAGATCATCAAGAGGTCATCTGGAGGTCATCTGGAGGTCATCGTTAGGTCATCTGGTGGTCATCTGGAGGTCATCGGTAGGTCATCGAGAGGTCATCCAGATGTCATCAGGAGGTCCTCTGTATGTCATCTGGAGATCATCTGGAGGTCATCGTTAGGTCATCTGGAGGTCATCTATATGTCATCCGTAGCTCATCTAGAGGTCATCTGAAGGTCATCTGGTGGTCATCGGGAGGTCCTCTGGAGGTCATCTGGAGGCCATCTGGAGGTCATCTGGAGGTCATCGCTAAGTCATCGGGAGATCATCAAGAGGTCATCTGGAGGTCATCTGGAGGTCATCGCTAGGTCATCGCGAGATCATCTGGAGGTTATCTGGAGGTCATCTAGAGGTCATCCAGAGGTCATCTGGAAGTCATCTAGAGATCATCTTGAGGTCATCTGGAGGTCATCAAGAGGTCACCTGGAGGTCATCTGGAGGTCATCTGGAGGTCATCTGGAGGACATCGTTAGGTCATCTGGATGTCATCTGGAGGTCATCTGGAGGTCATCCGGAGGTCATCTAGAGGTCATCTAGATGTCATCCGTAGGTCATCTAGAGGTCATCCAGAGGTCATCTGGAAGTCATCTAGAGATCATCTTGAGGTCATCTGGAGGTCATCAAGAGGTCACCTGGAGGTCATCTGGAGGTCATCCGGAGGTCATCTGGAGGACATCGTTAGGTCATCTGGATGTCATCTGGAGGTCATCTGGAGGTCATCCGGAGGTCATCTAGAGGTCATCTAGATGTCATCCGTAGGTCATCTAGAGGTCATCTGGAGGTCATCTGGAGGTCATAGGGAGGTCCTCTGGAGGTCATCTGGAGGCCATCTGGAGGTCATCTGGAGGTCATCTGGAGGTCATCGGTAGGTCATCGAGAGGTCATCCAGATGTCATCAGGAGGTCCTCTGTATGTCATCTGGAGATCATCTGGAGGTCATCGTTAGGTCATCTGGAGGTCATCTAGATGTCATCCGTAGGTCATCTAGAGATCATCTGAAGGTCATCTGGTGGTCATCGGGAGGTCCTCTGGAGGTCATCGGGAGGCCATCTGGAGGTCATCTGGAGGTCATCGCTAAGTCATCGGGAGATCATCAAGAGGTCATCTGGAGGTCATCTGGAGGTCATCGTTAGGTCATCTGGTGGTCATCTGGAGGTCATCGGTAGGTCATCGAGAGGTCATCCAGATGTCATCAGGAGGTCCTCAGTATGTCATCTGGAGATCATCTGGAGGTCATCGTTAGGTCATCTGGAGGTCATCTAGATGTCATCCGTAGGTCATCTAGAGATCATCTGAAGGTCATCTGGTGGTCATCGGGAGGTCCTCTGGAGGTCATCTGGAGGCTATCTGGAGGTCATCTGGAGGTCATCGCTAAGTCATCGGGAGATCATCAAGAGGTCATCTGGAGGTCATCTGGAGGTCATCGTTAGGTCATCTGGTGGTCATCTGGAGGTCATCCGTAGGTCATCTAGAGGTCATCCAGATGTCATCCGTAGGTCATCTAGAGGTCATCTGGAGGTCATCTGGAGGTCATCGGGAGGTCCTCTGGAGGTCATCTGGAGGTCACCTAGAGGTCATCTGGAGGTCATCTGGAGGTCATCTAGAGGTCATATGGAGGTCATCTGGAGGTCATCTGGAGGTCATCTAGAGGTCATCCGGAGGTCATCTAGAGGTCATCTGGAGGTCATCTGAGGGCATCTGGAGGTCATCTAGAGGTCATCTGGACGTCATCGTTAGGTCATCTGGAGGTCATCGTTAGGTCATCTGGAGGTCATCTGGAGGTCATCCGGAGGACATCTAGAAGTCATCTAGATGTCATCCGTAGGTCATCGAGCGTCATCTGGACGTCATCTAGAGGTCATAGGGAGGTCCTCTAGAGGTCATCTAGAGGTCATCTAGAGGTCATCTGGAAGTCATCTAGAGATCATCTGGAGATCATCTGGAGGTCATCTGAGGGCAACTGGAGGTCATCTAGCGTTCATTTGGAAGTCATCTTTTGGTCATCTGGAGGTTATCTGGAGCTCATCTGCAGGTCATCTGGAGAGGATCGTTAGGTCATCTGGAGGTCATCTAGATGTCATCCGTAGGTCATCTAGAGGTCATCTGAAGGTCATCTGGTGGTCATCGGGAGGTCCTCTGGAGGTCATCTGGAGGCTATCTGGAGGTCATCTGGAGGTCATCGCTAAGTCATCGGGAGATCATCAAGAGGTCATCTGGAGGTCATCTGGAGGTCATCGTTAGGTCATCTGGTGGTCATCTGGAGGTCATCCGTAGGTCATCTAGAGGTCATCCAGATGTCATCCGTAGGTCATCTAGAGGTCATCTGGAGGTCATCTGGAGGTCATCGTTAGGTCATCTGGTGGTCATCTGGAGGTCATCCGTAGGTCATCTAGAGGTCATCCAGATGTCATCCGTAGGTCATCTAGAGGTCATCTGGAGGTCATCTGGAGGTCATCGGGAGGTCCTCTGGAGGTCATCCGTAGGTCATATAGAGGTCATCTGGAGGTCATCAGGAGGTCCTCTGTAGGTCATCTGGAGATCATCTGGAGGTCATCGTTAGGTCATCTGGAGGTCATCTAGATGTCATCCGTAGGTCATCTAGAGGTCATCTGAAGGTCATCTGGTGGTCATCGGGAGGTCCTCTGGAGGTCATCGGGAGGCCATCTGGAGGTCATCTGGAGGTCATCGCTAAGTCATCGGGAGATCATCAAGAGGTCATCTGGAGGTCATCTGGAGGTCATCGTTGAGTCATCTGGTGGTCATCTGGAGGTCATCCGTAGGTCATCTAGAGGTCATCCAGATGTCATCCGTAGGTCATCTAGAGGTCATCTGGTGGTCATCTGGAGGTCATAGGGAGGTCCTCTGGAGGTCATCTGGAGGCCATCTGGAGGTCATCTGAAGGTCATCGCTAGGTCATCGCGAGATCATCTGGAGGTTATCTGGAGGTCATCTAGAGGTCATCCAGAGGTCATCTGGAAGTCATCTAGAGATCATCTTGAGGTCATCTGGAGGTCATCAAGAGGTCACCTGGAGGTCATCTGGAAGTCATCTGGAGGTCATCTGGAGGACATCGTTAGGTCATCTGGATGTCATCTGGAGGTCATCTGGAGGTCATCCGGAGGTCATCTAGAGGTCATCTAGATGTCATCCGTAGGTCATCTAGAGGTCATCTGGAGGTCATCTGGAGGTCATAGGGAGGTCCTCTGGAGGTCATCTGGAGGCCATCTGGAGGTCATCTGGAGGTCATCGCTAGGTCATCGCGAGATCATCTGGAGGTTATCTGGAGGTCATCTAGAGGTCATCCAGAGGTCATCTGGAAGTCATCTAGAGATCATCTTGAGGTCATCTGGAGGTCATCAAGAGGTCACCTGGAGGTCATCTGGAGGTCATCTGGAGGTCATCTGGAGGACATCGTTAGGTCATCTGGAGGTCATCCGGAGGTCATCTAGAGGTCATCTAGATGTCATCCGTAGGTCATCTATAGGTCATCTGGAGGTCATCTGGAGGTCATAGGGAGGTCCTCTGGAGGTCATCTGAAGGCCATCTGGAGGTCATCTGGAGGTCATCGTTAGGTCATCGGGAGATCATCTGGACGTCATCTGGTGGTCATCTGGAGGTCATCGAGAGGTCATCTAGAGGTCATCTGGAAGTCATTTAGAGATCATCTGGATATCATCTGGAGGTCATCTGAGGGCATCTGGAGGTCATCTATAGGTCATTTAGAAGTCATCGTTTGGTCCTCTGGAGGTTATCTGGAGCACATCTGGAGGTCATCTGGAGGTGATCGTTAGGTCATCTGGAGGTCATCTGGAGGTCATCTAGAGGTCATCTGTAGGTCATTGGGAGGTCATCGGGAGGTCATCTGGTGGTCTTCTGGAGGTCATCTAGATGTCATCTGTAGGTCATCTGAAGGTCATCTAGAGGTCATCCGGAGGTCATATGGATGTCATCTAGAGGTCATCCGGAGGTCATCTAGAGGTCATCTGGAGGTCATCTGGTGGTCACCTAGAGGTCATCTGGAGGTCATCTGGAGGTCATCTAGAGGTCATATGGAGGTCATCTGGAGGTCATCTGGAGGTCATCTAGAGGTCATCTGGAGGTCATCTTGAGGTCATCTGGAGGTCATCTGAGGGCATCTGGAGGTCATCTAGAGGTCTTCTGGACGTCATCGTCAGGTCATCTGGAGGCCATCTGGAGGTCAGCGTTAGGTCATCTGGAGGTCATCTGGAGGTCATCCGGAGGTCATCTACAAGTCATCTAGTTGTCATCCGTAGGTCATCGAGCGTCATCTGGAGGTCATCTGGAGGTCATAGGGAGGTCCTCTGGAGGTCATCTGGAGGTCATCTAGAGGTCATCTAGAGGTCATCTGGAAGTCATCTAGAGATCATCTGGAGATCATCTGGAGGTCATCTGAGGGCATCTGGAGGTCATCTAGAGGTCATGTGGAGGTCATCGTTAGGTCATCTGCAGGTCATCTGGAGGTCATCTGGAGGTCATCTGGAGATCATAGGGAGGTCCTCTGGAGGTCATCTGGAGGTCATCTGGAGGTCATCTGGAGGTCATAGGGAGGTCCTCTGGTGGTCATCTGGAGGTCATCGAGAGGTCATCTAGAGGTCATCTGGAAGTCATCTAGAGATCATCTGGAGATCATCTGGAGGTCATCTGAGGGCATCTGGAGGTCATCTGGAAGTCATCTAGAGATCATCTGGAGATCATCTGGAGGTCATCTGAGGGCATCTGGAGGTCATCTGGAGGTCATCTGGAAGTCATCTAGAGATCATCTGGAGATCATCTGGAGGTCATCTGGAGGTCATCTGGAGGTCATCCGGAGGTCATCTACAAGTCATCTAGATGTCATCCGTAGGTCATCGAGCGTCATCTAGAGGTCATCTGGAGGTCATAGGGAGGTCCTCTGGAGGTCATCTGGAGGTCATCTGGAGGTCATCTGGAGGTCATAGGGAGGTCCTCTGGTGGTCATCTGGAGGTCATCGAGAGGTCATCTAGAGGTCATCTGGAAGTCATCTAGAAATCATCTGGAGATCATCTGGAGGTCATCTGAGGGCATCTGGAGGTCATCTAGAGGTCATGTGGAGGTCATCGTTAGGTCATCTGCAGGTCATCTGGAGGTCATCTGGAGGTCATCTAGATGTCATCCGTAGGTCATATAGAGGTCATCTGAAGGTCATCTGGAGGTCATCGGGAGGTCATCTGGAGGTCATCGGGAGGTCCTCTGGAGGTCATCTGGAGGTCATCCGGAGGTCATCTAGAAGTCATCTAGAGGTCATCTGAGGGCATCTGGAGGTCATCTAGAGGTCATGTGGAGGTCATCGTTAGGTCATCTGCAGGTCATCTGGATGTCATCTGGAGGTCATCTGGAGGTCATCTAGAGGTCATCCGGAGGTCATCTAGACGTCATCTGGAGGTCATCTGGAGGTCAACGGGAGGTCCTCTGAAGGTCATCTAGAGGTCATGTGGAGGTCATCGTTAGGTCAGCTGCAGGTCATCTGGATGTCATCTGGAGGTCATCTGGAGGTCATCTAGAGGTCATCTGGTGGTCATCTGGTGGTCATTTGGAGGTCATCGAGAGGTCATCTAGAGGTCATCTGGAAGTCATCTAGAGATCATCTGGAGATCATCTGGAGGTCATCTGAGGGCATCTGGAGGTCATCTGGAAGTCATCTAGAGATCATCTGGAGATCATCTGGAGGTCATCTGAGGGCATCTGGAGGTCATCTGGAGGTCATCTGGAAGTCATCTAGAGATCATCTGGAGATCATCTGGAGGTCATATGGAGGTCATCTAGAGGTCATCTGGAGGTCATCTGGAGGTCATCTGGAGGTCCTCTGGAGGTCATCTGGAGGCCATCTGGAGGTCATCTGGAGGTCATCTGGAGGTCATTGGTAGGTCATCGAGAGGTCATCCAGATGTCATCAGGAGGTCCTCTGTATGTCATCTGGAGATCATCTGGAGGTCATCGTTAGGTCATCTGGAGGTCATCTAGATGTCATCCGTAGGTCATCTAGAGATCATCTGAAGGTCATCTGGTGGTCATCGGGAGGTCCTCTGGAGGTCATCGGGAGGCCATCTGGAGGTCATCTGGAGGTCATCGCTAAGTCATCGGGAGATCATCAAGAGGTCATCTGGAGGTCATCTGGAGGTCATCGTTAGGTCATCTGGTGGTCATCTGGAGGTCATCGGTAGGTCATCGAGAGGTCATCCAGATGTCATCAGGAGGTCCTCTGAATGTCATCTGGAGATCATCTGGAGGTCATCGTTAGGTCATCTGGAGGTCATCTAGATGTCATCCGTAGGTCATCTAGAGATCATCTGAAGGTCATCTGGTGGTCATCGGGAGGTCCTCTGGAGGTCATCTGGAGGCCATCAAGAGGTCATCTGGAGGTCATCTAGAGGTCATCTGGAGGTCATCTGAGGGCATCTGGAGGTCATCTGGAGGTCATCTGTAGGTCATCTGAAGGTCATCTAGAGGTCATCCGGAGGTCACGTGGATGTCATCTAGAGGTCATCCGGAGGTCATCTATAGGTCATCTGGAGGTCATCTGGAGGTCATAGGGAGGTCCTCTGGAGGTCATCAAGAGGTCATCTGGAAGTCATCTGGGAGTCATTTAGAGATCATCTGGAGATCATCTGGAGCTCATCTGGAGGTCATCTGGAGGTGATCGTTAGGTCATCTGGAGGTCATCTGGAGGTCATCTAGAGGTCATCTGTAGGTCATTGGGAGGTCATCGGGAAGTCATCTGGAGGTCTTCTGGAGGTCATCTAGATGTCATCTGTAGGTCATCTGAAGGTCATCTAGAGGTCATCCGGAGGTCACGTGGATGTCATCTAGAGGTCATCCGGAGGTCATCTAGAGGTCATCTGGAGGTCATCTGAGGGCATCTGGAGGTCATCTGGAGGTCATCTGGACGTCATCGTTAGGTCATCTGGAGGTCATCGTTAGGTCATCTGGAGGTCATCTGGAGGTCATCCGGAGGTCATCTAGAAGTCATCTAGATGTCATCCGTAGGTCATCGAGCGTCATCTGGAGGTCATCTGGAGGTCATAGGGAGGTCCTCTGGAGGTCATCTAGAGGTCATCTAGAGGTCATCTGGAAGTCATCTAGAGATCATCTGGAGATCATCTGAAGGTCATCTGAGGGCAACTGGAGGTCATCTAGAGGTCATTTGGAAGTCATCGTTTGGTCATCTGGAGGTTATCTGGAGCTCATCTGCAGGTCATCTGGAGAGGATCGTTAGGTCATCTGCAGGTCATCCGGAGGTCATATAGAGGTCATCTGGAGGTCATCAGGAGGTCCTCTGTAGGTCATCTGGAGATCATCTGGAGGTCATCGTTAGGTCATCTGGAGGTCATCTAGATGTCATCCGTAGGTCATCTGGTGGTCATCGGGAGGTCCTCTGGAGGTCATCTGGAGGCCATCTGGAGGTCATCTGGAGGTCATCGCTAAGTCATCGGGAGATCATCAAGAGGTCATCTGGAGGTCATCTGGAGGTCATCGTTAGGTCATCTGGTGGTCATCTGGAGGTCATCGGTAGGTCATCGAGAGGTCATCCAGATGTCATCAGGAGGTCCTCTGTATGTCATCTGGAGATCATCTGGAGGTCATCGTTAGGTCATCTGGAGGTCATCTAGATGTCATCCGTAGGTCATCTAGAGATCATCTGAAGGTCATCTGGTGGTCATCGGGAGGTCCTCTGGAGGTCATCTGGAGGCCATCTGGAGGTCATCTGGAGGTCATCGCTAAGTCATCGGGAGATCATCAAGAGGTCATCTGGAGGTCATCTGGAGGTCATCGTTAGGTCATCTGGTGGTCATCTGGAGGTCATCCGTAGGTCATCTAGAGGTCATCAAGATGTCATCCGTAGGTCATCTAGAGGTCATCTGGAGGTCATCTGGAGGTCATCGGGAGGTCCTCTGGAGGCCATCTGGAGGTCATCTGGAGGTCATCGCTAAGTCATCGGGAGATCATCAAGAGGTCATCTGGAGGTCATCTGGAGGTCATCGTTAGGTCATCTGGTGGTCATCTGGAGGTCATCGGTAGGTCATCGAGAGGTCATCCAGATGTCATCAGGAGGTCCTCTGTATGTCATCTGGAGATCATCTGGAGGTCATCGTTAGGTCATCTGGAGGTCATCTAGATGTCATCCGTAGGTCATCTAGAGATCATCTGAAGGTCATCTGGAGGTCATCGGGAGGTCCTCTGGAGGTCATCTGGAGGCCATCTGGAGGTCATCTGGAGGTCATCGCTAAGTCATCGGGAGATCATCAAGAGGTCATCTGGAGGTCATCTGGAGGTCATCGTTAGGTCATCTGGTGGTCATCTGGAGGTCATCCGTAGGTCATCTAGAGGTCATCAAGATGTCATCCGTAGGTCATCTAGAGGTCATCGGGAGGTCATCTGGAGGTCATCGGGAGGTCCTCTGGAGGTCATCTAGAGGTCATCTGGAAGTCATCTAGAGATCATCTGGAGATCATCTGGAGGTCATCTGAGGGCAACTGGAGGTCATCTAGCGGTCATTTGGAAGTCATCTTTTGGTCATCTGGAGGTTATCTGGAGCTCATCTGCAGGTCATCGGGAGGTCCTCTGGAGGCCATCTGGAGGTCATCTGGAGGTCATCGCTAAGTCATCGGGAGATCATCAAGAGGTCATCTGGAGGTCATCTGGAGGTCATCGTTAGGTCATCTGGTGGTCATCTGGAGGTCATCCGTAGGTCATCTAGAGGTCATCAAGATGTCATCCGTAGGTCATCTAGAGGTCATCTGGAGGTCATCTGGAGGTCATCGGGGTTCGGGAGGTCATCTGAGGTCCTCTGGAGGCCATCTGGAGGTCATCTGGAGGTCATCGCTAAGTCATCGGGAGATCATCTGAGGTCAAGAGGTCATCTGGAGGTCATCTGGAGGTCATCGATCATCTGGAGGTCATCTGGAGGTCATCTGGAGGTCATCCGTAGGTCATCTAGAGGTCATCAAGATGTCATCCGTAGGTCATCTAGAGGTCATCGGGAGGTCATCTGGAGGTCATCGGGAGGTCCTCTGGAGGTCATCTAGAGGTCATCTGGAGGTCATGAAGTCATCTAGAGATCATCTGGAGATCATCTGGAGGTCATCTGAGGGCATCTGGAGGTCATCTGGAAGTCATCTAGAGGTCATCTGGAGATCATCTGGAGGTCATCTGGAGGGCATCTGGAGGTCATCTGGAGGTCATCTGGAGGTCATCTGGAGAGATCATCTGGAGGTCATCTGGAGGTCATCTGGAGGTCATCTGGAGGTCATCCGGAGGTCATCGGAGGTCATCTGGAGGTCATCTGAGATGTCATCCGTAGGTCATCGAGCGTCATCTGGAGGTCATCTGGAGGTCATAGGGAGGTCATCTGGAGGTCATCTGGAGGTCATCTGGAGGTCATCTGGAGGTCATAGGGAGGTCATCTGGTGGTCATCTGGAGGTCATCGAGGAGGTCATCTAGAGGTCATCTGGAAGTCATCTAGAGATCATCTGGAGATCATCTGGAGGTCATCTGAGGGTCATCTGGAGGTCATCTAGAGGTCATCTGGAGGTCATCTGAGGTCATCTGGAGGCAGGTCATCTGGAAGGTCATCTGGAGGTCATCTGGAGGTCATCTAGAGGTCATCTGTAGGTCATCTAGAGGTCATCTGAGGTATCATCTGAGAGGTCATCTGGAGGTCAACGGGAGGTCATCTGGAGGTCATCGGGAGGTCATCTGGAGGTCATCTGGAGGTCATCTGGAGGTCATCTGGAGGTCATCTGGAGGTCATCTGGAGGTCATCTAGGAGGGCATCAGGTCTGGAGGTCATCTGGAGGTCTGGAGGTCATCTGGAGGTCATCGTTAGGTCATCTGGAGGTCATCTGGATGTCATCTGGAGGTCATCTGGAGGTCATCTAGAGGTCATCTGGAGGTCATCTAGACGTCATCTGGAGGTCATCTGGAGGTCATCAGGTCATCGGGAGGTCCTCTGGAGGTCATGTAGGTCATCTGGAGGTCATCTGGAGGTCATCGTTAGGTCAGCTGCAGGTCAGGTCATCTGGAGGTCATCTGGAGGTCATCTAGAGGTCATCTGGAGGTCATCTGGAGGTCATCTGGAGGTCATCGAGAGGTCATCTAGAGGTCATCTGGAAGTCATCTAGAGGTCATCTGGAGGTCATCTGGAGGTCATCTGGAGGTCATCTGGAGGTCATCTGGAGGTCATCTGGAAGTCATCTAGAGGTCATCTGGAGGTCATCTGGAGGTCATCTGGAGGTCATCTGGAGGTCATCAGGAGGTCATCTGGAGGTCATCTAGAGGTCATCTGGAGGTCATCTGGAGGTCATCTGGAGGTCATCTGGAGGTCATCTGGAGGTCATCTGGAGGTCATCTGGAGGTCATCTGGAGGTCATCTGGAGGTCATCTGGAGGCCATCTGGAGGTCATCTGGAGGTCATCTGGAGGTCATCTGGTAGGTCATCTGGGTCAGAGGTCATCTGGAGATGTCATCAGGAGGTCCTCTGGTCATCTGGAGGTCATCTGGAGGTCATCTGGAGGTCATCTGGAGGTCGTTAGGTCATCTGGAGGTCATCTAGAGAGTCATCTGGAGGTCATCTAGGAGGTCATCTGAAGGTCATCTGTGAGGTCATCTAGGGAGGTCCTCTGGAGGTCATCGGGAGGTCATCTGGAGGTCATCTGGAGGTCATCTGGAAGTCATCGGGAGATCATCAAGAGGTCATCTGGAGGTCATCTGGAGGTCATCGTTAGGTCATCTGGTGGTCATCTGGAGGTCATCGGTAGGTCATCGAGAGGTCATCCAGATGTCATCAGGAGGTCCTCTGAATGTCATCTGGAGATCATCTGGAGGTCATCGTTAGGTCATCTGGAGGTCATCTAGGAGGTCATCCGGAGGTCATCTAGAGGTCATCTGGAAGGTCATCTGGTGGTCATCGGGAGGTCCTCTGGAGGTCATCTGGAGGCCATCAAGAGGTCATCTGGAGGTCATCTAGAGGTCATCTGGAGGTCATCTGAGGGCATCTGGAGGTCATCTGGAGGTCATCTGTAGGTCATCTGAAGGTCATCTAGAGGTCATCCGGAGGTCACGTGGATGTCATCTAGAGGTCATCCGGAGGTCATCTATAGGTCATCTGGAGGTCATCTGGAGGTCATAGGGAGGTCCTCTGGAGGTCATCAAGAGGTCATCTGGAGGTCATCTGGGAGTCATTTAGAGGTCATCTGGAGATCATCTGGAGCTCATCTGGAGGTCATCTGGAGGTGATCGTTAGGTCATCTGGAGGTCATCTGGAGGTCATCTAGAGGTCATCTGTAGGTCATCTGGGAGGTCATCGGGAGGTCATCTGGAGGTCATCTGGAGGTCATCTAGAGGTCATCTGTAGGTCATCTGGAGGTCATCTAGAGGTCATCTGGAGGTCACGTGGATGTCATCTAGAGGTCATCCGGAGGTCATCTAGAGGTCATCTGGAGGTCATCTGAGGGCATCTGGAGGTCATCTGGAGGTCATCTGGAGGTCATCGTTAGGTCATCTGGAGGTCATCGTTAGGTCATCTGGAGGTCATCTGGAGGTCATCTGGAGGTCATCTGGAAGTCATCTAGAGGTCATCCGTAGGTCATCGAGCGTCATCTGGAGGTCATCTGGAGGTCATCTAGGGAGGTCCTCTGGAGGTCATCTGGAGGTCATCTAGAGGTCATCTGGAAGTCATCTAGAGATCATCTGGAGATCATCTGAAGGTCATCTGGAGGGCAACTAGAGGTCATCTAGAGGTCATCTGGAGGTCATCGGTTGGTCATCTGGAGGTCATCTGGAGCTCATCTGCAGGTCATCTGGAGAGGATCGTTAGGTCATCTGGAGGTCATCCGGGAGGTCATATAGAGGTCATCTGGAGGTCATCAGGAGGTCCTCTGTAGGTCATCTGGAGGTCATCGGAGGGTAGGTCATCTGGAGGTCATCGAAGGTATCTGGTGTGGGGGTCTGGAGGTCATCGGGAGGCCATCTGGAGGTCATCTGGAGGTCATCGCTAAGTCATCGGGAGATCATCAAGAGGTCATCTGGAGGTCATCTGGAGGTCATCGTTAGGTCATCTGGTGGTCATCTGGAGGTCATCGGTAGGTCATCGAGAGGTCATCCAGATGTCATCAGGAGGTCCTCTGAATGTCATCTGGAGATCATCTGGAGGTCATCGTTAGGTCATCTGGAGGTCATCTAGATGTCATCCGTAGGTCATCTAGAGATCATCTGAAGGTCATCTGGTGGTCATCGGGAGGTCCTCTGGAGGTCATCTGGAGGCCATCTGGAGGTCATCTGGAGGTCATCTAGAGGTCATCTGGAGGTCATCTGAGGGCATCTGGAGGTCATCTGGAGGTCATCTGTAGGTCATCTGAAGGTCATCTAGAGGTCATCCGGAGGTCACGTGGATGTCATCTAGAGGTCATCCGGAGGTCATCTATAGGTCATCTGGAGGTCATCTGGAGGTCATAGGGAGGTCCTCTGGAGGTCATCAAGAGGTCATCTGGAAGTCAGCTGGGAGTTTAGAGTCATCTGGAGTCATTGTCATCTGGAGGTCATCTGGGGTGATGTAGGTCATCTGGAGGTCATCTGGAGGTCATCTAGAGGTCATCTGTTGGAGGTCATCTGGGAAGTCATCTGGAGGTCATCTGGAGGTCATCTGATGGTCATCTGGAGGTCATCTAGAGGTCATCCGGAGGTCACGTGGATGTCATCTAGAGGTCATCCGGAGGTCATCTAGAGGTCATCTGGAGGTCATCTGAGGGCATCTGGAGGTCATCTGGAGGTCATCTGGACGTCATCGTTAGGTCATCTGGAGGTCATCGTTAGGTCATCTGGAGGTCATCTGGAGGTCATCCGGAGGTCATCTAGAAGTCATCTAGATGTCATCCGTAGGTCATCGAGCGTCATCTGGAGGTCATCTGGAGGTCATAGGGAGGTCCTCTGGAGGTCATCTAGAGGTCATCTAGAGGTCATCTGGAAGTCATCTAGAGATCATCTGGAGATCATCTGAAGGTCATCTGAGGGCAACTGGAGGTCATCTAGAGGTCATTTGGAAGTCATCGTTTGGTCATCTGGAGGTTATCTGGAGCTCATCTGCAGGTCATCTGGAGAGGATCGTTAGGTCATCTGGAGGTCATCCGGAGGTCATATAGAGGTCATCTGGAGGTCATCAGGAGGTCCTCTGTAGGTCATCTGGAGATCATCTGGAGGTCATCGTTAGGTCATCTGGAGGTCATCTAGATGTCATCCGTAGGTCATCTGGTGGTCATCGGGAGGTCCTCTGGAGGTTATCTGGAGGCCATCTGGAGGTCATCTGGAGGTCATCGCTAAGTCATCGGGAGATCATCAAGAGGTCATCTGGAGGTCATCTGGAGGTCATCTGGAGGTCATCGTTAGGTCATCTGGTGGTCATCTGGAGGTCATCGGTAGGTCATCGAGAGGTCATCCAGATGTCATCAGGAGGTCCTCTGGAGGTCATCTGGAGGTCATCTGGAGGTCATCGTTAGGTCATCTGGAGGTCATCTAGATGTCATCCGTAGGTCATCTAGAGATCATCTGAAGGTCATCTGGTGGTCATCGGGAGGTCCTCTGGAGGTCATCTGGAGGCCATCTGGAGGTCATCTGGAGGTCATCGCTAAGTCATCGGGAGATCATCAAGAGGTCATCTGGAGGTCATCTGGAGGTCATCGTTAGGTCATCTGGTGGTCATCTGGAGGTCATCCGTAGGTCATCTAGAGGTCATCCAGATGTCATCCGTAGGTCATCTAGAGGTCATCTGGAGGTCATCTGGAGGTCATCGGTAGGTCCTCTGGAGGTCATCTGGAGGTCACCTAGAGGTCATCTGGAGGTCATCTGGAGCTCATCTAGAGGTCATATGGAGGTCATCTGGAGGTCATCTGGAGGTCATCGGGTCTAGAGGTCATCTGGAGGTCATCTGGAGGTCATCTGGAGGTCATCTGGAGGTCATCTGGAGGTCATCTGGAGGTCAGAGGTCATCTGGGGAGGTCATCTAGAGGTCATCGGAGGTCTCTGGAGGTATCTGGAGGTTCTGAGGCATCTGGAGGTATCTGGAGGTCTTGGCGGGTCATCTGGAGGTCATCTGGAGGTCATCTGGAGGTCATCGTTAGGTCATCTGGAGGTCATCTGGAGGTCATCCGGAGGACATCTAGAAGTCATCTAGATGTCATCCGTAGGTCATCGAGCGTCATCTGGACGTCATCTGGAGGTCATAGGGAGGTCCTCTAGAGGTCATCTAGAGGTCATCTAGAGGTCATCTGGAAGTCATCTAGAGATCATCTGGAGATCATCTGGAGGTCATCTGAGGGCAACTGGAGGTCATCTAGCGGTCATTTGGAAGTCATCTTTTGGTGATCTGGAGGTTATCTGGAGCTCATCTGCAGGTCATCTGGAGAGGATCGTTAGGTCATCTGGAGGTCATCCGGAGGTCATATAGAGGTCATCTGGAGGTCATCAGGAGGTCCTCTGTAGGTTATCTGGAGATCATCTGGAGGTCATCGTTAGGTCATCTGGAGGTCATCTAGATGTCATCCGTAGGTCATCTAGAGGTCATCTGAAGGTCATCTGGTGGTCATCGGGAGGTCCTCTGGAGGTCATCTGGAGGCCATCTGGAGGTCATCTGGAGGTCATCGCTAAGTCATCGGGAGATCATCAAGAGGTCATCTGGAGGTCATCTGGAGGTCATCGTTGAGTCATCTGGTGGTCATCTGGAGGTCATACGTAGGTCATCTAGAGGTCATCCAGATGTCATCCGTAGGTCATCTAGAGGTCATCTGGAGGTCATCTGGAGGTCATAGGGAGGTCCTCTGGAGGTCATCTGGAGGCCATCTGGAGGTCATCTGGAGGTCATCGCTAGGTCATCGCGAGATCATCTGGAGGTTATCTGGAGGTCATCTAGAGGTCATCCAGAGGTCATCTGGAAGTCATCTAGAGATCATCTTGAGGTCATCTGGAGGTCATCAAGAGGTCATCCGGAGGTCACGTGGATGTCATCTAGAGGTCATCCGGAGGTCATCTATAGGTCATCTGGAGGTCATCTGGAGGTCATAGGGAGGTCCTCTGGAAGTCATCTGGGGGTCTCTGGAGGTCATCAAGAGGTCATCTGGAAGTCATCTGGAAGTCATTTAGAGATCATCTGGAGATCATCTGGAGCTCATCTGGAGATCATCTGGAGATCATCTGAAGGTCATCTGAGGGCAACTGGAGGTCATCTGGAGGTCATCCGGAGGTCATCTAGAAGTCATCTAGATGTCATCCGTAGGTCATCGAGCGTCATCTGGAGGTCATCTGGAGGTCATAGGGAGGTCCTCTGGAGGTCATCTAGAGGTCATCTAGAGGTCATCTGGAAGTCATCTAGAGATCATCTGGAGATCATCTGAAGGTCATCTGAGGGCAACTGGAGGTCATCTAGAGGTCATTTGGAAGTCAGTCGTCTGGGTCTGGGGTCATCTGGGGTCATCTGGAGGTTATCTGGAGCTCATCTGCAGGTCATCTGGAGAGGATCGTTAGGTCATCTGGAGGTCATCCGGAGGTCATATAGAAGTCATCTGGAGGTCATCAGGAGGTCCTCTGTAGGTCATCTGGAGATCATCTGGAGGTCATCGTTAGGTCATCTGGAGGTCATCTAGATGTCATCCGTAGGTCATCTGGTGGTCATCGGGAGGTCCTCTGGAGGTCATCGCTAAGTCATCGGGAGATCATCAAGAGGTCATCTGGAGGTCATCTGGAGGTCATCGTTAGGTCATCTGGTGGTCATCTGGAGGTCATCGGTAGGTCATCTGGAGGTCATCTGGAGGTCATCTAGAGGTCATATGGAGGTCATCTGGAGGTCATCTGGAGGTCATCTAGAGGTCATCCGGAGGTCATCTAGAGGTCATCTGGAGGTCATCTGAGGGCATCTGGAGGTCATCTAGAGGTCATCTGGACTGGAGTCATCTGGAGGTCATCTGGAGGTCATCTGGAGGTCATCTGGAGGTCATCTGGAGGTCATCTGGAGGTCATCCGGAGGACATCTAGAAGTCATCTAGATGTCATCCGTAGGTCATCGAGCGTCATCTGGACGTCATCTGGAGGTCATAGGGAGGTCCTCTAGAGGTCATCTAGAGGTCATCTAGAGGTCATCTGGAAGTCATCTAGAGATCATCTGGAGATCATCTGGAGGTCATCTGAGGGCAACTGGAGGTCATCTAGCGGTCATTTGGAAGTCATCTTTTGGTCATCTGGAGGTTATCTGGAGCTCATCTGCAGGTCATCTGGAGAGGATCGTTAGGTCATCTGGAGGTCATCCGGAGGTCATATAGAGGTCATCTGGAGGTCATCAGGAGGTCCTCTGTAGGTCATCTGGAGATCATCGTTAGGTCATCTGGAGGTCATCTAGATGTCATCCGTAGGTCATCTAGAGGTCATCTGAAGGTCATCTGGTGGTCATCGGGAGGTCCTCTGGAGGTCATCTGGAGGCCATCTGGAGGTCATCTGGTGGTCATCAGGTCCTAGGGTCATAGGTCATCGGGAGGTCATCAAGGGGTCATCTGGAGGTCATCTGGAGGTCATCGGATCGTTGAGTCATCTGGTGGTCATCTGGAGGTCATCCGTAGGTCATCTAGAGGTCATCCAGATGTCATCCGTAGGTCATCTAGAGGTCATCTGGAGGTCATCGCTAGGTCATCGCGAGATCATCTGGAGGTTATCTGGAGGTCATCTAGAGGTCATCCAGAGGTCATCTGGAAGTCATCTAGAGATCATCTTGAGGTCATCTGGAGGTCATCAAGAGGTCAACTGGAGGTCATCTGGAGGTCATCTGGAGGTCATCTGGAGGTCATCTGGAGGACATCGTTAGGTCATCTGGATGTCATCTGGAGGTCATCTGGAGGTCATCCGGAGGTCATCTAGAGGTCATCTAGATGTCATCCGTAGGTCATCTAGAGGTCATCCAGAGGTCATCTGGAAGTCATCTAGAGATCATCTTGAGGTCATCTGGAGGTCATCAACAGGTCACCTGGAGGTCATCTGGAGGTCATCTGGAGGTCATCTGGAGGACATCGTTAGGTCATCTGGATGTCATCTGGAGGTCATCTGGAGGTCATCCGGAGGTCATCTAGAGGTCATCTAGATGTCATCCGTAGGTCATCTAGAGGTCATCTGGAGGTCATCTGGAGGTCATAGGGAGGTCCTCTGGAGGTCATCTGGAGGCCATCTGGAGGTCATCTGGAGGTCATCTGGAGGTCATCGGTAGGTCATCGAGAGGTCATCCAGATGTCATCAGGAGGTCCTCTGTAGGTCATCTGGAGATCATCTGGAGGTCATCGTTAGGTCATCTGGAGGTCATCTAGATGTCATCCGTAGGTCATCTAGAGATCATCTGAAGGTCATCTGGTGGTCATCGGGAGGTCCTCTGGAGGTCATCGGGAGACCATCTGGAGGTCATCTGGAGGTCATCGCTAAGTCATCGGGAGATCATCAAGAGGTCATCTGGAGGTCATCGTTAGGTCATCTGGTGGTCATCTGGAGGTCATCGGTAGGTCATCGAGAGGTCATCCAGATGTCATCAGGAGTCCTCTGTATGTCATCTGGAGATCATCTGGAGGTCATCGTTAGGTCATCTGGAGGTCATCTAGATGTCATCCGTAGGTCATCTAGAGATCATCTGAAGGTCATCTGGTGGTCATCGGGAGGTCCTCTGGAGGTCATTTGGATGCCATCTGGAGGTCATCTGGAGGTCATCGCTAAGTCATCGGGAGATCATCAAGAGGTCATCTGGAGGTCATCTGGAGGTCATCGTTAGGTCATCTGGTGGTCATCTGGAGGTCATCCGTAGGTCATCTAGAGGTCATCCAGATGTCATCCGTAGGTCATCTAGAGGTCATCTGGAGGTCATCTGGAGGTCATCGGGAGGTCCTCTGGAGGTCATCTGGAGGTCACCTAGAGGTCATCTGGAGGTCATCTGGAGGTCATCTAGAGGTCATCTGGGAGGTCATCTGGAGGTCATCTGGAGGTCATCTAGAGGTCATCCGGAGGTCATCTAGAGGTCATCTGGAGGTCATCTGAGGGCATCTGGAGGTCATCTAGAGGTCATCTGGACGTCATCGTTAGGTCATCTGGAGGTCATCGTTAGGTCATCTGGAGGTCATCCGGAGGACATCTAGAAGTCATCTAGATGTCATCCGTAGGTCATCGAGGGTCATCTGGACGTCATCTGGACGTCATCTGGAGGTCATAGGGAGGTCCTCTAGAGGTCATCTAGAGGTCATCTAGAGGTCATCTGGAAGTCATCTAGAGATCATCTGGAGATCATCTGGAGGTCATCTGAGGGCAACTGGAGGTCATCTAGCGGTCATTTGGAAGTCATCTTTTGGTCATCTGGAGGTTATCTGGAGCTCATCTGCAGGTCATCTGGAGAGGATCGTTAGGTCATCTGGAGGTCATCCGTAGGTCATATAGAGGTCATCTGGAGGTCATCAGGATGTCCTCTGTAGGTCATCTGGAGATCATCTGGAGGTCATCGTTAGGTCATCTGGAGGTCATCTAGATGTCATCCGTAGGTCATCTAGAGGTCATCTGAAGGTCATCTGGTGGTCATCGGGAGGTCCTCTGGAGGTCATCTGGAGGCCATCTGGAGGTCATCTGGAGGTCATCGCTAAGTCATCGGGAGATCATCAAGAGGTCATCTGGAGGTCATCTGGAGGTCATCGTTGAGTCATCTGGTGGTCATCTGGAGGTCATCCGTAGGTCATCTAGGAGGTCATCCAGATGTCATCCGTAGGTCATCTAGAGGTCATCTGGAGGTCATCTGGAGGTCATAGGGAGGTCCTCTGGAGGTCATCTGGAGGCCATCTGGAGGTCATCTGGAGGTCATCGCTAGGTCATCGCGAGATCATCTGGAGGTTATCTGGAGGTCATCTAGAGGTCATCCAGGGGTCATCTGGAAGTCATCTAGAGATCATCTTGAGGTCATCTGGAGGTCATCAAGAGGTCACCTGGAGGTCATCTGGAGGTCATCTGGAGGTCATCTGGAGGACATCGTTAGGTCATCTGGATGTCATCTGGAGGTCATCTGGAGGTCATCCGGAGGTCATCTAGAGGTCATCTAGATGTCATCCGTAGGTCATCTAGAGGTCATCTGGAGGTCATCTGGAGGTCATAGGGAGGTCCTCTGGAGGTCATCTGGAGGCCATCTGGAGGTCATCTGGAGGTCATCGCTAGGTCATCGCGAGATCATCTGGAGGTTATCTGGAGGTCATCTAGAGGTCATCCAGAGGTCATCTGGAAGTCATCTAGAGATCATCTTGAGGTCATCTGGAGGTCATCAAGAGGTCACCTGGAGGTCATCTGGAGGTCATCTGGAGGTCATCTGGAGGACATCGTTAGGTCATCTGGATGTCATCTGGAGGTCATCTGGAGGTCATCCGGAGGTCATCTAGAGGTCATCTAGATGTCATCCGTAGGTCATCTATAGGTCATCTGGAGGTCATCTGGAGGTCATAGGGAGGTCCTCTGGAGGTCATCTGAAGGCCATCTGGAGGTCATCTGGAGGTCATCGCTAGGTCATCGGGAGATCATCTGGACGTCATCTGGTGGTCATCTGGAGGTCATGAGAGGTCATCTAGAGGTCATCTGGAAGTCATTTAGAGATCATCTGGATATCATCTGGAGGTCATCTGAGGGCATCTGGAGGTCATCTATAGGTCATTTAGAAGTCATCGTTTGGTCCTCTGGAGGTTATCTGGAGCACATCTGGAGGTCATCTGGAGGTGATCGTTAGGTCATCTGGAGGTCATCTGGAGGTCATCTAGAGGTCATCTGTAGGTCATTGGGAGGTCATCGGGAGGTCATCTGGTGGTCTTCTGGAGGTCATCTAGATGTCATCTGTAGGTCATCTGAAGGTCATCTAGAGGTCATCCGGAGGTCATATGGATGTCATCTAGAGGTCATCCGGAGGTCATCTAGAGGTCATCTGGAGGTCATCTGGTGGTCACCTAGAGGTCATCTGGAGGTCATCTGGAGGTCATCTAGAGGTCATATGGAGGTCATCTGGAGGTCATCTGGAGGTCATCTAGAGGTCATCTGGAGGTCATCTAGAGGTCATCTGGAGGTCATCTGAGGGCATCTGGAGGTCATCTAGAGGTCATCTGGACGTCATCGTTAGGTCATCTGGAGGCCATCTGGAGGTCAGCGTTAGGTCATCTGGAGGTCATCTGGAGGTCATCCGGAGGTCATCTACAAGTCATCTAGATGTCATCCGTAGGTCATCGAGCGTCATCTGGAGGTCATCTGGAGGTCATAGGGAGGTCCTCTGGAGGTCATCTGGAGGTCATCTAGAGGTCATCTAGAGGTCATCTGGAAGTCATCTAGAGATCATCTGGAGATCATCTGGAGGTCATCTGAGGGCATCTGGAGGTCATCTAGAGGTCATGTGGAGGTCATCGTTAGGTCATCTGCAGGTCATCTGGAGGTCATCTGGAGGTCATCTGGAGGTCATAGGGAGGTCCTCTGGAGGTCATCTGGAGGTCATCTGGAGGTCATCTGGAGGTCATAGGGAGGTCCTCTGGTGGTCATCTGGAGGTCATCGAGACGTCATCTAGAGGTCATCTGGAGGTCATCGGTAGGTCATCGAGAGGTCATCTAGAGGTCATCTAGATGTCATCCGTAGGTCATCTAGAGGTCATCTGGAGGTCATCTGGAGGTCATAGGGAGGTCCTCTGGAGGTCATCTGGAGGCCATCTGGAGGTCATCTGGAGGTCATCTGGAGGTCATCGGTAGGTCATCGAGAGGTCATCCAGATGTCATCAGGAGGTCCTCTGTATGTCATCTGGAGATCATCTGGAGGTCATCGTTAGGTCATCTGGAGGTCATCTAGATGTCATCCGTAGGTCATCTAGAGATCATCTGAAGGTCATCTGGTGGTCATCGCTAAGTCATCGGGAGATCATCAAGAGGTCATCTGGAGGTCATCGTTAGGTCATCTGGTGGTCATCTGGAGGTCATCGGTAGGTCATCGAGAGGTCATCCAGATGTCATCAGGAGGTCCTCTGTATGTCATCTGGAGATCATCTGGAGGTCATCGTTAGGTCATCTGGAGGTCATCTAGATGTCATCCGTAGGTCATCTAGAGATCATCTGAAGGTCATCTGGTGGTCATCGGGAGGTCCTCTGGAGGTCATTTGGAGGCCATCTGGAGGTCATCTGGAGGTCATCGCTAAGTCATCGGGAGATCATCAAGAGGTCATCTGGAGGTCATCTGGAGGTCATCGTTAGGTCATCTGGTGGTCATCTGGTGGTCATCTGGAGGTCATCCGTAGGTCATCTAGAGGTCATCCAGATGTCATCCGTAGGTCATCTAGAGGTCATCTGGAGGTCATCTGGAGGTCATCGGGAGGTCCTCTGGAGGTCATCTGGAGGTCACCTAGAGGTCATCTGGAGGTCATCTGGAGGTCATCTAGAGGTCATATGGAGGTCATCTGGAGGTCATCTGGAGGTCATCTAGAGGTCATCCGGAGGTCATCTAGAGGTCATCTGGAGGTCATCTGAGGGCATCTGGAGGTCATCTAGAGGTCATCTGGACGTCATCGTTAGGTCATCTGGAGGTCATCGTTAGGTCATCTGGAGGTCATCCGGAGGACATCTAGAAGTCATCTAGATGTCATCCGTAGGTCATCGAGCGTCATCTGGACGTCATCTGGAGGTCATAGGGAGGTCCTCTAGAGGTCATCTAGAGGTCATCTAGAGGTCATCTGGAAGTCATCTAGAGATCATCTGGAGATCATCTGGAGGTCATCTGAGGGCAACTGGAGGTCATCTAGCGGTCATTTGGAAGTCATCTTTTGGTCATCTGGAGGTTATCTGGAGCTCATCTGCAGGTCATCTGGAGAGGATCGTTAGGTCATCTGGAGGTCATCCGTAGGTCATATAGAGGTCATCTGGAGGTCATCAGGATGTCCTCTGTAGGTCATCTGGAGATCATCTGGAGGTCATCGTTAGGTCATCTGGAGGTCATCTAGATGTCATCCGTAGGTCATCTAGAGGTCATCTGAAGGTCATCTGGTGGTCATCGGGAGGTCCTCTGGAGGTCATCTGGAGGCCATCTGGAGGTCATCTGGAGGTCATCGCTAAGTCATCGGGAGATCATCAAGAGGTCATCTGGAGGTCATCTGGAGGTCATCGTTGAGTCATCTGGTGGTCATCTGGAGGTCATCCGTAGGTCATCTAGAGGTCATCCAGATGTCATCCGTAGGTCATCTAGAGGTCATCTGGAGGTCATCTGGAGGTCATAGGGAGGTCCTCTGGAGGTCATCTGGAGGCCATCTGGAGGTCATCTGGAGGTCATCGCTAGGTCATCGCGAGATCATCTGGAGGTTATCTGGAGGTCATCTAGAGGTCATCCAGGGGTCATCTGGAAGTCATCTAGAGATCATCTTGAGGTCATCTGGAGGTCATCAAGAGGTCACCTGGAGGTCATCTGGAGGTCATCTGGAGGTCATCTGGAGGACATCGTTAGGTCATCTGGATGTCATCTGGAGGTCATCTGGAGGTCATCCGGAGGTCATCTAGAGGTCATCTAGATGTCATCCGTAGGTCATCTAGAGGTCATCTGGAGGTCATCTGGAGGTCATAGGGAGGTCCTCTGGAGGTCATCTGGAGGCCATCTGGAGGTCATCTGGAGGTCATCGCTAGGTCATCGCGAGATCATCTGGAGGTTATCTGGAGGTCATCTAGAGGTCATCCAGAGGTCATCTGGAAGTCATCTAGAGATCATCTTGAGGTCATCTGGAGGTCATCAAGAGGTCACCTGGAGGTCATCTGGAGGTCATCTGGAGGTCATCTGGAGGACATCGTTAGGTCATCTGGATGTCATCTGGAGGTCATCTGGAGGTCATCCGGAGGTCATCTAGATGTCATCCGTAGTTCATCTATAGGTCATCTGGAGGTCATCTGGAGGTCATAGGGAGGTCCTCTGGAGGTCATCTGAAGGCCATCTGGAGGTCATCTGGAGGTCATCGCTAGGTCATCGGGAGATCATCTGGACGTCATCTGGTGGTCATCTGGAG
Source organism: Drosophila repletoides (assembly GCA_018150835.1). Lineage (NCBI taxonomy): Eukaryota > Metazoa > Arthropoda > Insecta > Diptera > Drosophilidae > Drosophila > Drosophila repletoides. The sequence continues at coordinate 311,738 of JAECWQ010000236.1, forward strand.
GTCATCGAAAGGTCATCTAGAGGTCATCTGGAAGTCATTTAGAGATCATCTGGATATCATCTGGAGGTCATCTGAGGGCATCTGGAGGTCATCTATAGGTCATTTAGAAGTCATCGTTTGGTCCTCTGGAGGTCATCTGGAGGTGATCGTTAGGTCATCTGGAGGTCATCTGGAGGTCATCTAGAGGTCATCTGTAGGTCATTGGGAGGTCATCGGGAGGTCATCTGGTGGTCTTCTGGAGGTCATCTAGATGTCATCTGTAGGTCATCTGAAGGTCATCTAGAGGTCATCCGGAGGTCATATGGATGTCATCTAGAGGTCATCCGGAGGTCATCTAGAGGTCATCTGGAGGTCATCTGGTGGTCACCTAGAGGTCATCTGGAGGTCATCTGGAGGTCATCTAGAGGTCATATGGAGGTCATCTGGAGGTCATCTGGAGGTCATCTAGAGGTCATCTGGAGGTCATCTAGAGGTCATCTGGAGGTCATCTGAGGGCATCTGGAGGTCATCTAGAGGTCATCTGGACGTCATCGTTAGGTCATCTGGAGGCCATCTGGAGGTCAGCGTTAGGTCATCTGGAGGTCATCTGGAGGTCATCCGGAGGTCATCTACAAGTCATCTAGATGTCATCCGTAGGTCATCGAGCGTCATCTGGAGGTCATCTGGAGGTCATAGGGAGGTCCTCTGGAGGTCATCTGGAGGTCATCTAGAGGTCATCTAGAGGTCATCTGGAAGTCATCTAGAGATCATCTGGAGATCATCTGGAGGTCATCTGAGGGCATCTGGAGGTCATCTAGAGGTCATGTGGAGGTCATCGTTAGGTCATCTGCAGGTCATCTGGAGGTCATCTGGAGGTCATCTGGAGGTCATAGGGAGGTCCTCTGGAGGTCATCTGGAGGTCATCTGGAGGTCATCTGGAGGTCATAGGGAGGTCCTCTGGTGGTCATCTGGAGGTCATCGAGAGGTCATCTAGAGGTCATCTGGAAGTCATCTAGAGATCATCTGGAGATCATCTGGAGGTCATCTGAGGGCATCTGGAGGTCATCTGGAAGTCATCTAGAGATCATCTGGAGATCATCTGGAGGTCATCTGAGGGCATCTGGAGGTCATCTGGAGGTCATCTGGAAGTCATCTAGAGATCATCTGGAGATCATCTGGAGGTCATCTGGAGGTCTTCTGGAGGTCATCCGGAGGTCATCTACAAGTCATCTAGATGTCATCCGTAGGTCATCGAGCGTCATCTAGAGGTCATCTGGAGGTCATAGGGAGGTCCTCTGGAGGTCATCTGGAGGTCATCTGGAGGTCATCTGGAGGTCATAGGGAGGTCCTCTGGTGGTCATCTGGAGGTCATCGAGAGGTCATCTAGAGGTCATCTGGAAGTCATCTAGAGATCATCTGGAGATCATCTGGAGGTCATCTGAGGGCATCTGGAGGTCATCTAGAGGTCATCTGGACGTCATCGTTAGGTCATCTGGAGGCCATCTGGAGGTCAGCGTTAGGTCATCTGGAGGTCATCTGGAGGTCATCCGGAGGTCATCTACAAGTCATCTAGATGTCATCCGTAGGTCATCGAGCGTCATCTGGAGGTCATCTGGAGGTCATAGGGAGGTCCTCTGGAGGTCATCTGGAGGTCATCTAGAGGTCATCTAGAGGTCATCTGGAAGTCATCTAGAGATCATCTGGAGATCATCTGGAGGTCATCTGAGGGCATCTGGAGGTCATCTAGAGGTCATGTGGAGGTCATCGTTAGGTCATCTGCAGGTCATCTGGAGGTCATCTGGAGGTCATCTGGAGGTCATAGGGAGGTCCTCTGGAGGTCATCTGGAGGTCATCTGGAGGTCATCTGGAGGTCATAGGGAGGTCCTCTGGTGGTCATCTGGAGGTCATCGAGAGGTCATCTAGAGGTCATCTGGAAGTCATCTAGAGATCATCTGGAGATCATCTGGAGGTCATCTGAGGGCATCTGGAGGTCATCTGGAAGTCATCTAGAGATCATCTGGAGATCATCTGGAGGTCATCTGAGGGCATCTGGAGGTCATCTGGAGGTCATCTGGAAGTCATCTAGAGATCATCTGGAGATCATCTGGAGGTCATCTGGAGGTCTTCTGGAGGTCATCCGGAGGTCATCTACAAGTCATCTAGATGTCATCCGTAGGTCATCGAGCGTCATCTAGAGGTCATCTGGAGGTCATAGGGAGGTCCTCTGGAGGTCATCTGGAGGTCATCTGGAGGTCATCTGGAGGTCATAGGGAGGTCCTCTGGTGGTCATCTGGAGGTCATCGAGAGGTCATCTAGAGGTCATCTGGAAGTCATCTAGAGATCATCTGGAGATCATCTGGAGGTCATCTGAGGGCATCTGGAGGTCATCTAGAGGTCATGTGGAGGTCATCGTTAGGTCATCTGCAGGTCATCTGGAGGTCATCTGGAGGTCATCTAGATGTCATCCGTAGGTCATATAGAGGTCATCTGAAGGTCATCTTGAGGTCATCGGGAGGTCATCTGGAGGTCATCGGGAGGTCCTCTGGAGGTCATCTGGAGGTCATCCGGAGGTCATCTAGAAGTCATCTAGAGGTCATCTGAAGGCATCTGGAGGTCATCTAGAGGTCATGTGGAGGTCATCGTTAGGTCATCTGCAGGTCATCTGGATGTCATCTGGAGGTCATCTGGAGGTCATCTAGAGGTCATCCGGAGGTCATCTAGAGGTCATCTGGAGGTCAACGGGAGGTCCTCTGAAGGTCATCTAGAGGTCATGTGGAGGTCATCGTTAGGTCAGCTGCAGGTCATCTGGATGTCATCTGGAGGTCATCTGGAGGTCATCTAGAGGTCATCTGCAGGTCATCTGGATGTCATCTGGATGTCATTTGGAGGTCATCTAGAGGTCATCTGGTGGTCATCTGGTGGTCATTTGGAGGTCATCTGTAGGTGATTGTTAGGTCATCTATGGGTCATCTGGAGATCATCAAGAGGTCACCTGGAGGTCATCTGGAGGTCATCTGGAGGACATCGTTAGGTCATCTGGAGGTCATCTGGAGGTCATCTGGAGGTCATCCGGAGGTCATCTAGAGGTCATCTAGATGTCATCCGTAGGTCATCTATAGGTCATCTGGAGGTCATCTGGAGGTCATAGGGAGGTCCTCTGGAGGTCATCTGGAGGTCATCGCTAGGTCATCGGGAGGTCATCGGGTGGTCATCTAGAGGTCTTCTGGAGGTCATCTAGATGTCATCTGTAGGTCATCTGAAGGTCATCTAGAGGTCATGTAGAGGTCATATGGAGGTCAACTGGAGGTCATCTGGAGGTCATCTGGAGGTTATCTGAGGGCATCTGGAGGTCATCTAGAGGTCATCTGGACGTCATCGTTAGGTCATCTGGAGGTCATCTGGAGGTCATCGTTAGGTCATCTGGAGGTCATCTGGAGGTCATCCGGAGGTCATCTAGAAGTCATCTAGATGTCATCCGTAGGTCATCGAGCGTCATCTGGAGGTTATCTGAGGGCATCTGGAGGTCATCTAGAGGTCATCTGGACGTCATCGTTAGGTCATCTGGAGGTCATCTGGAGGTCATCGTTAGGTCATCTGGAGGTCATCTGGAGGTCATCCGGAGGTCATCTAGAAGTCATCTAGATGTCATCCGTAGGTCATCGAGCGTCATCTGGAGGTGCTCTGGAGGTCATAGGGAGGTCCTCTGGAGGTCATCTGGAGGTCATCTGAGGGCATCTGGAGGTCATCTAGAGGTCATTTGGAAGTCATCGTTTGGTCATCTGGAGGTTATCTGGAGCTCATCTGGAGGTCATCTGGAGGGGATCGTTAGGTCATCTGGAGGTCATCCGGAGGTCATCTAGAGGTCATCTGGAGGTCATCAGGAGGTCCTCTGTAGGTCATCTGGAGATCATCTGGAGGTCATCGTTAGGTCATCTGGAGGTCATCCAGATGTCATCCGTAGGTCATCTGGAGGTCATCGGGAGGTCATCTGGAGGTCATCGGGAGGTCCTCTGGAGGTCATCTGGAGGTCATCCGGAGGTCATCTAGAGGTCATCTGGAGGTCATCTGGAGGTCAACGGGAGGTCCTCTGAAGGTCATCTAGAGGTCATGTGGAGGTCATCGTTAGGTCATCTGCAGGTCATCTGGATGTCATCTGGAGGTCATGTGGAGGTCATCTAGAGGTCATCTGCAGGTCATCTGGATGTCATCTGGAGGTCATCTGGAGGTCATCTAGAGGTCATCTGGAGGTCATCTGGAGGTCATTTGGCGGTCATCTGTAGGTGATTGTTAGGTCATCTATGGGTCATCTGGAGGTCATCAAGAGGTCACCTGGAGCTCATCTGGAGGTCATCTGGAGGTTATCTGGAGGACATCGTTAGGTCATCTGGAGGTCATCTGGAGGTCATCCGGAGGTCATCTAGTGGTCATCTAGATGTCATCCGTAGGTCATCAATAGGTCATCTGGAGGTCATAGGGAGGTCCTATGGAGGTCATCTGGAGGTCATCTGGAGGTCATCTGGAGGTCATCCGGAGGTCATCTAGAGGTCATCTAGATGTCATCCGTAGGACATCTATAGGTCATCTGGAGGTCATCTGGAGGTCATAGGGAGGTCCTCTGGAGGTCATCTGGAGGTCATCTGGAGGTCATCTAGAGGTCATCTAGAGGTCATCTGGAAGTCATCTGGAAGTCATTTAGAGATCATATGGAGATCATCTGGAGGTCATCTGAGGGCATCTGGAGGTCATCTAGAGGTCATTTGGAAGTCATCGTTTGGTCCTCTGGAGGTTATCTGGAGCTCATCTGGAGGTCATCTGGAGGTGATCGTTAGGTCATCTGGAGGTCATCTGGAGGTCATCTAGAGGTCATCTGTAGGTCATTGGGAGGTCATCGGGAGGTCATCTGGAGGTCCTCTGGAGGTCATCTAGATGTCATCTGTAGGTCATCTAAAGCTCACCTAGAGGTCATCCGGAGGTCATGTGGATGTCATCTAGAGGTCATCCGGAGGTCATCTAGAGGTCATCTGGAGGTCATCTGGTGGTCATCGGGAGGTCCTCTGGAGGTCATCTGGAGGTCACCTAGAGGTCATCTGGAGGTCATCTGGAGGTCATCTAGAGGTCATATGGAGGTCATCTGGAGGTCATCTGGAGGTCATCTAGAGGTCATCCGGAGGTCATCTAGAGGTCATCTGGAGGTCATCTGAGGGCATCTGGAGGTCATCTAGAGGTCATCTGGACGTCATCGTTAGGTCATCTGGAGGTCATCGTTAGGTCATCTGGAGGTCATCTGGAGGTCATCCGGAGGTCATCTAGAAGTCATCTAGATGTCATCCGTAGGTCATCGAGCGTCATCTGGAGGTCATCTGGAGGTCATAGGGAGGTCCTCTGGAGGTCATCTAGAGGTCATCTAGAGGTCATCTGGAAGTCATCTAGAGATCACCTGGAGGTCATCTGGAGGTCATCTGGAGGTCATCTGGAGGACATCGTTAGGTCATCTGGATGTCATCTGGAGGTCATCCGGAGGTCATCTAGAGGTCATCTAGATGTCATCCGTAGGTCATCTATAGGTCATCTGGAGGACATCTGGAGGTCATAGGGAGGTCCTCTGGAGGTCATCTGAAGGCCATCTGGAGGTCATCTGGAGGTCATCGCTAGGTCATCGGGAGATCATCTGGACGTCATCTGGTGGTCATCTGGAGGTCATCGAGAGGTCATCTAGAGGTTATCTGGAAGTCATTTAGAGATCATCTGGATATCATCTGGAGGTCATCTGAGGGCATCTGGAGGTCATCTATAGGTCATCTGGACGTCATCGTTAGGTCATCTGGAGGCCATCTGGAGGTCAGCGTTAGGTCATCTGGAGGTCATCTGGAGGTCATCTGGAGGTCATCCGGAGGTCATCTAGAAGTCATCTAGATGTCATCCGTAGGTCATCGAGCGTCATCTGGAGGTCATCTGGAGGTCATAGGGAGGTCCTCTGGAGGTCATCTAGAGGTCATCTAGAGGTCATCTGGATGTCATCTAGAGATCATCTGGAGATCATCTGGAGGTCATCTGAGGGCATCTGGAGGTCATCTAGAGGTCATTTGGAAGTCATCGTTTGGTCATCTGGAGGTTATCTGGAGCTCATCTGGAGGACATCTGGAGGGGATCGTTAGGTCATCTGGAGGTCATCCGGAGGTCATCTAGAGGTCATCTGGAGGTCATCAGGAGGTCCTCTGTAGGTCATCTGGAGATCATCTGGAGGTCATCGTTAGGTCATCTGGAGGTCATCTAGATGTCATCCGTAGGTCATATAGAGGTCATCTGAAGGTCATCTGGAGGTCATCGGGAGGTCATCTGGAGGTCATCGGGAGGTCCTCTGGAGGTCATCTGGAGGTCATCCGGAGGTCATCTAGAAGTCATCTAGAGGTCATCTGAGGGCATCTGGAGGTCATCTAGAGGTCATGTGGAGGTCATCGTTAGGTCATCTGCAGGTCATCTGGATGTCATCTGGAGGTCATCTGGAGGTCATCTAGAGGTCATCCGGAGGTCATCTAGAAGTCATCTAGATGTCATCCGTAGGTCATCGAGCGTCATCTGGAGGTTATCTGAGGGCATCTGGAGGTCATCTAGAGGTCATCTGGACGTCATCGTTAGGTCATCTGGAGGTCATCTGGAGGTCATCGTTAGGTCATCTGGAGGTCATCTGGAGGTCATCCGGAGGTCATCTAGAAGTCATCTAGATGTCATCCGTAGGTCATCGAGCGTCATCTGGAGGTGCTCTGGAGGTCATAGGGAGGTCCTCTGGAGGTCATCTGGAGGTCATCTGAGGGCATCTGGAGGTCATCTAGAGGTCATTTGGAAGTCATCGTTTGGTCATCTGGAGGTTATCTGGAGCTCATCTGGAGGTCATCTGGAGGGGATCGTTAGGTCATCTGGAGGTCATCCGGAGGTCATCTAGAGGTCATCTGGAGGTCATCAGGAGGTCCTCTGTAGGTCATCTGGAGATCATCTGGAGGTCATCGTTAGGTCATCTGGAGGTCATCTGGAGGTCATCTGGAGGTCATCCAGATGTCATCCGTAGGTCATCTGGAGGTCATCGGGAGGTCATCTGGAGGTCATCGGGAGGTCCTCTGGAGGTCATCTGGAGGTCATCCGGAGGTCATCTAGAGGTCATCTGGAGGTCATCTGGAGGTCAACGGGAGGTCCTCTGAAGGTCATCTAGAGGTCATGTGGAGGTCATCGTTAGGTCATCTGCAGGTCATCTGGATGTCATCTGGAGGTCATGTGGAGGTCATCTAGAGGTCATCTGCAGGTCATCTGGATGTCATCTGGAGGTCATCTGGAGGTCATCTAGAGGTCATCTGGAGGTCATCTGGAGGTCATTTGGCGGTCATCTGTAGGTGATTGTTAGGTCATCTATGGGTCATCTGGAGGTCATCAAGAGGTCACCTGGAGCTCATCTGGAGGTCATCTGGAGGTTATCTGGAGGACATCGTTAGGTCATCTGGAGGTCATCTGGAGGTCATCCGGAGGTCATCTAGTGGTCATCTAGATGTCATCCGTAGGTCATCAATAGGTCATCTGGAGGTCATAGGGAGGTCCTATGGAGGTCATCTGGAGGTCATCTGGAGGTCATCTGGAGGTCATCCGGAGGTCATCTAGAGGTCATCTAGATGTCATCCGTAGGTCATCTATAGGTCATCTGGAGGTCATCTGGAGGTCATAGGGAGGTCCTCTGGAGGTCATCTGGAGGTCATCTGGAGGTCATCTAGAGGTCATCTAGAGGTCATCTGGAAGTCATCTGGAAGTCATTTAGAGATCATATGGAGATCATCTGGAGGTCATCTGAGGGCATCTGGAGGTCATCTAGAGGTCATTTGGAAGTCATCGTTTGGTCCTCTGGAGGTTATCTGGAGCTCATCTGGAGGTCATCTGGAGGTGATCGTTAGGTCATCTGGAGGTCATCTGGAGGTCATCTAGAGGTCATCTGTAGGTCATTGGGAGGTCATCGGGAGGTCATCTGGAGGTCCTCTGGAGGTCATCTAGATGTCATCTGTAGGTCATCTAAAGCTCACCTAGAGGTCATCCGGAGGTCATGTGGATGTCATCTAGAGGTCATCCGGAGGTCATCTAGAGGTCATCTGGAGGTCATCTGGTGGTCATCGGGAGGTCCTCTGGAGGTCATCTGGAGGTCACCTAGAGGTCATCTGGAGGTCATCTGGAGGTCATCTAGAGGTCATCTGGAGGTCATCTGGAGGTCATCTGGAGGTCATCTAGAGGTCATCCGGAGGTCATCTAGAGGTCATCTGGAGGTCATCTGAGGGCATCTGGAGGTCATCTAGAGGTCATCTGGACGTCATCGTTAGGTCATCTGGAGGTCATCGTTAGGTCATCTGGAGGTCATCTGGAGGTCATCCGGAGGTCATCTAGAAGTCATCTAGATGTCATCCGTAGGTCATCGAGCGTCATCTGGAGGTCATCTGGAGGTCATAGGGAGGTCCTCTGGAGGTCATCTAGAGGTCATCTAAAGGTCATCTGGAAGTCATCTAGAGATCATATGGAGATCATCTGGAGGTCATCTGAGGGCATCTGGAGGTCATCTAGAGGTCATTTGGAAGTCATCGTTTGGTCATCTGGAGGTTATCTGGAGCTCATCTGCAGGTCATCTGGAGAGGATCGTTAGGTCATCTGGAGGTCATCCGGAGGTCATATAGAGGTCATCTGGAGGTCATCAGGAGGTCCTCTATAGGTCATCTAGAGGTCATCTGGAGGTCATCGTTAGGTCATCTGGAGGTCATCTGGAGGTCATCTAGATGTCATCCGTAGGTCATCTAGAGGTCATCTGAAGGTCATCTGGTGGTCATCGGGAGGTATTCTGGAGGTCATCTGGAGGCCATCTGGAGGTCATCTGGAGGTCATCGCTAAGTCATCGCTAAGTCATCGGGAGATCATCAAGAGGTCATCTGGAGGTCATCTGGAGGGCATCGTTAGGTCATCTGGTGGTCATCTGGAGGTCATCCGTCGGTCATCTAGAGGTCATCCAGATGTCATCCGTAGGTCATCTAGAGGTCATCTGGAGGTCATCTGGAGGTCATAGGGAGGTCCTCTGGAGGTCATCTGGAGGCCATCTGGAGGTCATCTGGAGGTCATCGCTAGGTCATCGCGAGATCATCTGGAGGTTATCTGGAGGTCATCTAGAGGTCATCCAGATGATATCTGGAAGTCATCTAGAGATCATCTTGAGGTCATCTGGAGGTCATCGGGAGGTCCTCTGGAGGTCATCTGGAGGTCATCTGGAGGTCATCTGGAGGTCATTTGGAGGTCATCTAGATGTCATCTGGAGGTCATCTGAAGGTCATAGGGAGGTCCTCTGAAGGCCATCTGGAGGTCATCTGGAAGTCATCGCTAGGACATCGCTAGGTCATCGGGAGATTTTGTGGAGGTCATCTGGAGGTCATCTGGAGGTCATCTAGAGGTCATCTAGAGGTCATCTGGAAGTCATCTAGAGATCATCTGGAGATCATCGCTAGGTCATCGGGAGATCATCAAGAGGTTATCTGGAGGTCATCTGGGGGCCATCTGGAGGTCATCCGGAGGTCATCTAGAGGTCATCTGGAGGTCATCCGGAGGTCATCTAGAGGTCATCTAGAGGTCATCTAGATGTCATCCGTAGGTCATCTAGAGGTCATCTGGAGGTCATCGCTAGGTCATTGGGAGATCATCAAGAGGTTATCTGGAGGTCATCTGGGGGTCATCTGGAGCTCATCCGGAGGTCATCTAGAGGTCATCTGGAGGTCATCAGGAGGTCCTCTGCCTGCTGGGCAGCCTGCTGGTCAACCTGCTGGTCAGCCTGCTGGGCAGCCTGCTGGTCAACCTGCTGGTCAGCCTGCTGGTCAGCTGGTGGTCAGCCTGCTGGTCAGGTGGTGGTCAGCCTGCTGGTCAGGTGGTGGTCAGCCTGCTGGTCAGCTGGTGGTCAGCCTGCTGGTCACCTGGTGGTCAGCTGGTGGTCAGCTTGCTGGTCAGCCTTCTGGTCAGCCTGCTGGTCAGCCTGCTGGTCAGCTGGTGGTCAGCCTGCTGGTCAGCCTGCTGGTCAGCCGGCTGGTCAGCCTGCTGGTCAGCCTGCTGGTCAGCCGGCTGGTCAGCCTGCTGGTCAGCTGGTGGTCAGCCTGCTGGTCAGCCTGCTGGTCAGCCTGCTGGTCAGCCTGCTGGTCAGCCTGCTGGTCAGCCTGCTGGTCAGCCTGCTGGTCAGCCTGCTGGTCAGCCTGCTGGTCAGCCTGCTGGTCAGCCTGCTGGTCAGCCTGCTGGTCAGCCTGCTGGTCAGCCTGCTGGTCAGCCTGCTGGTCAGCCTGCTGGTCAGCCTGCTGGTCAGCCTGCTGGTCAGCCTGCTGGTCAGCCTGCTGGTCAGCCTGCTGGTCAGCCTGCTGGTCAGCCTGCTGGTCAGCCTGCTGGTCAGCCTGCTGGTCAGCCTGCTGGTCAGCTGGTGGTCAGCTTGCTGGTCAGCTGGTGGTCAGCTTGCTGGTCAGCTGGTGGTCAGCTTGCTGGTCAGCTGGTGGTCAGCTTGCTGGTCAGCTGGTGGTCAGCTTGCTGGTCAGCTTGCTGGTCAGCTGGTGGTCAGCTTGCTGGTCAGCTGGTGGTCAGCTTGCTGGTCAGCTGGTGGTCAGCTTGTTGGTCAGCTGGTGGTCAGCTTGCTGGTCAGCTGGTGGTCAGCTGGTCAGCTGGCTTGCTGGTCAGCCTGCTGGTCAGCTGGTGGTCAGCTGCTGGTCAGCCTGCTGGTCAGCTGGTGGTCAGCTGGTGGTCAGCCTGCTGGTCAGCCTGCTGGTCAGCTGGTGGTCAGCCTGCTGGTCAGCTGGTGGTCAGCCTGCTGGTCAGCTGGTGGTCAGCCTGCTGGTCAGCTGGTGGTCAGCCTGCTGGTCAGCTGGTGGTCAGCCTGCTGGTCAGCTGGTGGTCAGCCTGCTGGTCAGCCTGCTGGTCAGCTGGTGGTCAGCCTGCTGGTCAGCCTGCTGGTCAGCTGGTGGTCAGCCTGCTGGTCAGCCTGCTGGTCAGCTGGTGGTCAGCCTGCTGGTCAGCTGGTGGTCAGCTGGTGGTCAGCCTGCTGGTCAGCTGGTGGTCAGCTGGTGGTCAGCTGATGGTCAGCTGGTGGTCAGCTGATGGTCAGCTGGTGGTCAGCTGATGGTCAGCCTGCTGGTCAGCCTGCTGGTCAGCCTGCTGGTCAGCCTGCTGGTCAGCCTGCTGGTCAGCTGGTGGTCAGCCTGCAGGTCAGTCTGCTGGTCAGCCTGCTGGTCAGTCTGCTGGTCAGCCTGCTGGTCAGTCTGCTGGTCAGCCTGCTGGTCAGTCTGCTGGTCAGCCTGCTGGTCAGTCTGCTGGTCAGCCTGCTGGTCAGTCTGCTGGTCAGTCTGCTGGTCAGCCTGCTGGTCAGTCTGCTGGTCAGTCTGCTGGTCAGCCTGCTGGTCAGTCTGCTGGTCAGCCTGCTGGTCAGCTGGTGGTCAGCTGGTGGTCAGCTGGTGGTCAGCTGGTGGTCAGCTGGTGGTCAGCCTGCTGGTCAGCTGGTGGTCAGCTGGTGGTCAGCCTGCTGGTCAGTCTGCTGGTCAGCCTGCTGGTCAGTCTGCTGGTCAGCCTGCTGGTCAGTCTGCTGGTCAGCCTGCTGGTCAGTCTGCTGGTCAGCCTGCTGGTCAGTCTGCTGGTCAGTCTGCTGGTCAGCCTGCTGGTCAGTCTGCTGGTCAGCCTGCTGGTCAGTCTGCTGGTCAGCCTGCTGGTCAGCCTGCTGGTCAGTCTGCTTGTCAGTCTGCTGGTCAGCCTGCTGGTCAGCCTGCTGGTCAGCCTGCTGGTCAGCCTGCTGGTCAGCCTGCTGGTCAGCCTGCTGGTCAGCCTGCTGGTCAGCTGGTGGTCAGCCTGCTGGTCAGCCTGCTGGTCAGCTGGTGGTCAGCCTGCTGGTCAGCCTGCTGGTCAGTTTGCTGGTCAGCCTGCTGGTCAGTTTGCTGGTCAGCCTGCTGGTCAGTTTGCTGGTCAGCTGGTGGTCAGCCTGCTGGTCAGCCTGCTGGTCAGTTTGCTGGTCAGCCTGCTGGTCAGTTTGCTGGTCAGCCTGCTGGTCAGTTTGCTGGTCAGCCTGCTGGTCAGTTTGCTGGTCAGCCTGCTGGTCAGTTTGCTGGTCAGCCTGCTGGTCAGTTTGCTGGTCAGCCTGCTGGTCAGTTTGCTCTTCAGCCTGCTGGTCAGTCTGCCGGTCAGCCTGCTGGTCAGCCTGCTGGTCAGCCTGCTGGTCAGCCTGCTGGTCAGCCTGCTGGTCAGCCTGCTGGTCAGCCTGCTGGTCAGCCTGCTGGTCAGCCTGCTGGTCAGCCTGCTGGTCAGCCTGCTGGTCAGCCTGCTGGTCAGCCTGCTGGTCAGCCTGCTGGTCAGCCTGCTGGTCAGCCTGCTGGTCAGCCTGCTGGTCAGCCTGCTGGTCAGCCTGCTGGTCAGCCTGCTGGTCAGCCTGCTGGTCAGCCTGCTGGTCAGCCTGCTGGTCAGCCTGCTGGTCAGCCTGCTGGTCAGCCTGCTGGTCAGCCTGCTGGTCAGCCTGCTGGTCAGCCTGCTGGTCAGCCTGCTGGTCAGCCTGCTGGTCAGCCTGCTGGTCAGCCTGCTGGTCAGCCTGCTGGTCAGCTGGTGGTCAGCCTGCTGGTCAGCTGGTGGTCAGCCTGCTGGTCAGCCTGCTGGTCAGCCTGCTGGTCAGTCTGCTGGTCAGCCTGCTGGTCAGCCTGCTGGTCAGCCTGCTGGTCAGCTGGTGGTCAGCCTGCTGGTCAGCTGGTGGTCAGCCTGCTGGTCAGCTGGTGGTCAGCCTGCTGGTCAGCTGGTGGTCAGCCTGCTGGTCAGCTGGTGGTCAGCCTGCTGGTCAGCTGGTGGTCAGCCTGCTGGTCAGCTGGTGGTCAGCCTGCTGGTCAGCTGGTGGTCAGCCTGCTGGTCAGCTGGTGGTCAGCCTGCTGGTCAGCTGGTGGTCAGCCTGCTGGTCAGCTGGTGGTCAGCCTGCTGGTCAGCTGGTGGTCAGCCTGCTGGTCAGCTGGTGGTCAGCCTGCTGGTCAGCTGCTGGTCAGCTGGTGGTCAGCTGGTGGTCAGCCTGCTGGTCAGCTGGTGGTCAGCTGGTGGTCAGCCTGCTGGTCAGCTGGTGGTCAGCCTGCTGGTCAGCTGCTGGTCAGCTGGTGGTCAGCCTGCTGGTCAGCTGGTGGTCAGCCTGCTGGTCAGCCTGCTGGTCAGCCTGCTGGTCAGCCTGCTGGTCAGCCTGCTGGTCAGCCTGCTGGTCAGCCTGCTGGTCAGCCTGCTGGTCAGCCTGCTGGTCAGCCTGCTGGTCAGCCTGCTGGTCAGCCTGCTGGTCAGCCTGCTGGTCAGCCTGCTGGTCAGCCTGCTGGTCAGCCTGCTGGTCAGCCTGCTGGTCAGCCTGCTGGTCAGCCTGCTGGTCAGCCTGCTGGTCAGCCTGCTGGTCAGCCTGCTGGTCAGCCTGCTGGTCAGCCTGCTGGTCAGCCTGCTGGTCAGCCTGCTGGTCAGCCTGCTGGTCAGCCTGCTGGTCAGCCTGCTGGTCAGCTGGTGGTCAGCCTGCTGGTCAGCTGGTGGTCAGCCTGCTGGTCAGCTGGTGGTCAGCCTGCTGGTCAGCTGGTGGTCAGCCTGCTGGTCAGCTGGTGGTCAGCTGGTGGTCAGCCTGCTGGTCCGCCTGCTGGTCAGCCTGCTGGTCAGCCTGCTGGTCAGCCTGCTGGTCAGCCTGCTGGTCAGCCTGCTGGTCAGCCTGCTGGTCAGCCTGCTGGTCAGCCTGCTGGTCAGCCTGCTGGTCAGCCTGCTGGTCAGCCTGCTGGTCAGCCTGCTGGTCAGCCTGCTGGTCAGCCTGCTGGTCAGCCTGCTGGTCAGCCTGCTGGTCAGCCTGCTGGTCAGCCTGCTGGTCAGCCTGCTGGTCAGCCTGCTGGTCAGCCTGCTGGTCAGCCTGCTGGTCAGCCTGCTGGTCAGTCTGCTGGTCAGCCTGCTGGTCAGTCTGCTGGTCAGCCTGCTGGTCAGCTGGTGGTCAGCTGGTGGTCAGCCTGCTGGTCAGCCTGCTGGTCAGCTGGTGGTCAGCTGGTGGTCAGCTGGTGGTCAGCTGGTGGTCAGCCTGCTGGTCAGCTGGTGGTCAGCCTGCTGGTCAGCTGGTGGTCAGCCTGCTGGTCAGCTGGTGGTCAGCCTGCTGGTCAGCTGGTGGTCAGCCTGCTGGTCAGCCTGCTGGTCAGCTGGTGGTCAGCCTGCTGGTCAGCCTGCTGGTCAGCCTGCTGGTCAGCCTGCTGGTCAGCTGGTGGTCAGCCTGCTGGTCAGCTGGTGGTCAGTCAGCTGGCTGAGAAAGAGCTGGTTGTCAGCTTTGGGTCGGCTAATCGTTGGTCGGCTAATGGTTAGTCGGCTGGGGGTGGTTCGGTTGGGGGCTGGTTATCAATGGGTAGGTAGGCTGGGGGTTGTTTATGAATGTCCGTTGCGGATCTGTCGGCTGTGCGTCGGTCTGCTGGTGATACATGATCACTGAAATTTCCAAAAAATTTAAAAATATAATATAAAAAAAAAATTTAAGCAACTTTAAAAAAAATATTGAAAAATTTTGAAAAAATTTCAAAATATCCAAAAAATCTTCAGTACATTTCAAAATATTTAAAGAAAAAAATTGTATTCAAATAATTTTCAAAAATTGAAATAAATACAGTATGGGCGTTTAGCGAACTGTTGCTTGCCATATTCGTGAAGTAAGACTGGCGAGTTATCCGATGATAGATCTATCAAATGCTACCCACGAACCTTATCCTGCGGCGCTCTTCCCGGGGCAATAAAGTCAAGGTAGTTTTGTGTTTTTTTTTTATTATTGCATTATATAGCTATTATCCTTTTTTAGATTGCAAATTACAGAATTTTACCAATTTTGGTTCGTATATGAAAGAACGCGGTGGGCAGTATACTGCGTCTACGTTTAAGTAGCTGTTTGAGTTTCAGTACGAATCGATGTTGCCTGTGTATAAATTCTTGCAAATTATGGCAATGAATAATGCTTGAAGTAAAAATTATGTTTGGATGTTGGTTGAGTTTCTGATATGAGCATGGTGTCAATGTCACATTGGGCTGTGAAATGCTATTTGCTTTCCTGAAAGATAAATCTAGAGAAACCTTTTAAGCAGAGCTCCACTTTCTCCAGGAGGAGATTTGATTGCGCATAATCGTCGTTGTTATATTGCTATCATTGTATTTGTTAAAGTTACCTTCAGCCTGGTACCTATAACTTTTCCCAGTGTCCAGCAGGCAAATTGGTCTCTAAGAAGAGGCATCTTCAAGTCAACTTTGGTGGTAGTGCCAGGGTCTGGGCTTTCCACGGTTTACGAAGTAGCATTGCCTGCATGCATCCATTGAAAACTTCCGGGTGCAAAGAAAGCGCCATTTATAGTATGCAATTTGGTATCAGGGACGGGAGCCACTCAGGCTTCTGTCTACCGCAAGCACTTCGTTAGTAGTCACTCTGTCGCTTAGAGGAGCCTCTACCGTAACGTGAGGTACTACCACAACACTTGATTCAATTGATTGTTGGGGAAACAGTGTCTATATCTGTAATGTGTATATATGAGTAAATATGTGTCTATATGTTTGTGCTAAAATACATGTGTGAAAACAAGTGTGTATATCTTTGTGTAAGATGTATTTGTGTTTTTCTTATACAATTTTGTTTTTTCTTTGTTTTATAATTATTTTTGCGTACTCAGCAAGGAAAACTGGCTTAAATTTATGGAAAACCGGCTGACCACCCAGAGCTGGAGGGCAATCCTTCCTCCAGTAGTGATTTTCCTGCACTCCCGGCTTTGCAATACTCCTGCTTTTCTGTTGCAGTCTATCGCAAGGAAAAAAGAAATTAAAAAACAAAAATATACAAAAGTTTTTGACCATCCTACCAAGGCAATTCCTCAATCTGGTCTCCAGTCTTCATATCCTGCCTGAATTCCTTTAATTCTTCAGGATTGTATAAGTTAACTCCAACGACAAAGTCAGCGCAAAGTGCAGCACTCCAGCGAAGGATTGTGCAATACTCAGCTTTGAAAATTTTCTCAACGTTTTGAAAACTTTTATTAATTTTTGGAAATGTTTTTAAATTTTTGACAATTGCTTAAAGATTTTTATTTTTTTAATATTTTGAAATTTGTGGAAACTTCTTTGGATGTTTTGAAATGTTTTTCAATTTTTGAAAATTGGAATGCCGCAAAGATCAGTGCTGGCGTCATTGGAACATCAGGTACGACATCTTACAATTTCTTATTGAATGCAGACGTGTTTTTATATCGCTCCGCTGTGTGTTAAAAAGATATTGTGGAATTATCAATTCATTAATTTACGAAAAGGCAATCCGGAAGCTTATGAATACTTGCGGTTGTTCCGCTCTTATAAAAATTATATATTATTTAAAGTAATAATAAAAACAATCAAATAATAAAACTTAGAAAGACAATGGCCTCGCGTAAGAGCACAAGCTCTATAAACACCAAAGAAAAAATGAATCAAACTAGCTCTAACAAGACCAACGTCGGCTTTCGTCACTTCGGGATAACGTGTATTTCACTATTGGCGCAGACTACAACTGCATCACTGCAAGTGAACGCAGAGAAAGCACGCTCTATGTCCCCAGCTTTATTATGCTCTTACTGTCTCACTAATAAATTGCAGATACAAAACATACAAAAAGATACAAAAATTTACGCTTTGAATGTCACCCAATTGAAGCTGGTGTATCACAAGGTAGCTTGGACCAACACTGTTCATCATCCACACCGCAGATATACCGATAAGCAGTGTTGCAACAACATCGACTTTGGTGATGACCATCTTAAGTCGCTCCAAGTGCCCTTCATCTGTTGTAAATGAGCAAAAGTGCAAACATGTCGCCTTTACCCTAAATAGACAAACTCGTGTTCATTATCTCTAAATAACATCAAAATTCCACAAACCATTGAAGTACCATACCTTGTTGTCCAACTGGATCTACGGCTTACTCGTTGCAAACACATTGAAGCGAAGAGTAATCAGCTGAAATTAATAGTAATCTACATTGGCTTATAAACGCCCGCTCACCACTAAAACTGCAGTACAAAGTACTTTTGTATAATGCAGTCCTCAAACCCGGAAGCATTAGTTAGGGCAGTATTTTAAGATATTAATTGTAAATAATTTGTTCGTTTACCGCCTACCGCAAGGCAATAAATATTTAATAGTAAATTATTGCCCTTAAATTTAATTGTATGCCTAGCTTAGTTTTTCTTTAGTTTTGATCTAGTTCTGCACCAGCTGCATCAGCACATCGGCTGCTGGGCTAAGATTGAATTTGCTCATCGTGCGTATCGGCTCGCTTTCGCTTATTTCGTTTATATACAGAATATTAAACATCAATAATTTAATTAAAAATTATTAAGGCTTTTAAATAAATACAAATACATAACAAAGTGAATATATGAAACATTGAAATACATACTGGACTTATTTTTTAAATAATAGTGGTTTATTTCAAAGTGCAGAAATTTATAGTTGACAAAAAGCTTGCTAGTTAATTCATATCTGGCAGACAGAAAGCAGTATGCAGTAAATAAGTTTGGGTCGCCTTCCTGTTAAGCATGCACTCGGTTAGTCACACAAGGATCCGTCCTTGGACCTCTACTGATTTTTATGTACGCTAATGATCCCCTTCTTTCTTGTCTGAGTGTAATGTTCATATGTATGCAGATGATGTCCAAATGGATATAAGTCCTTTGTCTGGAATCAAATATTAGCGTAACAAATATGGGCTAAAAGAAATGGTTTATTTGTCAACCCAACCAAGACAAAGTGACTCGTAATATATAAATCATCCATTGACAAGGGAAGTTTTTAACAAATGAAAATAAATAATGTGACAGTTGAATACGAAACCCTAACGTGCAATGAGCACATTAATAAAATGCTGGAAGAACTTGTTTCTTTATACCTGAAAAATTTCAACTCCTCATTGCAAAAACATTTTTAATACGTTTCCCTGTTCTCTTTAGGAATATAGAAAGATAAATATTTGGACTGAGAAATAGACAACATGTAACTAGTTATGCAAATAAAATAAATGGTCTCATCCTAGGTAATTGGACAAACTCACTTTTTTCATAAGATTATGAACAAAGAAACCAAACTATCTTTTTGAGACTATTAGCTTCTCTATAAAAGGACAAATAATATTCTCTGTATAAGGTATAAATTGACTAGCTCTGACAAAACTTTTTTATTCACACTGTTCGCCTACCTTACGAAATAAACAATAATACAGTCGCAACACTGTTTAAACGAAATCTCATTATACACCTTAAAAACTAAAATTAAATTTAATAAAACTATGTTAAAATAAAATAAAATGAATTAATTTAAATGAATTAACTAAGATAAAAATTTGTAATTTGAATAATGTTGAGTTGACAAGCTTTTTTCCTATATGATTAGTGGTAGGGGTGTTCTAGGTGTCCCGAATTCGCCAAACTTTTTTTTTTTTTTTGTGCGTTTTTTATAGCTTATGAATATTTATGTTTTATTTGCAGTGGCGCAGAAAAAAAAATGAATTAAAATTATAAACTTTGTGTATACATGTACCTATATAATGATTGAGCATAAGAAATTAATTAAGGGAATAAATGTGATAAAGTGCTAAATATGAATATGGCTGTGGAAATTCTTTGTATGGTGGATAAACAGAAAGTAGGCGGGGTAGCTTCGTGAGGAATAGAGAGTTGGCCAAAATCTAGAGCAGCCATCTCAAGGTAGAGAGGGCTTCGTTTAGGGTGAACAAAACAGCTGTTCACCATAAATATTCCAGCAAATTTTGTATTTAGTAATATATTGAAAAAATAAAGTTTAAGTTTAACCGATATTTAAAAATAAATTATTTTGTTGCACGACTAGAATATTGATCGAGGTAGTACTTATTCTTCGGCTAGCCTGCAATCGATACACTCCCGCAAAAAAGTCGGCACTGAACATATTGCTAAAAAAAAATGTAAATAACGTAAGTTGTCAATTCTTCTATGATTATAATCGATACAACCGCATTAGATATAACTTTACATAAAAATAGAATTAATCCATAGAATTTTTATTATACTAATTTTGTATGTGACTAACTGCAAAAGAAATAACTGAATAACAGTGAACAAAAATAAAATAATTAGAATATATTCTTATATTATCAGTTCAATGAACAAATCATTTTTGTTCACCTACTTATAACTTACCACTATCAACTATCAACTTACCACTATCATGGTCTCCGATATTATTTCGAAACAGATCTTGTAAAAACAATGTGCAGTGGAAACGTCGCATTATTTTATTGCGTCTAACTTTTTATCCAGTGCTTATGTCCATGAAACACCCTGTGTTGAAAAATAATATGTTTACGACATATTTTTGACACAAGTCCACAATTACTTACATATTTAATAAAAATGTCTAGATTATTGTTTTCTGCGCGGAGATTATTGCCGCAAGTAAGCATAACCGCTATTTACGAATATTAAATATTTTTAGCTTTATAATTACAGCAAGACTTTTTACTAGCCGGCTCATGCATAACCTCTCAATCCAGAGCAAAGGCCTCCACTCCAATGAACACAATTGTAATGTTTGTGCCACAACAAGAGGTATTGATTAGTATTATTTTCATTTTTATTATCAGGAGTATCATTCAAATATCAGGAGTATAGGAAGAGTCATCTCACAATATTAAGAATCAAGGTTGGATTATGATACGTGTTGATATAGCCATTAACGTCCATCCGCATTAATTTATCTATCTCGTATAATTGAAATGTGTACAATTAATATAAATATGTATGAGTATACAAGAAAATTAATATTCATAATACTTAGTATCACTTATAAAAGATAAGAAAAAAGAATGTCACGTGTAATATAAAAATACGTGTATATAGAATTGATATCCAAATTATTCAAATTTTGTATGACTTTTAAATAATTGATTTTTTTATTCAAATGATTTTTAAATTTTAAAGGCGTGGGTTGTTGAACGTATGGGAAGATTTCATAGAATCCTTGATCCCGGACTCAATATTTTGGTACCTGTTGCCGACAAAATTAAGTACGTCCAAAGCTTGAAGGAAATTGCAATAGATGTTCCAAAACAAAGTGCTATCACATCCGACAATGTTACACTAAGTATTGACGGGGTGCTTTACTTACGCATTATTGATCCTTACCGAGGTGTGTTACTCTACATAAATTTAATATTTGTATGAAATTAATATTTTTTTTTTCTTTAGCTTCATATGGTGTCGAGGACCCAGAATTCGCCATAACTCAACTTGCGCAGACGACAATGAGGTCTGAACTGGGAAAAATGTCTTTGGACAAAGTTTTCCGCGAAAGAGAATCACTGAATGTTAGTATTGTTGATTCAATAAACAAAGCTAGTGAAGCGTGGGGAATAGCCTGTTTACGCTACGAAATTCGAGATATTCGCGTAAGTTCTGATTAAAATATTAAAAGATATGCTAATTATCAACAAATTAAAATGGCCTGAATAATACAAAATAATTAGTTGGAGCACCAACAGCGTAGCAGACAGGCTGCACGAACTGCCTTTAGTATAAGTCTTCATTTTATCTAAAACATCTCTTGCCTAACTTATATTATTTTAATAGAGCAGTTGCCTCTCCAACAATATTTAGCTTGACAGCTTGTATTTTTGTATATTTATTTTTTATTACAATTAGCTACCAACCAGAGTTCATGAAGCAATGCAAATGCAAGTTGAAGCGGAAAGAAGGAAAAGAGCAGCTATTTTAGAATCAGAAGGAGTTCGTGAAGCTGAAATAAATATTGCTGAAGGAAAACGAAAATCTAGGATTCTTGCATCTGGTATGTACAAAAGAACATACAATGGTTGCTATACATACACCCATAAAAAAATAGATGGGAACTCAAAATTGAAAAAATTAAGAAGAAATTAATATATATTTTTAATAATGTTAGAAGGGTCGTGAGATTCATTGAACTGAATAGGAGAGAGTACTGTTCGGTAGATGAAAAGTAAAGGCAAACATAAAACTTTCGTGAGAAATTATGTCAAACCAAAAAAAAATTATATAAAATTCGAGAGGCTTAAAAAACTTATTCAGCAATTATGGTATTAATTTGAAATCGGAAACAACGTAGTATTTAAAACTCGTAAGGAAAGGCTATCCTCGGCGCGCCAAAGATTGCATACTCTTGCAGAGCTATCTGATAGAGTAATCAGATCTTTATGATTTTAGATGTGTGTTTAGAAATCACACTTTTCCATATAACTTGCAAATTTTATCAAGATACGGTGAAAATCAAAAAATTTTCTATACAACAACTTTTCAACCGATTGTTCTTATGGGATTTATATGATATATTTGTCCGATCCGGCCGGCTCCGACATAAGTGCTGCCTGCAGCAAAAAGAAGACCCCATACCAAATTATATTCACCTATCTTAAAAACTGAGAGACTAGTTTGCATATAAACGGACGGACTTGGCTATGTCAACTCGTCTCGCCGCTCTGAGTAAAAATATAATAGTAAATACCCTCTGCAAGGGTATAATGATATATAACTTGTAAATTTAGTGAAGATACCTTACAAAACAGAAAAGTTTTGCATACAGCATGTTTTGAACTTTGTTGCCTGCAACAGGACAATAACATATATATACTGGAATACTTCCCAAGCCAGTAGTAATCCGCGGAAGTAATGATTGCAAAGCGAAAGACTGTACATCATCGTACCGTCTCATTAGTTTTCTGGTGGCAAGAAGAATGTTACCTGCTGTTTAGATTTAGATTTAGAAGAGAGCACGGAACGATTAAATAACGCCACCGCATCACGCAGGCAATCGTTAACGCATTTGAATTCAAAAAATATTGCACAGGTGTATTCCTAGGTGTCAAACAATCAACAAATGGCTACTGGCACCATAATTCCAGATCATAAAATCATATTTGGAACATAGATTATTTTCTGTTCATGAACTTTAATATATACTAATTACTCTAGAGTTCCACAAGTTGATTTAATAATTTTTGGAATAGTTTCGGAATAACACAACTTTCAAATTTCTCTGTTATTTCCCTTTTAATGAATGGGGATAATATATGATTCATTCTAAAAAAATAAAAAAAAAATGTTTGAGTATTCAGCATTCTCTGATTACCCAACTTTAGATATTGTCGGGCCCAGGAGAAAATTAATATTTTAAAGTTTTCATTTCTGAAACTAATGATAGGAACTGTAATGATAGGAGCAAATAGAGAGTTTGAACGAAAAAATAGGGTAAGGATAAGCATTGTTGTTAATAGAAGAATTTTAAATAGATTACAAAAAATTTGCAAAAAAAATAAGTTCAAGCATTCTGCTAGGAATCGAGTTTATCTTCTATCTATCTATCTTTATCAAACGAATGGTTGAAAAGGGAAAGTCGAAAAATCATGTTGTGCAGAAGGCCCAAGATAATTAGACTTGACTTGAGAAATGTCGGAGGACGGAGGGATATAAGAGCAAGTTATAAAAATGGAACATGATGGAAACGATACCTTAACGGCTCTAATTTCAGTATCAAGTGCTGAAACGGATAAAATAATTCACTCGGACCAAAGAGAAGAATTACCAGGAATGAAAACGCCACCACCACGTCGAGGTGTTCTATCTTTTCTGTAGTTAAAGTTACAGAAAAAGCCATAATGTGAGATTGAAAAGAATTTTGTAAAAAAAAACATTTTTAAGTCTAGATACTAGACCCCTAAGATTGTGATAATGAATATGTAATAAATCTAAACAAGTGGTTACTTCCTAAAGAGAAACACTAGCTTTAAGACTAACAAGCACCGGTCGAGTTAATTTTTTCTGGATTATTTCTGGTTGTCAGAAATGTGGATCACAAATGTGATCTGAGGGAACACTAATTTTAAAGAAAGCTATTTCCCTAAGTGCAGAGAAATTAAATTTAGGTACTGATACATTGGCTAAAGGCTTCCTAGCAATATATGTAGCAATTGCTTCGCATTTAGTATCAGCTGAAAGTCTATATGGGAAAAATTGCTTACGCGGTGTGACAACAGTAAGCATAGGAGTCGATGTTTGGTTAAAAAGTGGCGATTCTGGAAGCTCCAGCCGGAGCTTGAGATACATCTGGACTTGTAGCCTGTGTAGCTGTAGTTGAAGCAAAAGCCTGAGCTTGATTTGGGGACGATGCAGGAACATGAACAGCAAATTGATTAAAATTAAAAAATAAAATTTATAGAATTAACGGGGTATTCAAGTGAAGTATGGCGATGGCCAATGAAGGAGAAGGCGAGAAATATCGAATCGGCTAATTCTAATCGGCGGGTTGATAAATTTTCAGAAGGGGATTAAGCCGTCACAGAGGAAGAAGATAATTGATACTCTAACCGACGGTTTGGTGAGGACTCGAATTTGAATTCGCTGAGCAACTCAATACTCTACTCAAAATCGCTCGACAGAAGCTTAGACAGTTTATATGACTTCTCACAGAATTATACATTTTGGAGAAATTCATTGCACTTCGGACAAGACCATTTCAAGCCAATTTATCAATATCTTCCCAGTTAGGTCTTTTGTTATGGATCATGTTGTCACACAACCAGCAGATAACAAGCCATCACCATAATATTGGACAGCCTTGATGCAAAATACTTTAGTAGTATGAGAGAAGTGTATATTTGCATATTTTTAGTAAGGAAAACCTATTTAAAAAGTTTCTACTGGGTATTGTTGTTGTTAGTATGCAATTTTTAAAAGAATAAATAAAGCTTTTGAGAATAAATGCAGAGCTGATAAACTATGTTTCCAACAATAATGGACTGGCTTATCAATGATTTAATTTTGAATAATATTTACGAAAATAATCGATCGAAATCGAACGAAAGCGAATATTATTAAAAAAAACACGAACTTTCGCTTTGGAAAGTGTGATTTCTAAACGCATACCAAAAATCATTAAATCATTACTATACCGTCTAAATTTCGTATTCAAATCTGCAAGGGTATGTAATCGTCGGCGCGCCGAAGATAGTTTTTCGTTACTAACAAAAGTTCGACTTACATGAGTAAGTGTAGACCGTTCCAGAATAAAATGTTTTCAAATAAAATACAGTCAGGTTGAATGATTCGAATCCGAAATATCAATATATATTTATCTCTGGCCGTCTGTTTATATGCAAATTTGTGTTCGTTTTTGAGCTAACAGTATTAAAATTAAAAATTTTTTTGTTTGTTGCAGGCAACACATATGTCGAACGGCTGGTTCTGACACCTTTGTTGTTTTCTAAGTTATCTCAATAAAAATTACAAAAAAAAAAAAATCAAAAAAGACCGGTCTACTACATCATATAGGTCCAATTCGGTTCAAAAGTTGTATTGAAAACTTTTTCATTTGTCACGATAAAAGTCACAAGTTAGTTGCATAAGTATGTTTGCTAAGTGCACCAAAAAAATTATTAAGATCTATATCATATAGCCCCAATAGGCATAATCGGTTCAAAAGTTATTGTACAGAAAACTTTTTTTTTTTAAGGAATTATTAGAATCTGTATGTAATCTTCGGCGCGCCGAAGATAGCCTCTCCCAACCTTTTTTTAAATTTGCGGCATTGAAAATGTTGAATTTTTACCAGATAGAAATTAAGTTTTAAATGCCAAATTTGAAATCACATATTTTCGTGTTCAGCATATTTTTTTTTTTTTAGGAAATCCGCTCACTACAGGTTTGAAAATTTTTGAAAAGAAGTGAAAGTGTTAAATTAAAATCTATTCATTTTTATTTTATTGAACAATAATACATATGTGCAGAACTATTTTGAATTGAACTGGACATTTTTTTGATGATTCTCAAAAAATTAAAATCAAATGAAAAGGAAAATCGAAGGGCGAAATGAACAATGTAATCAAACATATCGTTAAGACTTAGCTTCTGGATAATAACGAGTAATAACAGGTAGTATTAAAATAGTCTGATAGGGTGAAAGTATGAATGTGTATGAGGGGTTAAGTTACTCCTAAATGTACAGTTTTAACGTTAAGCCGCTTTAATAATTTTCTTCGGTTTTATTATATACACATTACCGTAATAAATTTATTTAATTTATGTTTATAGAAGCTGAACGGCAAGAGCATATCAACAAAGCTAGCGGTGAGGCTGCTGCCATGATAGCAGTTGCAGATGCAAGAGCTCGTAGTCTACAAGCCATAGCAAAGTCTTTAACTCATACGGTAAGTTATAGAATTTAAAACAGGGCTTGTTTGTTTACGTAAAGATAAAAGTAAATAAAAAAGATATTAGTTTCCAGCTAGTCCAAATTTTTAAGGTCAAATAACTCCTTGTGGCTTTCTCAAAATGCTAACTAGAAAGTGAAAAACTTAATATCTCAAAGTAAATTTCACTAAGTTACTAACTGACTCATTCATCATCGTATAGCTCAAATGAAAGTACGGCCTACTGAAATTATCCACTAAGACAGGGTTTTTAAAAATTCAGACCTCAAGAGGGGGTAAATGAGGTAAAAGCTGTGTATGAAACGTTTTTGTTCCTTATTCCATCGAGTTCAAGTTCATTTTCATAGTTCTACTTTAAAACTTAACGTATTTCCAATTTTCAGAAAATCGGTCCACAAGGTCTGATAATTGGGGGTTTAAGGTTTTTTGAAGAAAAGTTAAATTTTTACCCGATCGATTTCAAATTCAGTTTCTGAGCTCTACATAAAAATAAAATAAAGAGAAATAAACCTCTAGGGCTAAAAAATGTGCGTCAAAGATGAATCGGGGGGTATTCAAATTTATTCCCGATCGACTTAAAGCTCAGTTTCAGGCCTAAAAATTAAAATATAAGAAATATATGTTTCAATTTTGTTAGAGAATTCTCCTCAAATCTGAAAAATGTGGGGTCTAAATTAAATGGAGCGAATTATAAGGTTAACCCGATCGACTTCAAAGTCGGTTTCAGAGCTCAAAATTAAAATCTAAAATATTCATGAATCAGATTTTATGGAAAATACATTTCCAAGGGTAATAACAGGGGTTAATTAAATAGGACTGTAGTACTTATTAATTTTACCCAAATGACTTTAAAATATGTTTCTAAGCTCTACACTAAAATCTAAAATATGAAAACTCAGTTTCAGAGCGAAGCTCAACATTGAAGTCTATAAAATATGTGTTTCACAGTTTTTTCGAAAGTTCATCAAAGTTGTACGAAGAAAATTTATATTATTATCTAATCCACTTCTCATTCAATTTTATTCAAATTAAAATCTAACATATAAGCTAGAAACTTTCGAAAACATTTTTTATTGAATCACTATTTTCAAAGCTGATCAAGCCGGGTAATACCGGCTAGTTATTTCATATAGAAACAATCGGTCCAAGCATTTTTAATATCTATTTTAGCGAAAATTTGTATATATTGTTATTATTTATGTTTTAAGCGGATCGAGGTCCATGGTGTTTTAGAAAACACAAAAATTTTATAATTTTTAATTTTTCCAATATATCCGATCCGGATACACTACGTCTTCAGGCAAAATTTGTTTTACACGTCTGCTCTTCTTAACGTGGAGTTATAATTATAAGAGCAGGCGTGTACCGTGTACCTCGAGCCGATTAAAACAAAAAGTAGAAAACATTTTTGTTTTTCAGGATATTTATGAACTTATAGCTTGTTTGTAAAAGTAAATTTCACAATAGTTTGCTGAAATCGGAATGATAGAAAAAACCTTTTATTTCTCCAGTTATCTTGAAAAACTTGCTTATTAGATGAAGTGCGTTTTTTAAATGATATCCAAAAAAAAAAGACTAAGATCGGATTATATAATATAGCAGCCTTAGGAAAGATCGGTTGAAAATAAATATATCTGTAATCAGTTAAATAAACAATTTAACAATTTCCAAATGCGTATTCCAGTCTGCAAAGGTATATAATCCAAAGACACTTTGTCTTACTAGTTTTTCCATATATTTGGCTTGTACGGATCGTCATCTCCATCTCCATACTATATATATTATTGATCAGGGCTACGAAAAGAGTTGATATAGCTATGTCCGGCTGCCCTTCTGTTTACATGCAAACTAGTCTTTCAATTTTTGAGCTAGTGCAATGAATATTAGTAAGGAGCCTTCTTTTTGCTGCAGGCAGCACATATGTCGGAACCGGCTGAATCGGATTACTATATTATATAGCTTTCATATTTTATGGAAGGTATTTTGAGTAAATTTACAAGTTATTTAGAAAAATGGGATTTCTACTAAAATCATTTAGGGATTTCACCTAAAATCATTAGGATCGGATTACTATATCATGTAGCCCTGCAAGGGTTATTATTAACACCAAATTATTATTCTTATTACAATCTTTTATTATTTAAGTTTTAGTATTTTGTATTTATTTATATAATTTTATTTAATCATTTGCAATGGTTTTTGTTAGCGAGGTAAATGATTTTACAGACGAAAAGTGTCTCTCAGACCTAGTAAATTTGGTTACTACCTAGTATTAGGGCGATTCCCCAACACTAAAAGTAAATTTTTGAGCTGACAAACTTTTTTCTCAACTTTAAATTTTATTATGCAATTTGAATTTAAAAATGTATTTATGTATGTGAATGTACTTATGTGCTATATGTAATGTTAAAATGTTTATGTTTTACATGTAATTATAATATAGAAACGAATCCCGAATTGGTTCTGCTAATACTATTTGCGAAACACGACAAGCCGATGCGAATAGACAAATTTCGAATGACTCAATGCCCAGCAGCAGAAGCCGATGCAAGCGCTGATGCAGCTGGGTAAATAGCTTAATCAAAACAAAGAAAAACCTGGCGTGTTCCTTAAATTTTAAAGTACAGCTCTGAAAATGAATTTGTACTCGATGGAATAAGGAACTAAAACAAAAAAATCAAATGTGATTATTTCACTTTATTGTCTTGTTGAAAATAAATTCCAAATTATTTGTCGGTCTTCATATTCAATTTCTTATGCCAAGTTTTACTATACTGAATAAATATTTGTTACGCTTATACATTCATCGATTCTACAAAAAGACGACTGAAATACACATAAGAATATTACACTCCGACTTGTCAGCATGGAGATCGTTACCATAAACAAAGAACAGCAATGGTCTTTGTGGGTCCGTCTAAGCAAGACGATGAACTAGACTTACTTACTACACATTGCTTCCTGTCTGCCAGATATTAGTTAAGTATCTTGACCGCATTGCTGGAAAGCCTTATAGATTTTTCAGTTTATCAGAAATAATTTTGTGGTTGACAGCATCTAGCGCCTTACTAAAGACAAGTAGAGTCACGAATGTAACATGTCCTTCATCGTCCTATGTACGTTAATACATTCATTGATTCTAGACAAAGGGCGACTTATATACATTAAAACATCATCTGCATATATATGAACATTATACTCACATATACTCACAGTAACGGTCCAAGGACATATACCTCCGGGACCCCACGAGTGCATTTAATTTCATTCATTTTATTAAGGTTTAAGTGTAAGCCTATATAGTCGAGCAGCAATCTTTCAAACACTTTGCTCAGGAAGGTCAAGTTTTTAGTATTGACAATATCTTTGACATTTTTCATGCGAGCTTTTCATAATATGCTTGATAAATTATATTTTTAATAATGATTGTAAGACAACACATTGGCTGAAACTACTATCATTGGTAAATATATTATATTATGTTATTCTACTATCACAGTAAACATATTGACTTTCAACTATATACAAATGTGTTTCAAAAATTATTGTCAAATAATGAAAGCTGGTCATTTATAGAAGCAAGGTCAAATATTGTATTCTAGCCAAGCATATCCCAGTGGTCACTCAAAAGGCGGAGTCATTATTTTTAAAGTATCTCAACTTTATGTCCGAAAATAGGATATCAATTTGACTCTCAGCTTCATGCATAAAAAAACGAACTCGACCGGTGTCTGTAATATAATAATAATCTTCCAAAGAACTAGATTGATGTTCTTATTTATTACATATTAGCTATCAGAATGTTAGAGATCTAGTGTCTAAACTTAAATATGTGTTTTTAAAAAGTTTTTCGTTCTAGTCTCAAATTATTGCTTTTTCTGAGGCATGACTTAATTTCTGAATTTAAAATTCTGAAATTATCTTGTGCCTTTCCTTTTCGACCTTTCGTTTTTCCAAATGCGGTACCCTGATGCATCTGCTCCATCTACTAGGAATCATCGGCTCGATCATAGAAACTAGGGCACATGGTCACATTTTTTATTATGTATGTCCATCTTACTTTATCACTCCATTTCTTTCTATCCCTTTTTTCTATTTTCCCCATTCCTTATATCTCTTCTCTTACCTTCTTTCCGGGTCTGATTGAGTTTGAGCAACAAATGTTAGACCATAAAACTTTGTTTGTTATTTAACCCTTAAATGTGATTTTATTTTAATCTTATTTTATAATTTTTAATTTAAATATATTTTTTAATTTGTAATTTAATTATAAATTAATATAAACTCCTGTAATTTTAAATACCGAGTGACTGTTAGTCGATGGAATAAATAAATAAAAAAAATATTACCTCTTTCACACTACAAGATTAAATAATTTTCGAAGCGCCGAATGTACACTTTCCTTAATTATTTTTATATATTTGTAAACAGTATTATAACTTTATCACAAAATGTGTAATGCAATGGAGGAGTCATTTCCCACCCCATAAACTGTATATTATCAATCAACGAGACTAGTTAATATAGTCATGTCCATATGTCTGTCTGTCTGTTTTTATGTCAACTAGTTTCGGATTTTGAGCTAGCAGGGCGAAATTTGGTACGGAGTTGAGTAGTTTCCATAGGAACAAGCAGTCTGAATTTTTTTTTTAGAAAACTTTTTGTTTTTTAAGGCATCTTGATAAAATGTACAAGTTAGATGATAGTGTGTTTTCTAAATGCACACCAACAATTAATAAGATTAGTCTACTATATCATATGACTGCGATATGACGAAATGGTCCAAAGAAATAAATTTAACAAGTTTCAAATGGTTATTTAATTTGCAATCTTACGAGCACCTGAGATAGCTTTTCCTCACTGGCTTTAAAATAATTAAAATTTTTTTTTTTTAGGATGGTAGAAATGCAGCATCGCTAACATTGGCAGAGCAATACATCGAAGCTTTTAAGAAATTAGCAAAGTCAAATAATACAATGATATTACCGTCAAATCCAGGAGATGTAACCGGATTCGTCGCCCAAGCCATGTCTGTGTACAATCATGTATGTAATCAAAGCATTGATTCTGTTCCACGAAGCATTGAGAATTGCGTTAGTAAGAAAATTGAATACAAACCGTTAAACGAAGAGAAAGCCGCTGTTAAAATAAATATTGAATAAAACCACTTTAATAAAAGCATTCAAATTTGTTGTTATTTATTTTTATTAGGAACAGACAATTGAAAAAACCCTCTGCTTGCCTGAAGTAACGAATAAGTGTATTTCTTTTCTTATTCAGTTCCTTAAGTTGCATTAAATAGCTAAGCTTGACCTTTTTTGAAAATTAAATTTCAAAGCTTGAAAATTTTTGGAGATTATAGTTAATAGAGATAATCCTAATTACGATCGAATTCAAATTAGAGATTTTCTTTTTAAACCTAAAATTTTTACACAAAGCAAAGCTGAGCAGCGGATGCAGCGCTTTGTTAAGCCAAGCATAAGTAGTATTGTAAGGACCATGGCGACCGGTAATTTCGCTACAGTGCCGCCTAGCAATAATGGGCCAAATGATAATCTGCAAATTTATGACAAGAGCAAGGCAGAATCATTTTATAATACTTTCGTGAAACTTGACATTTCATTGCTCGCGGTGGCAGCAAGCTACGCGATAACTTTGATAACTTATTTGTGCCTTTGTTATCTCGCTTGTGGAAACAATTCAAATGTCGATAGCCTCAGCAGCCATTATCGTCCACATTTCGAAACCAGGACGAAAGCTCTAACCAGGAAACGTTCTTTCATGTTGACCGTTCGCATTGATCTCGCTTTCCAGAGCTTAAATTGCCTACATTCTCGGAAGGACCAATATTGAGAAGCTTCAGCATTTGCGAACGTATGCAGCTTTAGACGCTATAAGGGCCCTGGAAATCTCAAACATTAATTACACTGTTGCCTTGGAATTGCTCAACAAGCATTTAAATAAGAGATTTTGGGTCTCAAGGTAGTGAAGGCATAATCGGTAACTGATCTTCGGGCTTTTTCGGATAAGCTTAACGCCCACCAGATTACTAGCTACTTCAAAGGCTGGATTCAACGACTCAGTCTAACTGGGAGGACCTTATATCCAGTGGACAAATTCCAACAACTGTGGACTTCACGGAATTTCTGGAGAAATGCTATCAAAGGTTGGAAAATATAGAACATGCCGCTGCCACTTACGCGCCGAGCAACCAGGTGGGAAAGAATATAAAAACTGATCATAATAAAAGCTCATTTGTGACAAGTAGATCTGTTGCCTCCGGCTGTGTATTTTGTTAGGATTCTGGCCACTCCATGTAGACATGCACTCGATTCGCTAAATTATCACCTTATCT
This sequence comes from Drosophila repletoides, assembly GCA_018150835.1. Taxonomy (NCBI): domain Eukaryota; kingdom Metazoa; phylum Arthropoda; class Insecta; order Diptera; family Drosophilidae; genus Drosophila; species Drosophila repletoides. Next base: position 343,330 of record JAECWQ010000236.1, read on the forward strand.
TCGCTTGAAGGAATCTAAGAAATTAGCATTATGCCTAAACTGCCTTAAAGCTGGGCACCAATTATGTTCTTGCAATTCTACTGACTGCCGTGTTTGGGGTTCCAAGCACTGCACTTAGACACCTCAAACTTGCAATGTTTTCCCAGCGCACCTCCCTTTGCAAACCCAGCACCTTCGGCTGCGCCTCCTGCAAGAGAAGCAATGCCCTCCACATCAAGCTCCCTTGTACGCAGAATCGGAGATGTCGTGCTTTTGGCTACTGCAGTTGTACTCGTCAACGACCGATCTCTCGTCAACAACAGGATCTCTCGCCCCTTGCCGCACACTACTTGATTTCGGATCGCAACTTCATTTGATCACATCTCGCTTGGCATAACAGCAAGGTGCAAGTCTATTTTTTGATCTTTGTGTTGGCCAGATCAAATTACCTTCCGAATTGCCCTTGCTCCCAAAAAACTCGCCTTGGGTGGGTGATCTCCGGCCATAATCAGCAGCCACGGACTAGCACTCTTCTTTCTGCACGTTCCACAAATGAGACTGATAGGACTAAATACAACGAAAGAGGACGTCGATTGTGAGTTGCAGTTTATCATCAACTTCGTTCGTTTGCCATCTGGAGAATTTGTTGGCCCAGAAGTTAGATCCAGATGTATTGGGAGACTTTTACACGCAAGCATATCGTCGTTTTCTCAATCTAGACCGCAAGCTCGAGCGTCATCCCCAGCTGAAAATGCAGTACTCGACATTTGTAAAAGAGGACTCGGATCTAGGTCATATGTCACTAGTAGAAGCTAAGTTCCAAAATCGGTGACATTATTTTCTACCACACCACTGTGTGCTAAAGGAAGACAGTACAACTACAAAGCTCAGAGTTGTACTCGACGGGTATGCGACTACTTCGTTGGGATTTTCGGTAAATGATATTTCCAAGGCAGGACCCACTATACAGGCAAAGATTTTCCACACATTACTGGCGATATCAGTAAAATGTACCGATGTGTTTGTGTATTTGTGCGTATTGTGAAGGGATTCACCGCAGGATAAGTTTCAGAACTTCAAGCTAGATACTTGGTTTCATTTGTGAAGCAACCCTGCTGCCTTTCTTTCCGTTCGTTGTATGCCCTAACTCGCTGCAGAAAAAGGAGCCTCATATCCAATAGGATCAGAAGTACTATGTCGCTATGTTTATGTTAACGACCTGATGACTGTGCAAGTTCAGTAGAACAAGTTCGAGCAATCTTGACACAAACTTCAATCTTGTTAGCAAGGGACATTTCCAGACCCGAAAATGGAGCACAAGCGTGCTGGGAGGCATTCCCGAAAAGGATAATGAGACTTTCTTAGTCTGGCGATGGCACAGATTTCACAAAGGCTCTATGTTTGACATGGAATCCTGCAAGGGATGATTTACTATTTTCATTTCCAACTCAGCGATCCTCAACTTTATCCAAGCAGACTGTACTATCGACCTTTGTTCGATTCTATGACCCGCTGGAATTAATCGGTCCCGTCATAGCAAGGGCAAAAATATTTCTTCAGCAGCTTTGGAAGGAAAGGCTCGATTGGCATGAGAATTTACCTTCGTCACTTTGGTCACCATGGCAACTTTTTTGTGAGAACCTAGTTAATTGTCCACGTGTCAGCTTCAGTCTCTTGGTACTTTTGCCGAATTCTACTATGGAAATACACGCCTTCTGCGGAGCCAGCTTACTAGCATATGGGGCATGCATCTACGTAGTTTCCAGGACAGGCAGCAGCTTACAATCTGAGTTCCTCTGCTCTAAATCCCGTGTCGCGCCTGTAAGGGCCCTCACTGTCCCGAAATTGGAATTATGTGCGGCTGACCTGTTTCCACAGCTCTTTAGTGAACTATCACACCAGAATATCTTTGTTGGAAAATTTTACTGTTCATATGACTCAAAAACTGTTCTTTCTTGAATTAATAATGAACCTTCTAAATTTAAAGTCTTTGTATCACATCGAGTTGCTGCAATTCAAGAAAAAACTTTGGGCATTGGCGGTATGTGCCAACCTCGTTGAATCCTGCAGATATCTTATCTAGAGGTCAACTGAACTTGTAGATTCTCGACTATGGTCTCATGGGCCAACCTTCCTTTGTGAAGACAAGGATGCATGGCCTACATCGTGTGTGCCCAAATGCTCGCTGCTCAAACTTCGTAAATGTGTTTTTCCAACATGTTGTCCCTACTTCGATGTGACAGCTGGATGCAAATTCGCAAACTCTTTCGGATAGTTACAGCGATCTGTGCAGCGAGCACAACTATGGATCGATTACAAGGCTTTACTCAACAAGAAAATATTACCATCAATAACATATAATCCAGTTCAATAACATCACTTGCGCCACTTCGCATAGGAGGAAGATAGAGAAATTCGATTCTCGACTTTAACGCCAGGAATCCGATTATTTTACCGAGAACTTATCAAGTAACATCGACTCTCGTCATGCATTATCATGAGCGCAATCTGCATGCAGCACCTCAAGCGTTACTCGCTATCAGTCGATACCAATATTGGCCAATTGGCGGTCACTTCAATTCTTAATCCTTAATACTTGAGCATATTATGGCCGACTTGCCAAAGGAACGTATGGCTGACACTTCTTGATTACTGGAGTGGATTACTGTGGCCAGTGCCCCATCGAAATGCTATATATGCCAGTTTATTTGCTTCGCCACTAAGGCTGTGCATCTGGTACTGGATTTGTCATCAGCTTCGTTTCTCAGAGCATTAAGACGCTTTATCTTCACTAGATGTCGCCCGAAAGTAATTTGGTCGGACAATGCAACAACTTTATTGGTGCGAAGGGCGAAGGGTAGTGCACGAATTTTGCATTACTGACAACATCAACTGGCTTTTCATTCCACCGCGTTCTCCGCGTTTTGGTGGTCTGTGAAAGGCGGCAGTTAAAACCGCAAAGCACCATCTTTATCGTGTTGCTGCAAATTCAGTTGTCAGTATTGATGAATTGCGCACACTCGTGTACCATATTGCGGCAATTATTAACTGACGCCTGCACATTTCTTGGGCACAGCACCGCATTCTTCATTTGCAGAGACAGATCTTATCGAATTTAAACTATAACTGGCTGGATCGCTGGCAGAGGGTCTGCGAATTGCAACAGAGTTTCTAGACATGTTGGCGAGAAGAATACGTAACACTTTTAGCTGGCTTCAACGCGGGCGATCTAGTGCTTGGTAAAAATTAGAGTCTACTTCCCCTCAAGTGGCCACTAGCTCGAGTGACCAAACTCATTCCGGGAGCAGATATCATCGCCAGGGTAGCAGAGCTGAAGACTGCTGCAGATTTCACCACAAGAGCAGTAGGTAAGCTATGTTTGGTTCCCAAGACAGAAGTTGTAAGCCTGTGCCTTCCAACGGGGGGATTAAGTTCGGCTAAGCGCTTACTGCAAGCCGTTTAATTTCTCTTAAATAGCACATCCAAACATTGCTCTTAGTTTTCTTTCTTTAAACATGATTTTCGCCAGCTGCATTACCACATCAGCTGCTGCTGCTGGATCAGAGACAATTTGTACATCGTCTATATCGGCTCGTTTTTACTGTATAATTTGGCTTCAATAGCAAATAACTCAAATTGTTTAGTTTACTAAGCTTAATACACATCAATAAACTGAATTCATAAACAAATAAATAATCCCAGACTTCATATTTCTAATAGTATTCTCTGCCAAGCCGCAAAATATAGTTGACGAAGAAGCTTGTCAACTCAACGAACTTATGAGTAATATTGGTATGCGATATGTAAGAGATAAACAATGAGAATGAAAAAGACAGAGCGGAAATTTCGAGGATACACAAAAATCAACTGTCGAGCTAACTATATTGTGCGTAAGCAAGTCACCTTTTGTTCTTCCTCCATTTCCATTTTTCATAGTTGTAATGCAAGAACTGAAATTTGTATATTGTCACAAATTTGGAATCAAGGCAAAATTCTTAACTCTCAAAGAAAAAGTCTTTTTAATAATAAACTAAATATTGCATACCCTACAATTCATAAATATTATTTATAGGAAATTTTTTTATTCGCCAGGAAAGAAGGCGAAAAAGAAATATAAAGATTGCTGAAAATAGAATGAAAATAGACTAGAATGGAAAAAAGGAAAGAAAGAGAGTAATAAAGTAAGATAAGGACAATTCAGGAAAACACCAACCAAAAAAGAAGCAGTGTTGCCAAGGCAGCAACCACGTCCACCATCAATGATTAGGGTTTCCACGAAGATAGAACAGAAGAGCAGATTTTAGGTGGAAGAGAGAGAGTTCTAAAGAGATAACATGATAAAATTTGTTGTAATTAGAGCACAGTACACGGAATCGATTGTGCAACGCATAGTCAGTTGTGCAATTAGATAAAAGTAAGGGATAATAATTTCTTGTTAGTGTACGAGGAATATGAAAGTTAAGTCGAGATAATCCTAGGAGAGAAGAAGGAGAAGGAGAGCTAATATCACCGATAATTAATTTATGAAGAAAAATAATACCAAGGATAGTTCTACGGTTACTTAATGAAGGGAGATCAATGAGTAAGTGCCTATCAGAGTACGGCGGAAGACGGCGATCGGGATCCCAGTTTAAGCCACGAAGTGAAAAGAGGAGGAATTGCTTCTGAATGGATTTAATACGAACGTGATGGATTCCATATTGAGGACTCCAAACACAAGAACAATATTCTAGTATGGGGCGAACTAGAGAAGTATAAAGGAGTTTGGTAACAAAGGGGTCATTAAACTCCTTGGACCAACGTTTAATAAATCCAAGAACACCCTTGGTTTTGTTATTTATAGAGGAGATGTGCAGAATGAAACTAAGTTCGGTATCAAAATTTACACCTAGGTGTTCCACAGTCGGTATTCGTTGCAAGGGTACATTTCAAACGTATACATGACTAAAAGTGGAGTAATTCGAATAAAAGTCATAAACAAGCATTTAGAAATATTTAAATGCAACTTATTAGCCTGACACCAAAGATGCATAGAGTTACAGTCATCTTGCAGACAAATACAGTTAGAAGGATCGTTGTAAGAAAGAATAAATTTCACATCATAAGCATACATAAGGATGCGTGAGTGGGACAAAATAGATGGCAAGCATTAATAAATAATGTGAAAAATAATGGACAAAGATGACTACCTTGCGGCACACCCGAAGTAACAAACGAGTTCTGTTGAGTCCTGTTTTTTAAATAAGAATAAATCCAGGTCAGAAGTGTGGGGCGGAATCCAATTCAATCTAGCTTGAATATTAAAAGCTCCTGATGTACAGAGTCAAATGCTTTACTGAAATCAGTATAAATGACATCTGTTTGGATTCTACTTAGGAATGAATCATTCAGCAATGATGTGAATTCAAGCAGATTAGTGGAGGTAGACCGTCTCTTAATAAAGTCATGTTGAATGGGGAAATTATCGACTTACAGAGATGCTGCAAAGTTGATGTCTTAATTTTTTCGAATAATTTTGGAATCGCAGACAACTTTGCAAATCCTCTGTAATTCGATATGTGAAATTTAGCTACCCTTTTTGTGAATTGTGAATTCCTTACAAAGATTGAAAAACAGCGGAATCAAGAGATAAGTTAAAAAGAGTAGCGGAAGATGTAAAGAGCTCCAGCATTCTCTGAGTACGCAAGTAGGGATATTTTGGGTCCCAGGAGAATATGAAGATTTTAAAGTTTTCATTGCTGTGACTAGATCGTTATCAGTAATGATAGGAGCAAATAGAGAGTTTGAGGAGGAAATAGTATAAGGGTAAGCGATATGGTTAATGGAAGAAGTGTAAGTAGATTGAAAGAAATTTGCAAAAAAGTTACCACTAGTTAAGTCGTCAATGGATCCCTCATTCTTCAGGAAAAATGTAGGAGGCATAGATTATAAAACAGATTAGGATCCCGCATCAGATACTCATTATAGCATAATAGAATATTTAGAAAACTCAAGATGCAGAGATAGTTTAGTTTTAATATTTTTTAAATTTGAAAGTCGACGTGTACACCAGGGAGGGTTGGATGAAACAGGCAATACAACACTACTTTGAATACAGATATCAAGAAGTGAGTAAATAGTGTCATAGAAGTGGGTTAGAGCAAAATTCATGTCAACCGAATTGATAGAGTAGACCAATCAGTTGAGGAAAGAAGCATGGAAAAATTTCCCTTGCGAAAAAAACGGCGGGTTTTACTAAAAGGTTTGGATACTGGTTTACTCGACGTGGCAATTGATAGACAAATTTCTATGATAGGATGAAACGAGTCTTCAGGCAATACTAATGGACAAGATCTTGACACACTGGTAGAAGTGAAATCGTTGACAAAAATAAGATCAAGCATTCTTGCAAGATTATTAGGAATCTAGTTTATTTGAAAAAACGAAAGGTCATACACGGAATCTAAAAAGTCATGTTGCGCAAAAGGCGCAAGATTATTAGATTTGCTAAAGAGATACTACTTAATATTTGGCAAATTGAAATCGCCTAAAACGACAAACATGTCTTTATCACGTACGAGTGTTGATATATATTTAATACGCCTATATGCTGCATATAAATAGAAATATCAGAACACGGAGGGATATAAGAGCACGCTATGAAAATGGAACATGATGGAAACGGATAAAGTAATTAACTCGGGCCGAAGGATGGAATTAAATTTAATGAGTAACCCACCACCACGTCGAGTTGTTCTATATTTTCTGTAGGATGTCAAGGTTGTAGAAAAAGTTTCAGAATTTGAAATTGAGGAATTCAGACATATTTCAGAAAAAACAATAATTTGAGACTCGAAGGAAGAACTTTGTAAAAATACATTTTTAAATATAGACACTAGACCTCTAAGATTCTGATATCAAATATATAGTAAATCTCCAGATCGATCTAGTTTTTTGGAGGATTATTGCTAATGGTTGCTTGCGTTTGTGAGTGCGTTTTTTTATAATGCACTCATGGGGGACAGAAGTTTGGATCACAAATAAGTGAGAACGTGTCTGATGGAACATTAATTTTGAAGGAGGCTATTTCCCTAGGTTCAGAGAAATTAAATTTAGATACTGATACATTGCCTGAAGATTTGCTGGCAATATACGCAGCAATAGCTTCGCATGTAGTATCAGCTGAAAGTCTATATAGGAAAATTTGCTTACGCGGTGCAACAACAGAAAGCACAGGAGTCGGGGCAGGGTTTGAACACTGAACAGATGCCGAAGCTGGAAGCACAGTTAGAGCAGCAGTACCAGCATGGGCTACATTTGAAGCCGTTGCCGGAACTGCATTATCAGCCGGAGCTGGAGCGACAGCTGGACTTGTAACTCTTGCTGTAGTTGAAGCGCTAGCCTGATCTTGATTAGGTGAAAATGGTTGGACATGAACAGCAAATAGATTGGTATTTAAAGAATTATCGGGGTGTTCGGGCGAAGGCGAGAAAAATCGAACCGGAGATAATACTAAACGACGAGGAGTTCATAAATTTTCTGAAGGAGGATTAGCCATTGCAGAGGAAAAGGAAAAGGAACATTTAAAAATTGATCCTCTAACCGACGGATAAGTGGGGATTCGAAATTAGACTGAGCATCTCAATGCTTGAGTCAAAATCGCTTGACAAAAGATTGAACATATTATGCAACTTAAAAAATTGACCTCTCACAGAATTATTCATTTTGGAGAAATTCAATTGCAAGTCATTGCACCTCGGACAAGACCATTTCAGGCCTCCACCGCCTTTTTTGGAATTGTCTTTTTCCAATATCTTGCCCAGTTAGAACTGCACATTGCCATGCATCATGTTGTCACACAACCAGCAGTTAACAAACCTTGGTTGGTCACCATCACGCGCTGGGCCATACGTACAATTCAACTTGCAGCAAGACATTTTATTAGTATACAATATTAGTAAAAAAAAAAAAAGATGTTAAAAGTTTCCTATTGGATATTATTATGATTAGTATGAAGAGCGCGCAAATTGAGAGCGCAAAAAAATAGCTGTTAGTAGTCAGAAATAACACAAACAATGGTTGAGCAATGCGCAAAGCAACAACAAAAATTCGAGCGGCGCACAAGCGAACAACCGCACAAAAGGAAGATAGGTAAAGGTATTATTAATACAATAATTAAAGTTTTGATAAAAATTGCACAGCTTATTACTATGTGTGCAACAATGTAATACTGGCTTACTAATAAGGTTTATTTTTATTTATATTTATTCTTGCTTTTATACATTAATTTGTTGCAAAAGCCGAAAATTTATGTAATCCATAAATATTTATTATAAGTCCAGCTAATTTAATATAATATTTTATATAATTTTCTTACATCATTTTTTATTTAATTGGTAAGATAATTAAAAAATTAAAATAAGATATTATTAACTATTGTAATTTTTTAATCGATTACAAAAAGTCTTTTTAATAAATAAATAAATGAATAATCAATATAACATGTAGTGAGAAAGGGTATGTTTACTTCTACATGTCTACTTCATTAGTTTTCTGTGCCTTCAATTGCTTCTTTTCTCGTCTTTTCGCATAGCATTCTAAATTTCTCACTCACATACGCACAAGGAATGGAGATCCGATCTTCGTGGAATTGAGCGGGACTGTCATTTGTTTACAAAGCCAAGTCGTGTTCGTTAAACTTCGTAACCGAAATGATTCGTGACCAAATTGTTGTATGCTCGCTCTTCGAGGATATCCGTACAACAGGGGATACAAAAGTTGCAACCAACGGTCGATGATGTTCTCTGAATCGCAGAAACTTATGAAGAAACAACAAAAACAAGCAAATGATTAAAGAAAATATTTGTCACAAGTGTGTTAGAAAGGGACACATGGCTATAGCAAAGCAATGCAAAGATAGAGGGGAAAATAGTAATCTAAACAAAAAGAAAAACTTTGAATTAATTCAAACAGTGCAGAGTGTCGCAAGTCTAGTAAATATTGAAGAAAATAAAAACCTAATAGAATTGAAAATTTTCAATGAAATTATTTGTTTTCAAATGGATGCTGGTGCGACTGTGTCAATCAAAACGTATAAAGAACTAAATTGTCCAAAGCTTTTAAAGTGTAATCGAATTCTAAATGTATTTGGCCGTAAACCAATACCAGTGTTGGGTGGATTAGGAATCTTCAATGACAATTATTTTCAACAAGTATAAGTATTTGAGCCAACAATCGGTGTTATAAAAAACTTTAAAGCAAGCATTTACTTAAAACCAAATGCCACACTAAAATTCTTTAAAAGTAGGCAAATACCTTTTGCACAAATGAAATTTAAAGCAGATGCAAAAAGACTTTTGAATGCAAGTATATGGAAACCAATCAAATTCAGCAAGTGGGCATGGTCACAATCACAGTTAGATATTGAACCGTACCCTTTACCAACTCGTGAGTCATTATTTCATGTCATTCGTCATGGAAAGTATTTTAGCAAGATAGACCTGAAAGACGCTTATCTGCAAATGGAATTGGATGAAGCATCAAAAGAAATTATGATTGCCAATACGCCAATCATAATCATACCAACGTTTACCATATAGATAGCGAGCACTACCGCTATATTTTAAAGATATTTAGAACAACTTCTAAATGGCATACATGGTTGTGGCAATTATCATGAAGACATAATTATTTCAGCTCCTACGATATACAATCACCTTCATCGTGTTGAGCAGATATTAAGGATTCTGCAAACGGAATTTTAACCGAAGAGCTGAAACCTCCACAAATCCACATGAGGTAAAGAAAAAGTGAGAAAAGTGAACTATTATTGAAATTTCTCACCGAATTACTCGCAGTCAGCATCATCGCTAAACCAACACACCATTCAAGTTTGGCTTGGAGGAGCAGCATTCATTGCAAGAATTGAAAACTGAAATACTCAACGCAACTGAGCTAATTAGCTAGTTAATTTCAACCAAGAGTTCCTAATAGTATTAACTACAGACGCCGTTCGGCATTGGGATAGAATCTTCACATTCAAGGCCTAAAGAATTTGCATCAAAAGCGTTAGATAAACATCAGCCTAAGTGAGAAAGAAGCACTTTCTATCATTTTTGGGGTATGAAAGTTTGCAAAAATATCAAAGATTGTTATTCAGAAAAGACAGCCGTTACAAAATATCTCGCTTCGTATCGTTTTACACCAAATACTCCAGCAGATCTTCTTCGTGGTAGTCCTTTACGTGCAATTCTCAGTCAGCTATTCGAGTAATCAACTAAAAACAGTCAGAAGCAGCCCATGAAGTTCGCACTAAGCTCCAAGGGTAAAAAAGAGGATTCCAGGAGTCATCGATCATCCAATTGGCCGGATCGTATTCATTGTGAAGTATTTTGTTGTTGAGTGTCAAGGCAATTGCGATTAAAATATGGCAATACTTCCGGATCGTGGCGTTTCTCCGACCAACTATTTACTACGAAGTCCTGAACTTTTTGTTGAATTGCATCCTTCTCTATGTGCTTAAGAATCGTATTTGCTTTTATTGGCGATTGTAATTCTGTGATATTGCAACATGATTCTTCCTTGTCGAATTCATCATCTGTCCTCAAAGGAAGTCAAGAGAGTGCCTCTGCATTGACATCAGTTTTAGTGGATCGATACTTTATGCCAAGATTCTAGGCCATGAGAATGATAGCCCAGCGCCTTAGTCTGTCTGTGATGATTGTTGGTAGATGTTTACTCGGATTGAATAATAATTAATGGCTTGTGATCAGTAACCAATATAAGCTTTCTACCATATAAATACTGATAAAACTTTCGTACACCAAAAATTATAGGAATTGCTTTCTCAATTTAGTCTGTAAAGAACTTGATGCTTATCTAACGTTTTTGATCCAAATGCTTTAGTTTCTACAAAGCTAAATGTGATAATACTACCCCCATGACGAACGATGATGCATCTGTGGCTAATACTATTGGAAACTCTTCGTTGAAATGAGCTAGTTCAGTTGCGTTGAGTATTTCAGTTTTCAAGGCTTAAATGGTGTATTTTTCATACCCAGTTGATTTAGCGGTGATGCTAACTGAGAGTAATTCGAAATGAAATTACAGTAATAGTAACACACAAAGCGACCACAGATTTGGTGGGTCCCACCTTCTACTCTACCTACAGTTGTTTAGTCTGCAAAAAGAACAACCTTCACCACGCCAGCCGGAATTAGTTCCAAGGATGGCAGATTCAAACGAAAATTCTACAGTATCCCAACAAAATATTGAACAAAATCGGCAACAGCGTCGTTCGGGCATCCCTATTAGATGCAGTTCGCGGGCACGAGCAGAACTCAGACGGATTTTAGAAAGCGCAAAACTCCAAACAAAGCCTAAATTTAGTGAGGAGATGTGTTACATATTTATTCATCAAACTTTAATAATATTGCATCATCTATTCTTGCACATTCCCTTTCACATATAGTCTTATACATGTAAACATTACATATACATTTCTTATACAAATACCTTTTTATGTGTACTTGAAACACCGAAAATCGGTCGTTAATAAGCTGTCATCGAGATCACTGCGTCTGCCTACATACACAACAGAGAACTGATTCGAATTTCATTGCTTTGAAAAAATGTTCAACTTATATGGAAAAGTGTAATTTCTCAACATACATCTACAATAATAGGAACAGCGGGGATGTTTGGACAGCGGGGATGCGTAGACCATGCGGCGTTTCCCCCCAGTAACCCGTTCCGGAACAATATCTCGCCCAATAAAAATCGCCCATGGGCAACATCGCTGCAAAATTTTCGTAAATAAAAATTTACCGGTCAGGTGTCAGATTGCTATTGGCTGCTTTTGACAGCACTCAATTTGACGGCAGCTCTGACTAGCGCACCAGTGCTCACCACAGAACACAGAAAACGCAGGGCTAGTGTGATGGCAGATACCATATCGTGGAGTGTAAAAGCTCAGAGCCTGGATCCGGAGTCGTTATTGGCGAATATAAGGAACTACTCAAACAGGTGCGTCTAAACCAAAGACACGTTGCCGCATACACGGATTGATGGGGGGCAACGCATATGCTTCGCCTGTCTAGAGAAGGCACATTTGCCGGAAACTACAGGCCATGGTGGCGTTAGTAAGACGCCCGAGTTCTTGCGGCGCCAATTCTATTATCCCGGTATGGCGGTACAAGTACGCGATTGGCTAAGGCAGTGTGTGACTTGCAAGCGGAGCAAGGCACCGAATTTCAAAACCCAGGTAGGGATCGGGAGGGAAGTAATTACGGACCGACCTTTCCAGAAGCTATATGTGGAGTTTTAGGGATGTATCCTCAAGTAGAACACTTCTCCAAGTTCACTTTTTTGCAATCATCTTTCACTATTGGAGGGTGGTATGGATCAAGACTAAGCGGAGCCCGAAGACGAGGTTTTATTCATACTGGCCCCTTCAAGCTATGGGTTTAGTGATCGGGTGCTTTAACCAGGGTTATTATTATCAGGAAGCCAGAGGAACGCCCTAAAACTTAAAACAAGTGATATGCTGGAGGACCTTGACAGGTATATATAACACTTGTCGATGCTGGCAAGCGATCTAAAAGCTGTCTGACGTAAAGTAGATGTAGGATGCATCTGACTGTGATTAAAGGGCCTTCTACAGATGTCTCCCAGATCCAACACTGTAAAGCATCCTGTGCCATTTTGCACCTAATCCAAGAACCTAAGCTATTAAGTCTCTGTACTAGATGGCATACCAATAGGTTATCAGTCATAGAAAATAACTATACAGCTGAGGAATTAGCCAGATATTTTTCTACATGTTGGGCCAATGGGCATTAGAAAGCTTAATATTAAAAATTATATTGAACACATTTTCAGCAAAAGTTATCAGAATACTCCTCACTGTGGAATACCTAGCCAAAGATGCAACGTACAAGTACGAGTCCTTATGAGCCCGCAGAATCTGTGGAGACGAGTAAGATTCTGAAGGGCAGATCTTCTGTTCATGCCTGGGCGTCGGTAGAAAAAAACATCAATTGTTTAGCTATCTGTGGCTATGGCACATACACATCAAATACAATGATCGATTTCATATGTAGCCTCTTTCAATCTCGAGCAAACAGAAGCGAATATATTTAACATTCAAACAGCACTGTTTAAGATCTTCCGCTACTTGTATTGATCCCGCAGAACACTAAAAATTGAATATATATGATTAAATATTTTAAAGTGAATCTATAAAATGTAGTTTTTTTCATGTTTTTTATTAATGGCTGCAATACTTATGAACATATTACTTATATTAGTTTGACCTATTCCATATTTAATTTTAAGCTAATATCCATGCTGTACTACCAATGCTTGCATGACTTTTCGTATTTGATTGCTTGTATTTAGACAAGATTTAATACCAAGAGAAAATGCTATACATAAAATTTCGGTTGCATGTTCCTGCAGCAGTATGCATATTTCAAGCAAGTTATCAATTGCAGTTGCTGCTACTGAAGAGTTCTCATCTCGCAAGCATTGAATATAAGCGTTTAAAGTACACTGATTAATATCTGAATTTCCAGGATTGTGTTTTAAATGTCTAATTAATATAATAAAAGCAATGGATCGTATTTGCGCACTTGGTGAAAAAATTAAATCCAACAGTCGTTCAAATAACTCATTTATAAATATAAATCGTTTTGATGTCAGACATTCTATTTCCTGCAGGGGTCCTAAAATCAAGTCTTCTATATTTGACTGCTTAATAACTTTAATTAAATCAAGAAAATGGGGAGAAACTTCAGTGAAATCTGTTTTACTAAGAGAACCTAAGGTTAAAACTGAAACATTAAAGTTCCCATCTATGGAGTCAATTTCGTTAACAGAAATTTTGTTATTTGTTTTTATTTCAGCCTGTCCATCAAGTTCATATTCTAATTTTATGTCTTCGTCATCAAGCTCTGAAGAACTATTAGATTTATGCTGAAGCAAAGCAATGGACTGAACGAGATTTTGCAGCTTAACTATTGATGTGTACTTTACAGACAGTTCTGTCAAAATCCCGACATATTGCTCAATAAATAATAATGCGCTTGACGGATTACAGTTTATATATGATTGCAATACTTGTACAAACTTCACCAGCATTTGGCTTGCCTCTTTCACTGAGCTATGATGTTTGAAAAAAGTAAAAAAGCACACTAGAGCTGTTTGAATCTCATTTTTATAAGCATCTTCAAAGATAGTAGGTTGTAACAGTTCTAAAGTTCTCAATATCTGTACAAATCGATGAAAATGATGTTCTTCTCTCAAAGCTTTCATGCTATTTTGTGCTCTTCCTTGCATAATAGACGACAAAACACCTAAGTGTCGAAGAAAAAGTAAGGGATGTGAAGCTGCTAACTTTCGTAATAAGAGTTCGGTGTCAGTCGACAACGTTTCAAAATCTTTTTTTGCAATAAGGCTTCCCAAACATGTTATTAAATTATTTGATATCTTGTCAGCTTGACATCCCTTTAAGCTTTGCAGTTTGTGGCTATTTCCATCAGTCTTACTAAATTTTATGAATTTAATACATGGATACATAATATAAAGCTGTTGTAAAATTTGAAATTTCAAGTTTTCAGAAACAGAACTTTTTTCAACGAAGTTCACAACCTTAACCATGGAAAATTTTTTTTTTTCTGTTAGTTTAAACAAAAGATTCATTCGTGAGCATAATTTAAAATCATAATTAACACTTGAATCTGTTAACTTGTCTGAAATTCCTTCGTATAGAATGAAGTGCACGAAAGGATCTAATTCCGATGGTTTTAATTTAAAAATTGAATTGAGTTGTACATTTTTGGACATGTACTTATCTCTACCTTTCCATAGCTTAGGATTTGTGGTTAGAGCTTCAAAATAGTTGAGAACTGTACTAAAATCGTAATGAACTTTATATTCTTTAAACAAACTGTCCGCTATTCCCTCAATTGTATCCCAATTTGTTTGATGGTTTATAAGTGACAAAAGATAAAATCGAAATTCACTACAATATCTCGAAAACAAAAATTTTTCTTTCAAAAGCTTTGTAGATACTATTTCAGGATCTGCTTCAGCAAGCCAGTCTAAAAATAAGCCTATTTGAAAGATTTTATAATAATTGTCATCTTTGTTATTTTCTGTATTGGGATCTAAATGCTCAAAACCCTGTATCATTTTGCTAACTATTTTTTTAATTTCGAATGTCGCACTCTGCGCTTTAAACTTTTTAACGTACAATTCATAAGCACTTTTTAACATAAACAATAAGCTATCGAAGTATAATTCTGTCTTCAAAATCTGCATTGAATTTGATATGCCTTTTTTTGTTATTTTAACACTAAATTTTAAAATATTCTCTAAAATAAGATATTTCTCAACGGGCATTTTACAACTAAAAATTGCTCTAAGTAAAGTACAAGCACAATAGCCTACGATAATAGAATCATTCCGATTTTCATTAATAATAAAATCCCCTGAAATCTGATCTAACATTTCCAATATAGAGCTAAGGAAAACAGTCTTATTATTGTCAGGAGTAATAACAACATCTAATAAATTGTGAATTAGTTTTCGATAGACACTTGTAGAAACTGTTCTATTATCAGAATTTTTAAGAAGAATTGTTATTATTTCTTTTCTTGTACTACTATTATCAGAGTAATGATCAGAATCTAGATAATTAGGATTGATTTGGATTGTTTCTTGAATTTGTGTAACGATTTTTGGGAAATCGGGAACGGTTTGCGAATGTGAATGCAAATCAAGTGCCTGAACAGTGTAATGACCATTTTTAGCTCCTCTAGCTTGCTGTATCTCAATTAACTGTGCTAAATAGGCTTTATTGAGTATAGCATTTCTTACTTGGTCAAACTGTCCCAAAACCGCATTATCTAACATTGCTAACAGCTTTGACATTGAATTAACAGGCGTTCCAAAATTTTGAACAAACAACACTATTTGATCGGGTGTAAGGTCATTTAAGGCAGCCTCTATTAAGCGATCTACTGATGAACGAATCATTTTAAGTTTTAGCCAATCAGGTAAAAGTTGGATTTGTTCTTGGGGCATAGTAGGTAAAAATGCTACCGGTGAAGGTCGCCCTAAAGGAAACCAATAATCGAGAATTGGAATAGATTCGGACATGTTGCTGTTTGAATATGTAAGAAGAATTATAAAAGCATGAATTATGTTTATATGAAGTGGTAGTTGTACGCCATCGTCAAATTGAACCATCAACAAATCAGGATATTCTGTCCACTCATACGGTTCATGAAATTCTCGCAATTTAATAATGTAATTGTTAAACATAACAAATAGACATTTTAATGTCTGAATTCGATTTTCGTCTGGGTAATGATCATAATCTTCTTGAGAAATAATAATGTGTTGAAACATTGTACTACGCTCAACAATCAACTGAGCCATATCAATGACATGGTCCAGCATTTCGCTTACCGGATCGTTTAGGGTATGTGCCGTAATAAATTGAATATATGCCATAATAAGCTCAGGGCAATTTTCAACTTGACAAGCAGCTCGAAGCTGAGGGATTATGAACGTCTTTGCCTCCAAAAAATGAGGAATTAGTTGAATTGATTTTAATAACCATTCGTTTTCATATTTACCAGAGTTTTTAAAAATTATTTTTAAGCCAGATAAAGCAGCGACCCTAGACTGTTTAACTGTTGATGATAAGCGTCGAAATATATAATCCAGTACTTCACAAACGATGTGATTAGTATAGCTAGACTCCATTATTAGGTTTCTAATAAAACTCACTAATTCTGCATCTCGGCTATTCTCTTCATTAATGTTATGCGCATTAAATAATAAAAATTCGCACAGACACTGTACGGGTAAGTGACTGAAATCTCCTTCGCTATTTTGAACCAAGTCAGATAACCAAGGCATCGATTGTGTAGTACCCTGCCGTTGTATTATGTCTAAAAGCAAGTCAGGCTTTCGACACCGACAAAACAAGTGTCCTAGCTTATAAGTCTGATTTAGAAACTTAAGTTGCTCTGATACTAAATTTGGTACTTTTCTGGGTGCTCCCATGGGATCCATTAACATTAGCTGAGTAATCAAAATAGCATTTTCCTCGGTAATTACTGCGTGTGGAGAAGTTTGCGCTGCCAAATAGGTTTCAAATTGAAGAATATGATCTCTTTCAACATTTATTATCTGCAATATACAATAGAATATGGAAGATTAAGCAGTTTTCAATGAAAAGAAAATATACCTGTAATTCATCCTTGTGAGATATGAAATTGTTAAACTGGCTTGTTATACATGTTTCCATTAACATTTTCATTGTCGGGTAGTGGTCCCAGCAAAAAGCCCCAAATGTAGAAGGATTGTGGGCAGATATCATTAATAATATTAACCAAGCTTTCCAGTAAAATGCAATGATAGCTAGTTTTGGTGGTTCATAGTCGAGTGGTAATCGGATGTTTTCTGGGTGATGGTATTCTGACATACTAAACAGGAAATCAATTATGTCGAATTTGTTTGCTTGTACGGCAGGGAAATCAGTAGCTTTCATTCCGGAAACTCGTTTTATCACTAGTAATAAAATGTCAAATGTATTTGCTATTGAAAATGGAATATCCTTTGTAATGCCTATTAAAATAATCCGCAATAGAGTCTCTTCATGAATTGGAGTTTCTGATATCATTCTTAATATAGCTCCTCTTTCCGGTTCGGATGGCCACTGATCACAACGAGAATATTGCTCCGGGTTGTCTAATAAAAGCAACTTATGCAAAGCCTGGTGGTATTCTATTCCTTGAATTTTAAATGTATTGGGAACTGATTCATACATCCAAGAAACAGCGTCCAATTGAATTTGGGACATTTGATTGTAAAGTTTAATCAAAGCTTGATTATTTTTAATATCACGATTTGTTTTAAGTGACAAACTTCCTTCTCGTGCTTGTGGTGTTGCAGATAGAAACATACAAAGACAAACAATATCAACTATAGAATGAAATATTCGCTCTTTGAATTCAAATTGTTCAATTTGTGCGGTAAGCTCTTCTCTTTCACTTAGAAATGCTTTGCAAAACTTAACAAGATTGACATCAAAGCGTAGCATTCGTACGAGCTCCCTTAAAAATACTCTTAATGTTCGTAAGCAATCATCCCGTTGAAGTAAGAATTCTTGATATATTTCGGCTAAATTAATAGCAGATTTATCTGGCGAAGATTGAAACATCGTAGCTAAAAAAAAAATGATTAGATTATAATTATTATTTGATTTTTATTATATTATGGAAAAATTTTTAAAACATTTACATCGATGTGTATAATGGGCCCTTGAATCTGAAAACGATATTTAAAATTAGTTTTGTCATCATTTTGGATCTAATCGAAAAAAGCTAGATTTATGATTTTTCAAAAAGGTAAGCTCAGAAAAGTGTTAATAACTCCGAATGTAGTTTGATACTTTTAATGCTGCTAAATGGAAACCGAAAGTGAAGTAAGGTTTCTTTAAGGATTGACTCAACAAAATATAAATATTTTGGTTAATGAAATGTATTTTTATTCTTTTAATTAAAATCAAAATAACTATGTATAGTTAGATTTTGATGTGTCAGCTACGAACAAAACATACAAACCATAAAAAAAACTACATTTTTCGTTTCCCAAACAAATTTGATAGACTTATACTTAAGTTAATAGTTCCGAAATTATTTGTGTAAAAATTCGATACAATAATTGAACACCCTTTTCCGACCAGAACGTGAATTTTAAATAAAAAATTTTAATTGAAGAATTAAATACTACCTTTTTCAGGATAAAGCATTTGAGCACCATATTTTAGAGACAAATTTTCCGAAAAATGCGAACTACTTACGTATTTATATATATATATTTTAGATTTTAAAACTCAGCTATAAAAATAAATTTCAGCTCCATTAGATAAATAACTAAAATATTTCACACAAAGGTTTTTGTTTTGCAAAAGCAAAAATGTTCCTAAGACTTTTTCTTAATTTTTAAACTTGAATGTCGCAATTCGCCTTTAAATATTATGATTTATTATATAAGAGGTACGCATACCATAGTAACATGTAGTTTTAGTCGGTAGAATTTAAAATATTTGAAAATACAGAATTGACAGTATGAGAATTTTTTCCCTACAACAATAAGGACATATACAAGAATTGGTAAACCTAACTAAAAAAATGAGAGTAGTTTGCATAGAAAAAGATGGATGAACAAGTATAAAAATATCGCGCCGACTGATCAACCTAAGTTGCTACTTTATCTGAGAATATTTACTTACCAAGCATCCCCATATTGTTTGGATTCCTTGTATTAGAGAGCTCATTTTGTACAACAAGTTTCATAATGCTACTCAGTATATCTGGCTGCAAATGTATCATTTCTTTTAAACACGACATATAATGATTGATGAGTGGTTTTGTTTTTAAACGCATTTTAACTAATACCATGAGGACTTCGTTATCCTGGCTGTTTCTTCCTTTGATATTAAAACATATGTATGACAATAATTGCTGGGCAAACTTTACAAGTTTTCCATTATGTATCCACAACTCCAATCGAGAGACACTAAGACAGCGAACTTCTGGGATTCCTGAAGTACTACATAAAAATTTCAGAAAATTCCTGGTGTAATTATCCTGTTGCTGACGTTTATTGAGTTGATCTCGAATAGCGTCGCTAACAAGTTTTTGAGCAGTACTATCTGTAAATCTGCGCTTTACTGTACATATGCTATCAGCCGTTTGGTCTAAATCGCTATGCAAATAAGGACTTGCATCTAAGCTCGGTATCGAATTATCACCAGAATCATCGTCGACTGTAACACTATCTCTATGTGTTTGGCCTGAAGAAACGGTTGTATTTACATCCCAGCGAAGAAGGCTTAAATGAGGCGTTCGCGTCTTAAAAGCAGCGCAAACATTTTTAACAAACGGCCCGCAATAGTCATTGTCGGCCCAAAATCGCTCATTAACAGCATCATCAATGTACGTCCGCAACAAAATTTCGGGCCATTGTGGAATATCAGAAAATCCTCGTGTAAGTAAATTTGTAAAGAGGATGTGAAGATTTACATTATACCGCATTTTTACATTAGTTTCTCGTCGCAAAAATGACAAAAGTGCATAAGCAACAACATCATTGCTAAAGAAACTTGGATGCACTTTTGCGAGATATAATAAAGTTAAATAAGCAATGTTGTCCATCTTTGCTCTGGAAGCAAGGGATACTGAAGTTGCATGCCTGATAGTTCCACAAATAAATCGGACAACTGCCTCATTGTCGTTTTGTTCAATAGAAGAATATATTCCTTCATTTAAGTTTGATAAATCACACTCCACAGCTAATTGTTCCCATACTTCGTACTGGGAAACTCCAGTGGAGGCGCTTATGTCGGGAACTCCATCTTTAAAGCTAACTCTTAATCTTTTGCTGGGATGATTGGTAATTGTCGAGGAAGCATCTCTCTTTCTTTCAGAAGAACCACAGCCACTTCCCGATATTGCTTTAATCGGAATAATTTTTGATTTTGCATCATCACGGCAAACTTTTGTGCCAAGAGCAAATAGTTCTCCCCCCAGTAATACTTTTTTTTGGCCCCTATTTGAAGAATTTATTTTATTGCGATCCATATTTTTCTTGTTATCAACATTTGTTCTTAATAGGGATGAGCAACAATTGCGTTGGTGACAACACTAAACGTTTGCAGCACAATGACAAAATATCGAAATAAACACTACACTATAAACATTGCACGATTAATCGATAAAATTCAGGTTGTGTCTGCTTCAACAATCTGTTCTTACTTAATTTAGAAACAAAATATTGCAACCAATTTCATTAATTAATTTTCTCTCTATATATACCATACAATATATATGTAGATAGTTCATTTCACACAACGAAATAATTCCCTAAAAAATAGAAGCGATTGCACCTAAAGACAGGATTTTGATTTTGCTTGACTGACTGATTCATCAACTGAGAGCCCAAATGGTAATACGTAAGACGATGAAATTTTGTTAGTGGCATATCGAAAGTTTTCCAAAAGGAGAAAAAGTTAGCCAAGTGGTGGAAAATGTTGAAAACGGTTATATGAAACTTTTTTGTTTCTTAACCGAACAAGTTGAAACTCAGATTCAGAGCTTTAAATTAAAATCTGAAATAAACGTGTTTCACATTTTTGCAAAACCGACTCCCAATATGTAGAAAGGGGGGTCAAATATTGTATGGGAGAAAGTGTTATTTTAATCCGATTGTCTTCAAAGTCAATTTTAAAACTCAACAATACAATATAAAAAGTATGGTACTAATGTTTTTTTTAGAAAGAGACCGACTCCAAAGTCGGAAAATGTGGGATCAAAGATGAATGAGAAAAATTCTAATTCATTCCAGATGGACTTCAATCGCAGTTTCAGAGCTCTATATTAAAATCTAAAATGTTTCAAATTATTTGAAGAATAGGGTCCACAGTGGGCAAATAGTGATCAAATGTTGTGTGGGAGAAGTCTTATTTTCATCCTAACTTTCTTTATATATAACTCTTTTTCTTGATTGACTGACTGAGTGAATGATTCATCATCGCAGAGCCCAAACGGTAATACGGACGAAGATAAAATTTTGACCCAAATTTTAGACAAATTGAAAGTTTCCCGGTTTATGAAATTTTTTTGTTTCTTATCCAAACAGCTTTCATGGAGCAATATGAAAATATAATAAGGACTACATACCAAGTTTCCAGAATATTTAATGTGGGGAAATGGGGTTAAATTTTTGCTATACATTAAGTAGAATTTTTCCTATTCCTGATATCCGATTTACATGAAACTCAGTATCAAATTTCTAAATTCAAGTCGAAAATTCTCAATTATCCGAAAATCAGCACCCAAAGTGGGGATATAGGGATAAAATTTTGTATGGAGAAAATTCTTATTTTTACCCGATTGACTTAAAACTCAGTTTCACACCTCTAAATTAAAATTTGAAACATACATGTTTCACGTTCTTTGCAAAATATGCTCCCTATGTTGGGAAAAGGGGATCAAATGATGTATGAGGAAAAGACAATCGACGATAAACTCAATATTAAAATCTTAAGAGTATAGTATATTTTTTAAAAAATCTTTCCCTAAAGTCGGTAAATGTTTGGTCAACGATAAATGGAATAAATTAAATTCTTAACCGAAAATTAAAATCTGAAAAATAAATGTTTCTGATTTTTTGGAAATTACACCTTTAACGCTGTAAAATGGGAGGTTAAAGATGAATTGGGTAGTTATAAATTTTATTCAAATGTCTTTAAACTGAGTTTCAATGATCTACATTGAGATATAAAATATGTATTACCCAAAACATTAAAATCGAAATACATTAGGTTCACTTATTATACCCTTTTAGAAGGTATTATAATTTTGATACGAAATATGTAATGCATTGATATAGTCATGTCCGTCTGTTTATATGCAAGGTCTAGCCTATTAGTTTTTGAGTGAGGTGAACATATGTCGGAACGAGCCGAATCGGACAACTATAGCTCCTATAGGAACAATCGGTTCAAAAGTTGAAGTACGGAAATCATTGTTTTTCAACGTATCTTGATAAAATTTTCAAGTAAAAACTAAATTCGAAAATCATGAAGTTACTTATTTCGTCAACTATTTGCAGTAGGTTTCAAACTCACCAGAGTTACAAAAATTATTTTGAGAATTAAATTAAAAATTAGATTATTATGAGATTGAATTAACATTACATTTCGTTTGAGTATTGAATTTGAAGATCCAAAAGAATAATCAAAATCTCCTGATTTTGAGAGGGTTCACAGTTCGTATTCGGACTAATTTAATGATGTGTTGTTAAATCAAAATCAAGAAAGAGAGAAAAGACGAAAATCCAGGAAAACAAAAAAGGAAGCACGGTTGCCAACGCAGCAACCACATCAAGCTGCAACGATCAGTATTTTCCTGGAGATCAGAAGAGCAGAATTTAGGTGAGGGAGAGCGAGAGAGAGAGAGAAAGAGAGTTCTATGGAGATTGGATAGACGAAATTGATTGTGCAAGGCATAGTCAGTGGTGAAATTTGATAGAAGTAAAGAATAATAATTTCTTGTTCCTCGCAGACGAACATGAAAGTTAAATCGAGATAAAAGAAAAGAAGAGATATACGTGCAAGGGTAAATTATCAAGCGTATATGTGACCAAATGTAGAGTAATACGATTAAAAGTCATAAGCAATCATTTATAAATATTTAAGTGCAACTTGTTAGCGTGGCAACAAAGGTGCATGCAGTCATCTTGAAGAAGAAAAAATAAGTTTCACATCATCAGCATACATAAGGGTGTAAGTGTGACAAAATAGGTGGCAGGTCATTAATATTGTTAAAAATAATGGTCCAAGAGCAATACGTATAACTTATTTTATCGTACCATAGACATTTCATGGTCAGAGACATTTCATTGACGAACGACTTTACGTGAGTTTCAGATGAGTGTAACTTTAGGGTATAAAGTAAATTACAAGATTGACGAAACACCACAACAACAAATGACCTTGGTGTACTTTTTGATGCCAAGCTTAGTTTCATTCTGCATAGCTCCTCTATAACTAACAAAGCCAAGGGATATCTTGGATTTATACTTCTCTAGTGCGCCCTATACTAGAATATTGTTCATGTGTTTGGAGTCCACAATTTGGAATCATCATGTTCTTGTTGAATCTATTCAGAAGCAATTCCTCCTTTTCGCCCTTCGTGGCTTAAACTGGGATCCCGATCGCCGTCTTCCACCGTACTCTGATAGGCTGTTACTCATTGATCTCCCTTCATTAACTACCCGTAGAATTATCCTTGGTATTATTTTTCTTCATAAATTAATTATCAATGAAATTAGCTCTCATTTTCTATTATCTCGACTTAACTTTCATGTTCTTCGTAGACTAACAAGAAATTATTATCCTAGGTTTCTATCTAAATGCACAATTTGCTATCCGTTGCACTGCTCTAATTATAACGAATTTTATCACGTTATCTCTTTAGAACTCTGTCTCTTACAACTAAAATCTGCTCTTCTGTTCTATCTTCGGAAAAACCTAATCATTGATGGTTGACGTGGGTGCTGGCTTGGCAACACTGCTTCTTTCTTGGTTGGTGTTTTCCTGGATTGTCCTTATCTTACTTTATTACTCTCTTACTTTCTATCCTTTTTTCTATTCTAGTCTATTTTCATTCTTTTTTCAATCTTTATATTTCTTTTTCGTCTTCTTTCCTGGTCTGATTGGGTTTTTTTGCCTGGGTTTTCCCCAATCCTGTGCAACAAATGTTGGACCATAAAAATCAGCTTGTATTTAATGCCCCCAGAAGGCTTAAATGTAATGTTAATTTAATCTTACTTTTAATTTTTAATTTAATTAATTTTTTTAATTTAAAATATATAAATATTTATAAAATATACTTATTTTATCTTTTGTAATTCTTCGATCGACTGCAATTAGTTGATTTAATAATAAATAAAAACAAATATCAAATCAATCTTGAAAACCTAGGCTATTCTTAGGTTTGGTTCCAAAAATTTTACCTATCGTTGCATTAAAAAAAGTTTACACTTTAATTCCCTGAAAAGGGTTTATAATAAAATTTTCAATAAATTGGGAAAAGATAATCATAATTTTTCTTAATTTATTATAATCCTTTTTCTTATTTGGTTTTTAATGGGAGTTTTCTCCAATCAAATTTATAATCACCTATTTCCGATTGCTATATTTTTATGCACTTCCTCAGGTTTATTTCAAAAAACTTTAGTTCAAATAACATGATTTTAATATTGCTGTATTGACTAGTTCAGTCGATACTAAATAAATATAGTAGACATAAAAAAAATAACAAAATTATGTGTTTAATTTTAAGCGACTTTATTTTTTCTAATACAAGGTAACATCTTATTTTAAAAAGTTAAATTGGTTATGAGAGCATGTTTAATTAATAAAAAATAAGCACAGGAGTAAATTATTATACTTTTTTGCGTCTTATAAAGAAGTAATTTTAGACATAATTGGAACATACATTAGTATATATGTTACACGCAATCAAACTAAATATTATTTTCTTCTCTCAAGTTATAGTACTTTAACTCTCCTAGTCTTTTAATATTCTCAAAACTTCATTCTGAAGAAATATGATCAGGAAGTTCATTCCTTTGAAATCTTTCCCACATTCGTAAAAACAGATTTTCTAAGCCTTTGGCATATTGTGAGCAATCAAATAATGGACTCTCGACTCGTGCTTTCCATACTTTAGCTCGTAACGTTTTTAAATATTCTCTATCTGTTCCTAAGCGAATAGCGATGTCTTGGTATTCGTCTCTGTTACGGGCTATAAGCTCAGGACATCCCAATGTAGCTAGTTGTGATGCAGCAACCCTAAAAAAAAGAATGGATATAATTAATTAATTCTTAGAAAATTGTGTATATATGGGTAAAAAAGGTATGTAAAATGCATGTTATAGCCTGAGAGCTTAACGAGGCCACTCAAATACGAGCATATCCACATAAAGTACAAGCATATTCTTGCTCAGAATCAATTGGCTAGTCGATCTTTTCTTTTCTGAGATCAGGAGATTCTAATTTTTGATTGAATAGTTTAGCAAATGTATATTTTTAGTCTTTATTTCATTGGATGCAGTTGTATGTCGGGTAATTACATCAAAAGTATTTTACTAGTTTCGCCACAGCAATGGCTTGGCTTGAAACGCGATACCCTGATCCATTTGATCCATTTTACTATGGATCACATTTTATTATGTACGTCCATATGATCTGTTATCTTACCTTATCACTGTCTTACTTTCTATCCTTTAATTTATTCTAATTTTCTCACTCTTTATATCGCTTCTCTTCGCTTTTTTTCCAGGTGCAACAAATGTTGGACCATAAAATTTATTTTGTTACTTTATGCCCCAAGAAGGCTTAAATCGAATATTAACTTAATCTTATTTTGTAAATTTTAATTTAATTTAATTTACTTAATAATTATTTTTAGCTTTTGTAACTTGTGTACTTAGTTTGTCGGCTAGTTCGCCTGGAGGTCTACAAAAAATGATCTTATAGTCTCCGAAGTAGCCTCATATTTCAGAGCCCATATTTCAATTGGTTTGGTAATATCGAGTTGTATGACGACGGAATTCCTCTTGTGTTTCTTAATATACGATGGACATTTTTGTAACTAAATACAACGCTTCAGCCCTGAGTACTTGATTATGCGTTCCTCTAGCCTGTACTTAGTATTTTACGTGGCGAACGGAATAGAAAAACAGCATTGTGTCGATAAATTTCAGTTTAATATAATTTCTGGTGTTCGTTGTATGATAAAATAAGATTTAGAATATCAGTATACATAAGCATAAGAGTGTGACAAATCTGTTCAGATGGTATCATCCAATCCGATTAACTGTCGCAGATCTGTGAAGGAGATGACACAAGAGTTAATTATCTACCTAATATGGGTCCCAGGTCACAGTGTCATCGATTGCAATTGTATAGCAGACGAGCTCGCAAGGGTGGGAACTTCCACTTTTTCTCCTCCCATGAAGAACACCATCGCCGTAAGCTTATTTGCCCGCCAAACTTGGAGTCAATTTACTATATCATTTAGCTGTCATACTAACAATCTACATAGTTTGCAAGCGCATATAATCTTCGACGAGCCACAGATAGCCTTACTAGTTTAGATTTTAATATTGAGCTCTGAAACTTAGTTTGAGCTTTCCCTATTCATCTTTATTCATTTTCCAAAAAATATAGATACCATGCTTTGCATATTTTATTGTTTTGTATCGAGTTCTTAAACGCAGTTTGAATAAATGTGAAACACTCATATTTTAGATTTTAATTTAAATCTCTAAAAGTTAATCTGAGATAAGAAATGATGAAAATTGAACCCACATTGGGTGTTAATAATTCGGGAAATTGGTATGGTCTTATTAAATTTTCATATTGCTTCATATTGAATTAATAGTTTTTGGCGCACTAAAAGTTTTTGCACAAAGTGCAACGCTGCCTACCCTCTCATTGACTCTCGTTTAGGGAAGAAAAGTAGTAAAAAACAGCGAATTTAATTGTATCTAAGAAATATACGCATCTCTTAATAACACAACCTATTTTTTTTATTGTTACATTGTTGAACAACAGCGCGGCCGTGACTCCGATCGCCCTGCCAACATTCAGCAGGGAGAGGACTGCAAGCAGCACTCCCGTCGAGGAGACCCCGCAATCCGTTATCCTCAGCGCCCCGTTCTTAGCACAGGCGATACGCCGCGTCCTGCATGTGAGGCCATATATGGAGTTTCCTCCGGCATTTCATTTGCCACACAGCCCCCCGATATGACCAGCCACTCAACAAGTTGGAGACGTTAGCTGAAAACGACGGACCTGGACCGAGTTTCAGCGTCTATTGGATAACTTGGCTGCCGAAAACCACTGGTCCGAGGATAAGAAATATCGAAAGCTGTATGTGAACTTGTTTGGCCGTGTTCAGCGGTGCCAGGGGGCACCTAGCATGCCTACGAGACGTTGACCATGACCAGACGTAATCAGTTTACCATTAATACCCATACCAGGTACCTCTTTTTTCACAATCGAGTGCAGGGCCCCAAAGAGTCAATGAAATAGTTCGCTATGGACTTAGAGCTGTTGGGCTGTGTAGTATTTGGTGAAGTACCGCCGATTTCATACGACAGCATAATGGTGCAACCATTATTACCAAGCGCTGCTTATGTTTAGTAATCCGCGTACGCTACTAAATGCTTTCGTTCGAAACCCCCTTTTGAGCGTTCGGTCGACTGCCTTGCCTACTAGGACGAAGACGAGTCATTTCCGCCAGCTGTGTCGTTCCCATTGTCGGAAGAAACCACTACAACAGCAACGCTTTACTTGTGGAAGCACTTCTCCGTCATATGGAACCCCTTTGACCGGGTCCAGTCCTACTTTTCAAAAAGATAAGGCCATCCAGCTCTTGTTGTTTAATGAGATCCTCTCGGAGTGTGCACATGATACATCCGTTGTTTCAACACGTGTTCGACCTCTCTACGAATCAAAACCGCTCGCTTGGATCCCCCGGACATCTGAACAACAGTCAATCGGACGCGCTCCTCCCACCAAAGGAGTTGAGCCCGTCCTGGCCTTGTTACTCTAGAGAGACAGAGTACGCCCTTCGTGAAGAAGTCTGACTTGAAGGCGGGCATTGTGATAACGCCCGATCCACCGAGAACACTGAAGCGCTTACTAAAGTAAGCATCCTGGGCGAGCAGTACTTACATTGTTTTATATCGTTGCAGAAACGGTTGGTCCGTCTGATTGTGGATACAGAAGCTGCGGTGTCGCTAGTCAATCACAAGGGCGCTCAGCGGCAATTGCTTACGACACACATGAATTTGCGAAGACTCTCTGCGGATCAGCTCGTAGCTAGTGCGCGAGTCACCGTTGTCAGTTTGCTTGGTCTCCAATTTTTGCCAAAGTGGATCTATTGACGCTACAAGTCAAATTTCTAAAGCGCTGGGTTCGCAGGACTTCCATTTTCTAGTTTTGGCCAGAACCAAACCAAAGCCAATCAACTGGAGCCTCATCACGAAATTTTCAGATTTACCCGCCGATCTTCAAGCCCTTCTGAAAGGCTATGACGATGTGATTGCACATTTCTTAAATGATACCGGCCACACGAACCTAACACGACATTACATTGATAAGGTAAGGCAGAGGTCGAGCAACATTCTGTCATGAAACGCAATTCGTCCCTCCTCTAGCCCGTGGGCATCACCAGTAGTGTTGGTGCGGAAACAAGATGGATCGACCTGATTCTGAGTAGATTACCGCCGCCGCCACGGTGAAAAATTCCTATCAGTTGTCGAAGACCACATCCTAACCAAACTGCATGGCGCCCATTGGTTCTCAACCATGGACCTGCAGAGCGGGTACTGCCAAGTAGAAATAGACCAGGAATTTCAACCAATGCCATTTTTTAGTTGTGATGAGGGTTTGTTTGAGTTGTCAAGCCGTTTCGCCTGTCGAACGCGCCCGCTACCTTTGAATGACTGATGGAAGACATTTTTTTCGGCGTTGCCTGGAAATCGGCTCTCATCTACCTAGACGACATAATCATTCACTCCCGGAAGGCAGAGCATCTGGTTTACCTTTAGGAGGTGTCTAAACGGTTATCAAGCTCTGGTCTGAAATTGAGTCCGAAGATGAGCTACTTTTCCAAACGGAAGTCAACTTTCTTGGCCATATTGTGAGTCACGTGAGTCCGCTGGCATGATGGAGAGTTTTAAGCGAATACTCTTGGACTATTTGTATAAGTTAGTCGCTACCGATCAACGAAATTGGGGTCAATTTCTGCTACTAGCCCTATGGGCTTACCGTGTGGCGCCTCACGAAGCTACTGGTTTCTCCCCGAGAACTATCCCTCTTTTGTGGAAAACTTGCAGGAAGTCATCAAATTGCACGCGAATATTTGAAAGCCACTGCCTCGGTCTACAAGAAACGTTATGACCTACGGATCTTTTTAACTGGAGACGGATTTTGGCTCTAGTCGCCGACTTGCCAGGTAGGACTGTACCGGCTACCATAGTCCGACAATACTCCGAATTATTATATGCGATGCAACTATTCAGACTACACGTCAATCACCTCGCACTATTTCAAGAACCATCTTTGCATTTACTTGGGCAGAACTCTCGGGATACGAAAACCTTCTGCCGCATTTGAATTAATTTTTTTTGGCACACCAATTGTTTTTGCACTAAGAGCAACCCTGCCTACGCTCTCATCGCAAGCCTGCTGATCGACTCTGGC
Source organism: Drosophila repletoides (assembly GCA_018150835.1). NCBI lineage: Eukaryota > Metazoa > Arthropoda > Insecta > Diptera > Drosophilidae > Drosophila > Drosophila repletoides. The sequence goes on from JAECWQ010000236.1 coordinate 373,151, forward strand.
TAAGGAATGTAGAAGAGTGGTAAAAAACCGCGTGGTTTTTAATTACTCAATAAGAAATAAACGCATCCCTTAATAAAACAAGTTTTTTTTTATTGTTATTACAGATGGGGTGGCGCCATCCTAAATAGTTTTCGCTCGGCTGAAGGTAAAGCTAATTGTCCTCTTAGAGGCAATATTTTTATTTGAAAATGAATTCGAATAAGAAACAAATAAGGTGCATGTAACGGTTTTCCCCCTCTTGCAGGGCGAATTTCCTACATTTTCATTCTTAGGGGAAACTTTTAGTGCGCCTTAAATTTTGTCTCAAAACTTCATGCGTACTTATTACCGTTTGGGCTGTGTGATGATGATTATGTATATAGAGGTAAGCCAACCAAAAAAATCCTATGCGAAATCATTCTCCTACAAACAGGGGGCTCAAACGAAATTCAACCATATTAACCAAAATTAATCGACAACGAATTTCACAATTTCATCAAATTCGATATGCAATTCGATAACAATAAACTCTTGTGCAGAGCGATGAATCGAAAGCACATAAGATAAAAGCAAAGCATCAATCGATCAGCTGGTACGGAGCAAGACAACAGTGTGCTCGATGTGGTGAAAGGATTGTTGGTGGCCGAGGTCAGGAGTGTGGAAATCTAGCGAGAGGAGCTGTACACAGAGTCACAGAAGTTTTGGCGTAGCACACATATACAGAAACAATAACCAAACAATATATAGATAGTTCTTTTATGCAACGAAAATGTTCCCTAAAAATTTGAAACGACTGAACCCAAAGAGCTGATGGCAAGGGCTGACTGGACGTTAGCTCACTTAAGCTGTCAATTTTTAGAGCGATCAGAAGGAGAGTGGAAGCTGACTTGGTTTTTTTGCATCGTTGCGTGCACAACATAACGACTTGCGTTCACTAAAAGTTTAAGATTTTATGAAACTGGAGGAAAGAACTTGGCGCGCCGAACATAATATTCTCTTTTAGACTGAAATATACATTTTTAAATTGTTTTTTATGAAACGATATGCTGTGTGTCTATAATTGATGCCATTTTTTATATCAGTTCTCCCCCGTTATTTATCTATGTTTAGTGCTCTGGCAATAGTCTGAGTTCGTATACTTTTTGACTTGGGACACGCAAGCCGAGTTGAAACGTGCCATAAGAACTTAAAATATTTATTATTAAATGTATACCTGGAAGCTAATGTTTCTCCAGGTAAAGTGACAACTGGAGTTCCGGTCCATAAAACGTCCATTGATGTAGTATGACCATTGCAAAGCGGTGTGTCTAAGCAAATATCTGCTAATTGCCCACGACGAACATGTTCTTCCTTAGCAGCTACGTTGGAAAATATTACTCTTTCTGAAGAAATGCCTAAAATATATATAGAAATAAAAAACAAATTTTTATAAAAACTGGTAAAGAAAGGTTATTTTCGGCGAGCCGAAGATTACACTTGCAAACTGGATTGTTCCTATGGCAGCTATATGTTATAGTAAAATTAAACTTGTAAATTTAAAATATTTTAAGAAACAAAAAAATGTTCCCAAATAGGAAGTTTTGAACCGGTTGTTCCCATAGGAGCTATATGATATTGTAGACCGACCTTTTCGATTTTTTGTGTGCATTTATAAATCTAACTTGTCAATTTCAGTAGTACTTTGAGCTGCCATAAATACAATGAAAATAAAAGCTTCGGTTATAATAATATAAGAATAGTACTAGTACAAAATCTCCACTATTAAAATAATTTGATCTACTAAATCTAATTACTAATCACCAATCTTCAGATTGTTTCTTTACACAACTATTTTATATCTAATAATAATAATGATAATAATCAAAAAAATTAAATCAATTTCAATAAAATTTATTTAAAAAATACGTTGAATGAAACAACTTTTTGACCGACTGTTCCCATGGTCACTCTTTGATATAGATATCCAATCCGATCAATTCCAACATACAGTAATGGAAAAAATTAGAAAAGGAAAGCAGTTGCTTGCAGATTGTTAATTATGTATATAAAGCTTTTTTATCTATATTTTAATGTGTTATCTTTAACCAAAATACAAGGAAGAAAAGTTTAAGGGGAGTTTAAGGTCATAGCACTGTGTGATTCAATGACTGTCGATGCCTCATAGTCCTACAAGCAAATACTGATACAAAAATAGTTTTTAGTTCCATAGCTTAAAATAGTTTATATTTATTAGGTTTATTTTCCAGGCCAAACACAAGATTCCTTCATGAATCAGTACACACTGCTAAAATTATTTGGTAAATAAATAAAAGAGATAAAATATTAAAGTACTATTATAAACCTCGCATAAATAATATATATAATCGATAAAAATTAACAATAAGATAAGCTTTGAAGAAAAAAGGTGCCGTTTTTATTTTTTTATAAGCAAAAAGAAGGCTTCTTACCAAAATTCATTAACCTAGCTAAAAAAAATTAACTAGGACTATTTATCATTAGACAATATTCCCCGGGTCCTGGGAAAGTCAATTAAAAGTAAATTTTGAAATGTTGGTTTATATTTACAGTCTCTGGATTTATTAGAATAACATAACTATCTGTTGAGAATTAGTTTTACAAAACAGTTTCATGCAATTCGTGAAAATAATAACTCTACAAACTTGCAATTATTTTCGAACCGTGACCAAACTAAATTTTACATTTTATAGGGTACTTTTGAAAAGTTGAAAATCTAGTTTTTCATTTAGCTTCAAAAGAGTTTGGCAAACCATTTTTAATTTTTTTTTTTTCGGAATTACGAGTCTATTATACATTATAAACTGTGTTGTGTATTGTAATTTATGTAATTATTTCCCGTTTGTACATTTTTTTCGAGTTTGCACATTTTTTTAATTGGGACACGCGAGCATAGAAGAAACGTGTTAAAAGAATTAAAAATTTGAACTATTTTTTAAAAAAGCTAATGTATTTTCATGGCATGTGCTCTTATTATAATGAATTCTAACACCTTCCATTTCTCTCTCACAGTTATCTACTCTTTTGCTATACTTATTTTTTCCGGTTGACTTTGACAAGAAAGATGGCAGGCATGCCATTACTAAGATAACTGGCAAATTGTAGGTGCCCGAGGAAATGGACATCATTAAGACGGCCAAATTCAACTGGCTTCTTAATTCTATCTTCCTCTTTCCTTTCCACCAATAAATTTCAAATAGGAGCTGAACAGCTTCAAGCTGTTTAAATTGTATAGCCCAAAAAATACATACAGATGGTTCTTAAAAATTTAAAAACAAGAAGGATACTTTCACATGTGGTTTCCATTTATAAACCGGGTAGGGGAACATAAGTCCCAAAGACTCAGCCATATGACCCTCATGCTCGACACTAAATCTATCTATCAAAGCCTACCATTAAAAAACAACTAAACGAAGTACAACGTATGGGAGAACTATGCATTACTGGTGCATTTCTCACCACTACACGTGATGCGCTGGGAACATCGCCGTATATAGCAATGAACTTTCGACCATTGTAGCGTTTTTCCAGTAGAGATTCTCACATTTATTGAGAACTAAAATTATCTCAAGTGCTCCATTGCGGCACCCTGAATTGTTGATAATAGCCAAGGGACTATTAAATCCACAAATTGGTTCGAGAATCTCATAAGATATATATTTGTAAGTACCTAAAATGTAAAAATGAAAAAAAATGGCATTTTCAACTCAAAATTTACAATTTTTTGCAAATTGCTGTTTTGTTTTTATGATTCAAACGATCGTTTTAGTTAATTAAATATGTTAAAATTCTGAATTAAAATACAGTGTTTAAATTTTTGGATCAGGAGCAGTGGCGATTTAAGCTTTTATTTTTGAACTGCTTGAAATAAGCTGCGAGCCACTGAATGTTGCAATCAGAATCCTAAATATCATACTATGCAGAAACAACTTTTTTTTGTCAAGCTTTACTCATATAATTAAATGTTAAATACATGTTTAAAATCAGTAGGATTGGACTACTATCTATATAATTTATTAGAAGCTCATGTTTAAATTTAAAAATAGAAATACAAATTAAATATTTTAATCAAATTTGAAGAAAATTAGCATATCATCACATCATTGTATAATTGTATAATATCTGCTATCAACCTAACAGTGGTCCGCATCTTTAGAGTGAGGGGGTGGAATCAGATCCGTGGTAATGTCATGCAATGTCTGCCGACTAAATGTAGTTGGGCAATAGAAAAGGACTCGATAAAATCATCCGAATCGGCTGAACATTATAGTTCCGACGGTTTCGAACCGACTACTTATGAAACATAAAATGAATTTTGTTAACAAAAATAAACAAGAGTATAAAAAGTGATTCCGAGTATCCAGACAAGATTGTCTCTTCAACCAGGAGTACAACCCATCAGGAGACTGGAAAGTAGCCAAGGTGGAAGACGTCACGGAACCCTCCAGGCAAGTGATTATTTGATCGGCGGAGACTCTAGCCAAATCAAATCAACCAAGGACAGGATAACATGATATATGATACGAATAAGACACTGTCGACACCCTAGCAGTGTTGACAAGGCAAGGTTTCAGGACAGGGAACAAAAGATTATGAGCAATTTTTTGTTCCCAAATTTCAGGAATGCAGACACAGCCATGCTTCATGGCCCATAACCACCAAGGCTCATCGGCAAGATGCGCTACGGGAACGGTTAGAAGATAGGCGAGCTAAATACGTCAAACTCATCCTTCCTAACACATATAACATAGCACTGACAGAAATTATCCAAATGAGTCGTTCTTCCACTATATCATCCTATTCACAAATGTAATAACATTTAACCATAGCTACATACAATTTCACTATCACAAAATTTTTTCAAACCAGCACTGTTTACAAAAGAATTTAAGAATGTCCTCAACGAATCCTGCCAACTCAGCACAATCAGGAGGAAACAACAACTGCAATGGTCCTCACTCATTGAAGACCTTCTCAACAAATTCAGAGAGGTCTTCAATGAAGCTACAAATAAAGATGATACTCAGGCACGACATGTGTAATGGATTGAAGGAGCCATCTCCGACCACATAAAGTATATATATTATTGATCAGGGCGACGAAACAAGTTAATACTGCAATGTCCGTCTGTTTATATGCCAACTAGTCCCTCAATGCTTGAGCTATGTGAATGAAATTTTTTATGTAGCCATATGTCGGAACCGGCCAGGTCGGACAACTATATCATATAGCTCCCATTGGAATAATCGGATTAAAAGTAGTTTGTTAATTTTCAACGTATCTTGATCTAATTTACAAATTAGATCTTACTTTATCTGCCATATAAACAATCCACTTTGCAAGTGTATATAATCTTCGGCGCACCGAAGATGGCCTTTCTTTACTAGTTTTTTTCTAGACGACGTTCTACAAAGAATTATAAATCATTAAAAAATCAATGCAATCGGTAAATTCGTTGTCAACTGTTTTTTTAAAAGCGTAAAATAAATTGCTTACCCATATCGCTAACAGCTTTTTTAATATTTTGTTCGCCAACTGCTGGAAACCTTAGTAGCCAAAGAACTGATCTTGGAACATTCTTTAAAATAACTACCCAGGACTGCAGAGTCTGAGGATCAATTTTGTATAGTTGGTTAAAATTACAATAAACAATTGCGTCGTCAGGTAATATGTATTGACGACGTGTTGTTATTACGATGTTTTGGGGAACTTCTTCTCCAGTCGCTGCTTTATTATTTGTTTGGGTAGTTGCTAGTCCATTTTGAACGACGACTCCATTCAAAGATGTTTGTACTTGACCAGAGGCAATCATGGATACAATCTGTGTAGTACTTGGCAGCTCTGCAACTTTATGAGTGATTTCTACTGGCTTATTAGCATTAACGACTTCTTTTATCTCTTTTACATCTGTATTCTCAACTAGGGGTGATAAGTCTGTGGCATTTATAACAGCAACATTATCTGCGACAGAGGATTGCTGTTTGTCACAAACAATTATTCGCTCTTTCAGATGCGGAAACATTTGCTTATGATCACCAATAAAATACGTATAAGGCATATACGATAGCTTTTCACTGTACTGAAAAGCCAATTCCATGGGACTGGTGACAGCATCAGTTATAATATAATCCATAAAACTTGCTCCACTTGTGCCAGGATAACCTAACCACATCACTTGAATTGGTGCAGGTCTAAGGGCAAATATTTCATTTCTTGCTCCCTTTGTGTAACCATTCATATTAACCAAAATGTGTATGCCATCATTGTAAATTTGATCTGCAGCTTTACCATTACAAGGTATAAGAGAGAGATCTATGAAGTGTTCCGCTTCTTGGCTTATTTTATGACGAAATGTTGTGCCATCATCAGGGCTGAGGGCATAGCAAAAAATTTCTACTTTTAAACGGTCATGCAAGCCTGGTACAGACTGCATCAAATGTGAGGTAGGATGATTTCCAAAATCAGAGCTTAGGTATCCAATGCGTATTCGACCGTCTGCTGGTAGTTTTCTTTCAAAATTGAACGGCTGCTTATGTAATACATGAACTTTTTCCAAACACAAATTAGCGTGTCTTGTAGCAATAGCTTTTCGAAACTCATGTGTTAACGGATACAGCATTGAATGGTGTGGGTGAACCGACGGTAACCTATTTTTCTCAAGTTGTTCAGCCACGATGCTAACTAATTTCTTCATTCGCACTTCATAATCTGTCCAATCACAAACAATTTGTAAACAATGAGCCAGATTACAATAGGCATCAGGAAAGTCAGGTTTTAATTTTAGTGCTGTACGGTATGATTGAATTGCTTCCGGAATATTTCCAGAATCTTTATGAATGCTCGCCAAATTACTATGTGCATCAGCAAATGCCGGATTAATTTGAATTGCTCTCGAATAGCATTGCAGTGCTCCACTGACATCTTGCAGCTCTTTTAGTGTGTTCCCCATATTTGAATAAGCATCTGCAAATGTTGGCTGAATTCTAATTGCTTCTTTATAATGCATGAGGGCTTCCTTTAGTTTTCCTTGTTGTTGCAGAACAGATGCTAGGTTTGAATGTGCGGCAGCAAAATCGGGAAAAACTTCTAGCGCTTTCAAATAAAGTCGAGTAGCTTCCTCAATAAATCCTTGTTCTCGTTTAATATTTGCTAGATTATTAAGCGAATCTGCGTGATTTGAACATAGTCGTAGTGCAGTGTTATAGCAATCTTCCGCTTCTTTAACCTAATAAATATAAAACATATTTATATATTTATGTATTTTATGTATGTAAAAAAAAAATAATGATTAGAAATATGCAAATATAATCGTAGATATTTATGTATTTTATGTATGTAAAAAAAAAATAATGATTAGAAATATGCAAATATAATCGTAGATAATATATATATATATATAATATATATCTATATATATAACTCTTTTTCCTCACTGACTGATTCATCAACGCATAGCCCAATCATACCCAACAATACTGAAAGTTTCCACCAAGACGGGATTTTCAAATTGGGAGTAAAAATGAATGCGGCAAGTTCTAATTCTTTCCCGATCGACTTCAAGCTCAGTTTCAAAGCTCAACATTAAAATCTAAAACATACGTTTTTCTGATTTTTAAGAAAATTCGACTCACAAGGCTGGACTATGAGGGTTAAAGATAAATTGATTAATTCTAAATTTTATTCAAATGTCTCTGAACAGAGGGTTTAAAGTTCTACACTAAAATCTAAAATATGCATATACACCTTGCAAAATTGGGGGTCATAAATAAATGGGGCAAAGCTTAATTTTTCTTCCAAGTTCAGTTTCAGAGCTTAATTTGAAAATAGATACATCCACTGACAACTAATTAAGACCACTTGTGCTCTCTTCACATTAACATCGATTTTAAAGAATTTAGTTAACTTAGCCGTAAATTATCTTTGTCAACTTCTCCTTTTTTATTGCTTCTAATATCCTTGCACACCTTCTATTTCTCAATCTCATTTAAAAGAAAGAAATGAATTTGCAAGTAAAGTTATCTGCCAGCTGATTAGAACCGTTTCTGTTTTTTTTTCGTAAAATTTTTTGAAGTTCTAAATATTTTTATAAAATTTAAATAAGATTCTTTTGTATTCTTTTTGGTAAGAGCCATTATTATTGTTATATATTGTTATATTATTTATATAAGAACAATTTGATTGAATTCTTTTAATTATGCGTAAGGACGAAAGTTGTATGCCGTCACAACGAGATTTTTGAAATTCAAAGGAGTAAAATGTCAATTCGATTAATTGCATCAGATCGAGATTATCCCAACATTGTTGAATCATTTCTGGGAGTCATATAAACGTACCACACAATAAAACACCACGTTAAATATCGGAGCACATGGATCGCCAGACGGCGAGTAATCCGGAATCGGGTCCCCAGAAGAATCCTGGGGAAATAATGGATCAATACAATGTCCAATTACCAAAACGAACTGTCGCAAGTCGTTTAGTTGACGCATGGACGGATTTTACGGAAAAATACATTTGTTTCATTAAAGCACCGAAAAGGGCGCGTCCAGTTCGCCAAGTCCCATGCCGATTAGTCACTCAAGAAGTGGAAGTTTTTAGTCTGGAGTGACAAAACAAAATTCAACCGTATTGGTCCTGACACAATATGTGTTTGGGGGTATTGGTGCAATGATGTTGAATTTTTTATATACGAATATTGAACAAGGAAAAGTATATCGATACATTATGGGATGCATTGTTGCCATGGACCGATTAATATTTGCCGGTCATTTTGACTATTTAACAGGATAATGACCCTACTCCCACGGAGCATCTGTCAAAAGATATTTGGAACACAATTCTTTTAGGGTTTTTGAATGGAACGAATTCAGAAAACCATTTCGCAGAATTTTGCCGAAAAGTCGAGAAAGTATGATATGGCATATCAGTGAAAAGGTGCCAGGACTTAATAAAACCTTTATAATGAAGGCGTAACACTATTTTGAAAAAGTCTTTCCAACTAAAGAATAGTTTCTCAAATAGACAATAAAAATATTCTCAATGTTACACTTTTGCATACAACTTGTAAATTTTATCAAGATACGTTGAAAATCAGTTTTCCATACAACAACTTTCGAACCTATTGTTCCGGGCCTGTTCGACATATGCAGCAAAGAGAAGGCTCCACACCGAATTTCATTCACCTAGCTCAAAAACTGAGAGAGTAACCTCTGAAAGTCTCTAAAAATGTCGTGGTTCTAATTAATTGTTTCGATGAAAGCTGAGGTTGGTTAATTCAATAATTAAATGAAAAAATGTATGCAATACAAAAACTACGTTACTATTGTACATGTTTGGGCTTTATTGGGCTGGTGGCTCACTTTTAATATTTAATGAATTTGATATTGCGCACGAATAACAAATTTCCTTGCTTACTTGTGTGATTGCAATTTCAAAACTGCCGTCCTTAAGGCCCTGATGACTACTAATTTTTTTTTGACGCACCACAATTCCCATATCCTCATCTTACTCATACTAATAATTCAAAGGACTTCAGCGACAGATCACCTTCATTCTTACTCAGGATTCTTCTGGAAAATTCTCTACGGTTACATACTCAAGCTTCATGGTAGTCTCCACCCTTATCAATTCGTGTGGTATACAGTTGCTCTCGATGTCTCGGTATCCTCATGTGAGGTAGACAATAAAATCAAGACACCAAGTATCTGATATAGCAAATCTACACAAGGATATTCGAATATTCGGCTTGCTTTCATTACTAATTTGAATTTTTTTTTTTTTTGAATCATTACAGAATTTAAGAAAATTATAAGATATTTATTAAAGTGCTAATTTGAATAATACTACATAATATAATATATAATATATAATATACTACAAAATAATAAATAATTCATATTTAGGGTTATTGTTTTGAAGCACTTAGCAAAAAAAGTAGTTGTAAATAAAAATAAATAAAACGTTACCTGTCCTTTTTCTTTGAGCGCATTCGCAAGATTGCAATATGCATCAGGAAAATTGGGTTGCAAGTCAATAGCCCGCCGATATGTGTCAATGGCTAAATCAATTAGACCTTGTTCATAGTAGACGCATGCCAGATTTCCATGGACTACAGCATTGTTAGGTGAAAGATTTAGAGCACGCAAATATGCAGCCACAGCCCTGAAATAAGTTATAGAAATTTTGTTTTAGGTATAAATATAAAGATATTTTTATATATTGACTGAATTGTTCCTATGACAGATAAAATAGTAAAATCCGACTTGCATATATCATTAGGATACAACAACCAATTGTTCCTATAAAAACTATATTACACTTAACACTTATTAACACTGGGTGCACTTGAAAAACACATTTATGCAAAATTAATTAAGATATCTTGAGAAACAAAAAACGTTTCCATACAACACGATTTGAACCGACTGTTCATAAGGCAGCTGTATGATACAGTTGTACCATGCGGTATTGACATACACATATGCTGCCTGCAACAAAAAGACAGCTATATACCAAATTTCAACCACCTAACTTGAAAACTTATTATTATTTACTCGTCTCGCCGTCCTGATCAATAACCTCTACCTCTATATACATATGAAACATTGCCGGTATTATCCGGCGCTGACTTGGTCAAGATAAGAACTAAGTATTAATATGTTGGATTACATATGCCGTCCCTGCATATATCAAAATCACAATTTTTTTTTCTGGGAAATATTTTTGTTAAAAAGATTGAAGCAATTCGATAAAATAAGCAAATAATAAAATAAAAATCGATAAAAATAAAAAGCTTTTATGTCATATCTCTTGGAAAGTAATAATTTTTCTTAGTCCTAATATGTCTCTAGTGAAGGATTATTTAAATTTTAATATATATATATATATATATATATTTAAATTTTAATATTAAGATCTGAAACTGAATTTGAACTCGTTATGGTAAAGATTAAAATTTGCTCCACTTGTCTTGTCAATGTTGAAGTAATAATTTTGGAAAAAAAATAGTAGATGCATATTTTATATTTTAATATAGATCTTTGAAACTCAGTTTAAAGTCATTTGAATAAAAATTAGAATTAAACAATAAGATCCATAAAATGGAGGTGGCTGTCAATCCCTGGAAAATAAGTGGTTTTGTTAATAAAAAGCTTGTGCGGCCAAATATTTCTCAGATGAATTTTCTAGTTAGCGACGCGACAAATTTCTTCATGAAATAAAGATACAATCACTGAGGGAATAGCTTCAAATTCTTGTCTACCACACGTCCTTGATCTTATAGCCTAATAAAAGGGCTCGTCGATGCAAGGTTTGTCACAAAACTTTTATGAGATTATGCGAAAAATTTCAAGTGAACTTGTACCTTAAGTATTGTTTTTTGTTCGCCATAAATTTACATAATACAATTAAAAAAATAATATCTAGTCGTATTTAATTAAAGAAAATAGATTTTTAAATTTTTAAAAATTTTTAAAAAAACTTCCTATAGTTATTGCTTGATATTGAATCATGGCGGACAACGACCATGTAGGCACCGGATTCAAGTTTGTTGGGAGCCAAAGAATTGTCTTCTTCAAGGAAAATTACACAGAGTATACAAAAAAGGGAAATCATTTTTATTCCAGATTTTAAAATGGTATTAACCCAGGACTTGATAAATGCTTTGGCAGCAAATCAGAATCCTTGATTTACGTTTCATTTATGATGTCTATATTGAAAATAAATTTTGTGTCGAAAATTTTTTTTCGTTTACTACGTGTCCAATTCTTAAAAAAAGTTTTTCAATTTAGAGCGATCAACGTCAGGAACGAAACAAACAAAAAAAACCAGAATAATTTGAAAAAAGTCTGGCTGCACACTAAGCTACACTACTTTTTTTAAAGCTGTTTCCGTCACTAATCGAATTCCCTTTATAATTATAAATTATATTTCTATTATTGTATAGATGCACAAATTTATTTTCATCGTAAAAGCTTAGCTTTCTTATATCATAATTGGTGTATACTCCCAATAATTGCTAATTGTTTTGGTCTACGACGTTTTTAATTGTTAAGAGCTTTACAGATTATGGTTGACGTCGTACGTATACTTCTCAAACTCATTTCCACAACTTTTCACTAACATTTCTTGAACTTATGCAGTTATAATAAATTTTAAAAGCTTACTAACAAAATATAAAAAAAAAAAGAATAAAATTTAATTTAATTTTTAACTCATTAAATAATTAATTTTTGTTAAATTAATTTGATCTTCAGGATATTGGATGAATTATGAAAACACGGTTTTACATTTAACTTGCATGTTTTATCAGTTTTTTATAAAATATATTTATGAGCAACAACATGCTAACATAGAAAATATGTGGTGCAAGAAAAGTTATGTATGTTAAATTTAGCGCGTCATATCGACTTGATCAATAATATGTATACGGAGATACCTTCTCAAAAGTTGTATACATTCCGTGACCAAGTTATATTTTTTAACATATTATTGTGGTTCATTTATATACCGTTTCCAATAAATGTCTAAATAGTTTAAACATCGAACAAAAAACGTAATATTCGTTTTATTTACGATTTTGTGCAAGAATGATATTTCACTCGGTTTTTCTAGCTTTATAGGCACAATTGTATAAATAATTATACATTGACAGTCCATGGTGTCCAATTGACTGTCATTGATTTGCTTCGTGACTTTATCAAATATAAGCAAACTTTAATTTGTATCAAGTAGGGTCGTCTCCATAAAGGGCACAAATTTCGCAAAATACTGTTTATGACTTTTTTCAAAGTATTGAAAAACACATGATCGCTATTCCAAACGAATGCGCATCACAAAGATATTTTTAAAATTTGTAGTATATATTCATGGTTTTACTTTTAACTGAAAAAAAAAACAACAAAAAATATTGTCTAAGTATTAGCGACTAGTGAATACGCTGTTTTTTTTTTTTAATAATAGTATATTATATAATATTCTTTATTTAATATCTGCCCAGGGGCAATCATTAAATTTTATGGAAATACATTGACATGTTAGTTAATCAGATTGAAAAACTTAATTATTTGTCGTTGGGAAACAAATATAATAACGCGAAAGAAATAACAAACTTTATATTTTATATATTTGTGAACGCCAAGTATTATAATCGTGGGCTGCGTATGGTACGTTACACAATACCTCAATAGTATAAAAATAGACTTTTACGAGCAGCCAACACAAATTAGAAGCATTTGCTCATATTTTTGTAAACAAAAATTCCGCAAAAATTTGTGGCTTGTGCCACAAAATGATAATATATAATATTTACGAGTCTCAAAATATATCAATGCTACGTTAAGTTTCCGTCTAGTTCTACATTCTTCAGCTATTTTTAGAAAAGCTTTATTAATTACATACGGGTAAATTTTTTTTTTTTGCTTTTTATACCCTCCACGTATTAAAAATGGGTGGATAAGCAGTATATATATATTTTTGCTCAGCATTTATAACAAAGTCAGTTTACCCCTATCCGTCCGTCGCTATTTGCTATGTAGGTTCCGTATACCATATTTATTTATTTATTATTAAATCGACTAATTGCAGTCGATTGAAGAATTACAAAAGATAAAAATAAATTATTATGTAAATTAAATTCAAAATTAAGAAAATTAAAAATTATAAATAAGATTAAAATTACATTTAAGCCTTCTGGTTTCACATTTGTTGCACAGGATTGGGGAAGACCCAGGAAAAAAAACCAATCAGACCATGAAAGGCGAAATAGAGAAATATAAAGATTGTTGAAAATAGACTAGAATAGAAAAAAGGATAGAAAGTAAGAGAGTAATAAAGTAAGATGTGACCGTGTGCCCCAGTTTGATCGAACCTAGGATCCATAGTAGATGGTGCAGACATAGAACTGCATCCATTTATACATTAAAAAAGGTATCAAAAATTAATCGAGTATTGATTCTGACGATACACAGAAATAATCAGAATCTTGAGATTTGGATTCTCGGTTGGTATCCGGACTTATTTAGAAAAGAGGACAATCCAGGAAAACACCAACCAAAAAAGAGGCAGTGTTGATAAGGCAGCAACCACGTCAACCATCAATGATTAGGGTTCCGGAGATAGAACAGAAGAGCATATTTTAGGTGTAAGAGAGAGAGTTCTAAAAAGACATCGTGATAAAATTCGTTGTAATTAGAGCACAGTACACGGAATTGATTGTGCAACGCATAGTCAGTTGTGCAATTAGAAAAAAGGATAATAATTTCTTGTTAGTCCACGAGTAACAAAGAGCAAAGAGGAGTAAAAGTCATAAACAAGCATTTAGAAATATTTAAATGCAACTGCCTCACACCAAAGATGCATAGAGTTACAGTCATCTTGCAGACAAATATAGTTAGAAGGCTCGTTATAAGAAAGAATAAGTTTCACATCATCAGCATACATAAGGATGCGTGAGTGGGACAAAATAGATGGCAAGTTATTAATAAATAATGTGAAAAATAATGGACAAAGATGACTACCTTGCGGCACACCCGATGTAACAAATACGAGTTTAGAAATTTCGGATCTAAACAGAACTCGTTAAGTCCTGTTTTTTAAATAAGAATAAATCCAGGTCAGAAGTGTGGGGCAGAATCCAATTCAATCTAGCTTGAAGATTAAAAGCTCCTGATGTACAGAGTCAAATGCTTTACTGAAATCAGTATAAATGACATTTGTTTGGATTCTACTTAGGAATGAATCATTCAGCAATGATGTGAATTCAAGCAGATTAGTGGAGGTAGACCGTCTCTTAATAAAGTCATGTTGAATGGGGAAATTATCGACTTACAGAGATGCTGCAAAGTTGATGTCTTAATTTTTTCGAATAATTTTGGAATCGCAGACAACTTTGCAATTCCTCTGTAATTCGATATGTGAAATTTAGCTACCCTTTTTGTGAATTGTGAATTCCTTACAAAGATTGAAAAACAGCGGAATCAAGAGATAAGTTAAAAAGAGTAGCGGAAGATGTGAAGAGCTCCAGCATTCTCTGAGTACGCAACTAGGGATATTGTCGGGCCCAGGAGAATATGAAGATTTTAAAGTTTTCATTGCTGTAACTAGATCGTTATCAGTAATGATAGGAGCAAATAGAAAGTTTGAGGAGGAAATAGTATAAGGGTAAGCGATATGGTTAATGGAAGAAGTGTAAGTAGATTGAAAGAAATTTGCAAAAAAGTTACCACTAGTTAAGTCGTCAATGGATCCCTCATTCTTCAGGAAAAATGTAGGAGGCATAGATTATAAAACAGATTAGGATCCCGCATCAGATACTCATTATAGCATAATAGAATATTTAGAAAACTCAAGATGCAGAGATAGTTTAGTTTTAATATTTTTTAAATTTGAAAGTCGACGTGTACACCAGGGAGGGTTGGATGAAACAGGCAATACAACACTACTTTGAATACAGATATCAAGAAGTGAGTAAATAGTGTCATAGAAGTGGGTTAGAGCAAAATTCATGTCAACCGAATTGATAGAGTAGACCAATCAGTTGAGGAAAGAAGCATGGAAAAATTTCCCTTGCGAAAAAAACGGCGGGTTTTACTAAAAGGTTTGGATACTGGTTTACTCGACGTGGCAATTGATAGACAAATTTCTATGATAGGATGAAACGAGTCTTCAGGCAATACTAATGGACAAGATCTTGACACACTGGTAGAAGTGAAATCGTTGACAAAAATAAGATCAAGCATTCTTGCAAGATAATTAGGAATCTAGTTTATTTGAAAAAACGAAAGGTCATACACGGAATCTAAAAAGTCATGTTGCGCAAAAGGCGCAAGATTATTAGATTTGCTAAAGAGATACTACTTAATATTTGGCAAATTGAAATCGCCTAAAACGACAAACATGTCTTTATCACGTACGAGTGTTGATATATATTTAATACGGCTTATATGCTGCATATAAATAGAAATATCAGAACACGGAGGGATATAAGAGCACGCTATGAAAATGGAACATGATGGAAACGGATAAAGTAATTAACTCGGGCCTCTAAGATTCTGATATCAAATATATAGTAAATCTCCAGATCGATCTAGTTTTTTGGAGGATTATTGCTAATGGTTGCTTGCGTTTGTGAGTGCGTTTTTTTATAATGCACTCATGGAGGACAGAAGTTTGGATCACAAATAAGTGAGAACGTGTCTGATGGAACATTAATTTTGAAGGAGGCTATTTCCCTAGGTTCAGAGAAATTAAATTTAGATACTGATACATTGCCTGAAGATTTGCTGGCAATATGTGCAGCAATAGCTTCGCATGTAGTATCAGCTGAAAGTCTATATAGGAAAATTTGCTTACGCGGTGCAACAACAGAAAGCACAGGAGTCGGGGCAGGGTTTGAACACTGAACAGCTGCCGAAGCTGGAAGCACAGTTAGAGCAGCAGTACCAGCATGGGCTACATTTGAAGCCGTTGCCGAAACTGCATTATCAGCCGGAGCTGGAGCGACAGTTGGACTTGTAACTCTTGCTGTAGTTGAAGCGCTAGCCTGATCTTGATTAGGTGAAAATGGTTGGACAAGAACAGCAAATAGATTGGTATTTAAAGAATTATCGGGGTGTTCGGGCGAAGGCGAGAAAAATCGAACCGGAGATAATACTAAACGACGATGACTTGATAAATTTTCTGAAGGAGGATTAGCCATTGCAGAGGAAAAGGAACATTTAAAAATTGATCCTCTAACCGACGGATAAGTGGGGATTCGAAATTAGACTGAGCATCTCAATGCTTGAGTCAAAATCGCTTGACAAAAGATTGGACATTTTATGCAACTTAAGAAATTGACCTCTCACAGAATTACACATTTTGGAGAAATTCAATTGCAACTCATTGCACCTAGGACAAGACCATTTCAGGCCGCCAAATTGTCTTTTTCCAACTTGCCAATATCTCCCCCAGTTAGAGCTGCACACTTGCCATGCATCATGTTGTCACACAACCAGCAGTTAACAAACCTATGTTTGTCACCATCACGCGCTGAGATATTTTATTAGTATGCGGACAATAATAGTAAGAAAAAAGATGTTAAAAGTTTCCTACTGGGTATTGTTATGTTTAGTATGAAGATATGCTTACCAATATGGTTTATTTCCAAGTTAAGTTTAAAAGAAAAATCACTCAATATAACACAAAAAAAATTTTACTACGGAGTGGTAAACAGCTCGACTGTTCTCTTTGATAGAATTCTCTTCTCTCGTATTAACAAATAACAAACAATTATAAATATACAAAATAGAAAGCAAATTATCAAATTATTTGCAGTGAACTTGAAAACTAATTATAAAAGAATTAATGAGTGGAGTGTTTAGCATATTTATTTGAGCATAAACAGAACCAATTCTGGTTGCTGTTTCATATTCTAATTTCTATACACATAGTCTCAAACATTGATAAATTAAACACATGCATTAAACATATACATTGTTACAGAAACATATATACAATATGAATACATAGATAAATACACACATACATATACATGTGCGGAAAAAATAGTTGGCAAAAAAACTTGTCAACTCAACAGTCCCTATATAGGACATACATTCATAGACGAAATTTTGTACAATGAGGGCTTCACATGTCGAGGAAAAGAATTTATACAACTTTATATATAATAATTAACTTTACTATATAAAAATTCAGAAAATATGTGTTTCGCACTGTTTACAAAATCCACTCTGAAGGACAGAAATAACTTCAAGTTCAGGGCTTCAAATTACATGACTCAAATCTCAGACACCAGTCCCAAAGGTCATAAATATAATATAGTGAAATATAAATTTTGTAGTTACCAAGCTTTAAATCAAATTCTAAAATCTTTGATTTATGAACGGTTCGGCAACTACACTCATGGTCGAAAAATAGTAGAAAACTCATAAATTTTGTTGAAGTTCAATAAAATGTACATGGCAAGTCATAGGGTCGATGTTATTTTGCAGATGAAGCAATACTATTTTTAAAACATGGCAACGTTCTCAAGAAACATAAATTCTGTTAGTTTAAGTAGATTTTCATACTACGCAATATTAAAACTTAGCTGGACGCAAAAATATGACAATATTATTAGTTGAATTACAGTTAAAGTAAATACACTTTTAGAATAATTTTCTGCAGAAGGGAAAATCTTAGAGTAATTAAACTAAATAAAAGTTAAATTATAATTTTCTAATAATATTAGATGGGTCGTGAAGCGCATTGCATTGAAGAAGAGAGAGTACTTATTCGTCAGATGAGAAGTGAAGGCAAAACCTACAAATTTATTGTCACATCCTTAGTACGTTCTAAAAATTTAGTAGGTAGTGCTCTTAAACCTAAAAAGTTGTGTGAAACACGTGGGGCGCCAAGAAAAACAAAAGTGCGATCCTTTCAAGTCATCCCGGATATTTCTATATATATAACTCTTTTTCATGACTAACAGACTGACTGATTTATCACACAGTAACTACGAATATGAAATTTTTACACAAGCTTTATGGCATATTGAAAGTTTCTCCTAAGGAAAACAATTTCAAAATTCATCCGATTCACTTCTAACTCAGTTTCAGAGTTCTAAATCGAAATCTAAAATATACTTATTTCATACTTTTTGGAAAATCGGCTCCCATTGTAGAGAAATAGGCGTCAAGTGTTGTAAGGCGAAAAGTTTAATTTTTACCCGATTGACTTCAAACTTAGTTTCAGAGCTCTAAATTAAATGTAAAATATACGTATTTCTTGGAAAATCGGCTACCAATGTGAGGAAATAGAGTTTAAATATAGTATGGGGAAAAGAAAATCGAAGTCAAATTCAAAACTCATTATTAAATTTTAAAAGTATAGTTTTATATTTTTTCTGAACTCAATGTTGAAATAAAAAAAAAGAGGCTTAAATTAGTATGAAAATCTATCCCCAAACGCCAGCAAATGAAGCTCCAAGATTAAGGGAGCAAGTTCAAATTATTTCCCCATCAACTTTAAACTAAGTTTCAGAACTTTACCTTAAAATTTTTATTTTTCGAGAGATATAATATAAAAGTTATTTTAGTCACGGTATGTAGACTTATCATTTTCTCGAATTAACTCAAGTTTTGCAAAATTATTTCCAAGTATTCTGATTTCAGAATTAAAATCTAAATATTCGATTCAATTTGTTATACCCTTGCAGAGCGTATTATAACTTTGTCACGAAATGTATAATGCATTGAAGGAGCCATCTCCGACCCCATAAAGTATGTATATGTGCCCACGTCTATATGCAAACTACTCTCAAACTAGTCTCTCAGCTTTTTGAGATAGGTGAATGAAATTTGGTATGGAGCCTTTTTGCTGCAGTCAGCACATATGTCGGAACCGGCCGGATCGGACAACTATATCATATAACTCCCAAAGGAACAATCGGAAAACTTCTTTGATATTCAACGTATCTTGATGAAATTTACAACTTATGTAAAAATGTAATTTCTAAACATATACCAAAAATGATTAAGATCGAACCACTACATCATATACCTCCCATAGGAACAATCGGTTGAAAAGCTGTTATATGGAAAACTTTTTCATTTCTCAAGGTATTTTGACTAATTTTACAAGATATATGGTAAAGTATGATTTCTAAAAGCAGGATTATTATATCATAAGCTTTCGCTTTGTCTGAAAATGGTTGTCAAATGTTGGTTGGGGATAAGCCTTTTTTTTAGTTGATTCAGTTCAAACTCAATTTTAAAGCTTTAAATTTAATTGAGTCAAATTAATAAAAAAAAGTCTAACTTTAACCTAAAATCTAAAAAGTACATTATTTTTATTTTATTTTTTATCAAAGAAAACTGTAGAGACAAATGTGAATTGGGAAAATTCTAACAATTGACGATAAACTCAGTTCAGAGCTCAATATTGTTGTTATACATTTTTTGGAAAATACTCTCAAAAATTCGGAAAATTTTGAATCACAGTTGAATTAAAATTTCTATCCAACCGACTCACATTCAGTCTATGATATGATAAATAAAATACAAATTTTGTTTCAAATTATTTTAATCCGCTTTCAAAGTATCACAAATCTTTATCTATCACAAATAATTATATCGCAAATATGATGGGAAATGTTACGAAGAATTACTTTTCTTGGGTAAATATAAAATAATACTTATTTTTAGCACGGGCGGGAAATAGGGTAAAATTATTAAATAATTTTTTTGAATTGCCTCAGTCTGATTTGCAAAACTGTTTGCCGACAAATAATAAAAATGTACTCCTATTATTGACTTTTCGGGCCAACGCCGGGTAATACCAGTTATTACTTTATAAAATAAACAAGACCTAATCTTAACAGTGTTAAAGTCTGTTAACATTAATTTTTTCGAGCATTTAAAAATAAATAAAACTTTTTTGGTACTTTTGCCTATAAAAATTTAAGCCATGTCCACTTTTTTTAAAATTAGAATACAAAGAAGAAAACAGTGTAAAAGTGTCATTTCTTTTGACATTGTCTCTGCAGTTTTGTATGACTTTCGAGAAATGCATACAAAATTAGACCTTTAAAAAAATAGTAGTGCCGGATGGAAACGAAAAAAGTTGAATACAAAACATAAAAAAAAAACCTTATTCTTAAGTGTAATAGTTTAATAGTTAGACCTCAAAATCAGGGCTAAACATACAAAAAAAAAATTTAATGCTATTCCCTATAAAAAGAAGTCTGATAAGAAAGCTGTAAATTAAAAATTACCTTTTTGGGCGATATGCCAAGACTGAACAGTTTACTTTCATTAAACATATTAAAATGGAATTAGATATGCCAATTAGTAGTGTCTTAGTTTGTCGATACTGATTTAAAAAAATGTATGTGCCAGAAGACCTAGAAAGGAACATTTTTTTAAAACAGTATCAAAAGCATAATTTTCGAAAATTTGTGACAACTGGCTCTATAAAAAAGGGTGCACAATAAAAGGGTCGAATGATATAAAAAGAGTTATAATCCACCAAACACAGAATATATAAAAAAAAAAATCGATAAGATGATAGTTTGTCCTGTGGTAGCTAGAGCATTATAATATGGGCTAGCTTTTTTTTTAAGTCCTGGAGTGAACATGTATATTAGTTTTTTTTTTTACCAAAAACATGTGAAAAAATATATAATAATCATTATTTTAAAAACTGTGTTTAGAAATATTGTGTATTTAGTTTTTCTGCCCAACAAGGAGGCTTTACTTACTAAACTACTATTTTTTTGAACGCAGCTGTACATATATCTGATTTTGTTGGCTATTTGGCTACTTTACATAATAAAATTTAAATAATTGGAGCTTCTCAGTCACCAACAGGTCATAATCCTGAGTAAAACTGCTTCCATTGAAGAATTTACTTTATATACCCTTGCAGAGGGTATTATAGTTTTGTTACGAAATGCATTGAAGGAGCCGTCTCCGACCCCATCAAGTATATATATTATTGATCAGGACGACAAGATGAGCTGATATAGCCATGTCCGTCTGATTGTATCTAGTCTTTCAGTTTTTGAGGTAGGTGAATTAAATCTGGTATAGAGCCTTCTTTTGCTCTAGGCTGCACATATGTCATATATGGAAAGCTTTTTCGTTTCTCAAGGTATTTTAACTAAATTTACAAGTTATATGGAAAAGTATGATTTCGAAAAATGCATTTAATATTATAAAGATCGGATTATTATATCATATAGCGCTTCAGCGCGCCGAAGATAACCTTTCCTTACTAATTTTAAGCTATGAATTATACTTATTTTATATAATGTTAATTTTCTTAAAATTTTCACAAGTTTTATATTCACAAGTGATGCGAGTACCTCCGTGAACCTTACCATCGGGAAGTTTTGTTGCATACAAGTTATAGAGGTGAAAATAACTATTCTTTGTTAAGCAAGTCTCTGTACAAGGTCATGTTGATCAAGGCAACTGCAGAATCTGATTTCTGCTTGATTAGGAGCTCCAAGAAGCGATATTGATAGCGCATAAGTTCATGCATGGTTTGTTATTTTGCTACTATTGTACTTGTTTTAGTTACTAGCATTGATTCAATTCTAGAAAATTAAGTTAAGTTCTCAGTATGTTGGGCAGTAATTTCTGGCCTGTATTGCGCTTTCTGATTATTCCTGCAATTGTTTGTTGTAAATTCGACTTAATGACTGATCCGCGAGCAAAAAAATCGTAGTTGATGTTCTTTACGGTAAGTGTTGTGGGATGATAGGGTTTCGAGATATAACTTGTTAAGCGATTTTTTAACTCTTTATAAACAGGGTCCTCCATATTTACGGAGCCGAGCTCACTGAGATTTATGTTCACGCAGAAAACGCAGACTGCACGTAGGATGCAATAGGTTTTCGTATGTCAGTATTCCTGGCAATTTCTGTATTGGATTGGTCCATTTTATTTGTTCGGTAGCTCAAAGCTCAAAACTCAAAGAATCTATGGTAAAGTAGATATGTGAGCTTGTAGACTAACTCAACTTTATTTTTACCCTTAGACTTACTGTGATGTGTCAGTTCCATTTTGAACATTGGTTGAGGGATTTATTTCTATTTAATTTGTTTATAGCCATTTTGAATTCAAAGCCTTTATCTTTAAGCCCATCTATTATCTCCTTGACTGGACCTGTTGGTTCGATTCCTTTGATCAATAGTTTTGTTCGTCATTAACTTGTACTTTTGTTTCATTTATGTTACCCTTTTTTATGGAAGTGACCGAAATTTTTATTGGCAATTGTATCACCTAGTTTCTTGTTTGGGCTTATGACAGTGTTTTTAGAGGTTTTGTTTATTTTGGGTCCCCTTTGTTGCTTGTGGTGTTAAAATTCTTTTTATTTGCACTTAGCGAACGAGCCAGTCTGTATTGGAGTTCTGTTTTCTTTTGCATATCTTTTTGATTTGGAGAGAGGAAGCTTCTCGCTATGACAATACAGGTCGCTGAGAAACTGCCGTTGTTGGTATCAAAGACACAGTTGTTAGCTAAGACGTAGTACTGTTCGTTGTTGTTATAAGTAATTTATTGGTTAGAAGTAAGGGTCGGAGGATGGGCACTGGGCACTTCATGACTCACTTTTCCTTTCAATGCGCTGCTTCAGCATAATATTGCAATGGTGCAGCTGATGTTGGTTCTGTTACCTCGAGTGCGCATATACAGAAGTTTGTGTTATTTTGAGTGACGGCAGTTGACGTTTGGCTAGTTGTTGCTGCCAACCGCAAGTTTAGCTTATTTTTGTTTATTACTTACAGAGCTTGTGATTGCTGGCATTTATTTTTCCAAGAGACATGGCAGCACAAGCACCCACGCATACCCTGAGCGCCTTTTCGCGAAATTATTTGCGGTCGATTGAACTACATTTTTGGTACTAGAAGAACTATGAAAATACGTCTGATGGATGTTGTTGAAGGTATGGTTAGTTAAAGTCTTTGTTTGACCGTTAAATGAGAAATAAAAGTTTATGATTGAGTTTTGCATTTGATTCGATAAAATTTCTAGATAAAAACTAGAATTTTAATTATTTATTTTTAACTGTGATATAAATAATATTTCTTCAATGGGATAATACGTATATAATGAGTGCTTTGAATTAACACTAACCTGTCAAATATTCTGGCCTCCTTAAGCACATTTCCTAAATTTATATAGGCATCTAAAAAATTGGGATCAAGAGTGACAGCTTTTTCAAAGTGATGAATTGCCAACCAAATCTCTCCTTGTGCATTAAAGACGCAGCCCAAATTACTCCATGCAACAGCAAATCCAGGACAAGTTTCGATCGCCTTTAAGTAACAGGCCTAACAAATTTTGGAAAAACACAGGTCTTACATTATAGGAATATGTAAATAATTGAAGACATATATACCTTAGCTTCTTCCAATCTTCCTAGAGCTTTAAGTAAGTTTCCCAAATCGCTTCGCACGCAGTATAAATCCTTTATGAAATATAAATAAATATTAATTATATTATTTTGTAATAGCTGATTACTTATTAATATATTGTAACCAGTTTTACCTGGGAAAAGTCAATACTTAAACTTATTTTGATATGTTTAAGATTATCAAAATATAAAACAGTCGTAAAAGGATATCATTCACAGATGTACATTTATTCAGAAGCAAAAAAAAAATTATAATTCTAGAAAATTAATATTTTCTTGATTATTGTGAGTTCTGAATTAACACCTAACAGTATACACTTAGGTTAATAAGTAGTTCACACAATCTACAAGCTCACGTATCTACTGTATCGTAGAGTAACCCGTGGTGGAACCGCATAACCGAAATGGACATACGAAAACTTTTTGCACCCTACGACTCGTTTGTGTTGACTGTGAGGATATACATCTCACTGATCACCGGCTAGAAATTACTGCCAAACATACCTTTGAAAATCCATCCTCATTTTCTACTGGAATTGAAACAATGATGGCAACTTTAATAAATACAATGATAGCAATACAACAACAATGCAGGAAATCATGCGCAATCAAAATCTCCTTCCGGAGCATTGGCGCATTGACTGCTGCTGCTGGGCTTAAGTTAGAATTCGTCTATCGCTCATATCGGCTCGTCAATATTAATATAAGCAGAACTATTCGAGTTTCTGTACTATATTCTAGTTTTCGCAAAAATTATAATTGAACATTGTCATTACATATAAGTGAATATAAATTAAACTTGGTTCTCCCGTACTTGTACGAAGTTATTAAATACCGAGATGCGTTGCAAGTGTTCGCTTTTATTCATCAAATCAGACTAACTCTAAATACTTAAAATTATTATAAGTAAAGCGTAACTGTCCGAACGGATCGAGCTACGGGCAGCCAGTCCATGGGATCGGATACAGCAACGACTTTGTTGTTGGTGGCTATGTTGTTGCGGCCACACAAGAGCCATGGCCAAACTGATGACCATGACCATTATGTTGAAAAAAAGCCTGTCAACTCAACATTTGGTGACCCCGATGTGATTATTTATTAAGCTATTTTTATTGTGAACAAATTAATGCAAAATAAAAAATATATAAAATTTGTGGCAAAATAAAGGAATAAAATAAATTAGTGAAAAAATAATCATTACAAATAATGAATCCAGACCGAATAATATGTAGTGTCAAATAAAATAAATTAAATTCAATAGCATTTATTTATATTTGCATTTCATTATTAAAGAGTGAAATGCAATAATAAAACAAACACTCGTCGCTTTGAGTTTTCGTTCGTTGCTGTGCGTTTATTGAACTCGTTGACTATTCATCTCGCCTGTTTCGTTTGTTGTTGATGGCTCGCGCATTGGCTGCTCTTCGCTAGGGCTAACTGTTAACCTTTTGGTTATTGCCTAACAAAGTTTAGCCACCGGTTTATTTAAGTGCATATCTTTGTTCGTTGTCGAGACAAATTAAAGTGTTTTGGAGTATTGTAATGGCCATTGCGACCGGTAATTCCGCTACAGTGCCACCTAGAAATAATATGCCATATTATTACAAGGGCAAGGCAGCCTCCTGAAACTGGACACTTTATTGCCCGCGGTAACGCTCAATTCGTTTTCTGCTGCTGAAATTAATGTTCGCTTGGAATTGTGCAGAAAGATCGAAGCATCATTAAATCGCGCTCATGATAGTTTGGAAGAGCTTGATTATGAGCAGATCGGCAGCGGGCTACGCGAAAACTTTGATAATTTATTTGTGTGTCTGTTATCTCGGTTGCGTAAACAATTTGAATATCGACAACCTCAGCAGCCTTTATCGTCCACATTTCGGAATCAGTACGGCAGCTCTAACCAACAAACAGTCATTCATGTCGACCGTTCATATCGATCTCGCTTTCCGGACTTCAAGCTGCCTACATTTTCCGGAGGATATACGGAGTATGACTTTATGTCAATGTTTGCAACAGTCATTGACAGCGATCCGGATTTAACAAATATGGTGAAAATTTAGCACTTGCGAACCTGTGTGATAGGCGCAGCCTTAAATGTTATAAGCGCGCTGCCAATTACGAACGTCAACTACTGTGTCGCTTTATAATGGCTCGATAAACGTTTTAATAACAAACGTTTAGTGTTTCAAGCACATATTACCGAGATTTTGGAACTAAATGTGCTAGAGACCCACATCGGCAACTCATCTTTAATCGTTTTCGGATAAACTATTTGCACACCTGCGTGCGTTGCAGGCTTTGGGCACTCTGAAGCGGATGGCTGTCTGCACAATGGTGTTCATGCTATTACAAAGAGTGAATTTGGCGACTCAGACAAATTGGGAGGAGCATGCATACAGCGGTGAAATACCAACGATTTTGTAGTACTGGAAAATATGGAACATGCTACGTCTAAATACGCGCCAAGAAATCATGTGGGAAGAAACATAAAGGCTAATCACAGTGGAAGCTCATTTATCGCTAGTAGATGTGGTGCCTCCGGCTGTGTATTTTGCGAGGATTCTGGCCACACATGCGCTCGGTTCGCTAACTTGCCACTTTCTCTTTGGTTGAAAGAGGCCAAGAAATACGCGCTGTGTCTTAATTGCTTTAAAAAGAGACACAAGATTCGCACATGTAGCTCTCCTGCCCGCCGAGTTTATGGTTCCAAACACCACACACTACTTCTTGGACAGCTCAGACTGTTGGCAGAGTGCGCCTCAATCTGCACCCTAACCATCTAGCTCTCTTGTGGTCCAGAATCTCAACAGCAACATTTTTGCATTAGTTTCTTCAGCAATTATAGCTGGTTTGGATACAAGCCACTGAAATATATCTTCTGACATTCGATTAGCTGACCTAGAATTCTTCAGGCCACAAACCATAGATCTACTCATAGGTGCAAGTCTATTTTTTGACCTTCTTTGTGACGTCCAAATCAAATTGGCTTCAGAATTGACCTTGCTCCAAAACACTCGCATAGGATCAGTAGTATCCAATCAACAGCCACGCAGAAGTGGTTTTCTTACGGCAACTAAAACTGGTCAGGAATCTCAGCTTTAACATCCAACTACAGCCCGCACAAGATCTCATCACCGTGGATGATACCTCTCACTCATCTTCAGCTCTATTTTCAGTTGGCAGTAACTCAGATCTCGATTCTCGTTTTTGGAAGCGATGCTACTCATCTTCAAATAAGGATGCCCACTCCGACGAAACTAAGCGAAATCTGCATGCTGGACACCGACTCACCATTATTTGGCAGCAATAGTGGCCGATTAGCGTACATAAGACGAATACTTAAATTTTCAATCGCTGCGTCAGGTGCTTCCGAGCCAGACCGCGTTTACATATCATGGCCGTCTTGCCAAAGGAAGATTATAAGGAAATTTATAAGATCCCGTATTGATGATTGCCCAAACATTGGATGTAAAGATGACATAGATAAATCAGTTGAAACATTAACGTCTGTAATGTCACTGGCTGTATAACACTCCACTCCAATAATAACAGCGAACAAATTATACAACAGTAATCGTGCTCCCAGCATATTAAATAGCTACTACGCGATAAGAGAAGGCTTCGGCGAGAATGTCAAGCCTATTAGATCACCTGCCTCAAAAGAGCGGTTAAAAACAGCCAACCTTTTACTATGGAAAGCTCTAGAAGAGAAGAGAAACCTAACTCATAAACATTATAAGGACAAACAGCAAATGATTAATACTGTGAAAAGCTAAGTCAGGCTGCTGTCCACCGTTGCGTACGCAAACGGGAGAGTGGACTTGCAGCAACGAAGAGAATGCAAATACAAATGTATTCAAGCCACATCCAGCAACAAATAGCTTTGTGCTCCCACTTAGTAGCAATCTTGAAGTACCACGCCTATCAAATTCTAATCAGATGAAGTTATAGGGATCATTAAGAATCAAGTCTCAAACCAAAAATGAGCACTGGTCAACAATTTCATCTCTCCTAAAATTATCATAGAATTCCCGAGCTGTACATATATGTATGTATATTTTCTCACCATAATATTCAACCACTTGATGAAATGGGGTTATTATCCCCAACAATGGAGAAAATCAATAATCACAATGATCCATAATGCTGGAAAGGACAAGTCCCAGGCAAAAGACTTTCTCACCCTGCAGTAGTGGTTAGGGAAGTATTTTAAGAAATTAATTGTAATTAGTTAAACAAATATTTTAAATTAAGATTTGATTACTTATCTTTAGTTTCCAAGAGAGAACTGATAAATAAAAGCTTAAAAAAAATTTACTTTCCCACTAGGGATTTTGACCCCCTATTACCCGACTTTGAGGACGAAATTTGAAAAAATTTTTTTCATCTTAACATAAATCTTGTGTCTGAATGTAATAAATCTCTTATTGTCTACTTAAGGAGATACAGCATTAAAAGAAATGTTCATCAGGCTTTTCTAGATAAAGTAGGCTTAGTTGCACCAAAAATCGAATCAGGTCCAAAGACAGTAACAAGCCAGTGATATTTCCACGTTTATGAGCGTTTATTATTCAACAAGGTGATATGCCGATGATATATTAAATAAAAATACACTTACAGGATTATATTGTAAAGCTGTTATATATGCCTGAACAGCAGACTCCATGTCCCGGGCAGCAACTAGTGCAGCCGCTAAGTTTATATATCCATCTATGAAGTCTGGTTTTAACCGTACAGCTCTTCGGTAGTTATCTAAGGCTTCTTGCAGCTGTCCTCGCTCTTTATAAACATTTCCCAAGTTACTAGAACGGTATAAATCATTTAAAATTTGATAAAATGTATATATAACAGGTTAATTTTTCACTTATCAGTTCATATGAATAGTTTAGTAAGACTATTCACAAGAATAAACAACATTTACATATAACAGTATAATTGATTACCTATCATCTCTCAATTTGTAGCTATGTAGTACTCAAATTTTGAAAAACTAGTCATCAATGAAGAAAAAATATTAATCATGGACATCTAAAAATTAAGTTTTTTTTAACTTTGCTTTATTAAAAGTTATTTTTAAAAAGCAAATTTCGTCCAATCGCAAAAAAAGAATCATGTTTAAAGCTATTTCCCGCCCGTGACCCAAAAAACTTTTATTTTACATTTACCCAGAAAATAAAATTCTTCATAATACTTTTTTTGTTGCGCTCTCAATCTGACTTTAGGGGCGATCGGGTCAAAATTAGAATTTGTCCTGTTCATATTTAATCTCCTTTTTCGGATTTTGAGGAAGGATTTGTGAAACTCTTATGCTCCAGATTTTAAAGAACTCTAAAACTGAATGTGAAGTTAAAAAACTGGGAAACATATATTACTACATATTTCTGTTAATACTTTAATTTTCAAACATATTATTTTTAACCTTATTATACATAAGTACATTCAAAATACATTGTTTACTGAAATTCATGAATTCATTAAAATACAATCTGAAATAATCATTTTAATACAATAGAGGCAAAAAAAAGGTGACAAAATAGCTTGTCAAATCAATTGCTCGGCTAGAGCCTACTGCAAGCCAAATTAAATATCGAATTATTTTTCTTAAATTTGTTTGCATGCCTAGGTTTAGTTTGTTTTGTTGTGATCATGCTTTTCGCCAGCTGTATCAGCGCATCGGCTGCGGCTGCTGGGCTATCAGACGGAAATTGTCCTTCATTCGCATTGGCTTGGTTTTTTTTTTGCCTTTATATCAACTTTCAAACATATAAATTAACGCAAACATTGCTCGTGTATTAAATAGTAAATAAGATAATAGAATAATTATTTTTAAATGTAATTTAGGTATAACAAAAAAGCTGTCAGCTCAGCATTTGGTGAACCTGACGTGATTTCTATTATTTTATATATTGTTCGTATCGTGAATAAATTATAAAATAAATAAAATTAAAAATAAATAAATATATAAGAAATTAGTGAAAAAATAAACAATATCAAAAACTAGTCAAAAATAAACGAATTAGAAAAAATGTGGAGAAAAACAACCAATATAAATAATAAGTGGAAACCCAACAATATAGAGAATTAAATCAAATAAAATTTGTGCAAACGGAGTAATTTAAACTTGCATTTTTTTTAAAAGGTGAAATGCGATAATAAAAACAAACGGTAGTTTGCTTAACAATTTTCCGTTTTCCTTCGTTGCTTTGCGTTTATTGAACTTGAAGACTCTTTATCTTGATTCGTCCACGATTTCGAAATCAAAACGATAGCTGCACTTAGCTAGTGCTACCAGTTAACCGTTGTTGGCTGTCGGTGCATTTGTTTTCGCGCGCGTTTGATTATTGCTGCAAAGCGGTGAACAAATCAAATACACTAAAAAAGTTTCGCTACCGTTTCGTACAAAAATGTTGAAATTGATAAGCTTGAAGTTGTGCAACAGAATCGAAGCATCATTTAAGCTCGGTCATTTTAGTTTGGAAGAGCTCGATTACGAGCAGATCGGCAGCGAGCTAGGTGATAATTTCGATAGTTAATAAGTGTCTTTGGAATCTCGCTTACGGAAGCAATTAGAATTTCGGCAACTTCAGCA
Source organism: Drosophila repletoides (assembly GCA_018150835.1). Classification (NCBI taxonomy): domain Eukaryota; kingdom Metazoa; phylum Arthropoda; class Insecta; order Diptera; family Drosophilidae; genus Drosophila; species Drosophila repletoides. The sequence continues at coordinate 403,632 of JAECWQ010000236.1, forward strand.
GCCTAAATCGTCAACGTTTCGAAACCAAAACGATAACCAGCAACCGGTCATTCATGTCGACTGTTCATATTGATCTCGCTTTCCGGAGTTTAAATTGCCAACATTTTCTGGCGGATTCGACCCGGATTTCGCCAATATGGAAAAACTTCAGCACTTGCGAACCTGTGTAGAAGGCGCAGCCTTAAACGCTATATTGGCGCGATAAACGTTTTAATAAAAAACGTTTAGTATTTCAGGCGCATATTAGCGAGATTTTGTGCGTTATGCAAATAATTCTCAAAAAAAGTTAAACTAATTCGCAAAAGTTCACGGACAAAAGAAAAAAAGTTTTTAAAGACTGTAGATTGTAGACTTTCTCCTCCGCAAAATTATTGATACATCGGAGATGAGTCATTCAATGCATTAGTCATTTCGTGAAAAAATTACAATACACTTTGCATGTGTATACAAATATAGTGAAATAATAAGGATTAAAGCTCACCTATATGCCTCAGCGAGAACAGGGTTTTGTTTAATTGCCAATGTCGAGAATTGCGCAGATTTATCGAGTCGTCTGCACTGAAAATGAATTGAAGACAGTAATAACAACACTCCAGTATTGGTACTGTCCTGGCGCCATAATTGCATGCAATGCTTTTCTGCGTTTTCATAATCAACAGCTTGGTACTCTCGATGGGCCAGCTCCAGTAATCCTGTAATGAAATAAATTAACTATTCAAAATGTGTACGTTCATTGTTATTAATAATATTCATAGGTGCCAAATTGATAATGCTCGGATGTAACCCATTTTATGAATAGCTCTCAAAGAATGCTGCAGGAATAAAAAGTTGTAATATATTTTATTTTTTTAACTATTTTATTTGTTACTAAATCGACTAATTGCAGTCGATTCAAGAATTACAAAAGATGAAAATAATTATATAAATTTAATTAAAAATCAAGAAAATAAATTAAATTAAAAATTACAAAATAAGATTAAGTTAATATTACATTTAAGCATTCTGGGGGCATTTAATAACAAACTAATTTTTATGGTCCAACATTTGTTGCAAAGGATTGGTGAAATTCCAGAAAAAAACCCAAGCAGACCAGGAAAGAAGGCGAAATGGAGAAATATAAAGATTGAGGAGAATAGAATGAAAATAGAATAGAATAGAAAAAAGGATAGATAGTAAGCGGGAAATAAAGTAAGATAACACATGACAAGGACATACAAAATAAAAGATGTGACCGTTTGCCCTAGTTTGATCGAACCGTTGATCCATAGTAGATAAAGCAGATGCGTCAGGGTATCGCGCTTCAAGCCAAACCATTGCTGTGGCGAAACTAATTAATAATTATAATGCAGATACCCGACTTACAACTGCATCCATTTCTACATTAAAAAAAACAAAAATCCATCGATTATTGATTCTAAATATCCAACAGAATAATCAGAAACTCTCGGTTCGTATCCGGACTTTTTAAGTGATGTGTTCATTTAGAATAAAGAAAGGCAGAGAGAAAAGAGGAAAAATCCAGGAAAACACCAATCAAAAACGAAGCAGTGCTTCTAAGGTAGCAACCACGTCAACCATCAATGATTAGGGTTTTCCCGGAGATAGAACAGAAGAGCATATTTTAGGTGTAAGAGTAAGAGTAAGTCGAGATAATAGAAAAGGAGACCTATTGTCACCGATTATTAATTTATGAAGAAAAATAATACCAAGGATAGTTATAGGGTTAGTTAATGAAGGAAGATCAATGAGTAACAGCCTGTCAGAGTCCGTAGAAGACTGCGATCGGGATCCCAGCTTAAGCCACGAAGGGCGAAAAGGAGCAATTGCTTCTGAATGGATTCAACAAGAACTTGATGATTCCATATTCCAAACACGTGAACAATATTCTAGAGTTTGGTAACAAAGGGGTCATTAAACTCCTTGGACGTTTAATGAATCCAGAAAGAAAAATTGCATGAAAAAGTACACCAAGGTCTTCTATGTTCGGTATACGTCGTAAGGGTAAATTATCAGGCGTATACGTGACTAATTGCAGAGCAATTCTACTAAAATTCATAAACAAGCATTTAGAAATATTTAAATGCAACTTATTAGCCTGACATCAAAAATGCATGGAGTCACAGACATCTTGCAGACAAATAAAGTTGAAGGTTCGTTGTAAGAAAAAATAAGATTTAGCATACATAAGGATGCGTGAGTGGGACACAATAGATGGCAAGTCATTAATAAATAATGTGCAAAATAATGGACCAAGACTACCTTGCGGTAAACCCGATGTAACAAATACGGGTTTAGAAATTTCGGATCTCAACAGAACTCTTTGAGTCCTGTTTTTTAAATAAGAAGAAATCCAGGTCAGAAGTGTGGGGGAGAATCCAATTCGATCTAGATTGAAGATTAAAAGCTAATGATACTGAAATCAGTATAAATGACATCTGTTTGCACTCTACTTGCGAATGAATCATTCACCAATGATGTGAATTTAATCAGATTCGTGGAGGTAGACCGACTCTTAATAAAGCCATGTTGAAAAGGGGAAAATATCAACTTACAGAGCTTCAAAGTTGATGTTATAATGTTTTCGAAAAATTTTGCAAATCGTCTGTAATTCGATTTATCGGATTTATGTCCGTTTTTTGTGAATTCGGATAATATATGATTCCTTCCAAAGGCATGGAAAGAAATCGGAATCAAGAGATAAGTTAAAAAGTTAGAGAAGCGGAAGATGTGAAGAGCTCCAGCATTCTCCGGGAATATGACGATTTTAACTAGATCGTTATCAGTAATGATAGGAGCAAATAAAGAGCAAAATGATAGGAGCAAAAGCATTAGCACTAGTTAAATCATCAATGGATCCTTCATTCTTCCGGGAAAATGTAGGAATAGATAAGTTGTTGCGCTTAGAATCCGCATCAGACACTCATAGCATTGACAGTTAAGGAGAAGGAAGTTAGATTTAGCAATAGAATATTTAGAAAAGTCAAGATTAGATCCAGAAAGTTTAAATTTTTTAAATAGTTTAGTTTTAATATTTTTTAAATTGAAAAGACGACGTGTAAACCAGGGTGGGTTGGATGAACCAGGAAACAATAGGAAATAAGTTGATTAAGCAAGGAAAAATTTACCTTGCGAAAACAACGTCGGGTCTTACTAAAAGTATTGGATATTGGTCGATATGGAAACAGATAGGCAAAATCATACGGTAGGGTGAAAGGAGTCTTCAGGCAATACACGATCTTGACAGAAGTGCAAGGGCTAGGAATCGAGTTTATTTGAAAAAACGAAAGGTCGTAAAGGGAATCTAAAAAGTGATGTTGTGCAGAAGGCCCAAGATAATTAGATTTGCTAAAGAAAGACCACTCAAGATTACGCAAATTACATACGCTTCGCATGTAGTATCAGCTCAAAGTCTAAATAGCAAAATTTGCTTACACGGTACAACACTGAGCACAGGAGTCGGGGCAGGGTCTGAACCCTGAACAGCTGCCGAAGCTGGAAGCACAGTTAGGGCTGCAGTACCAGCATGAGGTGCATTTGAAGCCGTTGCCGGAGATGCAGTCGCACACACCACCTGAAGTGGAACTGCAATATCAGCAGGAGCTGGAGGGACAGCTGAACTTGTAACTCGTGTTGTAGTTGAAGCACTAGCCTGATCTTGATTTGGAGAAGATGCTTGCACATGAACAGCAAATAGATTGGTATTTAAAGAATTATCGGGCTGTATGGGCGAAGACGAGAAAAATCGAACCTGAAATAATTCTAAACGGCGAGGAGTTGATAAATTTTCTGAAGGGGCATTAGCCATTGCAGAGGAACTTGGAAGAGGAACATTTAAAAATTGATCCTCTTACCGACGGATAGGTGGGGATTCGAATTTAAACTGACTGAGCAACTCAATGCTCGATTCAAAATCATTTCACAAAAGCTCGGACATTTTATGCAACTTAAGAAATTGATCTCACAGAATTATACATTTTGCAGAAATTCAATTGCAACTCATTGCAACTAGGACAAGACAATTTCAAGCCGCCAAATTGTCTTTTAAAAAATATGTTAAAGATGATGTTTCCCTCTGGGTATTGTTACCTTAGTATGAAAAGCGCCCAAATTGAGAGCCTAACGAAATAGCTGTTAGTAGCAAATTCCACAAACAATGCTTGAGCAATATCCAAAGAAACAACAATTTGAGCGGGAGAGCAATGCACAAGCGAACAACCTCACAAAAGGAAGAACGAATTTTAACACGGAGCACTAAAAAACACGATTGTTCTCTTAGATAGAATTTTCTCTCGTATATGTAGATAGTGATAGGAAATGTTTATTGTGTAATTGAAATATTTTTTGGCGAAACACAAAAAAAAAATATTAAATATTAATTAAAAATTTATATTATTTATTTTTTTCAAATCAAAGAAAGCTCCAATGATGTTAGTGTTGAGCTGACAAGCTTTTTTGTTCTTGGCAGAAAACCACTATTATATAAATGATTAATTCAGCTTGTATTTTAATTAATTCATATATTTCACTGGAAAATATATTTGAATGTAATATGTATGTATGTATGACAATGTTCGATGAAAACTATATTTTTTGAAGGTAAATTATTAGCCGAAATTTAAAAAAGACAAATGCTTTCTGAGTCATCAACATTCGTTGAGAAACACTAAAGTTTTAAATTGTAACAACTTTAGAATTGACATTTCCGAAAGCAACTTTATGACATAGTCATCCGATCAACATAATTTATAGTAGTCATTACTCTTACATGTGACTTGAATTGAATTAAAAATTGCAAAATAACATTCAGTTAATATTACATTTAAGCCTTCTGAGAGCATTAGATAACAATCTAAATTTTATGGTACAACATTTGTGGCACAGGATTGGTGAAAATCCAGAAAAAAAAATCAGTCAGACCAGGAAAGAAAGCGAAAGAGAGAGATATAAAGATTAAGGAAAATAGTATGAAAAAAGAATAGAATAGAAAAAAGGATAGAAAGTAATAAAGTAAGATAACTCGTCACATGGACATACATAATAAACAATGTGACCGTATGCCATTGCTGTGGCCAAACTAATCAATAATTATAATGCAGATACCCAACATGCAACTGCATCCATTTCTACATTAAACAAAATATCAAACATCAATCGGGTATTGATTGTGAATATCAGAATCTCGAGATTTTAAGAGGATTCTCGGTTCGTATCCGGACTTATTAAGAGATGTGTTAAATCAGAATAAGGAATAACAGAGCGACAAGAGGAAAATACAGGAAAACACAAAAAGGAAGCATTGTTGCCAAGGCAGGAACCACGACAACCTTAAATGATTAGGGTTTTTTCTGAGATAGAGAGAGTACGCGAAATCGAAAATAATACAAAAATAATTCTACGGTTAGTTAACGACGAGAGATCAATGAGTAAAAGCCTATCAGAGTACGGTAGACGTCAGAGATCGGGATCCCAGTTTAAGGCACGAGGGCGAGGAGGAATTGGTACTGAATGGATTTAATATGATCTTGGTGGATTCTATACATGAACAATATTCTTCTAGTATGGGTCTAGAGAAGTATAAAGGAGTTTGATAACAAAGGGTTGATTAAAGTCCTTGGACGTTTAATGAATCTAGAAAGAAGAATGGCATAAAAATGTACCAAGGTCTTCCACAGTCGGTATACGTTGTAAGAGTAAATTATCAAGTGTATACTTGACTAAGTGCGAAGTAATGCAAAACTCAACTAAACTCAAAACTAAAACTCAAAAACAAGCTATTAGAAATTTTTAAATGCAAGTTATTATGTCGCCAAAAAGCGACAAAATAGATGGTAGGTCATTAATAAATAATTTGAAAAATAATGGAACAAGATGACTACCTTGCAGTACACCCGTTGTAACAAATCCGGGTAAGAAATTTCAGATCTTAGCAGAACTATTTGCGTTTTTAAATAAGAGGAAATCCAGGTCAGAAGTGTGGGGGGGGGGGGGAATCCAATTCGATCTACCTTGAAGGTTAAAAGCTAATGATGTACAGAGTCAAATACTTTACTGAAATCAGTATAAATGACATCTGTTTGCATTCTACTTAGGAATGGATCATTCATCAATGATATGAATTCAAGCAGATTAGTCGAGGTAGGCCGTGGTAGTAATAAAGCCATGTTGAAAAGGGGAAATTATCAGCTTACAGAGTTGCAAAGTTGATTTAAGAATTTTTTCGAATAATTTTGGAATCGCCACAGCTTTGCAATTCCTTTGTAATTCAATATATCGGATTTAGCTCCCTTTTTGTGATTGGGAAAATATATGATTCCTTCCAAAGATATATAAAAACTGCGGAATCAAGAGATAAGGTAACAAGTTAGAGAAAGGGAAGATGTGAGTACGCAACTAGGGAAATTGTCGGCCCAGGAGAATTTTAAAGTTTCCATTTCTGTAATTAGATCTTCAACAATAATGATAGAAGTGAATAAAGAGCTTGAGGAAGAAATAGTGTAAGGGTAAGCGATTTTGTTGATAAAAGGATTATTGAAAGAAATTTGCAGAAAGATTAGCAATAGTTATATCATCATTGGATCCTTCAGTTTTCAGGAAAAGTCGAGATTAGAGCCAGAGTTCAAATGTTTTAAATAGTTTAGCTTTAATATTTTTAAAATTATAAAGTCGACGTGTAAGCCAGGGAGGCTTGGATGAAGTAGGTATAGATATCAGGATGTGAATTAATAATGTCATAGAAGTGGGTTAGAGCAAAATTAATATCAAACGAATTGTATAGAATAGACCAATCACTGAAGAAAGGTTATAATTAGATATAATGATATAAAGAGCACCAAACTTTGCAAAGTCTACAGCGACAGGTTAAATCGGTCATTCTATCGGTCATAGAAGTCCAGCTACAAGTTTCAAAGTAAGCAAATTAATTTTTACTTTTGCATTAAAGCTCATATTTTAAGAAAACTATTATATTTAGACTTTGATTACAAAATAAATACAAACAATTTAAAAGCCCAATATACACAATATAAAAAGGTACACTTGTTTTCCAAATATCTATTTGTAGAGAACGGATGGAAAACTACAAATGGCAATTAAATTTAAATGTGAATTGGAGTATATTCATTATTAAAGCTTAATAGTTGTGACAATCAATGTTAACCGATTTTGGAACACTCTTGTGAGGTAAATGGGGTGAGAAACTTAACTCGGCATTATTAAATAAAATTGAAAATTTATTCCCCGTCTTGTAAGCTGCTTATACATACATGCATGTATGTTTGTGTATCTACATATGCACATTTGAATGTACAGTGTATTTTCAAAAGAATATGTATATGTATAGGAAAATCGCAAAATCGAGTACACTAGTTTTCACGAATCAGGCTTGAAATTTCCTCTTACCGACAGATGACAGCGACTGATGCTCGTTAGATTTTCCAACCGCATTGTTATTAGATAAAATGTTTTGCTGTTGCAGAAGGGAATGTGTTGAGGAGTGATGCGTTTGTTGACCCTGTCCTTGAGAGTGCATTTTTACCAAAGGTTCCTCACATAAGTGTTTATAGTTGATCAACGGTTTTTAAATTTTGTCTAAAATCAATAAGCCACATTCAATTGCTTCAGTACACCAAATAACTCCCACTGACACTCGCTTTAAGATTTTCAAGTTTCTGCAAATATAAAACACAATGTGTAATAATATATGCCAAAACTAAATAGTAGAAGCAAGGGTTACAATTTTTAATACAAACATTCCTAGTAGCTCCAGCTGCTAATCCAGATTATTTCCTTATATTCTTTAAGTGATGAGTAACTAATAGGGATGAGCGATATTTTTATGGTATTGCTAAAAATTGTATTTAAGAAGTTCTACTATTGAGCAATATGTCGACAGGGCCGCTGATTTATCGATTAATGTGGATGGTTTTTCTTACATGCAATACAATTTTTATGTGATTCAAACGCATATGATGTTATACGTACGTAAGGTATGTAATACATACAACTATTCGATAACGTATATATTCAGAAAATATATCGCGTCCAAAAAAGCAAGTATTGAATTCCAATTAAAATTAATAATCAATTTTTTATTAGGCTTTCCATTCTTGTGTACTCTACACAAAAAAATTTACTTGGGTTTTTTAAAATAACCATTATTTATTGTTTTATTTTATTTCGTTGATATATCCGTATTATAACATATCTCTATTTACAATTATTTGCTGTATTTTAATTTTCATCTCTTTAATTTTAAACTACTTTGTGTATTCTTAACCAAATTAATGCTATCATCTCAGTGGTAATGTAAAAAGTAATGTAAACTTAAATTGTATCTTGCATTTATCCATCGTATTAATGGCAGTATTATCTCGAAATCTGGCTTACATCTGGATACTTGAGTTTTTTTTATAAACCTGCTCACAGTATGAGATCTACTGCTTAGTTTTAATAATCCAAATGCATAGCTCTCTTGTTTACTTTCTTAATTCAATATAAAACTTTCTCCATAAGTATTCTGCTTAATGTGTTATTTAATTTTTAAAGAAAATTAAGCTAAAAGTAGCCAGTGACAGCCGTATATACTGTCTATCTATAAGCTGCGTCATGAAAGCAGCATTTAGAATGTGTTTTTATTATATTATTATTTTATTTTTATAATTAAGAAGACTTCAAATACAGCGTGTAAATTTTTGGATAATCTTTCATAATATAGTATTTAAACTTTTATTTTTTAACTGCAGGACATAAACTGCGAGCCACTGTATATGTTCTTGGGCATATACGGAAGTAAATTTAGATCTTTCATTTTGGACCAGTTGATTTAGCACAAAGTTCATCATATTAGCTTAGCGCAGCCGATCGCAAAATTAAGCTTAAAATCGATTTACTTGGCTATCAAATTTAAATTTTGTGCAGACACCCAATACCAGTCTCACGAGGGTACCGTAACAGTTTAATGTACATTTTTGACATTTGGGGTTTCCAAAATATTTAAATTACTTATATTTTAGATTGTAAAGTTGAGCTCTGAAACTTAATTTGAAGTCGGTCGGGTAAGAATTCATGAGTGACCCCCATTTGGCGCCCTTTCGAGTGGATTTTAATAAAAAGTGAAACCGTTTTTTTTAGATTTTCATGTAAAGCTCTTTTGAATTATCATTTTTATTAATTATAGAAAAGAAATGAATTAAAATCAAGTACAATGGTATATTGTAACGTATATGTAAGTGTATAGTATCTCAACTAAAAGTTTTGAAGAAATATTTATAAATATTAAAATGCAAATAGTTAGCCTGTGACCACAATTTAAGACTGTTAAGATCATCAATTCTACTTAGAAGGTTCGCTGCATGAGTTAAAAAAGCTTTACAATATCATAACAAGAGTGAGATAAAATAAATAACGGTCATTTTATATATATATATAAATTATTCATATTAATTAAAGTTTTTATACCCTTGCAGAAGGTATTATAACTTTGTCACGAAAAGTCAGATTAAAGATTAAAGTTAGATTGAGAGCGCAACAAAAAAAGTATTATGAAGAATTTTATTTTCTGGGTAAATGTAAAATAAAAGTTTTTTGGGTCACGGGCGGGAAATAGCTTTAAACATGATTATTTTTTTGCGATTGGACGCAATTTGCTTTTTAAAAGTAACTTTTAATAAAGCAAAGTTAAAAAAAACTTTATTTTTAGATTTCCATGATTAATATTTTTTCTTCATTGATGACTAGTTTTTCAAAATTTGAGTACTACATAGCTACAAATTGAGAGATGATAGGTAATCAATTATACTGTTATATGTAAATGTTGTTTATTCTTGTGAATAGTCTTACTAAACTATTCATATGAACTGATAAGTGAAAAATTAACCTGTTATATATACATTTTATCAAATTTTAAATGATTTATACCGTTCTAGTAACTTGGGAAATGTTTATAAAGAGCGAGGACAGCTGCAAGAAGCCTTAGATAACTACCGAAGAGCTGTACGGTTAAAACCAGACTTCATAGATGGATATATAAACTTAGCGGCTGCACTAGTTGCTGCCCGGGACATGGAGTCTGCTGTTCAGGCATATATAACAGCTTTACAATATAATCCTGTAAGTGTATTTTTATTTAATATATCATCGGCATATCACCTTGTTGAATAATAAACGCTCATAAACGTGGAAATATCACTGGCTTGTTACTGTCTTTGGACCTGATTCGATTTTTGGTGCAACTAAGCCTACTTTATCTAGAAAAGCCTGATGAACATTTCTTTTAATGCTGTATCTCCTTAAGTAGACAATAAGAGATTTATTACATTCAGACACAAGATTTATGTTAAGATGAAAAAAATTTTTTCAAATTTCGTCCTCAAAGTCGGGTAATAGGGGGTCAAAATCCCTAGTGGGAAAGTAAATTTTTTTTAAGCTTTTATTTATCAGTTCTCTCTTGGAAACTAAAGATAAGTAATCAAATCTTAATTTAAAATATTTGTTTAACTAATTACAATTAATTTCTTAAAATACTTCCCTAACCACTACTGCAGGGTGAGAAAGTCTTTTGCCTGGGACTTGTCCTTTCCAGCATTATGGATCATTGTGATGATTGATTTTCTCCATTGTTGGGGATAATAACCCCATTTCATCAAGTGGTTTTGAGTTAGGTTTCTCTTATCTTCTAGAGCTTTGCGTAGTAGGCAGCCTGGCAGGACGATTACTGTTGTAAAATTTATTCGCTATTATTATTGGACTGGAGTGTTATACAGCCAGTGACATTACAGACGTTAATGTTTCAACTGATCTATCTATGTCATCTTGACAGCCAATGTTTTGGCAGTCATCAATTTGGGAACTCATATATTTCCAATATTTAAAATAATCTGTTTTGCCAGAAGTTGGAAAGTATGGGCGTTTTGTGAACTGTGGGAGGTGAAGTAGGATTGTTGATTACTCCACACGAACCTCATCCTGCAGCACTCTTCCCGCAACATCGTTTTAATTCAAATTCAATTATAAAAAAAAAAAATAAATAAAAAAAGGGTGAAAAGACTTCGAGCAATCCAAGGAGGCTTAGACGAAGCAAACAATGAGTATAACTTATTTGAAAGAAAAGAGAAACAAAGAATGTAATCTAAAAAGGCATATTGTGCAGAGGGCAAAAGATAATTAGAGTAGCTAAGAAGAGAGCAATGAATATTTGCAAATTAAAATCCCCTATAATGAAAGAAAGTCATTATCAGAAGATATACATACACATATATATATACATACATATATATATATATATATATATATGCATATATTTGTATATATATATATATATATATATTTATATATATATATATATAAATGTGAATATATTTATATTTAATACAGCTGTTTAAGCTTTATATTGTGAGAAAGGTCTTAGAACGGAGGGGACAGAAGAGCACATAATAGAAATGGAAAGGATACCTTATCGGCAACTATTTCAGCATGAAGAGGTGAATGAGAAAAAAAATAGTGGATTCGGACCAAACAAAAGAATTAACTGCAATAAGAACACCATCACGTCGATGAGGTATTCTGTCTTTTTGGTAGGATAGAAAGTAATTAGATGGTTAGGTGAGGTTAGAGCGGTAGTCTCAAGTCTGGACAGTTGTAATGTTGGAGTGAACTTGTTCACTTTCATGGGTAACTATAACCACCCGCATTATCTGATAAAGCTTAGTTAATTTTTTTCCCTTTTTGACTCAGAGTTGCCAATTCTTAAAGATCGGTTAGGAAAAAAGAGCCTAGATATTAGCGTCGATTTTTACAATGACTTGGACAGTAACAAAACAAGTGGACGGCAGTTTGCCCCTCTTCTGCAAAAATTTTTTTAAGGGCTGATAGTCTCGTGACGTGTATTTCTATAAACCAGGGACCTGTAATCGCAGGGACTATTCTCGCGCAGCTTACTCTGAATAACTAACAAAGTTCGTTTGACACCTTCCTCCGGCATATTGGCTTGGTTTGCCGGGCTAGTTGTAGTTTCTACCCTTTCCAACTTGTCTTTAATACAGTTGCTCTCGATGTCTCTATATCCTGAGATACATAATAAGCTGTTCTGTCATCTCCTGCAGAGGTCTGCGACAGTTACGTACCGAATTGGATATTGTTTGAAGAGATTTGATTGCGGTATGGCTGTCAGAGTATTTGCAATCGCGTCTACCACCGATCTGTCTATGTCTATGTTATCAATTGCTTACTTTATAGCAGTAATTTCCGATTGGAAGCTTTTGATATTCAGTCAGCAGCGCGCTGCACCTTGCCCAGACTTGTAAGAGAGTTGATCCTTGAAAGGGTCGCTACCAAACTAAGACTCCATAGAGTAAGATTTGCCACGTAGAAGCTTTAGGTGATCTGAGCTGACATACCCCATTTGAGTCCAATGAATCTTATACAAATGTAGGGCGACTCAGGCTTTGTTCACACGATCTGCTTTGTAAAGTGCAGTCTAGTTTCCTTTCTAGTGACAATCCCAGGTATTTTAAAGATCTCTTGAAAAAGAGTGAGATTCCATTTTAGAACGACGTTCTTAACAGCTATATCTTCAATTCTTTAACTTGAGCTGTCTTCTTAGACTTTGTGTTTGTGTGCTGAAAGGCAGACAGGTGATATTAGTGGATAGTATCTGTCAGATATAGTCTAGTAGTCTCTTATGGAGTCGCAAAACTTTTGGCGTTGTATGGAAAAGGACTTACCCGCCTTGGGTATTTAAGCCCGCCATTTAGGACGCAACCATGAGAATCATGATTTTCTAGAGCATCATTGCAAGCTTGTGGTAATATATAAGAGTTTCACTGAATTCTTGGCTAATAGGTTCTTCGGGAGGAATTATCGGTATGACGGTCTTAATATGTGATACACATTTTTTTCCCAGTTTGTCCGTTTGACGTTACGGAAAGGGTTTGGCTTGAGGGAGAATAATGACAATTAGTCTCTATGTATCTATAATCGAAGAAATCACTTGAACTTTCCAGGATTCTTATATTATTATAGTATGTTCAAGATTATAATCACCTCCAGAACCTCCTTCCGAGTTTTACTGATAAAAGTGTTATTGTTACCTAAGTTACTTACTAACAAGTATTTTAAAGAGGATTTAGCTTAAAACTGACTCATATCGGTTGTTTCCCTCCACATTCTCAAAGTACCTGGTTGAAGACTATGTCGACTCCGACTTGCCCTAGCCGGAGAAGAATGCCAACAAATGCCTCTTTGGAGTTGCAAAAGTTAAGCTGAAAGAAACATCTTCACGATTAAATTCCATGACTGTATGGTCCGCTGTGCTTCATACAAATTTTCATCCAGAGTGTCCATATAGCCGAGAAACATCGTCTTTTGAGCGAGCTCCGTGATTTCAGACCCATCTAGTTACTAGAAAGAGTTTCAAAACTTGAAGTTGATGAATTAAGCCAAGTCTCAGATAAAGAAATATTTTGCAACTTAAAAGAATTTTTTGTAATTAATTTGAATCAAATCATATAAAGGATACAGTGGTATGGTGTATGCGAGTGGTTGCTGGCGAAAGACAGCCACTGATTTGAAGATTAACAGTTATAGACCAAGTTAGTTATTTACTTTTTAACTCATGAACAATTAATCATGAACTCATGAACAGAAATTTCGGTAACAAATAAATAAGAATAAGTTAAGTGGGACGCTAATTTCTGTTTCTCTGATCTCTCTGAGAAAAATTAAATTTATACACAGACACACAATAGATATATGCAACAAGAGTTGTAGTATCAGCAGAAAGTCTAGATATAAAAATTTTCTTACGTAGTGCAACAATTAACTAAACTGAGGAGTGCTAAGGACTGTAAAAAACACAACACACACATATAATGTATGTGGATATTGTTCTCGCACTCATTTTAGTGGAACAAGCGGCCTCATCAGTAGCACTCCTCTGATCGCTCTAAAAATAGAAAGAGCGAAACTGAACTGCCTGCCGTCATTTGCAATCATTCTGTTGGGTTCGCTTTCTTCAGTTTTGTTTGTGACACGTTCGTTATATGAAATTAACTATCTATATGCTATATGGTTAGTTGTTTGACATATCTATCATGTGTGTCATGCTTGTCTCTTAGTATTTTTTCTTTTATTTTTAATGTTTTTGTTTGATTGCAATACCAGAATTAATGTAATTTATTTAAAGAAACATAAAACAATTTGAACATTAAATAAAAATAAGTAAAAGACTACTTCAATATTAGGGAAAGAAAATGTATCAGTAGGAATGAATAACGAATGAGTGAAATGGGAATAGTCATAATGGCAGAGGAAATTCATTACAGCTTGGATGGATGCCATCCAGATAGGAATACTGGGGTGGTAGCGATGCAGAACAATTGATTTTCGTTGGTTGTTTCTTAATTTTGTTTTCGGTGATACTGCTACTTTATGATTTTATCCGATATATATGTCTTGTCACGATGAAATTAGTTCTTGCACTCTTCATATCCGTTTTGAAGCTAATTCGGACCTGTTACGTTATGTTTTATTACGGTACGCGTAATGAAGCTTCAGTATGTAAGCAGAATTATCTAGAAGAGTCCTGAGTGAGAATGAAAAGGATTTCTGTCGCTGAATATGGTTGCGGAAGGTCAGTGAAAGATATCCTTTTCATTATCCATATAGAGCACATTCATCACTGCCTTAAGGACGGCAGTTTTGAAATTGCTTCGCACAAGTAAGCAAAGAAATTTGTTATTCGTGCCCTGTATCAAATTCATTAAAGATCAAAAATGAGCCACCAGCCCAATGATGCCCCGACATATGTTCTTTATTTTTTTTATCTCGGTGTTGTCCGTCACGGTGGTAACGGTTTGGTCAACTCCTTAAAGGAGTACTTCCTGATCGGAATGCCATTTATGAATGAATGAACATTTAGATTATTGGGGAATGTCAGCTTGGCGCTTAAACGAATTTTGGGAAAATCAAAAAGGGTTTGAGAATTAAAATCTTTTGAACAAATATCGTTGTAATGATTTTTCAAAAGTTCATGTGAAAAAGGAAATGTAATTTCCACGCCAATATGATGTAAACATAGAATCTAACAATTGGTAGAAACAGTATACTAAAGTTAAAACCTTGTGCTCGGTTAAGCGCCTGCCGCAAGCCTTGTATTAATCTCTTACTCTTGAATTCATTTTCTCTTATTTTTGTTTTCATCCTACATTTCGCCATCTGCATCAAGGAGTTTTTCTAACACTCACTCGCAATCTCTAATACTCTATATATACATAAGCAACACACTGATTCTTACTTATTCTTGCTTATTTCATTGAACTAACATTAATTATACACATACATATATGCATTGAAATGAATTACTAATCTATATACATAAACAAAATAAAATATAAACTTATTGAATTACTAAACGCAATTTATAATTTTCATTTCTAATAGTAGTCCCTGCCAAGCTGCAGAAATAAAGTTGACAAAAAAGCTTGTCTATACTTATATTTTCAATATCCGTCTTCTGAACGTCCGAGGGAAAAACTGGTTTAAACTACAAAATTGTTTATTATGGTACAAATTTCTTCCGTGTGTTATTTCCATCGTTCCAATTCGACGTTAGAATTTCTTTTTATTGTGATCCACAACAAAAACTCGTGCAATTTTTGTACAACAGACGAAGTTTTGAAAATTAAAAAAAATCGCTTGAAAACCTATTTGTTGGAGTATTATTAAAATGGAAAATATATTAAACTCACAATTTGTGGAATTGAAAGAGGCACTTGACGAAATTTTAGAATTGAAATATAAGGTATGTTTTAATTTTATTCTGTTAATGCTCATTTGGTAACTTAAATTTTGGTTTCAGGGGCAAATAACAGAAAACAAGTTATCTTCGACAGTGTTAATGTTTGTTGCGTTAAAGCATTCAAACCGTGGAGTCAAGCGTCACATTAAATCAGGAAGAGATGAATTGCATTTGGAGAAGTCAAAGGTTGACCTCAGCAGATTGCAATTGCAAAATCTGTTATACGAAGTTAGCCATCTAAAAAAAGAGATAGGGCGCTGTCAGAAATTCAAAAGTCGCGATACTTACTTGGAATTGTTGTCAGATAAAGAGTATTTCCACAAGTTCACTTCTGATTGTGGCGAAAATACTAATATATCCCATCACAAATCTCATTTATATCGTTTGGAGTGCGAGCTAAGATTACGAAAAGAGCTCGATTTTCAATATGGTGCCTTGCTCACCTCAAAGCAAGAACTATTGCAGGAAAACCTTAATCAGACACAAAGATACCTTTCGTTTGCTCCAGCGTTGCGCACATTGCTAGAATCCACGAAACCTTTACACGATGCATTGCAACTTTCCCTAGATGTAGAATGGAAACTCACCTCAATTGTCAAGTATTTGCCACGAGCTTTATATATTTTATTTTTAAATTTGCAATCCCTGGAACGTGCGGATGAAAACTTTCCATTTCGTTCTGATGTAGTTGGCTTTGAAAGTGATAGCCAAGTGCAAGAATTGCTTTTGGAAGCTGAAAATTCGTCGCAGGAAAAAAATAATGCATTGGATACAGCAATAAACAGTTTCGAACGTGTGCTCAAATGTCATCCCCTTCATATACGTCTGGTTGTAAGTTAACAAATGAAAATATAATTTAGCTAAACTCTCATTTCATATATTTTTAATCCTTTAATCGGTAAAACACTTAAAATTACTAAAGAAAGCTATCTTCGGCGCGCCGAAAATTATATACACTTGCAAAGTGAATTGTTTCTACGGGCTTATGATATAGTAAAATCCAACTTGCGGATTCCATCAAAATACTTTGAGAAACAAAAAATGTTTCCTTATGGCAATTTTTTAACTGTGTGTTCTTATAGGAACTATAGGATAAAGTACTTCAATCTTAATGATATTTATATATAATTTGTAAATTTAGTGAAAAAAGTTTTCTATGCAACAACTTTTGAACCGATTGTTCCTATGGGGACTAAATCCAATCTGAACTTTTAGGTGCACTTAGCATGTAAATACGTTATTTATCTAACTTGTAAATTTGGTCAAGATACGATGAAAATTAAAAAAAAACATCGCTTGAACCGATTGTTCCTATGGGAGCTATATGACATAGTTCGGTCCAAACCAAATTTCATTCACCTAGCTCAAAAACTGAGGGGGTAGTTTGCATATGAACAGACTTCCATGGCTAAAAATTTAGTTTTTTTTGCAGTTTACAATTCAAGATAGCCGTCAACCTAAAAAATTTAAAGAAACGGATATAATATTTGTATATATCTATAAATCGCTATAAATAAAGCTTTTCCCTGTCTGTTGTTGGAAGCTTCAAATATACAGAATAGCTTCTATCGCTGAGACCTCATCATGAAACTCTAAGTGATGTTTTTTTAGAATTTGGAAAACCCGTTAATTACAAGCTTCACTTTGCATGTTATTATTTATTTATTGATATATTTTTTTATTGATCTTTAATTTCCTTGATTCTATGGCATTTTTACACGTCAAATTTATATCATCTTCGATTAATGCACCCCAAAAAAATAAAAAAAGAACAAGTGTATAAAAGTTTTTAAAGCTTATAATTTATAAATAGCAAATTATTATTTTCTTCGGCATTTAAAAACCTAGTCATGAGAATTTAATATTTCCAAATAAGAATTGAAAAGAATGAGTACGAAATATTTTTTCAAGTGTTTTATAGAATTTTCTTCTAAGGCAATAATCAAATAATAAAATTTTTTATGTAATTGTTGTAGATTGAAACTCCAGATAAGTCACATCACTTAATATTACTCGTGTGGTATTGGGAATTACTTAAATGTGCAACAATGCGCGCACAATTCGGGAGCACTGGAAATACAAATATTCAAGGGTTATTATAATATATTCTTTTCTAAAAAATGAAAAACTAAAATACATGAAACTTCATATTATTTATAGAGATTCTATTTTGGTTCAGGATCTTCTCGGATATTTATATCCCAACGATTCAGGGGATGATATTCCAGTACCAGGAATTCAATATACGGTAAGATTAATACGACTGCTGCTAACCCTTTTGCTCAATTTCAATGAGTTCAAGAAGTATGTTCGCACTCATTTAGAGACTGTTCGGCAAGGAATTAATCTGTACCAATCATTAATATATCTATGCCACAAAGTTTAAGAGTACGAGTAAGATATTGTACTTAAGGTATTGTGTTCCTAGTCGAGCTATCTCCAATAAAGTGTTCTTACTTTTAAATTCGCATGCCTTGTGAGAAGGAGATATCGAATCTACTTATGTACATATTTTATTTTTTAGTTGGAAAACTTGAATTTAAGCACAGAAGACTGCATTGAACATCTTGTTAAAAATGGTTTCGGTAAACCATACTGTTGGTTGCAACCTATATGTTCGTTAGCGATATTCAGTAAAAGTAATTTATTCAATCACGAACTAAATTTGCATAAGTGGACTCGTGATGTATTTGGAAGAATTTCAAAACGTTGGCATTCGTGGTTAAAATTAACACAGCAGATTCGTGCCCTGACTTTTAAAGATGTCGATTTGTACGCTTTGAAAGAAAACATATATCAGGAAGGCCTAACTTGCAGCCTTGTGCAGTGGACTGTGATATCAACTGAAGAATTCAATAATCAGAACTCTGATGTAATTAGAAACTTGTCGGTTGATAATGGAGTCAAATATACATCCTACAGAGCTGTTATCGTGCGTGGATCCGGTAAAATGGAGTGCTTTATTAGAATACCAAGCAATTACCCTCTAGAAATTCCTCTTTGGATTTTAAGTGTACATTGGAATGGTCGGCATACGGCAATGAATAACTCTGCTATCAAGGTGAGGAAATAATTAGTTAACAGATGGTAACTACCTTATTTTTATATTCTAATTATTTATATAACTACATTTATAGATGATGGAATTCTGGACGAATTCATTGATACCCAAAGACTTGGAAAACAATAATAGGCTACTTTATGCACAACTCTTCCGAACTATTTATAGTTTTGATATATTCCTTGAAACTGAAGGGTCAATGCAAGCAACAAGAGAATATAACAAGGAGAAACCTTATATTAGTGGGTTTTCTAAACGCATTCGGTTGCGCCCATACAGATACGTAATGAAGGGATCGAAGCGCACATTTAAGCAATAAATTAAAATCGATCTACAGCTTAATAAAACACGCAAACAAAGCAAATTTTTTGTTTTTTTTTCAATTTATTTGTTCACGCAATTGGATAGATTCAACCTAATAGCCAATTACAATTTACTAAATTAATATAATGTTAATGCTTTTATTGAAAATTAATTTTTTGTGATGCCGTCGCTGCTAAGGAACCAGTTGGTAGTGTTGAAGTAGAATTGCTCTCGACGATCTCGTGACTTTCATCCGGCATTATTTTGTCCACAATGTGCCTGTTTATTAAACCGTCCTCGCCTATGTAACAGATAGAATATCCGTCATACCAAGCCTCTTGGTCTTTAAGAACTTCTTTAAGCTCCCACACCTTATACTTCCAGAACTGAAACATTACTTTTATTCCGGATATACCTCTTACGCGCCATCTAATACGAACTGTGTAATCCTCTGGGTGCTTGGTGATTTTAAGTATCTCGAATTTAACGTATGCATACTTTAAATGACCAACAGTGCGCAAAATTGCAATTTGTTTAACATAGTGGTATAACCCAACTGTATGTTTCCCAGTTATGTTATTCTGGAATATGAGGTTTGGACTATATATAGAATAGTCAAGTGGTTCGACAAACAGTTTTGGCAGAGTACTCTTAAGAACACTATAAACACGTTCCAAGTCTTCTGGACTCTTTTTCTGCTCGTTGTCTTGAATAGAACTTGGTTTTTTTTCCATATTATTTTCATGAACTGCTCGTGTTATATTGCATCTTTGAATTAATGGGAAAACGGTCTTATAAGTGTTAACTTCTGTTACGTATAACCGCCTCATAATGGACATCAAGGCTCGTTCCTTGGTATACCATCTATTCAGCCATAACATTTTTGGTCCACGAATCATTTTGAATGAATGGTTAATGCCGTGATCGTAAATTTGGAAATTTCCTTCGAGGACTAAATTCTCTAGTGCTTAATAACAACAACAGATGTCAACAAGGACATGAGTGTCTACTACTACTATGAGAATACTTTTAATTCAATAAAAGTTTTTTTTCATATTTTATATTTTCGTTTAGGTTATCAAATCAACAACAGCTGTCAGCTGTAAGAGTTACAAAACTATCGATTGCATAGTTATAGTAGTCGGTATGGTCGATTTTAATCGGTAGTAAAGGATGTTACAAAATTTTAGGTAGCTAAGAACTTACGTGTGCTAATAATATAAATGTGAAATCAATATCCAAGCAATATATATATATATATTGTTTGATCAGAGGTAAAATGTTGATTTGGGCTACCGAATATCGATATCAATATCGATATCGTCTATGAATGCAATATTAAAATAGGTTAAAAATTTAAAAGAGAGTAATTTTTAAAGAAAAAACATTAACGCAACAGGCCCACGAAAGCAAAATTACACATATATTACCGCACATACCTGATGCACACATTGTTTACACACAAACACAGCCAAATAAAATTGGCTGAAAAAAATATTTTGAATTAAAAATTTTTCTCTTTAATTTAAGTTAAATGTAAACTCTGCCGAATGTGTACCCAGTTCCTAATTCTTAAAATATTTTTTTTCATTTAATTTATATTTCATATATTATTATTTATATTATTTATTTAACTATTATTATTATATTTCATCTAATAGCGCTATTGTTTTGCAATGGCAACAATTCTCAACTGATACGTAAGAGAGTTTTCCTCGAAAAATTGCCGGTATTCGAAAGTCACTAATAAGTGAAATATCAGTAGTCTGTAACCAAGATAAAAATTCGTTTGTTTCTTTTCAATTATTAAACTTTGACATTTGACAATTATTGAAAACTTTGCGCAGCCAGATAATTTTTTGACAATTTATAATGTATACTAAGCCTCGAAGTCAATGCAAGATTCATTCATCAACGAAATACATTTGGAGATATTAAAACTTTTCAGAGGGTACGATTTAGAAAAGTCAATATGATATTTTCTTTATTCGATCTTTTCTTTTAGAGTCTTAAGATAAGTATTAAAATCTTAATTTAAAATGTTTATTTAATTAATTACAATTAATTTTATTTTAATTTATTGCGTATTAGGATAGACCTTAGGCTTGACCAGATACTTATCTTTCACCTTGGCAATCTTGTTCTTAACAGATCGTACATTTAAGTCTTTATGGATAATTTCATTCCGTATATACCATGGTGCGCTAGTGATAGTTCTTAATGTCTACGATTGAGCTCTCTGGATTATTTCTGATTATGATGGTTGTGTTTCGTTTTTGTTTTGCTTAGGGTAAAGCTCACATGCTTACATCTTAGCTTGTTTACAACACGCGATGAATCCGCACTTTTTCTTTGCGTACCATTGCAAGTATTTTACATAACGGGCACTACCGTGGGAACGACTAGGGGACACCTGACACTTAAAGCGACAATACCAGCAAAAACTGCAGCGGCGCAGCAGCGGCTGCGACAACAACGGTTCTTAAGTTTATTCTAAGGTAGTTGTAAATTAGCATTCCAGGTAAACGTTTGCTTTTTTTTATAAATAACTTCCTCCGTTTTATTAATTGGCACCAGAGCAGGGACCGGTTTATTTTCTTAAACGAATTATATCACATCGCATACCAGTGAATTAAGGCCACATAGTGTATCACGAACAAGTGCCTCAAAAGAGCCACACTCTAAGTTCGATTTAATAAGAAACACATTCGTTTCGCGATTGATTTCAAAGGCATTCCGGTCATTTACCGCCAACTCGACTGTAGTACCCGTTTGCAGGCGATCACCTATTTAAGTGTTCCCACCGGATCCCACTTAACCGCCGAAAGACCAAAATGACACAATCCAAAGGACCAGCGTTATTTCTGTCTAAAAATACTATGTTGATAGTGAAATAAGTTTGACAAAAAATAAACAAAGAAAAAAGCAAAAATAATAATAAAGAAAAAAAAAATAAATCTACAATTTAAAAAAAAACATGTAGTTTTTAATATAAGCAAATAAAAAAAAATTATAATAATAATTAAATAAAAAAAAATATAAAATAATTAAAAGGAAAGGGTATCTTTGGCGTGCCGAAGATTACATACCCTTGCAGAGATATGTGATATAGTAATCCGATCTTAATGATTTTAGGTTTGCGGATAACATCAAAAAAGTTTTCTTTACAACATTTGAACCGATTGTTCCTATGGGAGCTATATGATATAGATGTCCGATGTGGCCCGTTACGACATATGTGCTGCCTGCTTCAAAAAGAAAACTCCATACCAAATTTCATTCAGCTACCTTTAGGTGAATTTTTCTTAATTTTTAAATTGAGAGGCTAGTTTGCATATAAACAGACGGACAGGCGCACATGGGTATATCAAATCGACTCGTCGTCCTGATTAATAATATATATATACTTTATGGTTCTTTCAATACATTACACATTTCGTGACAAAGTTATAATACCCTCTGCAAAGGTAGGAATTTGATCTAAAGACTGTCGAATATCAAATGTTACACTATGCCATGGTCTCATGATATAAACCTTATCAAGCTGTCTACCATCAGTTTTCCTCGTCATTTGTCCTTGACCCTGAACCAGATTGGTGCACAGGAAGAAACTCTGGAATCTATAAGCGTCTGAACAGATAATTATCCGAGTGAAACCCTAGATACTTTCGTAAGGGGTTTGAATGGAGATATGCCACGTCTCTGGTAAGGAGACCCATGCAGAATACAACTCAGTGGTGAAACTTCCAAGACTCTATTTCACCCCACGACCTGCTACTTACTAAAAACATAAACCAATGGGAAGCTTTAATCAAAACAAACCATGCAGCCATCAGCAGCAATCTATGACCAAGGTCAACCGTATGTTGTCCTCCTCGTCCGTTCGCCCCAAAGCCGGAACCCAAACCGGAACCTATGGAAATTAGTCGTTCTGTGCGATCATGTGAACAGGCTGCAAATAACGATTTATTTGGTTAGCGCTCGCCATCCCAAGAGCTGACGGGCCCTATCCAATAATATCAGGTGCAGTTTGATGTGACCATGAACCGGTTACAGAGGACTAGTACGAACCAGCTGAAAATTCTGAACAAGATTATTTCGAAAGTCTAGAACAAGAAGGCGCAACAGCTTTGCCGTTGCCTTATTTTAGTAAAATTTTACATTTTTAATAGTTTCAGTTTCAAATCAATATTATACTCAAGCTAGCTTAGTAACGAAACCTAGATTAAATGTGGAAAAATTTTTTGCATATTCTGTTGGCGGATAACCAAAATAATACACCACACTTATATTCATTTATTTAATTGCAAGCATTTTCCTATTAAATTTCTACTACCCACTCTAAAAACTTCGCACGGGTAACAACATCCTCAAACAGCTGAACGCTGTAATTGATGTGTAAAACTAGTAAAAGTAGGCTATTGGGGAATTCTTAAACTTATTGCTCCTATGGGAGCAATATGATATAGTTGCTCGATCTCAATTAGTTTTAGTGTTAGTTTAGATATTACACTTTTTCATATAACTTGTAAATTTAGTCAAGATACCTTTAAGAAAAAAATTTTCTATACAACAACTTTTTAACCTATGGGGCTATATGATATAGTCTTCCAATCTGAATAGTTTTTTGGGTGTACTTAGCAAACATACTTATTTATCTAACTTGTAAATTTGATCCCCTAGCTTAAAAGCTGAGAGATTAGTTTGCATATAAACAGACGGACCGGCGGACATCAAAGCGTCTCGTCGTCCTGATCATTAATATAAATACTTAATGAGGTCGGAGATGCTTTCTTCAATGCACTACACATTTGTTCAGAAAATTATAATACACTTTGCAAGTGTATAATGATGTTGTAATAATAAATAAAAATTATAAGCTTAATATCAAGTAATAGGCCACGCAGGCAGTTATCAATATAAAATTCGCAGCATGTCATATTTCAACACACCAAAAAGACCTTCCGAAGCCCATTCGGAATTATTTGCTGAACCTGACGAAACATTAACATACACAACAGCAGGAGAAATTATCGCTACACACATCTGTCCTATGTCAGTGTTCAGACTTCAGCTGCATTGTGGCACAGTTTATGGGGAAAAGCAGCAGACTGTGGCACTTGGTCAGAGATTGCATAAATCGCAACGACAACTCTGCTGGTCTGTTGCTCTGCTCTGGTTTAGTTTCTCTCTGTGAACTTTGCTCTTTGCACTTTGCACTCTTCACATCAAGTCTCGTACTTTGTTGGCAGCTCTTCATCATCTTTAGTGACACTTGTTTGCCTAAACGCTGTCGCGTGGCGACCTTAGTGGCTCAGACACAGACTCCCCCCGACCCCAACCCCGTTGGAGAACCTCTGAACCTCGTGATCTCCTCATAAACTTCACTGCACCACAGCAAACAACACTAACAAACAGCAACAGCAACAACAACAACAGCAGGCAAGCCTCAAAACTTCAAGATGATTTATGAAACTCTACACATCATAAGCGAATGCGTTTATCATTTTTTACTCTCTCGAAAAATCTTGGAACTGTGGAACTCTGGCGACGTTGGCAAATGACAAAAAACTGCGTCGCGTCCAGAGCTCTCAGCTTTCAGCTCTCAACTCTCAGCTCTGGCCGTGAGCCGGGAGCCGGGAGCCCAGGCTGTGCTTAATTTTATCCAGCACGCGCATCCGGCCAGAGAGTTCTAGGAACCACAGGAGGGAATACAGGCAGAATAAATGTGGAAGCCGACCACAGGCTTTTGTCATTAAATATGCAATAGATTCTTCTCTTCTTCGCTTCTCTTTTTTTTTTTTGCACGCTTTTCTCAAACTTTTAAACGCGTCACAAGTCGCATAAATTATTCTGTTAACAACTTGTGTCAACATGATCATTAACAACAACAACAACAGCAGCAACAACAACAGTAGCAACAACAACATCAGCTACTGTGATACAACACCATCAAATAAAAACTCTTCTCTATTCTCCATTGGGAATTGCTGAAATAAACATGTGTTTGGCATTCCTTGAACAACATTTGCAATGATAATTGTATATTTAGGCAACAAACAAAATATACTAGTAAATCCCAGCAGATTGTTTATTAAGCTGCTGAATTTATGTGCAAGACTTTGATAGGAATAAAAATCTATAAATAAATAATTGAAATTTTGTATCTTAGGGCTGACAATGAACAGCTCTTCTGTCTTACAGAATTGCCAAACTTTAAAGTGGATATATCAATATATAGTAAACCCTACCCATACACCGATTCATAAGTAGATAAACCAACTGCTGCGTGACAGCATAATATGACCTGCACGGTAACCCTACAATGCACCTGTGTGGGTAGTACATAAGTAAAGAAAATTTAGAATCGTGATAGTTTACAGAAAATTAAATGCCGTAAATGTATGAGATCGATACCCAATTTCAGAAATCCGGGAAATTATCGCACAGTCGGGCGAGTAAATATTTTTCCGAACTCGATCTTAAAAGCGGTTTTCATCAGATTCCACTCATGGGAAAAGATATAGAAAACACGGCATTGACAGTAGATGGTGGGAAAGATTACTTTTAAAACTAAAGAAGTCTCCATCAATATTCCATGGGGCCCTAGATAATATTATACGGGAACACGTAGGAAAGAGATGATACTATCCGCCTATACAGACGACATCAAATCGGAAAACTAGCATGCCGAAGAGATTTTTTCAACTTTATTGGAAGCTAATATGAAGATTTAGATTAGTTTAGATCTAAGCCAGATTATTTATATGCGGGTACATTGAGCCCTGACACTTGGGAATAAAATTATGCGATAGTCTCGCTAACCTGGAATTTACCATTTCCATTTTGGCTCGACAATAAAGACCAATCGTAGAGTGATTCCAAGGAAGGTTATAAATTTAAGATTTTATTTTGGCTGACCTGTAGCTTGTTTATATGACATTTGTAAATTGACCTGAAAAAGAACATTTTGTTTTCTAATTTTAACATTGAGTTTCTGTTTATGAAGGGTAAGAGAGCGAACTAGAGTTTTAAGTTTATTGTTGGTGACATCAATATGATCCATAAAAAAAACTATCTTGTCCAAAGTTATGCGCAAATATTTCCCACTTTACGTTTTACAGGATAGCTGTCATCCGCTAAAATCGATGTTTTGCAGTGGGGTAATATGGGAAGTCGAAAGTATATATCTTATATAGAATAGGCGAAAGGCGAGAACCTTGCGGACAACCGGCAGGGATCGTTGTAGACTTATCTTTTCCTAACTACTCTGGTCTATTTTGATAACCGCTGATGGGAAATTAAAGCATAACATTTTATGAATTAGGCCTTTATACCACACGGAGTAAAAGGCCGCTCTTATATCTAACAGAATCACCCAGTCGACATTTTTTTTTTTTTTAATTCCTTTTTTAATGCCTTGTTAGAGACTGCGCAAGTCTATTTGGATGGAACTGAAGTTTAACCTGATACATGGCTTTCACCTTTTTAATTTCGGCTTTAACATTTTCAACATTTAGGTCTTTATGGATATTTTCATACCGTATATACCATGGTGCCCCGGTGAGAGTTCTTAATATTTTCGATTGAGCTCTCTCGATTAATTCGAGGTTACTATCGCAAGCGTTGCCCAAAAGCTCGGAGCCATATGTCCAAATTGGTTTGAGAACTGCTTTATATAAAAGGACTTTGTACTCAAGCCTTAGTGGGAACGGGCGTTTATAAGTGTTTGCGCCAAGAAAGCCGTCTATCCAGGTGGACACCAAGGTTTGTGGAATGTTGATATTGTTTAAAGGCAAAGGAGGGAAAGTTTGTCTATTTAAGGTAAAGGTGACATGTTTGCACTTTTGCTCATTTACATGCATGCGCCAGTGTGCTAGCCACTTTTCTAAGGCTACCAGATGAGATGCTAGCTGCTCCGTTGCTCTTTTTGGGCACTTAGAGCGACTTAGGATAGCAGTGTCATCAGCAAATGTCGATCTTGCTGTAAGACTATTTTTCGGTATATCTGCTGTGCAGATAATGTACAATGTTGGCAGCAATACTCTCGCTGTTCAAATGCATTGCGTATCTCAGAAATTATCCGGTTTACTTGTTCAATAGTTCCATGCTTTTCGCGGAATACAAATTGGAGCAGTGGGACAGCACTGTTTATGTGTAAATGTTGCTTGATGCGATTCAGGAGCAGTTTTTCAAATATCTTTGATAGGCACAGCAGGAGACTGATAGGTCTGTTTGATGAAGGCTGGGACTTGTCCTTTCCTGCTTTATGGATCATTGTGATGATTGATTTTCTCCATTGTTGGAGATAATAACCCCATTTCATCATTTGGTTGAATATTATGGTGAAAAAATGTATACTGCACAGCTCGGGAATTCTATGATCATTTTAGGGAGATGAGATCGTGACCCGGTGCTTTTTTTTTATTTGTGACTTGGTCCTTTATGACCCCTGTAACGTCTTCTGCTCGGAATGTGATGGGCATAGTGGCTTCAAGATTGTTGATAGTTGGGAGCACAAAGCAGTTTGTTACTGGATGTGGTTTGAAGTCATTTTCTCAGTGGTTGGCAAATATATTTGCCTTTTCTTCGTTGCTCCGAGTCCACTCTCCTGTTGGGGTACGCAATGGTGAATCAGTCTCGATTGGTGACTGACTGACTTGGCTTTCCACAATGGAAATCGTTTGTTGTTTGGGGCGAGTTTCTCCATGTAGTGTTTTTGCTGTAAGTTTTGTTCATCGTTTAGGGCTTTGCGTAGTAAATGGTTGGCTATTTTTAATCGCTCCTTTGAGACAGGGGATCTATGGGCTTGCCATTCTCTCCGAAGAATTCTCTTGTCGCGTAGTAGCTCTTCAATAGTTCTTGGAGCCCGATTTCTGTTGTAAAGTTTATTAGCTGTTATTATTGGAGTGGAGTGTCTTGCAGCCAGAGACATTACAGACGTTAGTGTTACAACTGATCTTTACAGCCAATGTTTGGGCAGTCTTCAATGTGAGAACTTATGTATTTCCTGTACTTCAGCCAATCTGTTTTGCTAGAAGTGAGGAAATGCAGTCGTTCAGAGAACTGTGGGTGGTCATAAAGGTTAAGTAAGATTGGCGAGTGATCCGATGATAGATTAAGTGCTCCACATGAATCTGATCTTGCGGCACTCTTGTCGTAACAGCAAAATCAATTAAGTCGAGCTGCTTTTTTGCATCTGTGGGCCAATATGTGGTTTCTGGCCTCTGTTGCGCTGGGGTTGTATTTGATGGTATATAAGGCAAGTTTGGCCTTATGGCTGGGTTTCGAGATGCAGTTTTTGCTAGTTTAGACGACTTTTTAACTCCTTATACACAGGGCATCCTCTATAGTTGGGGATGTGGTTACCCCCACAGTTGCTACATTTTACGGGGCAGAGTTCAGTGGGCTGTACATCGCCGCACACAACGCAACCGGCATGTATTCTATTATATTCATTATATTGTATTCATAGCCATTTTGACTTCAAAGCCCTTATCCTTAAGACCATCTATTAGCTTCTTGACTGGAACTGTTGGTTTGATCCCATTTACAACAACTTGTAGACCTTTGCTACTTTTAAGTTGTGATAGGTGTAATAGTTCATTTTTTCATTATCAAGGGATTTGCACACAGATCTATAGTTTTGTTCGTCATTTACTTGAATTTTTGTTTCGTTACACCTTTTTATCGAGCTGGCCTAGAATTTACTATCTCCAAGTGAGTCCGTTAGCTTTTTAACTAACTCTGTACAGTTGACCTGACGCACATTAATAGGCGGCGGCTTAGCCTTTGGTATTTGAGCGTCATTTTCATTTTCATTCTGGTCATTGAGGATTGCGAATCTATTGTTCGTCAATGCCTTTTTAAGTACAGTTCTTTCAGACGTTTTCGTTATTTTGGGTTCGTTTGTTTCATTTATTGCTTGTGGGCTTAATTTTCGTTTTATTTACACATAACGATCGAGCCCAGTCTGTACTAGCGTTCCACTACTACCGTTTTGCTTATTTTTTGGTAGGGAGTGGGGGAGCTTCTCGAATTAAGCTGACAATACAGGTCGCTGTGAAACTGCTGTTGTCGTTGTTGTTGTTGTTGACAACGAGGACACAGTTGTTAGCGCGGGCATAGTACTGGTCATTATCCTCAGTTTATTAGTTAGGTAGTAGGGGTCGGGGGACAAGCACTGGGCACTCCACGATCCACTTTCCGTTATGCTGCTTGAGCATAATAAAGCTGGCGACAGAGAGCGTGCTCTCTTCGCGTTTACTTGCAGTGATGCAGTTGTTGCTGGTATTGTTTCTTCGTCAGCGCGTATAGAGAAATAAGCGTTATTCCGAATTGACGACAGTCGACGTTCGTCTTGTTGTTGTTGTTGCCGAGCGCGAGTTTGGTTCATATTTTGATTTCTTTCAGAGCTTATGCTTTTACACGTTGGAATTTATTTCACTAAGATTTTATATTGTGTTTTTTTTTTATTTACTTTGATTAGGATTTGATAAATTTTCATGGGCAGCACAACCTCAAGCACAAGTACTTATGCATACCCTGAGCGTCTTTTCGCGATTTAATTTGCGGTTAATTGTTCTATATTTTTATCACTCGGCGGAGCGGTAAAAAATACGACTGATGTTGTTGAAGGTTGTGTGACTTGATCTAGAAAAATTGCTTTTGCTAATTTTTTAATTCTAATGAGGGGGTGCACGGTGTTGTGCTCTCTACGCAAACCAAACTGTTCACATGACAGAATACAATTTGATTCAATTCATTGAATAAGTTCGTTCTTAATAATTTTTTTCATGATTTTGTTAATTGACGGCAGTAGACTAATAGGTCGATTTGAAGACAGCAAATCAGGAGGCTTATTATGTTTCCCAATGGCAACAATATAAAAATTAAAATTGGCATATGCGAGTTTTTCAAAACCGAAGTTAATTTCTTAGGCTTCAGGATTTCGGCAAATGACGTCAAAACAAGCTGCATATACAAAATTTTCCAGAGCCTAAATAATTAAAGGACTTGCGATCCTTCCTAGCCCCAGCCAGCAATTACCAACGCTTTATTCGTAATTTTAGCTAAATTAGCGAAACCACTCACTACCTTTCTGAGATAAAATAATTCCCGCGTTTCGAAACACATTTCTAATAAAATAAAAGTTTGTTACACGAGAGTTCTTTGGAAGCATTCCAAAATATAAAAAAAACTACCTAAAATCTGCTCTTGTTCTATCTCCGGAAAAACCCAATTATTGGTGGTGGACGGGGTTGGGGCCTTGGCAACACTGCGTCCATTTTAATTGGTGTTTTCATGGATTTTACTCTTTTCTCTCTGTCTTTCTTTACCAGAAGGTTTAACACATCATTAAATAAGTCCGGATACGAAGCGAGAATCCTCTTAAAATCTCGAGATCCTGATTATTCTGTTGGATCTTTATAATCCATACTCGATTGATTTTTGATATTTTTTTAATGTAGAAATGGACACAGTTGTATGTCGGGTATGTGCATTATAATTATTAATTAGTTTCGCCACAGCAATGGCTTGGCTTGAAGCGCGATACCTTAACGCATCTGCTCTATCTACTTCGATCATCATCAGTTCGATCAAACTAGGGCATACGGTCACATTTTTTATTATGTATGTCCATGTGACATGTTATCTTACTTTATTACTTTCTTACTTACTATCCTTTTTTCTATTCTATTCTATTTTAAAACTATTTCCCTCAATCTTTATATCTCTCCCTTCCGCCTTCTATTTTTTCTGGGTTTTTGACCTATCCTGTGCCACAAATGTTGAATCATAAAATTTAGATTGTTATCTAATGCCCCAGAAGGCTTAAATGTAATATTAACTGAATGTTATTTTGCAATTTTTAATTCAATTCAAGTCACATGTAAGAGTAATGACTACTATAAATTATGTTGATCGGATGACTATGTCATAAAGTTGCTTTCGGAAATGTCAATTCTAAAGTTGTTACAATTTAAAACTTTAGTGTTTCTCAACGAATGTTGATGACTCAGAAAGCATTTGTCTTTTTTAAATTTCGGCTAATAATTTACCTTCAAAAAATATAGTTTTCATCGAACATTGTCATACATACATACATATTACATTCAAATATATTTTCCAGTGAAATATATGAATTAATTAAAATACAAGCTGAATTAATCATTTATATAATAGTGGTTTTCTCCCAAGAACAAAAAAGCTTGTCAGCTCAACACTAACATCATTGGTGTATTAGAGCTTTCTTTGATTTGAAAAAAATAAATAATATAAATTTTTAATTAATATTTAATATGTTTTTTTTTGTGTTTCGCCAAAAAATATTTCAATTACACAATAAACATTTCCTATCACTATCTACATATAGGAGAGAAAATTCTATCTAAGAGAACAATCGTGTTTTTTAGTGCTCCGTGTTAAAATTCGTTCTTCCTTTTGTGAGGTTGTTCGCTTGTGCATTGCTCTCCCGCTCAAATTGTTGTTGTTTCTTTGGATATTGCTCAAGCATTGTTTGTGGAATTTGCTACTAACAGCTATTTCGTTAGGCTCTCAATTTGGGCGCTTTTCATACTAAGGTAACAATACCCAGAGGGAAACATCATCTTTAACATATTTTTTAAAAGACAATTTGGCGGCTTGAAATGGTCTTGTCCTAGTTGCAATGAGTTGCAATTGAATTTCTGCAAAATGTATAATTCTGTGAGATCAATTTCTTAAGTTGCATAAAATGTCCGAGCTTTTGTGAAATGATTTTGAATCGAGCATTGAGTTGCTCAGTCAGTTTAAATTCGAATCCCCACCTATCCGTCGGTAAGAGGATCAATTTTTAAATGTTCCTCTTCCAAGTTCCTCTGCAATGGCTAATGCCCCTTCAGAAAATTTATCAACTCCTCGCCGTTTAGAATTATTTCAGGTTCGATTTTTCTCGTCTTCGCCCATACAGCCCGATAATTCTTTAAATACCAATCTATTTGCTGTTCATGTGCAAGCATCTTCTCCAAATCAAGATCAGGCTAGTGCTTTTACTACAGCACGAGTTACAAGTTCAGCTGTCCCTCCAGCTGATATTGCAGTGCCACTTCAGGTGGTGTGTGCGACTGCATCTCCGGCAATGGCTTCAAATGCAGTCCATTCTGATACTGCTGCCTTAACTGTGCTTCCAGCATGTTTAATCGGGATCCTAAACTGTTTAAATTTGTAAATTCTAAGCGCAACAGCTTGTCTATGACTCTTACATTTTCCCTGAAGAATAAAGGATCCTTTAATGACTTAACTAGTGGTAATATTTTTGCAAATTTATTTCAATCTACTTATACTTCTTCCATTAACAATATCGCTTACCCTTATCCTTTTTCCTCCTCAAAGTCTTAATTTGCTCCTATCATTACTGAGAACAATCTAGTTGCAAAAATGAATATTTTACTATCTTCAATGCTCCTGAGCCCTAGTTGTGTATTCAGAGAATGTTGGAGCTCTTTACATCTTCCGCTCCTTAAACTTTTTAACTTATCTCTTGATTCCGCTGTTTTTCCATGTCTTTAGAAGGAATCAAATATGATCCCAATTCACAAAATTTACAGAGGAATTGCAAAGTTGTCTGCGATTCCAAAATTATTCGAAAAAATTGTAACATCAACTTTGCAGCACCTCTGTAAGTCGATATTTTCCCCTTTTCAAAATGGCATTATTAAGAGTCGGTCTACCTCCACGAATCTGCTTGAATTCACATCACTTGTGAATGATTCATTCCTAAGTAGAATCCAAACAGATGTCATTTATACTGATTTCAGTAAAGCATTTGACTCTGTACATGATGAGCTTTTAATCTTCAAGCTTCACTTCTCAAAAACAGGATTCTAATAATTCTGCTAAGATCTGAAATTTCTACACGTATATTTCTACATATGTGTTACATCGGGTTTACTGCAAGATAGTCATCTTGTTCCATTCCATTATTTTCCACATTATTTATTAATGACCTGCCATCTATTTTGTGCCAATCACGCATCCTTATGTATGCTAATGATGTGAAACTTATTCTTTCTTACAACGATCCTTCTAAATATATTTGTCTGCAAGATGACTGTAACTCCATGCATCTTTGCATCTTTAATTATTTTTGCCACAGCAATGGCTTGGCTTGAAGCGCGATACATTGACGCATCTGCTCCATCTACTATGGATCCTCGGTTCGATCAAACTGGGGCACACGGTCACATTGTTTATTATATATGGCCAGGTGATATGTTATCTTACTTTATTACTCTGTTACTTTCTATCCTTTTTTCTATTCTATTCTAAGTAGACTATACTAATGAAAGTATAGTCTACTTAAAATAGAATAGAAAAAAGGATAGAAAGTAACAGAGTAATAAAGTAAGATAACACATCACATAAACATACATAATATACAATGTGACCGTGCCCCAGTTTGATCGAACCGAGGATCCAAGCCAAGCATTTGCTTTGGCGAAACTAATTAATAAATGTAATGCAGATACCCTACATAGAACTTCATCCATTTCTACATAAAAAAAATATCAAAAATCAATCGAGTATTGATTCTGAAGATCCACAGAAATAATCAAGATTTTGAGCGGATTCTCGGTTGGTATCCGGACTTATTTTGTCTGGGCCTTCCCCAAAACTTGTGCCACAAAAGTTGGACCATAAAATTTAGTTTGTTATTTAATGCCCCCTGAAGGCTTAAATGTAAATTTGATATTAACTTAATCTTATTTTGTAATTTTTAATTTAATTTATTGTTTTAATTCTGTAAGTCTATTTTAGTCTGTAATTCCCCAAACGACTGCAATTAGTCTAATATTCCATTTTTTTTTTCCAATTATTATTTAATGTAGTGATATTTATTTATATTACTTATACTTATATGTTTATTTATATTATTTGTTATTTTTCCCAATATGTTATTTTTTTGTACCCGTCGTCTACTTTGATACTACGAACAAGAAAGTTATCCATTCAGCAATTTTTGAACCGATTATTCTTATGAGGGCTATGTGATAAACATAGTAGCCCGATCCAGCCGGTTCCAACATATGTGCTGCCTGCAATAAAAAAAGGTTTTATACCAAATTTCATGTACCTAGGACAAAAACTGAGCGACTAGTTTGCATATAAACAGACAGATAGGCGGACATGCTTATATCGATTCGTCTCGCCCTGAAAAAAAAAAAATAAATATCGACATAAAATTCAACCAACAAGCACATGTCAATATTTAATAATTTATTTTGAAAACGTCAAAATTAGAAAATTAAATTTGTTCCAGATTTTGCTGTTAAACTTAATTTTGTTAATCATGAGCCGGTTTTCTCATACTTTATTAGAACCCAGGAAGCGTTTTTCAAATATCACAAACAGCCCTTTAAATCGGCTTTTTGAAATGGTATTAATAAAGCGCGAATGCTATATAAATGATTTGTGGGAGTTAGTGGGTCACGAAAACGTTTCCACCCGCCATGATGCACGAAGTGAATTGCAACGTGCAATTGACTGGCTGCTCAAGCGAATGTTGTCATTGGATATTGTGGCCTTTAGCGAGCACTTGGGTATGCAAATTATACCTGATTCTTTCAAAATTATACGCATGCCGCAAGCTATAATTGGAGTTTTACGGCATAGTTCCCATAAGCCAACTATTCTTGTATATGGTAATCTTGATGTGGAAGAGGCGACTTTGGATGATGGATGGCTAACTGATCCATTTGTAATGGCTGAGCTAGGAAACTATTTGTATGGACGAGGGGTTGCACTTGATAAAGGGCCGCTATTGTGTTGGCTTAATGGTATTCAAGCATATCGAGATGCTGGCTTACAACTTCCTATTAACATAGTATTTCTTATCGAAAGCATGGCCCACAGCGGCAGTTTGGGCTTGCAGACAGTTCTTCAGCAACGAATTAGTTTTTTTCGGGAAGTATCTTGTGTTGTAATGGCGACAAGACGATGGCAAAACAATGTAAAACCATGTATTGTGTATGGATCAAGAGGTTTAGTATACTATCATTTGGAAGTAGAGTGCTGTAATCGGTCTTTGAGCAGTTGCGAGCATTGTGGCACCCTGTACGAGGCGCTTCCAGATCTATTTTACTTGCTTAGTTCGCTGGTTGACTGTCAAATGCATATTCTCTTTGAAGGCGCACTAGAAACATTTCAAACAGATAGAAATGTATTTCGCATTACTGAGTTTAATTATCATGAATTTGGTCAGAGTCTTGATGTCCAAGACCTTCCACACCAGGCTCAAAAACAAGCAGCATTGGCTGAAAACTGGGCAATGCCCCATTTGTCAATTCATGGTATAGATGGTGCCAATGCCGAGACTGATGTACGATTTATAATACCGCATAAAGTTACAGGAAAATTTTCAATTTCCCTGGCCCCCAATCAAAATGCTGAACAGGTTACTCACGCTTTGCAACAACATCTAGGAAATATTTGGGTAGAACGTGGTTCTCCTAACAAGATGAAGTTATGTGAAAAATTAATAATACCTTCTTGGAACGGTCGATGTGATACGCCCGAGTATAAGGCGGCATCTCGTGCCATTAATCACATATATCAAATTAACCCCAATTTCATTCGTGATGGCGGTGCTCTCTTAGCAGCCTCTCTATTTCAAAATTATTTGCATAAAAATGTACTGGTTTTGCCTATTGCAAAAAACGATTTCGGTGGCTCTCCAGTTAATGAGCGTATTAGCATTCAGAACTATATCATGGGAACCAAGCTTATGACCGCTTTTATGTGGGAATACGCACAAAAGACTACGGACCTTCCAGGAATGTGTTGAATGAATACTATTTAGATATTAACAATAGCTTACCCAATTTGAATATTATTGAAGATATCTTACATACATATGGAACTAGCAGAAAGAAATACATTTTGAACACAAAATTAAATTACTTTTCCTTCAGATTTTGTAAAATTTTCCAACTTTTATCTTTATATATAGAACACTTTTGCGTGACCTAAACGGTAATGTGTACGATGATGAAATTTAAAGTCAAGATTGATGGCATACTGAAAGTTTCCACTAAGGATGACAATTTTGATAGCAAATGTGGAAAATATGGAAATCCTGTCTTATGGAACTTTTGTATATCTTATACGCCTTATACGACTAGCTTCAAATTCATGTTCAAGCAACAGTAAAAAAATGTAATAAGATTGCATACCAGCTTTTCGGAAAATTTAGCTCTTATGTGGGAATGGTGGTCAAATTTTTATATGAAAGAAATCTTATTTCCCCTATTTCTGAGTCCCAAATAACTTCAAAGAAAGTTGCAGATTTCTAAAGCAGCACTTAATGTGGGGTAATCGGGAAATGTTGTGTGGAGAAGTCTTTTTTTTACCCGATTCATTTAAGCTCAGTTTCAGAGCTATACGTTGAAATCTAAAATTTACTTATTTCACACTTTCGGAAAATCGGCTCCCAAAGTGGATAATTTATTTATTTATTTATTACATCGACTAAGTAAAGTCAGTTTAAAATTAGAGGAATTAAAAAAAAGGAAACCCAGAAAAGAAAAGCCAATCAGACCAGGAAAGAAGGCGAAAAATATAAAAATAAAGATTGGGGAAAATAGAATGAAAATATAATAGAAAAATAGAATGAAAATAGACTAGAATAGAAGAAAGGATAGAAAGTAAGAGAGTAATAAAGTAAGATAATGACAATCCAGGAAAACACCACGGAATCGCTTGTGCAATGCATAGTCAGTTGTGTAATTAGATGGAAGTAAAGCATTATAATTTCTTGTAAGTCTACGAGGAACATGAAAGTTAAGTCGCGATAATAGAAAAGGAGCTAATGTCACGGATAATTAATTTATGAAGGTTAGTTCTACGGTTGGTTAATGAAGGGAGATCAATGAGTAAAAGCCTATCAGAGTACGGTGGAAGACGGCGATCGGGATCCCAATTTAAGCCACGAAGGGCGAAGAGGGGGAATTTTTTCTGAATGGATTCAGTACGAACTTAGTGGATTCCATATTGTGGACTCCAAACACATGAACAATATTCTAGTATGGGGCGCACTAGAGAAGTATAAAGGAGTCTGGTAACAAAGGGGTCATTGAACTCCTTGGATCAACGTTCAATGAGCCCAAGAACACCCTTGGCTTTGTTAGTTATAGAGGAGATAGGTATACGTTGTAAGGGTACATTATCAAGCGTATACGTGACTAAGTGAAGTTATTCGACTAAAAGTCATAAACAAACATTTAGAAATATTTAAATGGAACTTATTAGCCTGACACCAAAGATGCATAGAGTTACAGCCATCTTGCAGACAAATATAGTTATAAGGTTCGTAGTTGAAGTATATGTGTCAGGGTATCGCGTTTCCAAGCAAGGCATGGACGTATCGAAACTAATTAATAATTATGATACAAATACCTGATATACATCTGCATCCATTTCTAAATTAAAAAAATACTAAAATTCAATCAAGTATTTTTTCTGATGATTCATAAGAATAAATAGGATCTCGAGATTTTGAGAGTATTCACTGTTCGTGTCTAGTCTTATTTACTGATGTAATATATTCAGAATATAGAAATATCCAGGAAAACACTAATGCAAAATGAAAGCCTGACTGCAATTCCAATTAGATCTAACTTCAAGATAAGCAGATTATGAATTACAGAGTCAAATGCTTTACTGAAATGATATTGGTCATGGTAGACCGACTCTTGATAAAGTTATGCTGAAAAGGTGAAATGATCCACTTACAGAGGTTATGCAAAGTTGATGCAATAATTCGAAAACTTCGGAATAGCAGACAATTTGAAATTCCTATGTAATTCGATGGCCCAAGAGAATATGAAGAGTTTAAAGTTGTCATTTCTGAAACTAGACGGTTATTTGATAAGAGCAAATAAAGAGTTAGAGAAAGAAGTTGGGTAAGAATAAGCGATATTAATACTGGAAGAACTATATATAGACTGAAAGAAGTTTGCAAAAAGTTTAGCACTAGTTAAATCAATAAAAGAAAAAACCTAAAATCGTTGTTCAACAACATCAGACGTATTTTTATACCGTTCCGCCGTGTGATGCAATCAACTGCAATTTAATTCGCAAATATACACACAAAATTTATCAAACCTTAATCAAAGCTTATTTTTCTATACGCCCAGAAGAGGTGACAACAACAATTGCAACACTGCAAGCGAATGTGGAGAAAGCACTCTCTCTCTCCCCTGTGCTATATAATGCTCAAGCAGCACATACAAATGTGAGCCGTGCAGTGATCAGTGTGTCACCCGAACCATACCAACAGATTGCTGATAACAACAATGACCAGTACAATGCCCTCGCCTACAACTGTGTTCGCTTTAACGACAATAACAAC
Source organism: Drosophila repletoides (assembly GCA_018150835.1). Classification (NCBI taxonomy): domain Eukaryota; kingdom Metazoa; phylum Arthropoda; class Insecta; order Diptera; family Drosophilidae; genus Drosophila; species Drosophila repletoides. The sequence goes on from JAECWQ010000236.1 coordinate 442,179, forward strand.
ACACTGGGTTCGATCGGTATGTGCAAATAAAAATAAAATTAAGCCCCCAAGCAACAAAGAAAACTACCGCACGCAAAATAATAATAAAATTTGAAACACTGTGCTAAATAGGGCGTTGATGAACAATAGATTTCAACAAACACAAATTCTGAGTTCTCTATAAAAAGGGGTAAAATAAATGAAACAAAAATAAAGTCAATGTCGAACAAGACTACCGATCTGTGGCTAAATACCTCGACAGTGAAAAAATGAATCACTATAGTATAGTGGTTATCAAAGGAATCGAACCAATATGTCAAGTCAAGGAGATAATAGATAGATAATCTACAAGCTCGCGTATCTACTGCATCGAAGAATCACCGTTGAGGTGACTGGACCCGTGCAGTGCACAAATTGCCAGGGATACGGTCATACTACTTATTGCACCCTACGCCCCGCTTGCGCTGCCTAAACTCTGCCAACTGTCAACTCTGTGGGGGTAATCATACAGCCATCTATAGAGGATGCTCTGTTTATAAGGACTTAAAAAGTCGTTTAAATCAGCGACAAACTGCATCTCGAAACCCAGGCATCCGACCAAACTTGTCTTAAATTGCTTTCCAATATACCTCTGAAAATCCAGCCCATTGTCTAGTGGAACTGAATCAATGCTGGCAACTTTAACAAATACAATGGTAGCAATACAACAAACGATGCAGGAAATCATACGCCATCAAAATCTCCTCCTAATCAAGTAGAATTCTGCTTAAATGGCTCTTAATATATCTTTCTGAAATGCGAATGACATTTTACAGCACAAATACGAACTCTCGCAGTTTCTTAAACACTATAACATCGACTCCATTGACGCCAAGCAAAAATTATTTTCTCCTCAAGGGCTATAGCTCTTATGCGACAAATCATCCCGATCGTAAGGCTCATGGAGGCAGTGGCATTCTAATCAAGCGTCTCATTAAGCATTACTCGTTGCCATCATTTGAAACAATTTATCTACAGGCAACATCAATTCTAATCGAAACTCAAAGCAGCTTCTTAAACATAGCTACTTACTTACTACTTCTTACTTCACCTCAATGTACACCCACAGTTTTCTAAATGCCCACAGTTCCTCATTTCTAGCAAAACAGAATGGCATAAGTATAGGAAATATGTAAGTTCCCATATTGATGACTACCCAAACATTGGCTGTAATGATGAAATAGGTAAATTAGTTGAAATATTAACTTCTGTAATGTTTCTGGCTGCAAAACACTCCACTCCAATAATAAGGCTAATAAACTTTGCAACAGGGTTAAAAATAGCCAATCGTTTCCTACTTAAAGCCCTAGAAGATGAACGAAACTTAACTCAAAAACAGTATGTGGAGCAACTCTCCTCTAAAAAAGCTAAGACAGGCGTATGTCCACCAATTAAAAAGAAGTTACACGGATTCATTAAGGAACAAGTCAAAAACCAAAAAAAAAAAAAAAAAACACCGGGCCACGAACTCATCTCCACTAAAATGATCATAGAATTCCTGAGCTCTGCAGTATATTTTCTCACCATAATATTCATCTAAATGATGAAATGGGGTTATTGTCCCCAACAATGGAGAAAATCAATCATCACAATGATCCATAAAGCAGGAAAGGACAAGTCAGAGCCAAAGATATTTAAAAAACTGCTCCTGAATTGCATCAAACAACATTTACACATAAACAGTGCTATCCCACTGCTCCAATTTGGATTCCGCGAAAAGCATGGAACCATTGAACAAGTAAAGCGGATAACTTCTGAGATACGTAATGCATTTGAACGGCGAGAGTATTACTCCGCTGTTTTTCTGGATGTCGCTTTCGACCGCGTTAGGCTGGATGGCTTGATCCTCAAAACCCACAAGTTGCTCCCACGAAACATCCATAAAATATTGGAATCATACCTTTTGCAAAGAAGTTTTGCTGTAAGCTGCAAAGATTTCATCTCTGAATTTCATCCAATTGAGGCTGGTGTACCTCAGGGTAGCGTACTTGGGCCAACACTGTACATTATCTACACAGCAGATATACCGAAAAATAGTCTTACAGAAACATCGTCATTTGCTGATGACACTGCATTCCTAAGTCGCTCCAAGTGCCCAACAAGAGCAACGAAGCAGCTAAAAAATCATCTGGGAGCCTTAGAAAAGTGGCTAGTAGTCTGGCGCATACATGTTAATGAGCAAAAGTGCAAACATGTCAACTTTACCCTAAATAGGCAAACTTGCCCTGCTTTGTCTCTAAACAATATCAGCATTCCACAAACCGCTTTTAACATAGTTTCTTGTCCTCCTAGTAAAAGATAGTACTCTACATTGGCAACTAAAGCTGGAGAACAAAGTCCTCTTATAAAAAGCAGTCCTCAAACCAATTTGAACATATGGCTCCGAGCTATGGGGTAACGCTTGCGATAGTAACCTCGAATCCAGACAGCTCAATTAAAAATATTGAGAACTATCACCGGGGCACCTTGGTATATACGGAATGAAAATACCCATAAAGACCTTAATGTTGAAAATATTAAAGCCGAAATTAAAAAGGTGAAAACCAAGTATCAGGTAAAACTTCAGTTCCATCCAAATAGATTTGCGCAGTCTCTAACAAGGCAGGTTGGCCATACACGACTTCGGCGAAGAGACCTCCCCACCCAGCAGTAATAGTTAGGGCAGTATTTTAAGAAATTAATTGTAACCAATAACCAAATACTATAGATTATAGATATATGTATAAAGAAGATCCGATAAATAAAAAAATACCGCCTTAAAGATATTTTTTGTAAATATAAACATGAAATAAATATAATAACATTTAATTAAACAATGATTCAGTTTATAGATACACATGCAAAAATTTTAAAATTTTCTCGCCAATTCCAGAGAGGCAATAAGGCTGGGCAAAGAGCCAGGGTAGCTGCTTTGGCAATCCCTGCCACCACTCGGCACCATCGATGAAGGGATGCCGCCCCAGGAGCAGATTCTACCGCAGTCACCGCCAAGATGGCATGATCCGTCAGCCTTCCCAAAACCAGAAGTAATTGTGAATTCATCGGACTAGGAGGAGGGGCAGATACACCACCTAAGCCGCGTCCGTTGGTCCGCCCATCCCGCCAGCCGCAACAGCGGCACCGACGATGGCAACATTAGCGGCAGTGACAGCAAGGCCAGTTGCAACAGCAGCGACGGAAGCAGCAGCAGCATCAACAAGAGAGGCAACGACGGCAATGTCAGCCGCAACAGCAGTGACGGAAGTAGTACCAGCAACGCCGGTAGTACCGACGGCAACGCCAGCAAAAGCTGGAACCAAACGGCTGGCCTTCCATAGGCAAATTTGGCGCGACAAACAAAAATGATGCAGAGGCAAGTGTCATGTCCCCCACTGACTAGTCGGCAGCTAAATTGGATAAAAATTAACGGGGAATTCAGAGCATACGTAATATAGGAGTCAAGCAGGTTCGAATTTAACACACAACTAAGAGCATATCATAGGGATCAGTTGTCATCAAGAGGAGCATGGGAAAAACTAAAAAACCATAAAATATTAGTAAAATTGTTAAATTTTGATTAACAAATCAAACGTACCATAACAGATGAGAATATGTGGTGCCAGGCGATAACTAGCGCACGATCAATAGTACAAACAAAATGAAATATTGCACACGAATTCAAATAAGTATTTAAATTTAACCAAAAAAAAAAAAAAGATTTGTTCACGCCACTATACCATTCCATAACGGTGTTATATGGCCAAGCAGGGGCTATTAAAGTTCAACTGCAGCACTGAAAGGGATCATAAGTTCCAGTGCAAAGTGCGGTAATTATATTCGAGTGCGAGTTCTTGATAGTTAAAGTGTCAATCGATAACGTCAAGGATACAGCAAGGATACGAGGACACAACAAGGATACTACAAGGATTTATTCAGGACACTTCAAGAATAATTCGAGGATACCACCAGGACTCAAATGCAAGGACACTAAGCAAGAAACATAGTATCAGTAATTGGATGGTGAGATCTAAGCTACAAATAAGGTAATAAAAATTGCACGATATCCAAGTCTGCAAGACCGGCAAAGCTTAAAGTGTTTTCCTGAAGCGCTAAGTCTTGGTGAAAACTTGAGCATCCCACTAGATTATAGGAGGGTAGTGGCGTATGATTTGAGAAGTGTATCCGGTGTACAACCTTAGCAAATCGGCAGGTGACAGCATAGCGACCACTGAAGACTTCAAACGAATTATCCCAATCCCGATCCTGCGGATCTACTGCGGCTACGTATAAATTAAACCCACAGCGAAAACAAGGCGACGCACAACGAGTAGTGGGAGATCACAGTGCGGAGGATAGCCATTATCATTAAAAAAAAAAAAACTAAATATGAGCGAAACAAATTGTGAAGTTGCCTTAAGTACCAATTGTATTTAGAGGAGAATCTGGGAGAATAAATCAATTTGATAACACGAATTTTAAGTCGCCTGAGCATTAGCCAGCTGGAAAATAGGTTCGTTACAATGCCCACAGCCGCATCAGAAGCATAGTGCATACCAAGTGCATTGCGATAAATTGCGCCGAGCTGCATAGCGATGTAATACGTCGATGGGTGCGTCGGTACATAGTCCAGCACAGGCTCATTTTAAAGCTAAATATGTCCAAAACTGGGAGGAGCCATAGTAACAGGAAACCGAGAAATCAGCAATCAGAAATAGTGATGAGATGAGATGAGCAGAGACTAGAAGAGTTTGATGAAACGGAAGCAGGTTGAAGCTGATACCAAGTGACACGTCATCTATCCTCAAAAGTAAACTGATGGTCAAAATATTGTCAGCTCTAAACCAACCTCACTACTGTTTCTTTCAAGTGAATTTATAGTCTAGACAGTTCGCCGAAAAGCAATTGGCTTTTGGGCCATACTGCATCATCTCACCCGGATTCGGGGGACTCAAACAGGTACTTGCACTGTTCTGTGTGACTTCACTTTGGAAACCACATATTGTCTTGCAAAAAATTTTTTAGGGAATAATAGATAATATTTCTTTTTGTCACGAGACTGTCGTTGTATGTTGGTACTTACTTTTGTAGTAGTTTTTACAGCATTCTGACAACTAAAAATTGTGTACAAACTTTGGCTATGTTAGAGATTTCTTTAGGATTATTCCCCAACTTGTTTTATTATAATTTTTATTATCTCACAAATAAAGTGTAAAATGATAGAAACTAGAAAAAGCATTGTATTATCGTTCGCGTCTTTGCATCTCTTCGATATGGATAGCTCTAATCGACTGTATGTATGTATGTATCTCAAAGCAGAGATCAATCCATTTACTTTGTGATTTTAAGTGCGGATGCATCTAAAAGTGAGCTAACTAAATAATATTAATCATCTAAAAATTTCGAAAAGTGAATATGATATATTTAATAAATTTCGATAGTTTCTGTTCCTAATCATTGGGCATTTGCTAAAATTTAAATCATACTATAATTCCGCATATGATAATTTAAATTTCTATAAAAATATGCATTTATTTCATTTAAAAAATTAGAACATTGCTTTTTATACAAATAGAACATTTTTTTTTATTATTAGACCCCTAGGCTATAAGTACTTTTTAAACTTTAGGTTGAATTGTAAGAAGATCTTTGTTGATTTTGTTACCACGATTGTCCATTAAATTTTAAAATATATTCCAAAATATTGTATACATATTTTCCACTTTCTCATATTTACTGAATGTATTTTTAACTATCTAACGGAACAAAAGGTCAACAGGTTCCAAAACAGTTAAATGCTTGTGAAAAAAAATAGTCAAAGGAAATTCGCAAAATCTTTTAATTTTACAATTATTTTAGTTGTATTATACTTAATAGTAAAATAGTAAATTGCGCTTCAAAACTCAAAAAATATTTGAATTTCAAAATTTCTAGTCACATGAAACACTTATTATACAAGAAGATAAATGAATTAGATTTTTTTGTATATTCATTAGCTTAAAGTTCTAGTTTAACGCTACCAATAGAATGTGAGCATCGCATTTAGCATAGGGGATGCTCTGAAAACTGATTCCTGAATTCAGTGTGAACTGTGACTATATTGATGTGCAAGAAACGTTTAATTTATGCAAATAAATCTTGTTTATGAAATGCAAACTAAGATAATCCGAATACGATTACCTATCTTGAATGCCATGATGACTGATTGCATCACAAGGTATGTATGAAATAAGCTGGAACGAATGATTGTATAGACTGCAACAGCCATTTTTTTAAGTTCTCTTAATTGTATATTTAACAGCAAAAAAAAAAAAAAAATACAATGGTCTATGTCGTACTGACATAAAAAATCGTAGAATAAAATTAATTTATTATAATTAAAGACCGAGAGAGACTTTGTGGAGTGTGCACTAAGTGAATATTAATTTTTTGTGGACTAAATGATATACATATATATGCCGCATCAATTTGAATAACTATGATATTTTTATTTTGACGCAACAAGCAGAAATTTTAATATTTTTGTGTACACATATAATAAGAATTATTTAATAATAACAATATAAATAATAATTCGGTACTCTTAAAATAATAAAAATGATACTCTGGTCCTTCTTGCATCGCCTTTGGCTCTTCGAGCCATTCCATAATGTCACATGCTTCCTTCACTGCTACTTGTTGTTCCTTTGGAATCACCCATTCCACCAGCAACATTATCCTCGCCGCGAACTGAGCCCGACGTTAGTCCTCCGGTGATTCCAGTTAAATTTAATTTGTACTATTTGGAATATATAAAATAATTGGAAGCACTCCTTTACTTTTATTTTTTTATTTTATTAAAAACATAAAACTACTAAAATAAAAACAACTCTAATATTTCAATATTAAAGATAATTTTCTATTATAATTTACATTTTGTATCTGTAAAAAATAAAAGCGAAACGATGTAGCAAATATAATAATAATTAGAGTCATGCATTAAGTTTGTATATATTAATCTTTAGATAATAATTAAAAAGAGTCAAAAGTTGTCTTTATCCAGTTCATTAATTATATTTGTATAGTTGTCTCTCAGTTTTATATGAAACTTGGCTAAACATTTTTAAGCAGTTTGGTTATCTTAATATTATAAATATATTTCTAATTTGAACAAAAAATTATTACTTCTAAGACCGTGCATCTTTATTATACTGCTACCATAGGAACTACAGAACAATATTAAAATTGTAGTAGTAGTACCAAAAAAAATGTTTATACTCCGTTAAAAATAAAAAAAAAAATCTTGCAAAGTTAAGTATATATATTCTTGCTCTGGATCAACAGCGTGTACGATGACTTAGAAAACCTTAAGTTACTAACTAAATTAAGTGGATAATGGCAAAGCCGTGCAACGTAAAAGTCTTTTACTAAAATTTCAGTGGAATGTGAGATAAAATAGATAGCAGTAATAAATAATGTGTAGAATAATTGTCCAAGATGACTTGTGGCACACAGGAAGTCACAAATACGGGCTCAGAAATTTTAGAGTTTAACAAAACTCTTTAAGACTTGTTCGTTAAATAAGAGGAAATCTAAGTCAGAAGAGTACGAGGGGAATCCAATTCTTTGTTTGCATTCTACTTAGCAATGAATCATTCATCAATGATGTGAATTCAAGCAGATGGTAGACCGACACTTAATAAAGCCTTTCTTAGAAGGAAAGACACGGAAAAACTGCGGAATCAAGACAAAAGTTAAAAATGTAATGGAAACCTCAGCGAGCTCCAACATTCTCTGAATATGCAAGTAATATGCTGGGCCGAGAATATGGTGATTTTAAAGTTTTCATTTCTGAAACTAGATCGTTATCACTTATGATGAAGCACAGAAATTTAGCGAAATAAATTGGGCAAGGATAAGTGGTATTGGGAATGGAAGAAGTATCAATAGACAAAGACGAAAGAGTAGCACTAGTTGCATTCTTCAGGGAACATGAAGGAGGCATAGACGAGTTATTGCGCTTAGAATTTGTGAATTTGTAAAAAAGTTTAGTCAAGCTGATTTTTTTCCAGCGAATCAGATACTCATTATAGCATTGAGAGACAAGAAGAAGGAAGTTAAATTTAGCAATCGAATATTTAGAAAAGTAGAGATTAGAGCCAGAGAGTTGCAATTTTTTAAGACGAGTGAGGTTTAGATGATGTAGGCAATATAACACTATTCAGAATACAAAAAAAAAAGAAGTGAATTAACAGTATCATAGAAGTAAGTTGGATCAAAATTGATATAAACAGAATTGTATAGAATAGATTGATCAGTTAAAAAAAGAAGTTGATTGAGCATGGAAAAATTTGAATGAATATGAAAATATATAGAAAAATTTCTACGATAGGATGACAGTATTTGTAAGGCAATATTAATGGACAAGATCTTGACAGAGTGGTACTTGTTCAAACTTTCAGAAAAATATAAGATAAAATAAATCAAAAAGGGAATTAAAAAAGTCATTTTGTGCAGAAGACCCAAGAAATTAGAGTTGAAGTGAATATTTGGCAAATTGAAATCGCTTAACATGAAAAACATGTATTTATTACGAACAATTGTTGATAAATGTATATTTTATTTATATATTTATATTATATATAGCTTGAAGTTTGACAGGAAATGGTCGAGCTCGTTATGTTAGAATGAACTCATGAAAAATTATTTGTGGAGGACAGAAATTTGGATCACAAATGAATGAGAAACTATCTGAAGGAACGGTAACATTGAAGTAAGCTATTTCCTGGGTTAAGAGTAATTAAATTTAGATTCATTGCCTAAAAAGTTGCTTGCAATACATGCAGCAAAAGCTTCGGATGTAGTATCAGCTGAAAGTCTAGATACAACATTTTTTTTACGCGATGCGACAAAAATAAGCATAGAAGTCAGGGCAGTGTGAAGACTCTGAACAGATGCCGAAGCGGGAAGCACGGCTTATCCTGCTTACCGAATTTGAAACCGCAACAGGAGCTGGAGTTGGAGTCTCTGCCGGAGCTGGAGGCATAGGTGGACTTGTAGCCTGTGCGATAGTTGATAGTCGATAGCTTGAGCTTGATTTTGGAAAGATGCTGGAACATGATCAACAAATTAATTAATATTATGAGAATTATTGTGGTGTTCAAGTATGATCGACTGACGGTGAAAGAAAAGGCGAGACAAATCGAACCGGAGATAATTCTTTACGGCCAAGGGTTGATAAGTTTTCTGAAGGGAGATTAGCCTTTGCAGAGAAAGATGGAACAGGAACATTTTAAAAATGATCCCCTAATCGACGATTTGGTGGGGACTCTAAATTGAATTCACTGAGCAACTCAATACTAGTGTCAAAATCACTCGATAGAAGCATGAAAAATTTATGCACTTTAAGGAATTGATTTCTCACAGAAATGCAATGACATGCAATTGCATTTGGGACAAGACTATTTCAGGCCGGCACAAACTTTTTTGGAATTGTCTCTTTCCAATATCAATATCAATATCACGCCCAGTTAGACCGCACATTTGCCATGCAACATGTTGTCACGCAACCAGCAGTTAACAAACCTTGTTTGGTGACATCACTTGCTGGGCCATACTTGCATCAAAACATTATAAAAGTATGAAGGAAAAAAGGAAATGTTTCTATATTTTTAGTAAGGACAATATATGGGTATTGTTATTAGTTAGTTAGTTAGTTAGTTAGAAGCAAAAATTAAACTAACAATACTCGAGCAGTGAAACAGAGCAACAACAATTTGACCGGGTGAGCGGTGCACTAGTGAACAACCGTTCTAAAGGAAATAAGAAGTAAAGTTTTTGAAAGAATATATAAAGCTTTTGAGAATAACTGCACAGTTGATAAACTATGTTTTCAATAACTAGTAAGGAAAGGCTATCTCCATGCGTTTACAAATCACACTTTTCCATATAACTTGTAAATTTAGTTAAGATACCTTGAGAATCAAAAAAGTTTCCCATACAACAACTTTTGAACTTAAATTGCTAATACATCCTAATTTAGAGAACAGCAAAATTTGGAATCGATGGATTTTGGATCATAAAGATTTCGAAGATTATGTTTATGCTTTCCCATTCTGAAAAATAAATACGATAATGAGGCAATTGATTGGGCAGTGAATTTGTCAGTACTTGCCTTAAAGGTAGAGATTTTTGATTTTATTGGAAGCGGAGTGCCTTTGCCTATGTTATCTTCCTAAGAATTCGTGGCCATTGCGAGTTCAAAGCAAACAAAATGTAGCAGGATTCCACCGATGTAAGCAAAAGAGCTCAACTAACATGTCCAACTCGCTGCAAAAAGCGATTAAAAGAGCTTTGTCAGGTAAACAAAGTAAACTGTAGGACTGACCACTAGCAATAGACGTCGTAAGACTATCGGTCCCCTACAAGGATTACTGTTGAAGTTGTCCTTCGTAGGATACGCCATAAAATATACTAGGCATATTTGGTTTTATGCCTTTGCATTTCAAATCCTCAAAAAAGGTCAAGAACTAGCCTTTCACGTTATGACCCCCAGCAGACGGGCTTAAGATAAGACGCCATAAATCCGGCGCATTATGAAAACTAAATATTTTCCTGATTTTTGATGCGTAAATAAGAAAATCATTTTTTTATTTTAAAAGTTTAGGTTCTAGAGGGTTATAAGTGAGTTCAATCAGATGATAATACAACGGAATCAAAATAAAAAGTGCTTTACCAGCATGCTTTATCTAATTAAGTCATAAGTTTTAGAAATGTGTTTTTTTTTCTCCACAGTATCGATAACATTTTTTAATTGGTGTTAGTAAAAATGAAGGATACATAATTAATAATCTAAATAAAATTAATAAATTATCATTATGAAAGAGCATTCCAAAAATTTTATTAGATGTAAGGAACTCTCAAAATAATTTTTAATTTACCTTGTTTGCGCATTCAAAACATTTTGAAACTACTTTGTTTATAACATTCATAAGATTTTTTGTTTCTCTTATAACATGATCAACCTTAACAAAAGTCGCAGCTTTTCCGACTGTATGATCTTTCACTGTAAATTGAAGTGCTTGGACAAAAGTAGGTACTCTGTCCAAGATACTTAGAAGGTCCTTCTTGTTATCACTTGCTGGTACCTGAAAGAGAAAACATTTTAACATTTTTTTCGGGCAAGCTTGGACATTCAGATGTTTTTTTTTTTTTTCGATGTAACGCTGTTATGATTTAAAAAATCTAAAAATAAGTAAGAGTATTCAAGTCGGAACTAATACTGTTCGACTAAGCCTGCAAGCAGTTTAATTTAATGTTAAATAAGCCTTTAAATTTGTTTGCATGTGTAACTTCGATTTTTTTTTTTTTACTTTCGCCACCTGCGTCTGCTGCTGCTGCTCAGAAGAAATTTGTCCATCGTTTGCATCGGCTCGCTTTTCTTTCTTACTTTATTCAGCTTATTAAATAGCATTAAATCGAAATTTAATACAAATACTCAAAAAACAGAATTTATGAATCATCATAAATCGCCGATTTATAATGTAAATAATAGTGCTAAACTGCAGAAATTTACAGCTGACAAAAAAGCTTGTCAGCTCAACAATCATTACGCAAAAAGTTTTTAAGAATTGGCTTTTCCAGAGCATTTTATGATATTTAAATATATATAATATACTCTAATATATGGAACATTTATATTTATTGGATTTATATTTTGAATAGATGAGCCAATGAAAAGCTATGAGGAAACCTAGGTGGAAACTTTCGAAGAGTATCTCGAAGATATTTTGACGGGTACATCATAGCGAAAAAGAAATTAAATTGCGTTACCTGCGATGTCCAAAATGGAGTTCTTAAAAAGACACCCTTTCCAAAACCTAATTTTCGCAAAAAATTTTAGCGAAAATATTAAAAAATGTTTCGGACCTGTTCTTCGAAATATATAACATTCACTACAACATTTTCGCTAAATATTTCGAAAAGTGCCCTTACCAAATAAATATTGGCAAAATGATTGTTAGCGAGTGCAATAAGAAAAACAAGTCTTACGCTTGCCGATTGGGTTGCAGAAGATAATAATTGCTGCAACCACAAGAAGGCAATTCTACAAAAACTAATCATAATACTTTTACGGAAAAAATCCACATAGCACTTAAAGGAGTGTCTAAATAACAAAATAAGTAGTAAAAAACATGAACCTGCAAAAAATAAATAAAAATACTACTGCAACAATATGTCGGATGAGGCTGGATCGGACAACTATATCATATAGCTCCCATAGGAACAATAGGTTTAAAAGCTGTTGTAAGGAAAACTTTTTTGATTTTCAAAGTATCTTAATGAAATTAATAAGTTATATTTAAAAGTGTAATTTCTAAACGTATACCAAAAATCATCGAACCACTACATCAAATAGCTTCCATATGGTCAAAAGTTGTTATATAGAAAACCTTTTCGTTTCTCAAGCTATTTTGACTAAATTTACAAGTTATATTCGAAATGCACACCTATCATTAAGATCGAATATTTATATCATATATCTCTGCAAAGGGCGCGCGCCGATGGTAGTGTTTCCCTACAAGTTTTTTATTTACTTTGATTGAGGTTTGATAACTTTTCATGGGCAGCACAAGCATAAGTACTTATGCATATCCTGAGCGCCTTTTCACGAATTAATTTATGGTTAATTGCAAGCGGTATATGTTGCTGAAAGATGATATATATATAGAAATATATATATGATACTTTAGAATTAAAATTTTATATACCTGGTATGAAAAATGCCGGAGAACTTTATAAAGACGGTTTGCTTCTTCTGCAAAGTATTCTGCTTGGGTGAACAAATCCTGTGTCGTTCTTAGAGAACCATTTCCTTTTGTAAATTGATACATTAAAAAAGCCATTGCAGACATATTCTTAGCTCTTTTTAAAATGTCGTTATCATCTGACAAGTCTTCTGTCCATTTTGATTGAAATGCACCAGTTTCTCCATTATTTTTACTTTCTATTCCTGAATATTCTACAATATCTCCATCATCTGTGGCAGGTACGAATGATTTTGATGATTTCATCGTATTTTCACTTTTCTAAAAAGTAGTAGCAAATATTAAATGTGATTATATACATTTTTTAGCAGACTTACCTCTATTTGACTGTCTACATCAGTTTTTGGTGTATCAACAGACATAAGGATCTTCTTAGCAGTCATTGATATCTCGTTTATCAACCAGCTCCACATTTCCAAAAATGATTCAAAATTGTCATTTGCAGCGCTGCTATTTGTATATTTCCATAGAATTTTAGCTGCAATAAATACTTGGGGCCCGTAGATTCTTAAATTAATCGCCAAACATTTTGCATGAACTTGAAGTCTTTCCGTGGGTGCTATATGCTGTAATAATTTGCAAATATCAAAAATGTGATCACAGCAGTCGTGGAACTTAGCAGAACACTGGTTAAGATTCTCAAGATCATGAGACACTGCTAAAATATGAAATGATTTTGCGATTTTAGTGCACAATTTAAGCGATTCATTTAAATCAGCAATTTGGCTGGACACAGAAATAACTAGTTCTTTACATAATTCCTCCAGACTACTCATCATGCTCATTTCAGGCTCTCTGCCTTGAACTCTTACACCTAAGTTATCATGCTGATCTTTCATTAAATGATTTAGGTACGAATTAAATTCATGTTTGCAGTTGTCGCAATAAGACAGAATATTTTTACGATGGTCATGACTAATATATGGCGAGTCTGTAAAGTCGTGGGCTTTCTCAAACAATTTATCGAATGCAAAAGACAATTCCTCTCTTAAATCCAAGTTTTCGTAAAGCATGTGTTTCTTGTAATTTATATTCTTAGTTATGTGGCTACCGGGAATTGGAGCTAAATTCTTTTCTTTGTGGTAAATATCACTATTCCAATGTTCTTCATCAAATATGGAGTGAAAGGCATCTGCGTTATTATTACCCTCATTATTACTATTACAATCGTAATGAACTGTTTGAATTTTGTATTTCTTTATAAGGTCTATAATACGCTTTATTGTCGTGTATATACTTTCATTTTCATAATTCGAATAATATCGAGCATTACGAAATGCCATGTGCTTCGTAGAATCAAATATACTATCTTTTATTACAAAATGTATTAAGTCCATTGCACGTCTGATTTGACAAAATACGGTGTCCCGATTTTCCTTGACTATAACACAATCACTATGAATTAAACTGTTTTTTGATGATGTCAATAAAATTGATATGGATTTTTCCAGAATCTGACGTGCTGAATACATTTGAGCTCGCCGGCGCTCCTCTTTAAATGAGTTTCGATGGTGTCCAGTTAGGTAAGCTAATTCAATCATTTCTGTTCCAAATACAGAAAACGCTCGAACAAATTCGGTGAAGTTCATTACAGATTCAAGTTTTTCCAAGCATTCAGACGCTCGTTTTTTTGCAGTTAATAGTTTTTTTACCACAATAATATCAACAAGCAAGAGTATTCTTGTTATAGACGAAAGAAGAGATCGTGCTGCCAATACAATTGCATCATAATCTTTTAATGGTTCGATTTGATGCCGTAGCTTTATTCCACTTAAAGGCGACAGATCACATAGTTGCTCGATAGACTTTCCTGAAAATAGACAACAATGCAAACAGTTTAATTCGTTGCTAATTTGTTAGCATAACGTATCTTTATATATATAATGCAATGTTCTGACTGATTCATCACCGCACAGCCCAAAAGGTATATACGAAAATGATATTTGGACACAAGATTTATGGTATACTGCAAGTTTCCACCGAGAAGGGATTTTGGAAAATTCGAGCATCAAGTGGGGGAAAATGGGGAAAAACAGTTGTATGAAACTCTTGTGTTCCTTATCTGACCAAGGTCAAATTCATTTTCAAAGTTCTACTTTAAAATTTAAGGTACACATGTTTCCCCCCAATGTTAGAACTCAAAGGTTGTATGGAAAAAAGTTTAATTTTAACCCAATCAATTGTTCCAATTGGAGCTATATGATATAGTTGTCCGTTCCGGCCGGTTCCGACATACATGCCTTCAGTAAAAAGAAAGGCTCAATACCAAATTTTATTCACATAGCTCAAAGACTGAGACTAGTTTGCATATAAACAGACAGACAGACAGAAGGATAGACCTACATTTCTATATCGTCTCGTCGTCTACATAGACTTGTCGTCCTGATCAATAATATATAGGTATACTTTGTGGGGTCGGAGATGGCAAATTCGGATTTCCTTGGGATCGATTACCTTTTGGGTGCATCTGCATTGGGGGTGTGGTAATGTGTGCTGTTAATTTATTTATTGGAAAATTTCCCCCAAAGGTCAAAAAGAGGGGCTAATCCTAACTAATTAATTCTTCCATAATTAAGTTCACAATTCATTTTAACAGCTAAATATTAAAACCTTAAAAATACGTGTTTCTGATTTTTTGGATAATTCAACCCCATAGCTGGAAAATTAGGGGTTAAGAAAGAATTGGGTAGTTCTAAATTTTATTCATATGACCTTAGAAGCTTAATAAATACATATGCATATTTAGGTCGGCAAATGGGGATCAAAGATAAATGAAGACACGAAAATAGTGGTCTAAAATTAATGGCTCAAATTCTTATTTACATCTCAGCATTCATCTGCTTGAATTCACATCATTGGTGAATGATGCATTCCTAAGTAGAATCCAAACAGATTTCATTTATACTGATTTCAGCATTTGACTCTGAAAATCATGATCTTGATCGAACTGGATTCCGCCCCACACTTCTGACCTCGATTTCCTCTTCTATAAAAAACACGACTCAAAAAGTTCTGTCAAGATCCGCAATTTCTAAACCCGTATTTGTTACATCGGATGATCTTGGTCCATTATTTTTCACATTATTTATTAATGACCTGCCATCTATCTTGTCCCATTCACGCATCCTTATGTATACTGATGATGTGAAACTTATTTTTTCTTACAAGGAACCTTCTAATTATATTTGTCTGCAAGATGACTGTAACTCCATGCACCTTTGGTGTCAGGCCAATAAGCTCCATTTAAATATTTCTAAAGGTTTATTTATGACTTTAAGTCGAATTACTTCGCACTTAGTCACGTATACGCTTGATAATGTAATGTACCCTTGCAAAGTATACCGACTGTGGAAGACCTTGCTGTACTTCTTGATGGCAAACTTAGTTTCATTCTTCAATCTGCTTTATAACTAACAAAGCCAAGAGTGTTACCAAACTTCTTTATACTTCTCTAGTGCGCCCCATACTAGAATATTGTTCATGTGTTTGGAGTCTACAATATGGAATCCATCAAGTTCGTATTAAATCCATTCAAGCAATTCCTCCCCTTTGCCCTTTGTGGCTTACACTGGGATCCCAATCGCCGTCGTCCACTGTACTCTGATAGGCTGTTAATCATTTATAATAATAATAATTAACTACATCTTATCATTTTCATTTTTTTGAGAATACGCCCCAAAGTTGGAAAGCCCTCTCGGACAAGCAAATAATCGCTTGGCAGAACTTCTGCTCAGAAATACAAACTATTTGTGAAGTTTTACGACTACGTAAAGTACTATATAAAAGTAACCCCTCTTTGGTCAGAATCCGGTAACGAATCCATTAGTATCTTCTTTCCCAGTTACTTTCCACCCCTGTAAGTGATTATCATTCCGGGAGATCTCTTTCAATATCGATTGGGCAATAAATAGTTTTAAGCCCTATATATCGACAAGTCTAGACCAAATAATGCCAATAATGACCAATGCAAAAACCTGTCTTCAATCTATTTTCAAGAAAACACTTAAAATAGAGCAGACTCCAACTCGCCTGGTTGGAATCAAAAATCGTTATAACTCCTAAGGGAGGTAATTCATCCCACACCACAGTTAAAGATTTTAGACACAAGTCTTTCATCCTTCCTATTTAAAACATTAGAGTCTAGTCTCAATTAAATAATTAAATATCAATTATCCGGCTGTTATGTAATGGTGACAGGAAAATACCATCAAACTCTTTTTGACCTAGGGCAACTAAACTTAAGTTTCTTTCAAATTGGGCCTTCATAATCGGATTAAACGTAATTCCGACCAAAACGGAAACCGTGCCAATGCTATTTAATCAAATCGTTGGTAATAAAGCCATAGTATAAGGACTAGTTGTATACAGAGGAATGAAATGGAAAGAAAGGAAGGGAAACACAACATTCCTCAAATCTCTAGAATCTATATCGTCAATCTCGATAACTGGGAAAAGCTGCCGTTTACCTTTTTACTAGATAGCCCAGCAATTCTAGATCAGCCTAATTAGGGTATTACACCACCCTCCTTCCATATAACGACAATGTAGGTATACGTTTAGCCACCTGGAAACTACTGATTATTAACAATTCCAGAAACGGCAAACATAGCCACTTGGCAACGTCTATGTTTACCGTTTCTGAAATTGTTAATACACGCTGCAAGATTCTTAGCATTGACACACTCTTCTTCAAAATAATAGAAAAATTCATAGAACAAAATGAAAACAGAAAAAACGAATACATAAAACGTTATACCCAACAAACACTAATTCCAGGAATATCCCCTACTAAATACTTTACAACCCCATTCAACATACCACTTCTCCTGAACTTCCCCTGTAAATACACCGCCCCTATACATAACACGAGGAAACTATATAATTAAACTAGGTTTTCACTCATCATGAGCTTTTTCTAAGTCATATAAACACAATGTACCTTTAACCAAACTATAACAGAAAAGACTAATTTAAAAAAGAAATTAATGATAATGTCTAAACAAGCGTAAGGCAAAATACATATTATATTTAAGAACACTTGACATTGTCCACCAAGGATATAATACATCTAGGTAACAAATGTAACACATAAAAACTAAATAATATAATTGAAATGAAATTAATTATTAACAATTGCATAAACGGCAAACATAGAGGTTTCCAAGTGGGTCTACACGCTGCAAGACTTTTAGTACCACATAATGATTTCTCCAGAAGCTAACAGAGCCACAAGCTACTACTACTAAATAGAAAACTGAAGAAATTAATGCACTGAAGTATGTAACATATGCTTATAAATTAGCAATATATTATAAAGTCATATCCTCAGACCTTTTCAAGGCTGGGTAAGTACTATAAGCCATAACTTGCAAAGAATATTATAATTTTGTCATGAAATGTTTAAAGCATTGAAAAAGTCATCTCTGACCAACATAAGCATAACATATTATAAAGTTGATATACCCATGTCCGTCTGTTTATATGGAAACCAGTCTCTAAGTTTTTGAGCTAGGACAATGAAAATAGATATAGAGCCTTATTTTTGCTTCAGGCAGCACATATGTCTGAAGCGGCCGGATTAGTGTGTCTTTTGTTTCTCCAAGTTATTGACTAAATTTACAATTTATATGGGAATGTGTGATTTCTAAACGTATCGTTAAGATCGGATTACTATATCATATAGGTCGTTAAGAGTATGAAATCTTTGGCGCGCTGATGCCATGTCCTTTTACTGGAGCATTGAAAACCATAAACCATGTGGCGGCCTGAAATGTCCGAAGTGCAATGACTTGCAATTGAATTTCTCCAAAATGTATAATTCTGTGAGTGCTCAGTGACTTTAATTTCGAATCCCCACCTATCCGTCGGTTAGAGGATCAATTTTCAAATGTTCCTCTGCAATGGTTAATCCCCCTTCAGAAAATTTATTAACTCCTCGCCGTTTAGAAATATCTCCGGTTCGACTTTTCTCGCCTTCGCCTTCACTGTTAGTCTGCCATTCTTCCTTTGGACACCCCGATAATTCGTTAAATACCAATCTATTTGCTGTTCATGTCCAACCATCTATCAGGCTAGTGGCTCTCTTTCACTATCCACCATTAGTAATAATCCTCCAAATAACTAGAACGATCTTTAGATTTATTACATATTTGTTATCAGAATGTTAGAGGTTTAATCTCTAAACTTAAAAATGTATTTTTACAAAGTTCTTCCTTCGAGTCTCAAATTATTGCTTTTCCGGAGACATGTCTTAATTACTCAATTTCAAATTCTGAAATTTTTTCTACAAACCTTACATCCTACAGAAAAGATAGAACACCTCGTCGTGGTGGTGGGGTACTCATTGCAGTTAATTCTTCCCTTCGATCCGAATTAATTACTTTATCCGTTTCCCCTTTTCATACGGAAATAGTTGCCGTTAAGGTATCGTTTCCATTATGTTCCATTTTCATAACGTGCTCTTATATCCCTCCGTGTTCTGATATTTATATTTATATGTAGCATTTAAGCCGTATTAAATATATATCAACACTCGTACGTTATAAAAACATATTTGTGGTCTCTCTTTAGCAAATCTAATTTTCTTGTGCCTTCTGCACAACATGACTTTTTAGATTCCGTGTATGACCATTCGTTTTTTTTCAAATAAACTCGATTCCTAATAATCTTGACAGAATGCATGATCTTATTTTGTCAACGATTGCACTTTTCATCCTACGGTAGAAATTTCTCTATCAATTGCCACATCGACAAACCAGTATCCAATCCTATTAGTAAAACCAGCCGTTTTTTTCGCAAGGGAAATTTTTCCCTGCTTAACTACTTTCCTCAACTGATTGGTCTACTCTATACAATTCGGTTAATATAAATTTTGCTCTAACCCACTTCTATGACACTATTAACTCACTTCTTTATATCTGTATTCCAAGTAGTGTTGTATTGCTTGCATCATCAAAGCCTCCCTGGCTTTTACGTCAACTTTCAAATTTAAAAAATATAAAAACTAAACTAAAAAATTTAAGCTCTGGATCTAATCTTGACTTTTCTAAATATTCTATTGCCAAATCTAACTTCCCTCTCAATGCTATAATGAGTATCTGATGCGCTGCAGGAATCAGTTTGAGCGGGATCCTAAACTGTTTTATAAATTCCAAGTGCAACAACTCGTCATGCCTCCTTCATGTTTCCTGAAGAATGAACGATCCATTGACGACTTAGCTAGTGGTACCCTTTTTGCAAATTTCTTTCAATCTACCTACACTTTTTCCATTAACAATATCGCTTACCCTTATCCTATTTCTTCCTCAAACTCTTTATTTGCTCTTATCATTACTGATATCGATCTAGTCACAGCAATGAAAACTTTAAAATCTTCATATTCTCCTGGGCCCGACAATATCCCTAGTTGCGTACTCAGAGAATGCTGGAGCTCTTCACATCTTCCGCTACTCTAACTTTTTAACTTATCTCTTGATTCCGCTGTTTTTCAATCTTTGGAAGAAATTCATAAAAAGGGGAGCTAAATCCGATATATCGAATTACAGAGGAATTGTGAAGTTGTCTGCGATTCCAAAATTATTCGAAAAAATTAAAACATCAACTTTGCAGCATCTCTGTAAGTCGATAATTTCCCCTTTCAACATGGCTTCCTTAAGAGACGGTCTACCTCCACGAATCTGCTTGAATTCACATCATTGGTGAATGATGCATTCCAAAGTAAAATCCAAACAGATGTCATTTATACTGATTTCAGTAGATCATTTGACTCTGTAAATCATGATCTTTTAAGCTTCAAGCTAGATCGAATTATATTCTCCCCCCACACTTGTGACTTGGATTTCCTCTTATTTAAAAAACAGGACTCAAAGAGTTCTGTTGAGATCCGAAATTTCTAAACCCGAATTTGTTACATTGGCTGTACCGCAAGGTAGTCATCTTGGTCCATTATTTTTCACATTATTTATTAATGACCTTTCATCTATTTTGTCCCACTCACGCTGATGATGTGAAACTTATTTTTTCTTACAACGAACCTTCTAACTATATTTGTCTGCAAGATGACTGTAACTATCTGCTCTATAACTAACAAAGCCAAGAGTGTTCTTGATGATTAATGACCCCTTTGTTACCAAACTTCTTTATCCATCTCTAGTGCGCCCCATACTAGAATATTGTTCATGTGGAATCCATCAAGTTCGTATTGAATCCATTCAGGAGCAATTCCTCCTGTTTACCCTTCATGGCTTAAACTGGGGTCCCGATTGCCGTTTTCCCCCGTACTCTGATAGGCTCTTACTCATTGATGTACCTTCTTTAAGTAACCGTAGAACTATCCTTGGTATTATTTTTCTTCATAAATTAATTATCGGTGACATTAGCTCTCCTTTTCTATTATCTCGACTTAACTTTCATGTTCCTCGTAGACTAACAAGAAATTATTATCCCTGACTTCTATCTAATTGCACAACTGACTATGCTTTGTGTACTGTGCTCTAACTACAACCAATTTTATTATGTTATCTCTGTAGAACTCTCTCTCTCAAAAATCTAGAGATTCTGATTATTCTGTTGGATCTTCAGAATCAATACTCGATTCACTTTTGATATTTTTTTTAATGTAGAAATGAATGCAGTTGTATGTCGGGTATCTATACTTTAATTATTAATTAGTTTCGCCACAACAATGGCTTGGCTTGTAGCGCGATACAATGACGGAACTGCTTCATCTACTATGGATCCTCGGTTCGATCAAACTGGGGCACACAGTCACATTGTTTATTATATATGTCCAGGTGATGTGTTATCTTACTTTATTACTCTTCCTCCTCTTTTCTATTCTAGTCTATTTTCATTCTATTTTCAACAATCTTTATATTTCGCTTTTTCGCCTTTCCTGGTCTGATTGGGTTTTTTTCCTGGGTCTTCCCTAATCCTGTGCAACAAATGTTGGACCATAATAAAAATTAATTTGTATTTAATGACCCCAGAAGGCTTAAATGTAATGTAATTTTAATCTTATTTTTAATTTAATTAATTTTCTAAATTTTGAATTTAATTTATTTTTATCTATTGTAATTCTTCAATCGACTGCTATTAGTCGATTTAATAATAATAAATAAATAAATAAATAAAAAATGATAAAAATAAAACAATGAAAAACCAAAACCGATATGTGAGTTAAGATAGCTGTCTCAACTAAGCATTAGAGATTATAGAGACAAGTCGATATGTAAACTAGTCTCTCAGTTTGTGAGGTAGATGAACGTCCTTCATTTTGATGCACGCATCATATTTGTCAGAACCGGTTGAATCAGACTGCTATACCATATAAAATTAAAAAACCTTACCGGCATCTCTTGCTTCCTTTGCAGCCTCGTACATATCGGCCTTAATATCTGTATTCTCCTCCGCTATTATTTCTCCGATAGTGATAAATCTTTCTACAGCTGTACTTAATGAATGTCCGATGTTTCCAAATGTTGACATAATTTGTTCGTTATCAATATCACGATAACGAAAGCGATGATTCTAAAAATAAAAATTTCAGGTATATATATTTTTCATTCCAATAAACGTTTAAGATTGGATATATTATGAAGGCACTATATTATTAATTAAGATGTTAATTTCGAGTTAATTATTAGTTAATTTCGAGTGTAATGGTGACTGATCGAAAAGAAAGAAAAGATATAAAATTTGCACTACGCACAAGAGTAGTATATTACACATCTTCTCATCGTAATTTGTATTTGAATATTGTTATAAAACCAAACATTAATATAGTATGAAATTCTTATAAACTTTTTAACTGCAACGATAGTTCTACTCGACGACACTGTTGCTCTCCTGCTCTGTTCATCTTCTTTCCACGCTACTCTCTCTTTCCCTACTTCATCCTCGATCCTCTATCGCTTTGCAATACTGCTGTTCTCGATGTAGTAACCTCTTTTACATTAGACATCCTGATTAATCATCTGTCTCAAATGATTCCACCTTGTTAGTATTGCACAGATCCAGAGACGCATATCATAATATCTCGTAGATGTGTTGACAGGACCTTCAATATCTGGCGCTTCTCTATCATAATATCGACAGTTTCTTTTGATGTTTAAAACTTTGCGTGGGTCTAGATACTCGCCAGAGAGCAGCGACAACTATTATACTTCGTATAACAACTAACCTAGCCTATATTCATACTCTGCTTCCTGTGCTTATAAATTGAGACACCGTCGCAGAAATCTAACATTGCAGTGGCTGCGCAGACTAAAATGTTTTACGGCCGAGTCTTCGCCAGCAATTATCTTTTCATGTCGAGTTTGAGGCACCGCCTCAATGTGCTGTATCGTTGTGTTAGCTTATTGCTGCTGCTACCACAGGGCGGGATTACAGGACGACGCTCCTGTTCATCACGGATGGAAGACACAACGTGCAAACAGCCGGTGGTATCAGTGAACCTCGTTCGGATAATATTAACACTGTGACCAGATTTGAAGATATATTTAGGTTTGACAATCACCCATTCCCACAAAATAATAAAGATCAACCGAATCAAATTAAATCACTGGAACGATTAAAATTTAAGCAATTTACATAGCCCCGATGGCGACTCATGGAATTCACCCACGTGGTGTGACTCATAATAACCCAGACCAATGTGTGGGCAGAGATGCCACTCAATTAATAGGACTCATTAAATTTTGTTCCTGCTGCATTACATCATGCCGGAAATATAGGATGGTTTCGATTTGCACAAAACCTTATTAAAGGCTATTTCGATTTTGTCCTTGTCCTCAGGATTCGCTTCAATTTGGTTAAAATCATCGTCGGCATCGGCAACCTCATTTATTTCATAAGGTCGATTCCAGAAAAAAAAATTGGTATCTGAGCTATTGTCATGTGAAGATAGAGCTGGAGGTAAACGGGAGGCGCCATTCACTTGTACTAAGTCTGTGTAAACCTCCTCTTCCGCTTGTTCATCAGTGGTAGCAGCATTGACTTCCTCTTTCGATATATTTATAAGGAACTCAGGCCGTCAATGTATTCCGGGCCAGTATCAGTTGTGGAATGTGCAGTAAGAAGAGTAACCCTGCGCGACCGTTGACCAACCACCCAATTCGAATTTTTTACGATCCAGGGCAATTCCGAAGCCAATTTGATCTAAATATACTAGCGATAAGTTAACTTCTGAGATTAGCCATCTGATTGCTTGGCGCGTAGGTGGTCGTAGCAAGTTCCGTATTTTCCAATCTCTGATTACAGAGGGCAATGATGTGTCGCGTTTCATTAGATTATAATAAAATCATTCTGCCGTGGGCTTATAAAAAGGCTGAAGATTTTAAATTGGCGCTTTTATGCTAAGCGCACACGTAGATGCACCGCCTCTTTTTGTTATACCCTTGCAGAGGGTATTATAACTTTGTCACGAAATGTGTAATGCATTGAAGGAGCCATCTCCGACCCCATAAAATATATATATTATTGATCAGGACGGTGGTACAAGTTGATATAACCATGTCCGTGTGTCTGTCTATTTATATGCAAACTAGTCACTCAATTTTTGAGCTAGGACCGGATCGGAGAACTAGTTTGTATAGCTGGCATAGGAACAATCGGTTTAATAGTTGTTGTATAAAATTTTTTTTTGTTTTTTAACTTGATAAAATTTAAAAGTTGTATGTAAAAGTGTAATTTATAGACGTACACTAAAAATCATTACGATCAAACCTCACATAGCAATTGGTTTAAAAGTTGTTGTATAGAAAACTTTTTTGTTTCTCAAGATATCTTGACTAAATTTACAAGTTATATGGAAAAACGTGGTTTCTATGCGCACAATTAATATCATTAAAATCAGATTATTATACCATATAGTTCTGCAAGGGTATTTAATCTGTGGCGCGTCGAAGATAGCCTTTTCTTACTAGTTTAAGTATTAAAATTGAACGAAAGTCCCCAAAGCACAAGTGTGGTCAATTCAGATTATTAAAAAAATATAATAATTACCTTCAGAGGATATCATACAGTTAAATTGGTAAAAAACCCCATCATAAATTAATTTACAGCTACAGCTCATATTTGGCATCGCCTTTATTTTCAAAGCGGATAAACCCCACAGAAAAAAAGGAAAAAAAAAAACGGAACTTTCACTTAGCGACTGGTAAATACTTACATTAAGTGAGTAAGAAACTTGAGGGAGAGTGTTCGCAACTAGTGACGACTGCAAGAACTAATGCAATCGATTAATAAGGATTCAAACCGATATAAGCCCTCGTGTCAATGCATTGTATTGAAGCTTTAAAAAACTTAGCGCTGATCGTAAGACAAAATATTAGTTTCAGATTAGATTAGGAAACTTAGAAAATTTATCTTCATAGCTTAATGCAATCATCAGAAAATTATTATCTCGTGTCCCAGTTCTCGTTCGTATATTACAAGTGTACAGGCTGTCCAGTCCGACGAATTTTATTTTACCTTACTCTAAAAAATATCAAAAGCTACCAGGGAGGAGCCAGCCTCCGACCATTTAACATCAAGAAAAAACTACCATGCCGATCATAAAAGCAGAACGCAAATGCTCCTGCATATATTAAGATACCTCTGTGCAACTTATTCATGACCGCGCTGTGAAACATACAGGATTTCTATTTTCTAAAGTAGAGGATCATTTTCAAACACAATTTTCAAGCACCTATAAATACCAACCTAACGGAAAGTATTTAGTACGTTTGTATTTAAAACATCTGATTGATCCTTCACAGATACTGGGAAGATCTCGGCAGATTGAATTCAATCGCTTTCACATGGTAGAGCGAAAGTTACAACGACAGCCGGTGTTTCATAAGCGTTACACAGATGTCATATTTGAATATTTTCAAGTGGGTCAGGTTTCCAAAGTCACAATCACGGAGGAACAACATTGTACAATCGAAAAGACACACAGAATTAAGTGCTCTTCCGCATGACACAGTATTTAAAGAGGACAGCGTCACCACAAAACTGAGAATTGTGTATGATGCCTCTTGTAAATCATTAATCGAAAAATTTCTCAAGGACGTAATATACACAAGTCCAACTTTTCAAAATGAATTGGCTGGGATAGTATTGATAGCACTCACCAGTTTGTCTTCGCAGCACACATACAACGCATATATGGATCATCAAGTACGGGAGTTTTCCATTAATAACGTAGCATTCGGCACAGAAACAGCACCCTACACTTCAATTCGAGTCCTGCAATGATTCGCACAGGATGAAAATTTGCCCGCGTCGTAATGCAACATGAGATCTATTTTTAAGATGTACGGAGTGGCTAATCTAATTGCTTGCTTATATTCTTGCGGAGTAGAGCTCAGCAAGTGGACTGCTAACAACAAACTTCTGCATTTTTATTACATATCTCTCAGATACCAAGATCCTGGAACTTGACAACCCGGATCCCGTCAAAACTCTAGGAAAACGTTGGCATGCGAAGAATGATTATTTCGGTTATATTATCAAATTTCGAATCAATAAAAAAACCAAGCATACTAAACGTTCTTTACTTTCCACCATCACTCGTTTTTTCGATCCATTAGTCAGTCATCACAACCGCAAAAGCAATCCTAAAGGACTTATGGCGCAATACAACACGCAATAATGGAAATTCGATAACACTGGAATGGAGTGAAAATCTATTAGTTCCCACACATGAACTTAAGAGGGAATTTATCTGCCAGCTACCAGACATCGAACAACTTAAGATAATCCAATATTGAAGTTTGTGGAGCCCGATCTCCACTTCAATTGCATATTTTCTGTGATGGAACCTCCATTGATTATACTTCCTGTGCATATGTGCGTGCGAAACTTGCTGGCGGAACCAAACTCATCCTATTGCAGTAAGCGTCCTTCCCACGAGGGAATGAAATGGAACTTTCAGGGCTAGAACTAGCAGTCAAACTTGCAAACTGTATACAGAATCTGCTTCCCACCAATGATTGCTCAATCCCCATCTTCTACTTATCGGATGCAACGATTGCCTTGTTTTGGCATAACAGCGTCGAAAAAATTCTTTAAAGCTGTAATCCAATCGGGACGAGAGGAAACTTATTGGCCTAATAAGAAGATTTCACAGCAATAGATAGACTTGATCACCACAGAAGAAAATCCGTTGACGCATGTTTTACATCAGACTCAGGTCTTAGACATCTGGGAACCCTATATCAACCTTGTCAAACGTTAAGTGTTTAAGGAGCAATAAATCACTTCCAATACCAAGTTATACCCCATTTCTAGACAATCATCAAGTTGTATGTGTACGGGATCCTTTACGGAATGCTAATAATCAAACATTGGACCATGGTAGTGTCGAATTGACACTTGTCACAATCACACATTAATTCTGGATAATTCATTCAAACAAAGCGGTCAAACATGTACTGGGCGCAATCAAGACAACAAGTATTGACTGAACTTTCTCTTAATCGGGTAAATCCACCGAACCGAGCATTCATTTCAACCAAATTTGACAACACTGGTGTGTTTGAGATTCGGGCATCCCGGCTGTGTGGAAAGTATCTGTCACGGGATTGTCTACTGGGTATTTCATTGGAGAAAACTCAGTTAATTTTGTAACCGTTATAGGATTGGGTATCACTTCTTCAAACTTGTCCCAAATTGGGGCAGGAAATGGAAAATTCAGAAGCTGGAGATCTAGACATAACCATGGATGATAGATTACAACCCAAACAATGGAAGCTGGGTCGAATTTTTGAAGTTCCAGCAGATATCGTAGTTAGAGTTGCGTCATTAAAATGCAGCTGGTGTGTACACAAGCTTCATCTCGAAAATTCTATCCCATAAGTTCCATCTGAGAGGCAAACGAATCATATGCAGTGTCGTGATATTAACGTTTGTGAAGTGCAATGATAAATAAGTCAGTCAGTACGTACGAAGATAAAATATGAACACACGATGTGACATACTCAAAGTTTCCACGAAAAAGGAATTTTAGCTAATTCGGAACCAAGTGGGGGAAATTTGCGTAATATGAAATATTTTTGTTCAAATTCATTTTCAGAGTTATACTTTAAAATTTAAGGTACTTGTGTTTCGCATCTTTCGTAAAATCGGCGGATAAGGTCAGAAAATGACAGAATATTACTAAGAAGACTTAAATTCTTATTCTTATCCGATTGACTTCAAATTAAGTTTGAAAGCTCTTGTTTCACTTTTTGCAAAAAGCGGTACCCAATTTGGTAAAATGGGGGTCAGAATTGGATGGGGAAAATATAATTTTTACCCGATTGAGTTTAGCTCAATTTTAAATATAAACATTCAAATTCAAGAGGGAGATTTCTATCGAAGCGAACAGACGTGCTTTATTTGTGCTCCGTGATACCGTGAAAAATTTTGGTTTTGTGCTATTTGAATTTATTATTTTCATACATTTTACTCAACATTATACCATGTTAGTGGGCCAGTTGTTGTTGCTTTCATAGTTTACAATTATTATCATAAACTTCATTTAATAATATAATAAAAAATATCCTTTAGTGCGGTTGTTTACTTCTACGCCTGTCGCCCGCTCATATTGTTGTTGTTGCTCTGTTTCACTCATCAAGCATTGTTTGTGTAATTGTTGCTTTTAACTAAGGTAACTCACAATCTCATTTCCCAGTAGAAAACTTTATACATCTTTTTTTATCCTTACTAATTTTTTTTGTCATACTAATAAAATGTTTTGCTGCAAGGTGAACTGCACTTATGGCCCAGCACGTGATGGTTACCAACCAAGGTTTGTTGACTGGTGGTTGTGTGACAACATAATGTATTGCAAATATGCTGATCTAACTGGGGGTGATATTGATAAATTGGGCAAAGATAATTTCAAAAAAGGCTGAAATGGTTTTGTTCCAAATGCAATTTAATGAAATTTTATTTCTCTAAAATGTATAACTCTGTGAGAAATCCATTCCTTAAATCGCATAAATAATCCAAACTTCTCTACTCAGTGAATTAAATTTGGAGTCAACAGATTGTGTCGACAAATTGTCGGTTAAGGGATCAATTTTAAAAGGTTCCTCTTCCATATTTCTTTACAGCGTAATCCGCCTTTAGAAAATTTACCAACTTTATCATCTCCTCGCCGATTACAATTATTTCCTATTCGATTTTTCTCGCTTCCTCCGTCAGTCAGTCATACTTGCTTTGAACAGATTGATAATTCTAATAATATTAATCAATTTGCTGTTCATATTCCAGCATCTACCCCAAATCAAGCTCAAGCTCTTGTGGCTCAAATAAAGCACAGGCTAAAATCCAGCTGTGCCTTCAGCTCCAACAAAGACTCCAGCTCCATTTTAGGTTTTGTCTGCACCTCCAGCTTCGGTTTTGGCTTGAAATTAATAAAAGATAGTGGTGGCTGTGGTTGATACCCATCTCGCATGTAGAGCTCATTCGTGCTCGTGCTGAAAGCTGTCAATCAAAATAGCCAGACATCAGTAGAGAAGAAATCTCACCAAGGAGGATGAAAATGTCCGACAGCATTGGTACCGAAGAGCATAATAGTCTTTGGCTAGTACCTCTGAGGGGCTTTGGTTTGGCGCTTAATCCAGAATCACTGTGTTATATGTACTTGTACATTTTAGAATACCGTGATTATACTCCCTTCAAGGGCACACATCATGTTAAACTAATTTCAGAGTAATTTGATTCTAATTGTTGTTGCACCGAGTAATCAAATTTTCTTAACTAGACTTTTAGCTGATACTACATGTGAAGCTATTGTTGCATATATTGCTAGCAAATCTTTAGCCAATGTATCTAAATTTAATTTCTCTGAGCCTGAAATTGCTTCCTTCAAAATTAGTGTTCCTTAAGGCAGTTTATCATTTATTTGTGATCCAAATTTTTGGCCTTCACAAATGATTGTTAATGAGTTGATTATTAAATAACGAACTGGACATGTTAATCTTCAAGCTAGTGGCTCTCTATCTCAAGCTACGACCAGTTATAATTTTTCAAAAATCTAGATCGTTACTCTGATTTATTACATATTAGAAGCCATCACCGACCCCATAAAATTTATATATTTCTGACCAGGGCGACGAGAGGAATTGTCCCTCTGTCCGTCTGCTTATATGCAAACTATTCTCTCAGTTTTTGAGCTAGGAACCGGCCGGATCGGACAACTATATAAAATAGCTCTCATTGAAACAATCGGGTCAAAAGTTGCTTTTTAATTTTCAACGTATCTTGATCAAATTTACAAGTTAGATTTGACTATATCATATATCTGCTTCGGAGCGCCGAAGACAGCCTTTCAATACAAGTTTTTAATTTAATTTTATTTCATAATTTTTAATTTAACTTATAAAAGAATTTGTCAATTTAATATAAAAAAAATAAATAAAAAATAAAAATAAATAAAAAATAAAAATAAATCTTTTGTCTGAACATATTGCTTATACATTTTTTATGAAGTTTGTCTGTCTGTTTGCCCATATACTAACGGTTTAAAGAAACCCAACAAAAAACAATTACACTAAAGACAACTCCACGGAAACCCATAACACTCAATACAAAACAATAAGAGCGTGAACACACTGCAGCTGATCTAAAAGTACGGCAGCAACAACAACAAGACGAACGTCGACTGTCGTCAACTCGGAATAACGCGTATTTCTCTATACGCGCTGACGAAGAGACAATACCAACAACAACTGCATCACTGCAAGTAAACGCGAAAAGAGCACGCTCTCTGTCGCCAGCTTTATTATGCTCAAGCAGCATAACGGAAAGTGGATCGTGCAGTGTCCAGTGCCCGTCCCCCGACCCCTACTACCTAACTAATAAACTGAGGATAATGACCAGTGCTATGTCCGCACTGTGTCTTCGTTGTCAACAACAACAACAGCAACAAAGACAGCAGTTTCACAGCGACCTGTATTGTCAGCTTAATTCGAGAAGCTCCCCCACTCCCTACCAAAAAATAAGCAAAACGGTAGTGGAACGATAGTACAGACTGGGCTCGATCGTTATGTGTAAATAAAACGAAAATTAAGCCCACAAGCAATAAATGAAACAAACGAACCCAAAATAACGAAAACGTCTGAAAGAACTGTACTTAAAAAGGCATTGACGAACAATAGCTTCGCAATCCTCAATGACCAGAATGAAAATGAAAATGACGCTCAAATACCAAAGGCTAAGCCGCCACCTATTTATGTGCGTCAGGTCAACTGTACAGAGTTAGTTAAAAAGCTAACGGACTCACTTGGAGATAGTAAATTCTAGGCCAGCTCGATAAAAAGGTGTAACGAAACAAAAATTCAAGTAAATGACGAACAAAACTATAGATCTGTGTGCAAATCCCTTGATAATGAAAAAATGAACTATTACACCTATCACAACTTAAAAGTAGCAAAGGTCTACAAGTTGTTGTAAATGGGATCAAACCAACAGTTCCAGTCAAGGAGCTAATAGATGGTCTTAAGGATAAAGGCTTTGAAATCAAAATGGCTATGAATATAATAAATAGAATTAAAATCCCCCAACCAATGTTCAAGGCAGAATTGATACCTGATAGTATCCACTTAGGTAAAAATGAAGTCCATCCAATCTACAAGCTGGCGTACCTACTGCATCGTTTTGTTGAGGAACCGCATAAACGAAATGGACCCGTCCAGTGCACAAATTGCCAGGAATACGGACATACTAAAACTTGTTGCACCCGATGTACATCTCACTGAGCTCTGCCCCACAAAATGTAGCAACTGTGGGGGTAACCACACCGCCAACTATAGAGGATGCCCTGTGTATAAGGAGTTCAAAAGTCGTCTAAACCAGCAAAAAACTGCATCTCGAAACCCAGCCATAAGGCCAAACTTGCCTTATATACCATCAAATACAACTCCAGGCGTTTCTTTTGCTAAAGCGTTAAGTTACAACAACGAGTCTTACGCCTCAGTCACTAAAAATAACTTTCAACAATCTACTGAAATAATACAGAATCGGGCAGCGCAACAGAGGCCAGAAACTCCTGCCCAAAACACCACTGAAAATTTATCCAATTTATCTAGCTGGCAACTAACAAATGGTAGCAACACAACACGATGCAGGAAATCATCAATCTACTACTGGAGCTCCTAATTAGGAAATCTGCTTAAATGGCTCCTTTAAATATATCTTTCTGGAATGCGAAAGGTATTTCATATTTCACGAAAACAAACTCTTGCAGTTTCTTGATGACTATACCATCGACTTATGCTTATATCAGAAACTCACCTAACAAGCAAAAATTATTTTCACATCAAGGGCTATAGCTTTCATCATTATCAATCATCCCCATGGCAAGGCTCATGGAGGCACTGGCATTCTAATTCTGGCGCATCAAGCATTACCTGTTGCCATCATTTGCAACAACTTATCTACAGGCAACATCAATTCGTATCGAAGCTAAAAGCGGGTTTTCAAACATTGCCGCAGTATATCCGAAGCAGAATTTGTAAAATTTTTCAACCTTTTAGGTGACCGGCTTATAAAAGCTGGTGACTACAATGCCAAGCACAAACACTGGGGAATTAGGCTCAGTAACCCGAAAGGAAAACAACTTTATAATGCCATAATCACACCACGAAATAAACTTGACTTTATTTCCCAGGGAAGGCCCACATATTGGCCAACAGATCCAAAAAAGCAGCGCGACTTAATTGATTTTGCTTTTACGACAAGAGTGCCGCAAGATCAGGTTCACTTAACAGATCTATCATCGGATCACTCGCCAATCTTACTTCACCTCTATGACCACCTACAGTTCTCTGAACGACCACATTTCCTTACTTCTAGCAAAACAGATTGGCTGAAGTACAGGAAATACATAAATTCTCACATTGAAGACTGCCCAAGCTTTGGCTGTAAAGATGACATAGATAGATCAGTTGAAACCCTAACGTCTGTAATGTCTCTTGCTGCAAAACCCTCCACTCCAATAATAACAGCTAATAAACTTTACAACAGAATTGGGCTCCCAGACTTATGGAAGAGCTACTACGCGACAAGAGAAGGATTCGAAAAGTATGGCAAGCCCATAGATCCTCTGAATCGAAGGAGCGGTTAAAAATAGACAACCATTTACTTCGCAAAGCCCTAGAAGATGAACGAAACTTACAGCAAAAACACTACATGGAGCAACTCGCCCCAAACACCAAACGATTTCCATTGTGGAATTCCAATCGAGACTGATTCACGCTTGCGTACCCCAACAGGAGAGTGGACTCGTTGCAATGAAGAAAAGGCAAATTCATTTGCCATCCACTTAGAAAATGTCTTCAAACCACATCCAGCAACAAACGGCTTTTTGCTCCCAACTATCAACAATCTTGAAGCCACTATGCCCATCACATTCCGAGCAGAAGACGTTACAGGGATCATAAAGGACCAAGTCACAAATCAAAAAAAAGCACCGGCTCACGATCTCATCTCCAACAACATTTACACATAAACAGTGCCTTCCCACTGCACCAAATTGGATTCCCCGATGCATGGAGCTATTGAACAAGTAAGCCGGATAACTTCTGAGATACGCAATGCATTTGAACGGCGAGAGTATTGCTCTGCTGTTTTCCTGGATGTCGCCCAAGCTTTCGACCGCGTTTAGCTAGATGGCTTGATCCATAAAATCTTTATGTTACTCCCACAAAACATCCATAAAATAGTGGAATCATACCTTTCGCAAAGAAGTTTCGCAGTAAGGTGCAAAGATTTCATCTCTGAATATCATCCAATTGAGGCTGGTGTACCTCAGGGTAGCGTACTTGGGCCAACACTGTACATTATCTACACAGCAGATATACCGAAAAATAGTTTTACAGCAACATCGACATTTGCTGATGACACTGCTATCCTAAGTCGCTCTAAGTGCCCAAAAAGAGCAACGGAGCAGCTAGCATCTCATCTGGTAGCCTTAGAAAAGTGGCTAGCACACTGGCGCATACATGTAAATGAGCGAAAGTGCAAACATGTCACCTTTACCTTAAATAGACAAACTTGCCCTCCTTTGTCTTTAAACAATATCAACATTCCACAAACTGATGAAGTAACATACCTTGGTGTCCACCTGGCGCAAACGCATTGAAGGGAAGAGAACCAATTGAAATTAAAAGCTAGTAATCTACATTGGCTTATAAATCCGTTCACAACTAAAGCTGGAGTACAAAGTCCTTTTATATAAAGCAGTTCTCAAACCAATTTGGACATATGGCTCCGAGCTTTTGGGCAACGCTTGCGAGAGTAACATCAAATTAATCCAGAGAGCTCAATCGAAAATATTGAGAACTATCACCGGGGCACCTTGGTATATACGGAATGAAAATACCCATAAAGACCTTAATGTTGAAAATATTAAAGCCGAAATTAAAAAGGTCAAAACCAAGTATCAGGTAAAACTTCAGTTCCATCCAAATAGACTTGCGCAGTCTCTAACAAGGCAGCTTGGCCATACACGACTCCGGCGAAGAGACCTCCCCACCCAGCAGTAATAGTTAGGGCAGTATTTTAAGAAATTAATTGTAACCAATAACCAAATACTATAGATTAAGATTTAATTACTTGTCGTTAGTCTCCAAGCGAGAAGATCCAATAAATAAAAAATAGCTTTAAAAGAAAAAAAAAAAAAAAATGGTCCAAAAAGGTTAGCACACGCCTTTCTTCATTGAAGAAGAAAGGAGAAGAAAAAAAAACGAAATAAGAAGCAACATGAATATTAGCAGCAGTGTTAATATTTTTCCCGTTCTTGTCTACTCTCACCATTAAAGTTTGCTCTCGGTTTCTAGCTAGACCTTATTTATCTTGAAAGAAAAAAAAGGAAGAAAAAAAATAAAGGGCAGAATTGAATAAAATAAAAAAAAAAAAGAATTTAATTCGACATGTTTAAAAAGTTAAATGACCCCTCAAATATAATAATATTAATTTTGTTAAAAAAAATATGAATGAACAATTTGACATATCCGGGGAATACTGTATGTGAGTGATTCTAATTTATTATTTTAAATTTTTATATTCTTTATATTTTGTGTTGGGTAGTGACAACATTTTTTTTTTTTTTTGTTCTTTTATATATTGAGAAAATGAATAGCAGTAAGATCAGTCAGCTGTTTGGCAGCTGAGATTAAATTTTCGTTGTTGTTGCGTTCATACTAACGCCTGGATTAACCCTTAGGTGACAATAAAGTCAATTACTGAAATCAATGAAAAATTTAAAATAAATGAATTTTGAAGATAAATAATAAGAAGAAATATTATGCTTGCTCTTTTCTTTTTCTGTTTTCAAATTTTTTAAATTTTTTAATTTTTTAATTTTAGAATATAGTTTTTAGGTTCATTCTTCTTTAAATATTTAACTCTAATAAATAAAAAAAAATTATAACGCGAAAAAAATGTATTCTATTATTATCACTATTAATATTGTAAATATCATTAAATATGATAGCGTCAAGCAAACAAAAACACAATGATTGATTAAGCATATTGAAGTGTTAAAAGTGAAAATTAATTAAATTTTATTATTTTCGGGACCATGTGGAGTTAATGTAGCATAAAGTAGGGCATTTAAATAATTTTTCTAGGGATCACAATAACATTTAAAATTTTTTTTCCGATTTTGTAATCAAGGTTGGGTAAGCATCATAAAGATTGTAACAACATCTACAATCTGAAATTAAAAATGTCTGCTTATCAAGTTTAAATTTCTGCTTTCTTTGGTATACAAAAAAATAAAAATTACAGTCGATTACTTTAGCACGCAAGTTTCTTTAAATAATTACTATATTATGATAGCGAGCACTAATGCTAGACGGCCTTATTAACAACTCCCCACTGCCTACTACCGACGACGGGAAGCCGGAATCAATCGCGTACTGCAGTCTAAGCAAGAAAGAAAGAAGGGCAAAACTAAAAATTTAAATTCGTTACGCACAGTTTACACACTTTACTAACAAATTATGACTGGCTCTCCACAAGTCGAAAGTGGCATGAATTGAAAACACTAGGTGTTGGAAAGCAGAGAGCATAGTTATTGCAAGAGGAATAAGAATTGATGTTAACTGTGATAGTAGCATAACCTGTGATGATAGATTCACCATTAGGAGTAGTTTTAGCTATGCGTGTGTCGCCCAATAAGATGTATTAAAATCTTTGCTTAAAATTAATCTAAAAAAATCTAAATGAATAGGTTTCGACGTAATTGACCCAAAATTCCTAAAAATTAAATTACCACTAATATTAAAACAAATTACTTATATTATGATCACCGCCCTAATTTTTCCTGCGCCATGGAAAGTGTCAAAGGTAATGCCAAGAATTAGTTTTGGCCAATATCAATCTAGCCCTTCCTGAGCAGAATATTTGAGATTACTGTCCGGCCACATTATCAGACAGTTTCATTTTAATAAAATGTTATGTAAAAGACAATCTGTACAGTGCGATGTGAAAAGTTACGGAGGACATCCGCGAGAGGGTGGAATAGCATGTTATTTTCCTGACTTTGCTTGACTTTAGCACGGAATTTATCATATCAAGCATTAGATCCTTTGAGAAAAACTTTGTGTGGCTTTTCCAGCACTGGAGAAAACGCATAAAAAGGTTTTTTTTTTTAAAAAAAAATTTTTTTTTTATGCAAATTTTTAGATTGATTTTTAAAAGTTCTCGAACAACGAATCCAATTGAAATCTGATGTAAAGTTGTATCGCGTGTTACTTAATACTTTATAAAGCAATGACAGACGCAAATCTCGACAACACTTTTTTAAATTTTCGTTTTCGGATTCAGCGATCCATTACCTCTTTTTCCTGACTGATTCATCATCGTTCAATTTTTCGGATCATTGACCCCAAATGATAAGAAATGGAGCTCAAGTTTTTATATGTATAGTCTATTTTTCACTATGTCTGATAACCGACTAAAATAAAACTCAGTATCAATCTAAAAACTAAAATCTAAAATATACTTATGATTGATTTCAAACTCAGTGACAGAGCTCCAAATTAAAATGTAAAATATACGTGTTTTATATTTTATGGAAAATCGGCTCCCTAAGTGGCAAAATGAGAGTCAATTATTGTTTGGGGAAAAGACAATCGACATCAAACTCAACACTCAATATTAAAATTATAAAAGTATTTATATTTTTTAGAAAATATACCCCCAAAGTCCGTAAATGTGGGGTCAACGATAATTAGGGCAAATTCTAATTCTCAATCGATCAACTTAAAATTAAGTTTTTAGTACTCAAGGTTAAAAATACTTGGTTTGTGTCAGTTTGAAAATCTATTTCCAACGGTCAGCAAATGGGGGTCCAGATGAGCATGTTCACATTCCATCCCGATCAACTTTCGGCGCTACGAAGATTATATACCCTTGCATATATGGTAATAATCCGATCTTAATGATTTTAGTGTGTGCGTTTAGAAATCACACTTTTCCGTTTAACTTATAAGTTTAATTAAGATACGTTGAAAATTAAAAAAGTTTTCCTTACAACTTTTGAACCGATTGTTCCCATAGGAACTATATGATATAGTGGTTCAATGTGCAAGTTTTAGTTTAATTTTAAATACTTTTGGTTTGTATATCAATCCAGAATACGCAAGGCTTGTGACAAGGCGCTCGGATCAAAACGTTCATATAGCATAGGCATAAATTCCCGAAAAAGACATCACGCCAGATGATGGCGTCAGCGCTAAATGCATCATCAGTTATACCAGCTGCCACCATAACTAAACAATGATGGAGCTTAACTGAAGGCATTGACACTAAAATTCTGTGAAATTGTACAACCAACCAAAAGGAGCCACTCAATGCAGAAAGCCAACAAATTTTGTTAGCAATGGTGGAGGACGAAAAAGCTTCAGAAGAGCGGTATATAAATCAATGGCCAATTTTTGTTAACACATTCGATAATAGTACTTCAGTCGAATATTAAATAAACAAAACACGAGAATTGATTAAATACAAGCTTCTTCCCTCCCGGCAAGAGCTCCTCATGTTATTAGGGTATTAAAAATATTTTTCGGTTCGCCAGAGCAGTTTTTAAAGACTGGTTGGGCTCCGTTGTAAAGTTTTCCTTGCCTGTGCGAAATATATATCCAACAGGGGAAACTTGCAGACTAGAGCCGAACAATAATAAATAAATGCTGGCGAAGGAGCTGATTGATAAGCAAGCTAAGCAAGCATCGTAAGAGTATCAAATTTAAGAACTGGTTATATAACAATGCTAATGGGGATTCAGCAGTAGTTCGTCCTTTTAACTAGAAAAATTCAGTTATCACGGAATACAAACCTTAATCAGTTGAATCGCTAGTGCACCGAAATGCAAAAAATTCAATTCATCTGATCGTAGCTCGGCGCGAAAAACGAAGCAATTGCGTCAAAATGTTTGTTAGATTGGGATGTGCTTGAAGCGCGGGAAGACACTGTACTATGCGTAATTTTAACTGCAAATGGCAGGGGTTACACGGCATCATGGAATATAGTATCAACTTGAAAACAGGTGAACTCCGGTAAAAATATGACCAAAAGCCCACGGAAATCATGGACCAAGCATGCGTCAAAGTAAATAGCCATTAGAGCCGTTTCAAGTTAATGATAACATAGATAGTAGGGACAGTGACGAGGAGGCTCTGGAATTAGAAAATATATTAAGCATCAAATAATGCCAAGGTTATCAGCCAAGGATACGGAAAAAATCCTGGGTATGTATTAGAAACTGACTGCTTTAAATACATTCTGAGATGCATGCGCCTAGAAAGAGGTGTTTGGGCTCAAAAGATTATCCCCACAAATGGATGTGCGGGTAATGTCAATCTTTGACCCTCAGCGGCTGATGTTTTGCTACCACCAAGATTTGCTGGGATGAATACCTACCGAACGACCTTTATTTTCTCTGAAGACAATGGTAACATCTAATACCAGATGCTCGAAATTGCCACCTGTTATTCACGAATCCTGAAAAAACGATTATAGTGAATATGCAAACGCAGCAGTTGATGAGTACATAATAGTAGCCAAAACTAATTGTGCACCACTAAGACCAATGTCCCCTCCAAATATGGAACTGCAGGCTTTTTATAGCCGGTATGACGCATGACTAACTGATCGGATCCTACAACAGATTTGCAAAGGGCTTAGAGCTGATTAACCGAGCAGAGTAAAGTAAATCTTTTCATGAAATCAGGCAAGTTTCTAAATGATGTCAGTATAGTTAAGAAATATCATGAGACGCACTACTATTTTTGCCAAGACACGATTATAAGAAACGTTAATATCAAATCAAACTGTCACATTCGTCGCGTTGTCCACTACTTCGTACGTATATTATATGAAATGTCTTAAAACGAAGCAGCCGATCTAAAGCCTCCGCAAAATTTTCCATTCCAACAGCAAGATTTATCAGCTACGATAAACTATTTACTTGCATACATAGGTGCTAATTCTGGTAAGCATCGGTAGAGTTAAAGGAAAAAGATGGTGCGTTCTGTTTACATATTTGACTCTTCAACCAGTACAATTTGAAATTCCATACACTTAGGACACCCGGCCTTTCATCATATAGCTGGTAATTGCTTCTCAATTATTGAAGAAACACCTATTCATATTAATTTTTATTACATTGCCATAAGATCAGCAACTCACAAGATAATCAACAAATAAAGTGGAGCAAATAAAATAAATCAGAATCACCTGTATCCAATATTTGTCAGGAGCGTTGTTATCGTCATTATCAGTGTTGAAACGCCAAAATGGGCAAGTCCAGCGTACAACCATGCAAACGCAACCTAACCTCATGGAGAGGCCTGGCACTAATTATAATATTAAATTTTAATGCACAAAGAGAATGTACAAGTCAACACACGCACAAAAATTAATTAACAAAATAATACATTTTTACAGAAGAAAAATAGAAATAACTAATAATTGCACAGCTAAGAAACTAATTTATAATTTAATAAATAGATCACTATCGCGTCATTCTGTGGAAATAGACATCTGTCTTATGTATGTTCGTATTAGACGAGTTTACCCGGCTACGCGGAACACCAAAAGTGTATTTTTATATGTCATTAATTTTTTTCGTCAAGTATTTCTTTAGGGAATTCAATAATAGTTCAAGCTGTACTCCTTATTTCCCGCCCGAGAATAAATTAATTTTAATTTAAGTTTTTTCCGTCAATATATACAATATATATTGTATATAAAAATATTTACTACTTATGCTATAGAACCGGTGAAAACTTACGTTTATATCAATCGATGAAGGAGATAATCCATACATTTTTCTATTTTACTTTTAAATACCTAACAAATTAAATTTTGAATTTCGTACAGTATTTAACGCTTATATATGTTTTGATGATTTCCATATAATATTGTTATAATTGCATTTTATATTGATTTTCCATCCTCAAAAAATATTATTAATCAATCGCGAAAAATATATTAAAACTGACTTCCAGTATGTGGCACCTATTAAATTCAATTTTTTATTTCATCCAATTAATACGACCAATTTAATATTCTTTAGAACAAACTGGGTTTATAGCAATACTCTGACGAGTATGTAAGCATTTATACACACACTTATATGTATTATTTCTATAAGAAAACAAAAGCACCTTTTAGAGGCAGCAATGCTACAATACAATATACCGTTGTGTTTTTTGTGCTTTTGTAGCTTCTGCGCAGTATAGCTACAAAATTAATCAGTGTTAGAAAGCATTTTTAAATCTATACAAGGTAACCAGGATTTGATTTGGGATTATTTTGTGCTTTTGTGTTTTGACCGCAAAACACCAGACATCTCTTTATATATAACCACTAACCCATACAACATGTATTTGTATTCACATATGAATTGGACAAATTCTAGCTTTTGCTCAATTGACTTTTAAAATTCGTCACACTTGATCGCAAAAATGACTGGAAAAATATAAAAAGAAATCATCAAAGTGCAGATCATATTTAAACACAATATTTATGTTCGGATTCAAATTCATTTTCAAACAAAGAAATATGTTTAAACAATAACCCCCACTGTAGAGAAATGGGGATCAAAAGCTATTTCTTCAAACCCTACTTTTTCCCTTTTTTGGCAATCAGATTTAAAATCAGTTTCAGAGCTCTACATTAAAATTTAAAATAAACATGTTTCACATTTTTTTGGAAAATCGACGCACAACGTATAACTCAGTTTCACAAGCACAAATTTAAAAACTAAAATATACCAAAGATAGGAAATCGGATACAAATTTCGTATGGGGGCAATACTTATATTTAGCCAATGAACTTCAAACTCAGATTTACAGCACGAAATTAAAATCTACGGCCAGCCAAATTAAATATCAAATTGGTTGTTTTAAATGTGTATGCCTAGATTAGTTTGATCTGCCTTAATCATGCTTTTCGTCAGCAGCATCGGATGCTGCTGGTCTGTCAGACGGAAATTGTCCATGGTTTGACCAGCTCGCTTTTCTTCGCCATAATTTCAACTTTCAAAAATATAAATTAAAATGAATAATAAATTACAAACTAGATTAAATTAATTAAATTGA
This sequence comes from Drosophila repletoides, assembly GCA_018150835.1. NCBI lineage: Eukaryota > Metazoa > Arthropoda > Insecta > Diptera > Drosophilidae > Drosophila > Drosophila repletoides. The sequence goes on from JAECWQ010000236.1 coordinate 483,562, forward strand.
ATTAAATTGAAATTTATGTTTTACAAAAAAACTTGTCAGCTCAACATTTGGTGACCCCGATGTGAATATATCTAATAAACTATTAATTATTGTGAGCAAATGGTGCAAATAAACAATATAAAAATTTGTAAGAAGATAAATTAATATAAAACAATCTATATACATTCGTTAATAACAATTGCACGCCCCGTTAAATTAAACAAAATTTATGCAAATTCATTTATTTATATTTGTTTATTAAACGCGATCATAAAACAAACGGTAATTTAATCCCCGTTTTTAGTTGTCGTTCATTACGTGCGCTTATTAAACTTTCATACTCCTTATTCTCGCCGGTTGCGTTCGTTGTGTTGGCGCGCGCAATGGACTGCGCTCCGATAGTGCTAACTGTTATCCGTTTTATTGTCGGCGCGTTTGGTTATTACTGCATTGCACTGAGTACATCAAAACACAAATATTATATACTGTCTAACAAAGTTTTGCTGCCGGTTCACTCAAGCGTATATATTTGCTCTTTGCCGAGAAAAATTTAAGTGTTTTTGAATATTGCAAGGACTGTAGCGACAGGCAAATCTGCTACAATAATATAAAAGCGCAAGCAGAATTATTCTACAATAGTCTCGTAAAACTCGACACTTCATTGCCCGCGCAACACTCAATGCATTTTTTGTTATCGAAATTAATATTCGCTTGGTGTGATGCAATAAAATCGAAGCATCGTTTAACCTCGGCAAGATAGTTTTGAGCTACGCGATATTTAACTTTTGTCTTTAGTATCTCGCTTATGGAAGCAATTAGAATCTCGGCAACTTCAGCAGCCTCTTTTCGAAACCAAAACGATAGCTCTAACCATCAGTCATATTTATCGACCTTTCATATCGGCGTTTTCGAATAAACTTGCGTACGTTGAATGCTTTGGACACGCTGAAGCAGATTTCTGGCTGCATGAATCGGAATTCACTAAATTCTTGGAAAACGCTGTTAGATGCTGAAAAATATGGAACAGCTACGGCCACATACGCGCCAACCAATCATGTGGGGTGAGACTTAAGGGCTAATCATAGTGGAAGCTCATTTATCGCTAGTGGGTCTGTTGCCTCCGGCTGTGTATTTTGGGAGAATTCTGACCACACCATATACACATGCGCTCCGCCGGTAACTTGTCACCTTCCATTCGGTTGAAAGAGGCCAAGAAATTTGAGCTGTGTGTCAATTACCTTAAAGAGGGACACTTGTTGCGCACATACACCTCTACTGCGTGCCGTATTTGTGGTTCCAAACATTTCACACTACTACACTTGGACAGCTCAAGCCTGCAAAGATTGCCGAACGCACCTCAGTCTGCAACCCAACCATCTTCGTTCTCGCCTTATCTTAGCGCAGCAATGCCTTACACATCTTGCTCTGATGTGGTGCAAAATCTCAACAACAATGTTGTCCACAGCAGCTGTGCTCGTCAAGGATCGCGCAGGGTCACTCGTACCCTGCCACGCGCTACTCGATTCGGGATCTCAACTTCCTTTAATAACATCTCGCTTCACCCAACAATTGCAACTCAAAAGAACCATCATTGCTGCTGTTTCGGTTATAGGAGCTTTTACTCAGACGGTTGTAAATTTCGTCTTAGTCTGCACTCGCAAACAGCAGGCTATAATGTAAAACCTTTTCGCATTAATAACTCCAACAGTTACAGATCGTCAACCCAGCATTGGTTTGGATACAAGTTACTGGAATATACCTTCTTCTTGCGGCATATTCCACAACTAAAACTTGTCAAGAATCCCAGCTCCAACTTGACGGCCAGCTGCAGTCATTCTGTCAGCTTGAGAATTGCTCTGAGTACCCTATAAAATCAGCAGAAGAGGAGGCTGATGCAGAGCCAGCACAAAATCTCATCACCGTAAATGATGTCTCTCGCTCATCCATCTCCCGATTCTCGTTTCTGGAAGCGATGTTACTCCAATGAGGACGCCGACTCCGACGAAGCTAAACGCAATCTGCTTGCTTTTTAACCAGATAGCACTATATTTCGAATGTTGCCAAACATTCTCATTTTTAAATACAAATTTTTTAACTCAAACTGATCCCTTATGATCCCTTGGTTGGTAGGCGGATGCCTAACTCTCTGGGTTACACCTTTCTGATGGTCATCTAAAGAACCCTTTTGCCATTTCCTATTTTGCACATATTAAGCTTTTTTTTTCTTTACTAATCTAAATCTCCTTTTTCGGGTTCAAATTCGACTTCTAGAATTTTCTTCCTATTCCAAGAAATCGACAGAACCCCCAATGAACTTCTTCCCGTATAAAATTTCAATTTGTCAAATATTCTGTGGTCTCTCTTTAGCAAATCTAATTATCTCGTGCCTTCTGCACAACATGACTTTTTAGATTCCCTTTAAGATCTTTCGTTTTTTCCAAATTCCTCAATTCCTAATAACCTTGACAGAATGCTTGTTCTTATTTTTGTCAACGATTGCATTTCTACCAGTGTTCCAAGGTCTTGTCCTTTAGTATTGCCTGAAGACTCCTTTCATCCTACCGTAGAAATTCCTCTATCTATTTCCATTTCGACTAAGCCAATATCCGATACTCTTATAAAACTCGCCTTTCTTCATCAACTGATTGGTCTCCTGTATACAATTAGGTTAATATTAATTTTGCTCTAACCCACTTCTATGGCACTATTAATTCACTTCATGATATCTGTATTCCAAGTAGTGTTGTATTGCCTGCTTCATCCAAACCTCCCTGGTTAAAAGGTCGACATTCAATTTTAAAACCTCTGGTGCTAACCTTGACTTTTCTAAATATTCTATTGATAAATCTAACTTCCTTCTCCTTGACTCTATGTTTGAGCGGGGTCCTAAACTTTTTATAAATTCGTAAATTCCAAGTGCAACAACTCGTCATGCCTCCTTCATGTTTCCTGAAGAATGAAGGATACATTGACGACTTAACTAGTGGTAAACTTTTTGCAAATTTCTTGCAATCTACTGATACTTTTCCCATTAACAATATCACTTACCCTTATCCTATTTCATCCTCAAACTCTTTATTTGCTCCTATCATTACTGATAAAGATCTAGTCACAGCAATGAAAACTTTAAAATCTTCATATTCTCCTGGGCCCGACAATATCCCTAGTTGCGTACTCAAAGAATGCTGGAGCTCTTTACATCTTCCGCTACTCTAACTTTTTAACTTATCTCTTGATTCCCCTGTTTTTCAATCTTGGGAAGGAATTCACAATTCACAAAAAGGGGAGCTAAATCCGAAAAACAAGACTCAAAGAGTGCTGTTGAGATCCGAAATTTCTTTTCCCTTATTTGTTATATCGGGTGTACCGCAAGGTAGTCATCTTGGTCCATCTCCGCACTTAGTCACGTATACGCTTGATAATTTACCCTTGCACCGACTATGGAAGATCTTGGTGCTTTTTGTCGCCAAAGCTAGTTTCATTCTTGGTATCTCCTCTATAACTAACAAAGCCAAGGGTGTTCTTGGTAATCGTTTAATCAACCTTTTCCATATAACTTGTTTTGAGAAACAAAAAAAGTTCCATTCAACAACTTTTGAACCGAGTGTTCCTATTGGAGATGTATGATGTGAGACTCCATACCAATTTTCATTCACCTACCTTAAAAACTGAGAGACTAGTTTGCATATAAACAGACTGTCAGGCGGATAGACAGCCATGGCTATATTAACTCGTCTCGTCGTCATGATTTATAATATATATACTTTATAGGGTCGGAGAGCATTAAAATAAAAAAGAGAGTTCCTCAATCTTCCCGCCACCCAAATCAGCTTAAATTCTTAGAAGCTGAGAAGCTGCTATTGTGCACTGCTGTCTGTCCTCAAGACTATGTATACGTATGCCCCATTTGCTAAAATATTAGCATCGCAGAAGGCATGGATGTCTATGGTAGAATCTGGCAAACGACTAAACTTCAAACGCTGACATTTAACCAACTTATCATCCCATTCTCTATTATATTTTTTTTGATCCATAGTTAGGATGGAGCAGATGCAGTTATCACGTTTGAACCCAAGCCATTAATAATTATAATGCAGATGCCCGACATACAACTTCATCCAATTCTACATTAAAAAAATATCAAAAATCAATCGAGTATTGATTCTGAAGATCCACAGAAATAATCAGAATCTCGAGATTTTGAGAGGATTCTCGGTTGGTATCCGGACTTATTTAGTGATGTGTTAAAGTAGAATAAAGAGAGAGAGAGAGAAAAGAGAGATAATCCAGGAGAACACAAACCAAAAAGGATGCAATGGTACCAAGGCAGCAACCGCGTAAACTATCAATGATTAGGGTATTCCCGGAGAAGAGTAGATTTTAGGTGTGAGAGAGAGAGTTCTATAGCGATACCATGATAAAATTCATTATAATTAGACCACAGTACACAGAATCGATTGTGCAACGGATAGCAAGTTGTCCATTTAGAGAGAAATCTAGGATAATAATTTCTTGTTAGTCTACGAGGAACATGAAAGTTAAGTCGAGATAATAGAAAAGGTGCTAATGTCACCGATAATTAATTTATGAAGAAAAATAATATCAAGGATAGTTTTACGGTTAGTTAATGAAGGGAGATCTGTGAGTAAGAGCCTATCAGAGTACGGTGGAAGACGGCAATCGGGATCCCAGTCTAAGCCACAAAGGGCAAAGAGGAGGAATTGCTCCTGAATGGATTCAATACGAACTTGATGGATTCCATATTGTAGACTCCAAACACATGAACACGTGAACAATATTCTAGTATGGGACGAACTAGAGAAGTATAAAGAAGTTTGGTAACAAAGGGATCATTAAACTCATTTGACCGACGTTTAATGAATCCAAGAACACCCTTGGCTTTATTAGTTAAAGACGAGATATGCAGAATGAAACTAAGTTTGGCATCAAAAAGTACACCAAGGTCTTCCACAGTCGGTATACGTTGCAAGGGTACATTATCAAACGTATACGTGACTAAGTGTGGAGTAATTCGACTAAAAGTCATAAACAAGCATTTAGAAATATTTAAATGCAACTTATTAGCCTGAAACCAGATGTGCATGGAGTTACCGTCATCTTGCAGACAAATATAGTTAGAAGGTTATCCATGGGATTACCACTCACGCCGAAGCCTTCTCGTATCTCGTAGCAGCTTTTCAATATGACTGGAAGCACGATTTCTGTTGGAAAAATTATTAGCTGTTATTATTGGAATGTTTGCAGCTAGTGACATTACAGACGTTAATATTTCAACTGATCTATATATTTTGTCTTTCCAGGCAAGGTTTGGGTAGTAGGCCTACCTTGGGAAGTAAAGTTATGTTTGTTTCGTGGTGTAATTGTGGCAGTATATAGCTGTTTTCCTTTTGCGTTGCTCAGGTTAGTTCCCCATTGATTGTGCTTGACATTGTAGTCACCAGCTGCTATAAACCGGTCACATAACAGGTTGAAGAATTTCACAATTCCCGCTTCAGATATGGAGAACCGAGGTGGACAGTATGCTGCAGCTAAGTAGATAAAGTATTGCGTGTAGATAAATTATTGCAAATGATGGTAATGAATCTCTCTTGATGAGGTGCCTGATCAGAATGCCAGTACCTTCATGAGCCTTGCCATTGGCATGATTTGTCGTTTATAAGTTATAGCTTGTTAGGTGAGTCTCTGATACTAGCATTGCGGCAATGTCAAATTTATTCCATCGACTAATTGCAGTCGGTATTTAAAATTACAGGAGTTTATATTAATTTATAATAAAATTAATAAACCAGAAATATATTTAATTTAAAAATTATAAAATAAGCTTTAATTAACGTTAAATGTAAGCCTTCTGGGTGCATTAAATAACGAACAAAGCTTTATGGTCCAACATTTGTTGCACAAGATTAGTAAAAACCCTGAAAAAAAACCAATCAGCCCCGAAAATAAGGTGAAGAAAATATATATAAGGAGTCGGGAAAATAGTAAAAAAAGGGAATTAAAAGAAATAGAGTAATAAAGTAAGATAAATTGATCAGGAAACTGCAAGAGCTTATATATGTGCAGTGAAATAACATTCGCATTGACTTGACTTCAAAGCCCTTATCTCTAAGCCGATCTATTATCTTCTTGACTGGAACTGATGGTATTTAGAAATATTTAAATGCAACTTATTAACCTGGCCTTAGGGGTGCATGGAATTACAGTCATCTTACAGTGAAATACAATTTGAAGATTCGTTGTAAGAAAGGAGCACATACAGAGTTGGAGGAAGAAATTGGCGATGCAGGTAACACTTTGAGTTTTACCTGGCTTATGGGTGTTGATTCCCGTTAGAATTATTTACCGGTCAATTCCTGAACTTATACTTATTTGATGTTTTTTTTCCCCAGACTTATCCAGGTTAAAATATTTTTGGGTCCTTCGCCTGCAATCGCATTCGAACTGTGTGCAGAATACAGTAATAATGGTACAATGGCGTGAACTAGACTTGTCACTCGGCGACATGCTGGCGCCACAGTATCTGTGTCGTGGATATGAGGAACAAAGCATTCTTTATCACTAACGGGATATTAGCATTGTTCAACTATATGTAGGTATAACGCGTGGCAATTGGTAGGAGTGAAAGGTCCTGAATTCGCCGCAATCCAAATAGGGTTATATATTTTTGTGGGGGCTAATGTATCTCCTCACAGTACTTAGTCAAGGAAGAATTAGTGATGACGTACAATCCATAGAACAAATGATGATATTCTACTCCATATATGAGCAATACACGGTTCATCTCAGTTAACAAATCGAACAGACATTCATTATGTGCAGACAGACTACGTCAGCTTCTCCACTAGCATCCTTCTCATCAGGCTGTAGACTCATATTCCTTGATGAAAATGGACATTGCCTCCTTATGTTCATCCGATCTTTTGGAAATTGCCGAAGAGCACTCTTTACTTGTGAAAACAAAGTCTATCAAATTTATCTGAAATCCCATAATGGGAGCTGCACAACAGCTTAAAAGTGACGGAGAGCATCCGCAAGAGGTTAATTGAAGGACATGTTACGCACTAGAGTCTAATTGCCTTTAGAAAGGCATTTGACCGTCAACCACAAAATTCTATATGAAAAACTGAAAAATGTATATCCAGCAGTGCGGTCAAGTTACTTAATTCATATCTGGACCGTTACTGTTTTTTGTTTATGCTAATGATCCCCCTTCTAAGCGTACCGGTTAGTAAACGACCACGTATTTAAGTACCCCATGAATCCCATGTAATTTACTGCACGGCCGGCTGCAAGGACACACAATCCAAAGGACCAGCGGAGGAAATTCACAGGATGATTTTTTTTCTGAAAGCTTAGTATTTAGGAGTAAAATCAGTTTTACAAAAAAAAATCCAAAGAAAACTTTATTTTTTTAATTAAACAAATATAAAAATAATAAATAATTCAATTCGAAAAAAAAAATTAAAAATATATAAAATAATAATAATTAAATGTTTAAGAAAATTTTTTTAAAAAAATTTGTTTCCTTTATTCTTAATTAGTATTATAATTCCTTTATCATAATATAATTTATAAATTTAAAAATACTTTTAACGATGTTCCTAAAATTAGGTGAAGATTGGGAGCAAATACCTGAGATGGTTCTCATGATTAGGGAATTTTTTGGGGATAGGACAACATTCAATTTCTGGGAAAAAAAGTCGAGCGTATTATGAGTATTTTTGCAATAAAAATACCATTTGATGACATAATTGAAGCCGAGGCAGTGGTGGAATCTTATAACACTCGAATGAACTGGAAGGCGTTACCCAGCTGAAATATCTGAACAAGTTTATTTGGAGAACGAGCAAGTCTAAGTTTCGGAATCAGTAGACGTGTCTGGCGCCGGTAGAATGTTAAAATTTTTGATAGTTTTAGTTTCAGATTAAAATAATACTCCAGCATGCTTAATATCAAAACCTAGATTAAATGAAAAACCATTTTTTGCGAACAACCAAAATCACAAGCCACACTCATATTCATTTATTGCGATCATATTAAATTCCTTCTTCTCCCCACTCTAAAAGCTTTTCACGGAATATTGAATAACAGCACCCTCAAACAGCTTGATATTGTAATTGAAGTTACCTAAGAAACAGACACATCAGAAGAAATAATATATAAAATTCATTCAGAAAATTAAATGCGGTACCCGTATCAGATCTATACCCAATTCCAGAAATCGGGGAAATTATCGCTCAATTCGACGAGAATAAATATTTTTCCGTGCTCGATTTCAAAAGCGGTTTTCACCAGACCCCACTCAAAGAAATTTATATAAAAGACGTGATTCTCTGAAATGGGAGGGAATTTGAGTTCCCAAGATTACCTTTCGGTCTAAAGAACTCCCCATCAATATTCCATAAGGCTGTAACGAAAACGAGTAAGTTATTCGGAGCACTCTCTGTCGAATACGGGGTCCGGCCTTGCTCAGGGCAAGTTGGGTTGGGATTTGTGCTCTTTCGGACTTAGTCGTCACAATAATAAAAATTAGGCAGAGAAAAGGAGAAAATTAGGATTTTTGCAACGATTTATAATTCATTAAGTCTTTCTTAGTGCAAAATAAAAACATATCTTTTAATCAGTTGATCGCTGCTGCTGTATATCTGCATCTGCTGTAATCTCAATTCATAGCGCTGACACATAACATACATATTTATGTTCAATTTACCCGGCTGTGCCGTACTCACAAGCTCACAGGGTCCATCGATGTCAGCCGGCCTGTTGACGATGATGTTTATTTATTTATTTATTATTAAACCAACTAATTGCAGTCGATTGAAGAATTACAAAAGGTAAAAAATAAATTATTATATAAATTAAGTTAAAAATTAAGGAAATGAATTAAACCCAATTTACAAATAAGATTAAATTAACATTACATTTAAGCCTTCTGGGGGCATTAAATATAAACTAATTTTTATGGTCCAACATTTGTTGCACAGGATTGGGGAAAACCAAGAAAAAAACCCAATCAGACCAGGAAAGAAGGCGAAAAAGAGAAATATAAAGATTGGGGAAAATAGAATGAAAATAGACTAGAATAAAAAAAGGATAGAAAGTAAGATTGTAATAAAGTAAGATAACACAAAACATGGACAAATAAAATAAACAATTTGACCGTGTGCCATAGTTTGATCGAATCGAAGATCCATAGTAGATGGACCAGATGCGTCAGGGTATCGCTCTTCAAGCCAAGCCATTGCTGTGGCGAAACTAATTAATAATTATAATTCAGATACCCGACATAAAACTGCATCCAATTCTACATTAAAAAAATATATCAAAAATCAATCGAGTATTGATTCTGAAGATCCACAGAAATAATCAGGATTTTGAGATTTTGAGAGGATTCACGGTTGGTATCCAGACTTATTTTTTTGTGTTAAGGTAGAATAAAGAAACCATCAATGATTAGGGTTTTCCCGGAGATAGAACAGAAGAGTAGATTTTGGGTGTGAGAGAGAGAGTTCTATAGAGATACCATGATAAAATTCATTATAATTAGAGCACAGTACACAGAATCGATTGTGAAACGGATAGCAAGTTGTGCATTTAGATAGAAGTCTAGTAGATAATAATTTCTTGTTAGTCTACGAGGAACATGAAAGTTAAGTCGAGATAATAGAAAAGGTGCTAATGTCACCGATAATTAATTTACGAAGAAAAATAATATCAAGGATAGTTCCACGTTTAGTTAATGAAGGGATATCAATGAGTAAGAGCCTATCAGAGTAAGGTGGAAGACGGCGATCCAGTTTAACGTACGAAGGGCAAAGCGGAGGAATTGCTTCTGAATGGATTCAATACGAACTTGGTGGATTCCATATTGTGGACTCCAAACAAATGGGACGTACCAGCGAAGTATAAAGTAATTTGGCTTAATAGGGTCATTAAACTCTTTGGACCCACGTTTAATAAATTCATTGGCTTTGTTAGTTATAGAGGGAAATGAAGATTTAAACTAAGTTTGGAATAAAAGTACACCAAGATCTTTCACAGTCGGTGTACGTTGCAAGGGTACATTATCAAGTGTATACGTGACTAAGTGTGGAGAAATTCGACTAAAAGTCATAAACAAGAATTTAAAAGATGCATGGAGTTACAGTCATCTTGCAGACAAATATAGTTAGAAGGTTCGTTGTAAGAAAAAAAAAGTTTCACATCATCAGCATACATAAGATGTGTGAGTGGGACAAAATAGATGGCAGGTACTTAATAAATAATGTGAAACAAACTGGAACAAGATGACTACCTTGCGGTACACCCAATGTAACAAATATGGGTAGAAATTTCGGATCTCAACAGAACTCCTATTTTTTAAATAAGAGGAAATCCAAGTCAGAAGTGTGGGGGGGGGAAACCAATTCGATCTAGCTTGAAGATTAAAATATGATGATTTACAGAGTCAAATGCATTACTGAAATCAGTATAAATGACATCTGTTTGGATTCTACTTTGGAATGCATCATTCACCAATGATGTGAATTCAAGCAGATTCGTGGAGGTAGACCGTCTCTTAATAAAGCCATGTTGAAAAGGGGAAATTATCGACGTACAGAGATGCTGCTAGACAATTTTGCAATTCCTATGTCATTCGATATATCGGATTTAGGTCCCCTTTTTTGTGAATTGTGAATTCCTTCCAAAGATAAGGAAAAACAGCGGAATCAAGAGATAAGTTAAAAAGTTAGAGTAGCGGAAGATGTAAAGAGCTCCAGCATTCTCTGAGTACGCAAGTAGGGATATTTTGGGTCCCAGGAGAATATGAAGATTTTTAAATTTTTATTGCTGTAACTAGATTGTTATTAGTAATGATAGGAGCAAATAAAAGACTTTGAGGAAGAAATAGGATAAGGGTAAGTGATATTGAAAATAGATAGAGGAATTTCTACGGTAGGATGAAAGGAGTCTTCAGGCAATACTAATTGATAAGATCTTGACTGGTAGAAGTGCAATCGTTGATGGAAACGATACCTTAACGGCAACTATTTCCACAACGAAACGGAAACGGAAAAGTAATTGACTTGGATCGAAGGGAAGAATTAACTGCAATGAGTACCCCACCACCACGACGAGTTTTTCTATCTTTTCTGTAGGATGTAAAGTTTGTAGAAAAAATTTCAGAATTTGAAATTAAGCCATGTCTCAGAAAAAGCAATAATTTGAGAGTCGAAGGAAGAACTTTGTAAAAGTACATTTTTAAGTTTAGAGACTAGAAGGCTAACACTCTGATAATAAATATGTAGTAAATCTAAAGATCGATCTAGTTATTTGGAGGATTATTACTAATGGTGGATTGTGAAAGAGAGCCACTAGCTTGAAGACTAACAGACACCGGTCAAGTGCGTTTTTTTTATAATGAATTCATGAACAATTATTTGTGGAGGCCAGAAATTTAGATCACAAATAAGTGAGAATGTGTCTGATGGAACATTAATTTTGAAGGAGGCTATTTCCTTAGGTTCAGAGAAATCAAATTTAGATACTGATACATTGTCTGAAGATTTGCTGGCAATATTAGCAGCAATAGCTTCGCATGTAGTATCAGCTGAAAGTTTAGATAGGAAAATTTGCTTTCGCGGGGCAACAACAGTAAGTGAAGGAGTCGGGGCATTGTCAGAACCCTGAACAGCGGCCGAAGCTGGAGGGGTGCAGTACCAGGACGGGCTATATTTGAAGCAGTTGCCGGAGATAAAGTCGCAGACACCACCTGAAGGCGAGCTGCAATATCAAGCGGAGCTGGAGGACCAGCTGGACTTGTAACTCGTGATGTAGTTGGAGCACTAGCCTGAGCTTGATTAGGAAAAGATGGTTGGACATGAACAGCAAATAGATTGGTATTTAAATAATTATCGGGGTGTCCAAAGGAAGAATGGCCGACTAACAGTGAAGGCGTAGGCGAGAAAAGTCGAACCGGAGATATTTCTAAACGGCGAGGAGTTAATAAATTTTCTGAAGGGAGATTAGCCATTGCAGAGGAAGATGGAAGAGGAACATTTAAAAATTGATCCTCTAACCGACGGATAGGTGGGGATTCGAAATTATAGTCACCGAGCATCTCAATGCTTGAGTCAAAATCGCTTAACAAAAGATTAGACATATTATGCAACTTAAGAAATTGACCTCACAGAATTATACATTTTGGAGAAATTCAATTGCAAGTCATTGCACTTCGGACAAGACCATTTTAGGCCGCCAAAACCTTTTTGGAATTGTCTTTTTCCAACTTGTCAATATCTCCCCCAGTTAGAACTGCACATTTGCCATGCATCATGTTGTCACACAACCAGCAGTTAACAAACCTTGGTTGGTCACCATCACCCGCTAGGCCTTACGTGCAGGTCATCTTGCAGCAAGACATTTTATTAGTATGCGGACATTATAAAGTAAGAAAATAAATGCTAAAAGTTTCCTACTGGGTATTGTTATATGGTATGAAGAGCGCACAAATTGAGAGCGTAAAGAAATAGCTGTTAGTAGTAAGAAAAACCACAAGCAATGATTGAGCAATGTGCAAAGCAACTACAAAAATTTGAGCGGGCGAGCGGCGCACAAGCGAAGAGCTGCACAAAAGACAGATAAGTAAAGGTATAGTTATTAGAATAAATACTGCTTAAAGACTACGTCGAACGCGCTCTAAGCATTTAGCAATTTCAAAGTGTGCCGATGTTGGTTGATCATGGCATGAACTTATCTCACCCTTGCGCAACTTTTCGGGAACAAACAACTTCCAATAATCGTTAGATTTTTCTTGGAAAAGAAGCTCGGTGATAGATGTAGTCATCGATTACTTAAAAATCCGGTAATTTGCACAACTTAAATTTTTCTTCTAATTTTGAATACTCTGGTAATCGAAAGGCTTCAGATTGTATATCAATTTCGGGTAATGTTTCTTTATTTATATCAGATATCTCTGCCACTTCATCAAAACCTCATCAAGGTGCACCAAATGTTTCTTTAAAGTTTTGGATAATCATCTAAATATACTAGAACATGTGACTGATAAGGAATAACTTGGTCCATTAATCTACACATCGTTTATTAATCCAAAATTCATTCTTTTGAATTGATTTGGAACTGTAAATGCTGTTTTGCACTTGAAGAAGAAATTGGCATAGGATATGCATCATTTACGGTGACAGCATTCAATTTTTGGGTATCTAAACAAAATCGAACGTTTCCAGGCTTAACTGTTAATGTAACAGGAGATGACCAAGGCGAACATGGAGCCTCTTCAATAACACTTAACTCTATCATGCGATCAATCTCCTTGCAGAGAAGTTTTTCTTTTGCAAGAGACAGCGTATGGAATCGTTGTTTTCTGGGCTTAGAATTCGATGTGTCAATCGAGTGTTATATCAAATTTGTTTTGCCGAGTCCGTCTCTTTCGAAAGAAGGAAAAAAAATCAATTATGGTCTGTAATTTAGCTTTTTGGATAGAAATAAAATTTAATATTGGATAGAAGTCATTTATAATATTGCGCCTTTTGTTTCTAAATCTACTTGAAGCTAATTTAAGTGGCAGCTTATATGCTCCGAAATTTTCGCATCCGTTCTGCGGATCGTTTTTTATGAAATTTATAATTTACAGCGGTGTTTTCCTGGATTACGCAGCTCGATCCCTGTAAACCTATATGCAAAGGCCAAAAAGGGATATTGTCTGTCCGGTCATAATGCAGTTACATTTGGGGTTTTAACATTTGATTCCGAGACTTATTGTGGACATCCGCTCTCGGAAGCCGACACTGGCTTGCATTTAGGACAGGTGGGTTTGGGTATTTGGAGCACCACACCCATAAAAAAACACTCGACGGCACTTTAAGGAAATCATGATACCTATGGCCAGGTTCGTCACAATTCCAACATTTTAATTTATCTGCAGAGCGTAGAGCAACATTTTGAGGTTTTGTTTGTTGAGTTGACAAGCTTTTTTGTCAACTATATTTTCTGCAGAAAGGCAGAAAACCACAATTATAAATTTAAATGAAGAATCAATTTCATTTTATTTGTGTTTATATGTATGTGTTTATTTTATAAAGCTTATGCATTATACGTAATGTATTTGCATAACAATGTATTTTTCGATAATAACAACACGAACTAGTGTCGCTTATATGTAAACATATATATAAGTAATATTGATTGCGAATTGAAACGAGTCGATATAAGTGGTAAACAAATTGTAACGAAGATCCCAACCGCAGCAGCCGACGCGCTGATGCAGCTGGCGAAGAGCATGGTCAAAACAAAATAGGATAAGCATACTAACAAATTTAAAAGTAATTAATTCGCAATTTATGAGATCAGCTTGCGAACAGTATTCAACTAGCAGTTTTTTTAGGGTTCATATGTTCAATCCTTATTTTCATATTTTTTTATTATTTGTTGTTGTAGGTACCTCTTTTCATTTATAATATTATATTCACAAAAAATCAAAATAAAAAATGCTTCTCTGTTTACATTTTTTTAATAATTATTTGTGAAAACCTCTAAATAAGTTTCAGATAATTTTTATGACCATTTTCTGCTTTAGGGAAGATTTTCCTAAGTCCATTGGGTAAATATATGTACATACACCCAACTCTCTTTTTACACGAATTTGAAGTTGAAGTTGAGGTTGAAAAAAATTTTTTTTGTAATAATTCTTTTATCTAGTACGGTTTCAAAATCACTGTTTTGTAATTATGTTTGTTTTTACAACACTTGGCACCATTGCTGAAATGAACATACATAGTAATAAAAATAATAATATCGATAATGACGAGGAGACCGAAATATTTCAACTAACTGCTAGTTTAATTAATGACGGTCTAACATTTGGTAAAAGTATGGTGAATCATTTCTTAAAAAATGATCCAAATATGGAACGTGCCCTGAAATTCGAACGAGATATTAATAATTGTATTGCTGGGTATAAAGAGTTGTATAAAGAACTTAAAAAACCAAAATTTCAACTATCTATAAAAGATTTTTTAATAAAAAAGTCGACGGCGCAAGACCTTTTGGAAAGTAGTCCGACTGTTCAAAACTCTATTACCGGATTATTAATTAATTTGATGGATATCTCCAGTGATGATACCGACTTTAGTCCAGATCGTCGCAACAATTGCTCTTGTTATCAAGTAGCGACGAATAATTATCTAAATATTTTTTTTTTTTTATTTCTATTCTAATTTTTCTGTTCTTATGCATATCTGAAATTTTATAGTTTTCAACATTTTTTACACGGTTTTTCGAAGTAAATATACATAGTTCTTTATTTCATCTTACACGATTTTCAAATCACATGGAACTTATCCCCCATTTTACTATAGGAAACGCTTCTTTTTTTACACAGTTTATTTTTACGCGGATTTCTGAGGAACGTATCTACCGTGTAAAAAGAGAGTTGGGTGTATTTGCTTTTACCTTTGAATAACTGCAACTGAATTCAATGAGGTAAGAACTATAACCAGCCAGTTTGATCCGCCACTTTCCGACCTTGGGGGAATTTTCCTAAAAACAATTAAAACGCGTATTTTTAGATTTTAATTTAAAGCTCATAATACAAAACTCGTATATTCTAGGAACAGCTACTTACATATGTATGTAGGTCTATAGAGACGGTTTTCTAAACTAATCAGGACTTATATCATAGTAAAAGTGAGCATATGCTACAATTGCGTTTACATTTTTACTGAGTTATATGTATGTACATATGTGTACAATTCTTGTACCATATATGTAAATATGTACGTATGAATTTACGTACATATGTTGGCTTAGTTTTCTTGCATTGTTTGTGGAAGTACTTACCGCAAAATATTTGAAATATGCTAGAAGTGACGCATAAAAAGCATTATGAAACCAGTAAGAACAATAGGTCTGTCTCGTCTGGACTGAAATATACCCTGTATGCCTACATATGCAGTCTAAATTTTTGTTTTTCTTTAACATATGTACATATATTTCAATTAGTTCACGCAGTTTTGTTCAGTGTCTTAAAAAAAATGGGTAGTTTCTTGTGAATTTTACTACTTTTGTAACACATATAGCCACATATTGAGTTATTTGGAAATAGGGTATACTTACTTTTCAGTAATGGGTATACCGTTTAAAAGTTGTTAATACAATAAATGAGCTTTTGTGATATTGTTAACGTCACCCTGTTTATCCATCTTTAGTTTTATACGGTATAAAATGAGCAGTGCTCAAAGCGAATTTCGCAGTGTTTTTATACATCTTGTAGTGTCTAGTTCTAATTTAATTTTATATTAAAAGTATTTGTAGTGCAGATAAAGTTGTATTCTGTAAAGCTGACAAATAATGGATGTGAAACATACATAAATAACAATCTTTTAAAGGAAACCAAACTCGACGTAAATATACATACATACATACAAAGAAACATACAAACATATATACATACATAAATACATGCATACACATATGCATGCATACACATATGCAAGCATGCATGCATACATGCATACATACAACATGCATACATATATACATCCTTACATACATACATATATACATCCTTACATACATACATATATACATCCTTACATACATACATACATACATACAAAGAAACATACAAACATACATACATACATGCAGAAAAAAGACAGGTCGGCATTCAAATTAGACTTTAATATGTTTTATTACATTTTCCGCGATTGGAATTAGTCAACTACTATTAGAAATTATTTTATAAGAAATAGTTTTAAGAAAACAGACTTTCTTCTATCGCCCAATTATCTTGGATTCAATTTTCCGCCCTCCGATTTATGAATTGAATCAGCTGTAAATCTTGAGATTTTAACCATTATCCTAGAGGAGTAAATTCTTCTTAATACTTCTCAATACAGATTAGGAGTAAATAATGCGGGAAATTGGTATGCAGTCATAATTATATTTTTTTATTGTTACTTCAAAATAAATTTAAAGCTAATCGGATAAGAAAAAAAAGTTTTATATATCAGTTTTTCCTTATTTTCCCACACTTGGAGGATACATTTTGCAAGTTTTCTTCCTTAGCGAAAACTTTTAGTAAGCCATAAATCTTCTATCCAAATTTCATCTTCATCCGTATTACATTTTGGGCTGTGCGATATTGTATCAGTCAGTCAGACAGCCACGAAAAAGGTTATATATATAGAGATAATGGACCCGTGAATCCGAAAACGAAATTTAAAAATAGGGTTGCCGAGCTTATTTTGCGAGCTAAGAGAAAACAGCTAGATTTTGAACTTTTCATTGATATTAATAAACCTTGTATTGAGCAACAGGCAGGCTTAACTTCATAAAATGAAAAAAGACGAAGATAAATAAATGATTTTAAAAAAATGTGGCTGACCATTCTCATCAGTCGTCTTTATAGAAAATTGATTTTAACTCAAACTGTCTGTACTTGAAATTAGGGCTGTCGGGATTCGAACTTGTGATACCATGGTTGGTAAGCGGATGCCTTAGCCTCTGGGCTTCACTTGCCCGAGGTTCATCTTCAGCTAACTACTGTTTTTTTCACTAATGAAATAAGCACCACGCAGTTATGTAGCTGTTGATGTATCACAAATATGAAACTATCGTTAAAACCTAAGAAGAATAAAATTGAAAAAACTCGTAAGGAAAGACTTTCTTCGGCGCGCTAAAAATTACATACCCTTGCAGAGGGTAAGAGAGAAAGTTATCCATACAACTTTTGAACCGATTGCGCCTATGGGAGCTATGTATATGATATAGTTGTCCGTTCAGGCTGGTTCCTACATCTGTGCTGCCTGCAGCAAAAAGAAGGCCCCATACCAAATTACATTCACCTAGTCAGAAAAAGGGTCGTTGATAGACAGAATTTAGATTAAGTTGTACTATGCTGCGCTGACATTGATGCGACAGCTGCGACCATACCACAACGTTATTAGGCCGGTTATCCCTAATATACAACAAGAAAACAAACCCATGTCGCATGGCTCCATTAAAATATTTACAGATGGCTAAAATTCAATTTAAATTTGTTACAAATTATTTATAGTTTATATATGAAATGAAAATATTTTTAAATTGCAAAGGCATCAGAACGTGTTTATAAATAAAAAATTAAAAAAATTTTTTTTTTTTAAATTAACAATTTTTATAATGAAAATATACAAACTTAAAATTTGACAATAATTGAAGAAAAAGGTTCAAAAGTTTTTGTATGGAAACTTTTTTGATTTTCAACGTATCTTAATAAAATTTACAAGTTATATGTTAAAATGTAATTTCTAAACGTATACTAAAAATCATTAAGATCGAACCATTATATCATATAGCTCTCATGCAAACAAATAATCGGTTCAAAAGTTGTAATATGGAAAACTTTTTTTGTTTCTCAAGGTATCTTAAATTTGCAAGTTATATGGAAAAGTGCAGTTTCTAAAAGCACATCCAAAATCATTAAAATCGGATTTCCATATCATATAACTCTGCAAGGGTATGTAATCTTCGGCGCGCTGAAGATAGGATTTTTTTCTTTTTTTTTGTTAAATTTTTTATTTTTGCTGAAATTTTTATGTTTTTTTTGTTTTTTTTTTCTTGCCTTTTCTTTGTTTTTTTTTTTCTAATTCTCTTATTATTTCAATCAAACGATTAATAGAAAACTACCAATTTTTCCACTTATCGAATTAAAATGAGACTACACACTATCACTAATATTTACGTAAGTGAAAAGAATTAATAAATTTAAAAAATTTTGGTCAAGAGTCAACTATAAAAAATAAAATTTTACAGCACTTAAGAAAAAACTCAGACAGAAAAAGAACGACAAAATCAAATAGTTTTCGTATTTTTGGCTTACCGAATGATTTGGCTTTTTTTGCATGTGTGTATATATGCATACATTTCATAACAAAGTTTTAATAATTTAAATTTTTGAGTTCACTTCAAAAATAAAAATTTAGGTGGGAATACTTTGCATTTTAAGCTGCAGAATTGGGAATGAAGGTCTTTGGCTCCGCTTGGAGCTTATATAAGCTGGAAAAAGGGAAAATGGAGCAGAATCCATTTACTTTTTTCGGCTAACTGACAACTTCATGTATTTACCGATGATATTCATACGGATCAAAATCATACATAATATATGCATTTCAGTTAACCATTGCTCCAAAAAACTTTGTTTTCTTTTTATTGCCTATTTTTAAGCCAAATTGTTTTTTTATATATATTTTTATTTTAAACAGTTTTTCCACAACCTATTTGGCAGCTTAAGCTTGTTATACATTATGGAACTTAAATTATACACTACAGTATAACAAGAAAAATCGTAGCTATTCATATTTTTCGTTCAAAAAATTAGAAAACTCTACAGTGAAAAATGGGAATGTAAAATGTAGTGAAACAAGTCCCATTTATGCGTGTGTTGACAAAGTTCTTAATATGTTCCGGTTTTGAAAACTGATTCCATGAATTCGGTAAATCCGCCAATTTTCAGAAAATATGTACTATATTATATATTATTCAATGTAATATATGTATTCAATGTAATATATAATTTCATAATAAAAATTAATTTGATCCATCCAAGAATTTTCCATTTTATCCCACTTGGGAGTTGAATTTTCAAAAATTTCATTTTCGTACGTATTATCATTTGGACTGCGCGAAGATGAATCAATCATCAATAAATCAATCAGGTCATTGACTAATCAGTATAAGCTGGCGTTACTCGAGGAAGTCGTGGATTTATCAAAATCATTAAACTATTATTTATTACAAAAAAAGTCTGTAACCAATTTTTTGTTGTTTGTTCAAAATAACTTTTATATTATATATTTACTGGAAAAAAAATTAAGTTTTGTTAATACTTTTCTCGTCATATTTGCGCTTTTGGAGAACAAATCTAAAAACTCTGTGAATAGATTGCTTAATAATTATTTGTGAACACCTCTAAAAATAATGAAATAAAAAGTGTTGATTTTACAATTTTTTCGAATAATTTTGGGATTGCAGATAACTTTGCAATTCCTCTGTAATTCGATATATCGGATTTAGCTCCCTTTTTGTGAATTGAGTTAATATATGATTCCTTTCCTTTAGAAAAATCAATGTTAGATCCAGAGAGTTTAAATTTTTTAAATAGCTTTAATTTGAAATTCGACGTGTAAACAAGGTAGGCTTCGATGAAACAGGCAATACAACACTCCTTGGAATGCAGATATCAAGAAGTGAGTTAATAGTGTCATAGAAGTGGCATAGAGCAAAATTTATATCAACCGAATTGTATAGAGTAGACCAATCAGTTGAGGAAAGAAGTTGATAAAGCAACGAAAAATTTCCATGGCGAAAGCAACGGCAGGTTTCACTAACAGGATTGGATATTCGCTTAATCGACGTGGGAATTGATAGAGAAATTTCTACTGTAGGATGAAAGGAGTCTTCAGGAAATACTAATGGACAAGATCTTGACACACTGGTAGAAGTGCAATCGTTGACAAAAATAAGATAAAGCATTCTGTCAAGATTATTAGGAATCGAGTTTATTTGAAAAAACGAAAGGTCATACAAGGAATCTAAAAAGTCATGTTGTGCAGAAGGCACAAGATAATTGCAATTGAATTTCTCCAAAATGTATAATTCTGTGAGAGGTCAATTTTTTAAGTTGCATAAAATGTCTAATCTTTTGTTAAGCGATTTTGACTCAAGCATTGAGATGCTCGGTGACTATAATTTCGAATCCCCACCTATCCGTCGGTTAGAGGATCAATTTTTAAATGTTCCTCTTCCATCTTCCTCTGCAATGGCTAATCTCCCTTCAGAAAATTTATTAACTCCTCGCCGTTTAGAAATATCTCCGGTTCGACTTTTCTCGCCTACGCCTTCACTGTTAGTCGGCCATTCTTCCTTTGGACACCCCGATAATTATTTAAATACCAATCTATTTGCTGTTCATGTCCAACCATCTTTTCCTAATCAAGCTCAGGCTAGTGCTCCAACTACATCACGAGTTACAAGTCCAGCTGGTCCTCCAGCTCCGCTTGATATTGCAGCTCGCCTTCAGGTGGTGTCTGCGACTTTATCTCCGGCAACTGCTTCAAATACAGCCCATCCTGGTACTGCACCCCTAGCTGTGATTCCAGCTTCGGCCGCTGTTCAGGGTTCTGACTCTGCCCCGACTTCTTTACTTACTGTTGTTGCGCCGCGTAAGCAAATTTTCCTATCTCAACTTTCAGCTGATACTACATGCGAAGCTATTGCTCCTTATATTGCCAGCAAATCTGTAGGCAATGTATCAGTATCTAAATTTAATTTCTCTGAACCTAGGGAAATAGCCTCCTTTAAAATTAATGTTCCATCAGAGACATTCTCACTTATTTGTGATCCAAATTTCTGGTCTCCACAAATAATTGGTCATGAGTTCATTATAAAAAAATGCACTCGACCGGTGTCTGTCAGTCTTCAAGCTAGTGGCTCTCTTTCACAATCCACAATTAGTAATAATCCTCCAAATAACTAGATCGATCTTTAGATTCACTACATATTTGTTATCAGAGTGTTAGGCTTCTAGTCTTTTACAAAGTTCTTCCTTCGACTCTCAAATTATTGCTTTTTCTGAGACATGGCTTAATTTCAAATTCTGAAATTTTTTCTACAAACTTTACATCCTACAGAAAAGATAGAACAACTCGTCGTGGTGGTGGGGTACTCATTGCAGTTAATTCTTCCCTTCGATCCAAGTCAATTACTTTTCCGTTTCCGTTTCGTTGTGGAAATAGTTGCCGTTAAGGTATCGTTTCCATCAACGATTGCACTTCTACCAGTGTGTCAAGATCTTATCAATTAGTATTGCCTGAAGACTCCTTTCATCCTACCGTAGAAATTCCTCTATCTATTTTCAATATCACTTACCCTTATCCTATTTCTTCCTCAAAGTCTTTTATTTGCTCCTATCATTACTAATAACAATCTAGTTACAGCAATAAAAATTTAAAAATCTTCATATTCTCCTGGGACCCAAAATATCCCTACTTGCGTACTCAGAGAATGCTGGAGCTCTTTACATCTTCCGCTACTCTAACTTTTTAACTTATCTCTTGATTCCGCTGTTTTTCCTTATCTTTGGAAGGAATTCACAATTCACAAAAAAGGGGACCTAAGTCAGATATATCGAATTACAGAGGAATTGCAAAGTTGTCTAGGATTACAAAATTATTCGAAAAAATTAAAACATCAACTTTGCAGCACTTCTGTAAATCGATAATTTCCCCTTTTCAACATGGCTTTATTAAGAGACGGTCTACCTCCACGAATCTGCTTGAATTCACATCATTGGTGAATGATGCATTCCAAAGTAGAATCCAAACAGATGTCATTTATACTGATTTCAGTAAATCAGTTGACTCTGTAAATCATTATCTTTTAATCTTCAAGCTAGATCGAATTGGATTCTCCCCCACACTTCTGACTTGGATTTCCTCTAATAATTTAATAATTAATAATTTTAAATAAAAATAGGACCCAAAGAGTTCTGTTGAGATTCTAAACCCGTATTTGTTACATCGGGTGTACCGCAAGGTAGTCATCTTGGTCCAGTTTTTTTCACATTATTTATTAATGACCTCCCATCTATTTTGTCCCACTCACACATCTTATGTATGCTGATGATGTGAAACTTTTTTTTTACAACGAACCTTCTAACTATATTTGTCTGCAAGATGACTGTAACTCCATGCATCTTTTAAATTCTTGTTTATGACTTTTAGTCGAATTTCTCCACACTTAGTCACGTATACACTTGATAATGTACCCTTGCAACGTACACCGACTGTGAAAGATCTTGGTGTACTTTTATTCCAAACTTAGTTTAAATCTTCATTTCCCTCTATAACTAACAAAGCCAATGAATTTATTAAACGTGGGTCCAAAGAGTTTAATGACCCTATTAAGCCAAATTACTTTATACTTCGCTGGTACGTCCCATTTGTTTGGAGTCCACAATATGGAATCCACCAAGTTCGTATTGAATCCATTCAGAAGCAATTCCTCCGCTTTGCCCTTCGTACGTTAAACTGGATCGCCGTCTTCCACCTTACTCTGATAGGCTCTTACTCATTGATATCCCTTCATTAACTAAACGTGGAACTATCCTTGATATTATTTTTCTTCGTAAATTAATTATCGGTGACATTAGCACCTTTTCTATTATCTCGACTTAACTTTCATGTTCCTCGTAGACTAACAAGAAATTATTATCTACTAGACTTCTATCTAAATGCACAACTTGCTATCCGTTTCACAATCGATTCTGTGTACTGTGCTCTAATTATAATGAATTTTATCATGGTATCTCTATAGAACTCTCTCTCTCACACCCAAAATCTACTCTTCTGTTCTATCTCCGGGAAAACCCTAATCATTGATGGTTTCTTTATTCTACCTTAACACAAAAAATAAGTCTGGATACCAACCGTGAATCCTCTCAAAATCTCAAAATCCTGATTATTTCTGTGGATCTTCAGAATCAATACTCGATTGATTTTTGATATATTTTTTTTAATGTAGAATTGGATGCAGTTTTATGTCGGGTATCTGAATTATAATTATTAATTAGTTTCGCCACAGCAATGGCTTGGCTTGAAGAGCGATACCCTGACGCATCTGGTCCATCTACTATGGATCTTCGATTCGATCAAACTATGGCACACGGTCAAATTGTTTATTTTATTTGTCCATGTTTTGTGTTATCTTACTTTATTACAATCTTACTTTCTATCCTTTTTTTATTCTAGTCTATTTTCATTATATTTTCCCCAATCTTTATATTTCTCTTTTTCGCCTTCTTTCCTGGTCTGATTGAGTTTTTTTTCTTGGTTTTCCCCAATCCGATCAGCTTCAAATTCATTTTCAAATAAAAATATAAAACTTTTATTTTTATCACAACCACTTCAAATTCAGTTTCAGATCTTCACATTAAAATTGTAATATATATGCTTAACGTGAGAAATATTAGTATTAAGAAAATTTTTTATTTTTCGAGAGATATAACATAAAAGTTATTTTGGTCACGGCAGGAAAATAGATGAAAATCTGTAGAGTTATCATTATCTCGAATAGCCTCATTCTGTATGGCCATCTATTTCCCAAGAAAAAATAATATAATGTAATAAATAAAATTTTGATATTTCCAGGGACGTGAAATTTCATCCAACTTAGAATTTAGTTCTTATGTTGAACTGGGCAAGGCCGGGTATTACCGTATTATAAAATGAAATTGGATATGAAGTCCGAAAAACTCCAAGCCATTGCGGACGAAGTGTTGCTAGAGAGTTGCAAGCACTAACTCCATCAAAGGTCGGGGTTTTCCTGAAGATAGTTAAAATATGGGATTTCAGGGTGGAGACAGAGAGTTCCGTCCAGATTATGTTTTGATATTTATTATATTGTGTGCACAATACATGGAGTCCGTTGTGCAAAGAATTGTCAGTTGTGCAATTAGGATGATGTTACTGAAATAATTTCTAGTTAGTCTAGAGGGAACATGAAAGTTAAGACGAGATATTTATCGCCGATAATTAATTTATGAAGAAAAATAACACTGAGGATTGCTCCATGGTTAGATAAAAAAATAAAGTACAATGAGAAAAAAGTTATAAGACTATGAAGGTAGTCGACGATCGTGATCCCAGTTAAAACCACAAAGGACAAAAACAAGGAATTCTTTCTGAATAGATTAAATATAATCTTGGCGTATTCTATATTGTGGATTTCAAACACATGAACAATATTTTAGTATAAGTTATACTATTGAAGGTAAAAGTATTTTTGTAACGAAGAGATCGTTATGCAGATTAAAAGTAAGTTTAGAGTCAAAGAGTACATCGACAATTTATATTGACAATTGATTATATGACTAAGTACGTACTTTTAGTTGAATTACACCGCACTTTACGTATACAATATTTTACCTTTAAACTGTGGATATTGGATCGATCACAGAAACTGTATGTCCATGTGATGAGTTATCTTACTTTATTAATCTCTTGCTTTCTATCCTGTTTGCATTATTATTTTCCTCACTCTTTATATCTTTATTCTTAGCCTTCTTTCCTTGACTGATTGGGTTTTTTTCTGGGTGTTTTCCACTCATGTGCAACAAACGTTGGACCATAAAATTTACTTTGATATTTAATGTCCCCATAAGGCATAAATATAATGTTAACTTAATCTTATCTCATAATTTTTAATTTAATATTATTTCTGAATTTAATTCACTAAATAATTATTTTTAAATACTTTAAGTTTCTTATCGACTGCAATTAGTTGATATAAATAAATAAATAATAATTAAATCTTTAAAATAAATTACATATTATTGATTTTAACGCAGGTCTAAATATTCCAATAGGTACGACTTATAAAGGAAAAAAAGTTGAGCTATGTAATGTGAAATGTCTATATTCAAAAAGATATTCTTCGTTATTTTCTGATTCTAATAATTGATTTTTATTGACCTGAATTAAACTTTATCTTCGACTCGCTGACAGATTATATTCACTTGTGAATTGGATTGTGTCTATGGAAGCTACATATGAAATGTAACTTTTAAATTTGATGAAGATACGTTGAAAATTAAAAAGAACTTTTGAACCGATTGTTCGTATGGTAGCTATATGATATAATTGAACGATCCAACCGGTTACGACATATGTGCGGCTTGAAGCAAAAAGAAGGCTCATACAAAGATTTTTTTTTTTTTATAGGGTTAAGGTTGCTCATTTCCTAGCCACACAAGATAAATGTCGACTTGTAAGAGTGTTTATCAGTATATTTGCTGAGTGGGTGATAAGAGTGCCCAGGTTCAATTGGATGATACGAGGAGGAAATCTTCGCACGTTACTGCAAAACTTTTTTGGAGTAGATATGAGTCTAATATTTTTTGGATGTAACTAAACGCTTTCGATAGCTTGGGCGAAATCCATAAAAACAGCGAAGCAATACTCTCTCGTCTCCTAAAAACATATAGTATCTCAGAATTTTTTCGCTTTACTTGTGCAATAGTTCCATGTTTTTCGCGACATTCAAATTGGTGTATCACCAGATTTTCTCCATTGTTGGAGATAACAGCCGCATTTCATTATGTTTTCAAATATTATGGTGAGAAAATATACTGCACAGCTCGTAATTCTATGATCATCTTAGAGCAGATGAAATCGTGGCCCGCGTTTTATTTTATTTTTTTTTTTTTTAGCAATTGGTCCTGAATGTACCCCTGTAACTTCTGATTGGAATACGATAGACGTACTACCTTCAATATTGTTGATAAGAGGGAGCACAAAGCTATTTGTTGCTGGATGTGTTTTGAAGACATTTTCTAGATGGACGGTAAATGCTCCCCGAGTACAAGGCAGTAAACAAATTCAAAACTGCGAGGCAGCAGTACTCAATATCGCGTAAAGTTCCGTGCAGCTCAAAGTGTTATTCAGCTACATCGCCTAGTCTCTCTTTCTACCCCGTAAGGCATGCTGTAACACGTCGCTTACATATAGTATGCGCAACGGAGTCTTATTATTGTTTTAAGACTATCGGGAGATATACCTCCGGCAAATCTTACTAAGTTTTAAAGGTATATGGGTATGATGAATTAACTAAACTGACGCCCAATTATCAGCTGTGACTAAATAAGTGAAGCATGTACCTATAGACGTTATCGTTGTGGTTTTTATTTTTTTTCTTCGAGTTAAAATATTCTGCTTTTAGATACAAATTGATAATGTAAAAATATTACTAAATATAAATTATTAATTATTGTAATGATTAAAGGTGTTAAAGTTATTTTTAATAATTGATTGCATGCCTATTTATATATATATTTATATGTACATATATACATGTACATATAACAGGTGAGTCGGTTCACCAGGTCGTTCTCTATTGACTGCTCATGCAGAGCATTTATATAGCAGTAATGTATACCGCTAACACCTTATTAGATATCATTCTATTAAACTAATACGAAATTTCTTTTCCACATAACTTGTAACTTTAGTCAAGAACCCTTGAGAAACAAAAACATTTCCAAGCAATAACTATTGAATTGTTCCTCCGTTCCGACATTATTGCTGACTGCAGCAAAATGAAAATTCCATACAAAATTTCATTCATCTAGCTGAAAAACTGAGAGACTAGTTTGTATATAAGCAGATGGATCGACGGGCATGACTATATCAAGTCGTCGCGTCGTCCCGATCAATAATATATGTATATACTTTATGGGATCGGAGATGCCTCCTTCAATGCATTACACATTTCTTGACAAAGTTAATACCCTCTGCAGGGGTATAAAAAATAACATAAAAAATTCAATTGAATATTAATTTTAAAAATCTAAAAAGCAGGTTTTCTCGGTTCCTAACTAGACTTTTTTGTTTAAGTGTTAAATAAAACTAAAATTAGAAAGAAAGAAAATCCAGAAAAGCTCCAAAGAGGAAGCAATGTTGCCACGCAGCATTCACTTCAAGTTTCAAAAATCACGGTTTTCCTGCATATACAATAGATCAGAAGAGCAGATTTTATGTGTAGAAAGAAAGTTCTATGCAGATTAGGTGATAGAATTTATTATAATTAAGAGCATAGTACACGGAATCGATTTTGCAAGGCTAAGTCAGTTTTGCAAGTTAATATTAATAAGGATATTTGTTTGTTGTTAATTTACGGGAAATATTAAAAAACACGAGATTACAGAACCGAGGAACTGAAATCAACATTGTTGATTGTGCTTAAGCTGAATTCTTCAAATGCTACCAGAGTTGGAGCAAAGCGCATCTTTTATTTGTTTGGCTAGATCGATAACACTATTGGAAGCCACCACTATTCTGTCGCAGGCATTCATTTTTTCCTCTTTTTTCTTGTCTCTTTTTCAGTTCTAGTTTTCGAAAACTTACTAAAACAATAATCAATTTTCTGACTGGAAAAACTGAGCCTAATCTTAAAATTAAAAATTGTGGAACGGATTTTTCTCATTTTGCGAGTTTGCGGATGGAATTTAAAAAAAATCCCGGTTTTGCATGATTCTTAAATTCAAATTTAATTTGTGGTACTCTTTGGGTTGGGAGTTGTTGAATCAGTAAGGAAAATATATTTATTTATAGAGATAGATAATTTTTTTTAATTATACCAATTTTATAGTTTCTGGCAAACCACAACAAAATCGCATTATAATCCTGCCGCATTCTATAATTTTTTTAACGTCTACCAAAAAATCATTGATATATAATAGTGATTTGTACATATATGATTCTTATTATTCAGTTTTATGATTTTTTTATAGTTATACAGGATTTTATAATTAATATTTTCTTATTTTTTATTTTGGACAGGTGCAGCACCTTTACAGTTACCAAGCGGCTTCTTCAATCGCCTTCAACCAAATATATTGTTAAGCCATAAGTATTATAACACGGCAGCAATATTAAATGATTTTTTCAGCATATTTTCAAAAACAATAAATCTGTCAAACACAACCAAAAATATGCATAAAAAACACCCGAAATGCAACATATCAAAATTTTCAAAACGTAATTTAGACAGTATTGGTGGAGGGCATTTGATAAAGAAAATAAAAACTAATTAATTTCGCTGCTATTTAATTTTATATTTATATTTTATTAATAATGAGTAATAGTTTTTGTTGTATTCTTATATATCATATCATTAACTTAAATGTCACAAATGTCCAAACTAATTAAGATTCTGTAATAATGTCAAAATAAATATATGCACAAATATAAGCGGTTTGATTTATGTGATTAAAGAACTTACTTATTATTACCACTATACTAATCGAATTCAATTTTAAAGATCAATAATAAACCTTTTAACTTTTTAAGAAAACTCAACTTTATACAACTCAAAATTTTTTTATTGTTCTTGGGAAACCTTTTTAATTCTGATCCGATAAACAAACTATTTACAATCATTATGAAAGTTTAATTCAGACGAGTTGGTTTTATATATACAATTTTTAAAACTCGCGCGATTTCGATATACTCTGTACCCTAATCTAATGGTGCATAATAATATAAGTTCACTTTATCACACACTTTATCTCTATATACAAAATAGTTTAAAGATTGTTTTATTAATTATTAAAAGTTATTTATTAATCATTTATTGATTTAATAATTATAACAAAATGATTTATTAATCACTAATTAGAGTTATACAATGGTTGTGCCGAAGCGGAGCTTCCAGCGTGAATGCCAATTATGAACTAAAAACTTATTCTACTTTATAAACTTAAATCGATTCACAGCGGCCACGCAAATATGCAGTGTTTGCCGGCTCGTGCAAGACATCCGTTCAAATGCTGGATCAGCAATTTGACCGGAGTCGTATTTCTTAAGTGTCAACGACACTTGCTTATTTGCTCGTGTTAACTACCCCCCCTTCAAGCTTGTGGCCGCCCTCGGCCGATGTCAGTGCTGCAATCATATTCTCCATCTGGATCGTGGTGGCCCTGGTTTTGAGCTGGCGGTATACGATGTAACTGATGCCCAATAATACGCAGCATGCTGTTCCTACCATGATTGCGATTTGGTACGGATGGCGAGATTCGATGGTTTCTGCAAACTGCTTAATGTACTCCAGATTACTTTCACTCAAACGGTGAAGATAAGGGAGACTGAGAACATCCAGATTGCTAGTGATGTTCAATAGCGGTGTTGCTGCTACACCTGGAGCTCGCTTCTGAGCTTTGTTGTGATTGATAAATGTTGATTCATTTATCGCAACATGGTCCTCAAAGGTAATGAGATGGGTGCCATGGACCCAGACTTCGGGGCTGTCGTCTAATTGCACCTTGGCTGAACGATCGTTTATGATGATGATCCCTTCGTCTATGATGGCAACCGGTTGAACATCACTCGGCTGTACGCCACAATGCGCAACTCCTCCCGCATGCAGCTCTTTGGCGCAGGAGCTTCTCGTTGATAGCTTGCAGAACGTTGCTGATGGCGCTTCAGTGCAATTCTCGATTGTGTGGAACTCTTCGCCGCACTCTGCTATTACGTTGTCGATGATTCGGAGCATCTGGTTCTTACTTGAGACTGGGAAGATGGTTAGTTTCTTACACGCTAATTGAATTTTAGGAAACTTAATTATAAAGTGTAAGGCGTTAACGGATTGTAAAACTCTAACGGACGAAACGGAAATAAGATCCCCTATGGGGGTGTTGGTGGGCTCCTCGAGCCAAATCGCTTTTAAGTCTGCATGGTCTAAGATAACTGGACTAACAATGTTGACTTTTGCAAGGGTTATGGCAAGCATTAGGTTTTGTAACTCCATCATCAGCATTCTGTTTCTGGCAAGCAGAGTTTCATATAAATGGCTGGTGTCAACTTGCGTGCCTTTTGCCGATTTAAGAATGCTGTTGACGGCGGAAGTTAATTGATTAATTTGATTTTGAGTGTTAGTGTTTATTTCGATTTGTCTATTGTTTGAATTGATCAGTTGTAGCTCAGTGAACTTGATTCTTTCTAAGTCACTGGCATCCGGTGTCCCAGCTACGACCTTTAACATCGACCCTGAAAAGTCTAAACTCCTGGCCACTCTGTGGTGCACACCCAACGAATCTAAAAGGTCTCGCAAGTGCGCAGTATCCACATCCAAGAGTTTTCTCATGTGCGACTGTGGAAACATGTCGCTCATGCCTGCTGTCTCTTCCAGAATGCGCGTGTACTCTGACAGATTCGCCGTGTGTGTGGCATAGGCATACTCCTTCCACACCAACATTTTGCCGTCAACGATGGGAATGTATTTCGCCTGGGAGTAATCGGTTATGCGTGCCGACACTAGGGACAAGGATAAGAGGATGAAGAGTCCGCACCTGTGGAACGGAATCTTTTAGCTATTATTTGCCAACATAGAGGTAACCCACCACCGAATGCTTAACTTAAGAAACTACGAATTGATGCCAAGGGCAACGGCTTAGAGCTAGTAAATAAAAAAGAATGAAAAAATAAAAAAGATGGAAAAAACAACCACGGGACAATGATACTGTAGTTTATTTCAGATTGTCCTTGTGGACCACCCTCCCCTTAATGAGGACCGTGGTCCCCAGGTCTGCCTCTACAACCTTCTCTTCACATAAGGGTGTAAGTTTGTTGCCCAGTCTTCGGTTTGACTTTACCAACACTTTTTCGCCTACCTCAAAGACTCTATTTTGACGCGACGCATTTTCCCTTGCTCTGGTCGCGTTTTGTGCGTTCTGGATTTTCTCTTGGACCCCGGGAGAGGGACGTCTGCACAAATCTGCACTATGTCCGCTGGCCTCTTGTCGACGACCGAGTGGAAGGATTTGTTGTATTTTGTGGTGGCTAACAGGATTAACTCTACTGTGTCGCTTATACCACTGCTTAATTTAAGGCATCTGGCTATTTCTGTCAAAGTGCTGTGGAAACGTTCCACTTGACCATTGGAGAGACTATGAAGGGGCGGTGCATTTGAGATGCAAACGCCGAAGTGGTTTTCCAACAGTGCAGCAATTGTACTCGAATTCAATGATGGCTCATTGTCACAGTAGATTGCCTTTGCCTTCGGGAAAAAGTTCATGAGCTGTATGATTGCAGGCTTTAAGTCCTCAATTGTTCTCGAAGGAACATGTTGCACCACCGCAAACTTGGAGAACTTGTCCACGCAAGTAAGGAAGTACTTTTTGTCAGTGGAGAAGATGTCTATGTGTAGCATCTCTCCCACATGCGACGGAATCGGTGTTTCGCCGATCTCTTGCTTCTTTGGGTGTCTGTCATACTTGGCTCTCGCGCAAGTTTTACAGTTCTGGGCAATTTCACTGGCCAGCTTCACCATCTTTGGGAAGTAGTATTCGGAGAGTACCTGCTTCACGTTCTCTTGAGCCGACCTATGGGCTCTGGCGTGCTCGGTCGTGAGTATCTCCCTTCGTTCCCCGACTGCAAATATATCCGTTACTAAGTTCCTGCAATACCAGAATTTGGTAGCCGGAAATTTCCGAACTAGCGCGTCCTGCACCACTGCAAGGGTATGCAAGTCGCAGTGTAGGGCGTTCACGCCCTTGGGTACAACTGTGTCTGCGAGTTCGTCGAGCAACGAATCCTCACAGGTGAAACTAATAAAATGGCGCCTTTTGTTCCCAAACAGAACAAACGTACGCTTCTGTGGGCACTCGGCCTGCTCCAGAATCATCTGATTCTGGAAGCAATTCACGGGCTTGTCAGTGGCTTCAATGACGTGCGTCAGAGATAACTCACTGTGAATGGTCGCTGCGCAAGAGTCTGCCTCTTCTCCTTGAAGGGCATTGAACTGCTGCCTCGACAAGGCATCAGCCACCAAGTTCTCTTTGCCAGGCTTATAAAAGATGCGCGCACCGGTTTCATCAATGCGTGATTTCCACCTTTTAATCTTCGCGTTGGGATTGGACTCCGACACGGCAAATGCCAACGGCTGATGGTCTGTAAAGATATTTATATCTTTGACTGCGTATAAATAGTGTCGCAGTTTCGCCAGGGCCCATACAATGGCCAACAACTCCCTTTCATTGGTGGCGTAGTTAATTTCCCTGTCCTTCAATGTCCTTGAGATCATTGTAATGGGACGTCCTTCTTGGGAAAGAACCGCGCCAATGCCAAATGCAGAGGCATCCGTCGTTAGATCGAATGCCTTTCTGTAATCTGGGTACCTCAGCATCACATCTTCGGATGCTAAGATATTGCGTAGCTTTTGAAACGCTACTCGCTGGCCCTCGTTGAAATTTACTTCGATCTTCTTTGATCGATGTCTACTCACGCTACCGTTTTCGCCCTTTAAAATGTTTGAAATGGGCCTTGCTATAGCTGCAAAGTCCCTTATGAAGCATCTGTAATAGCTTGCGAGGCCAAGGAAAGACCTCAACTCAAAGATGTTTCTGGGCTCTGGAAATTCCTTAATGGCTTTGACCTTTTCCGGGTCTGTTGTGGTCCCATTGCTGGTCACTATGAAGCCTAGGAAGTTCACGCTTTTCTTAAAAAAGCATGATTTTTTTAGAGATACCCTCATGTTAGCTTCGTGAATGGTCTTTAGAACCCAGTCAACGTGCTTGAGGTGGGAGTCTTCGTCCTCTGAGAAGATGATCACGTCATCAACATAGACGTAGCAGAACTTCCTTATTTGTTCTCTGAGAATGTCATCGATGGCCCTTTGGAAGATACTAGACGCATTCCTCAAACCAAAAGGGAGCCTTCGGAACTCGTACTTCCCCCCGTTTACTGAGAAGGAAGTTTTCTCGCGATCACGCTCCGCAAGCGTGATTTGGTGGTAACCCGACTTAAGATCCAATGTCGAAAAATACCTGGCTTTGCCTAAGTTGCCTAATATCATTGAGATATTAGGTATGGGGTATTTGTCGGCTATTGTCTTTCGTTCAGTTTGCGAAAGTCTATCACAAGTCGCATGTTTGGGTTACCTGCTTCGTCAGTGCCCTTTTTGCTTACAACCACTACAGGGTTGTTGTAAGGGGAGGCTGACCTTTGAATTATCCCGTTTTTTAGCAGATCTTAGATTTCGTTGTTGACAAAATCTGCTGCGCCCATGGGGTAAGGATAATATTTTGCGTAAATGGGCTCCTCCCTCGTGGTTCTAATGGTGGCCACTACTGAAGTGTTAAAAGGCAGGGTTTCATTTGGGTCTGCAAAAGCCTTTTTTCTTTTATTTAACATGGCCAGGAAATCTTTCTTTACAGACACGGGTGCGTCCGGACAATCCACGCTAGTGAAGTTGAC
Organism: Drosophila repletoides; assembly: GCA_018150835.1. Lineage (NCBI taxonomy): Eukaryota > Metazoa > Arthropoda > Insecta > Diptera > Drosophilidae > Drosophila > Drosophila repletoides. The sequence continues at coordinate 517,350 of JAECWQ010000236.1, forward strand.
ATCGGAGCACGAGTAGAAATATATCGGCTCGACTTGCGAGCCCCATTTGAGCTGGCATGAGTCAAGGCAAAGTGAAGCCCCCGCTTGTTTAAGCAAGTCAAGGCCTATTGTGCCATCGAATGTTGCCAAGTCTGGCAGAAGAAAGAAAGTAGCCTTCAGATTGAAGAGAGCCACGAGGCATTTACTAGTGATTTTGGTTGCGCCATGAAGAGAATGAATGGTAAAAGGCGACTCTACTGGACGGACACCCCGCAACCCGCTATGCGGCTTAATGAAGTTCTTGGAGGCGCCCGTTTCGATAAGGAAGTGCATTTCGCTCCCCGCTACTCGCCTTCTGAGGACGGGTAGCAGGGACTTACCCCTAAAAAATTGACTGAGTCGGAGTCATATTCTCCAATGGCGTCCGCAATTTTCTCCTCTTCAAGCGCTGCCAGGCGCGCATATGCTTCTGCATCTAGCTCTGTACTTTGAGTGACATGGTTCACTCTTTGCTGCTTTTTGATTGCGCCTGTGCGCTCGGAAACGGCGGACCTCTTATTTTGGTACGACGCAGCCTGCGGATTCTGAATCATCCTAGAAAGTGACGGATCTACTTCCATTGGTTCTTGTTGGTTGTTGCCGGCCCGATGCTTAGCACTACGTTGGTCTGAAGAGACCTGAGGTTTTTGTTGACGATAGTGTGGATTTTTCTGACCACTCGATTGTGGGTCAGCTTGCTGTGAGCTTTTGTCGTGCTGACGACCCTGTGTTTTGGCATTGGGTTTTCGATCCCTGTCTTCTTGACTCCTAGCAAAATTGGCCGCGAACGCGTAACGCTCGTGGTTGGACTCCACCTCTTGTGCTAGTGCCAGTGCTGACGGCAAGTCTGAGGGCTTTGCCGCGAACAGCACATCAGTTAGGCTTCGCTTAAGGCCTGAGATAAATACTCGCAACGCATCGTTGCGGAATTTTACACACATGCCCTGTGCCAATATGGGATCATATGACATGTTGACTTTATTGGTCAACAACGTCAGCTTTTTTCTACTTCATCGTAATACTGAAGAATAGTAAGGTCACCCTGCCGCAGTGTGCCTAACTGTTGCTCGATGACGTGCATCGGCCTTTTGTCATTATAAGTGAAGTCGAGGCGACTTAATATTGCATCGAAGTTCAGCACTGTGCCGAACGAAGCCAGCACTGTGTCAGCGGCCCCTCTGACTTTATTTCTTATAATTATGACTGCCTGATAGTGGCGGGAACTGCCATTAAAGGGCCTAAATATGCGGTATGCGGCGAGGGCCGCTTGTCTCCAAGACACGTAAGACTCTTGGGCCCCTGAGAACTCAGGGAGACATTTGACGGCATCAAGTGGCTCATCACACCGAATGTCGTTTCTTATTTCAATTTCTGAATAAGTCTGAATCTCCAGCGCTGGCGCTGGGCCTGTGCGGACTGAAGCTAGCTGATTGGCTAAAGACTCTATTCTCTGTTCTAAAGTTCTCTCTCTTTCCGCGGCTCTAGCAGATTGTTCTGCTAAGGCATTGCTTATCGCTGCCTGTACGAAGACTTGTAGCTGCTCGGGGTCCATTGTGTTTGTTTTATAAGAGCCCGTTTGCGAGCGCTTTGGTATGGAGTTTGAAATTCTACTCTCAACTTCAGATTCTGAATCGCTGGCGAGGTGCTTGACGTCTCTATATTGCCGAAACTGGGAATTCATAAGCAGACGGACTTGAGAAAATAAACAACCAAAACGAACGATAAAATAATAAAAAGAAAACGCAACTGGTCAACACAAACAACAGACAAACGCGACGAAAAGAATGCGGGTTTCAAGTGACACTGTGGTGAGGCGCATGAGTACAATGTTGCAGAACAGAGAACAAAATGTATTGTGCAATAAAATTAAATTCGAGTGCAATATTTATTATTTTATTATTATTATTATTTTTATTTATTAAACACAGGGTTAGTGACAGTATTTCGAAATGAAGTATTTAAATGCGAGCCGTTAGATAGTAGCTTGATTTGATTTGCAGAAATCACTGTTTTAAACTTTATGCGTACTATATTTTAATTATAGTTTTTTATTTTTACACAGACTTAATAAACGACTGGGTTGAAGTTACCACTTACATGTTTTTGTGAGCTTAGTTACAAAAATAATATGCTGTCACAGGTGAAGTTAAATGTCGAGTTGCAACTGGAACCACTGCCTCCAACGCCGCGGTCTCCGCTGTCCAAGTAACTAGCGCGCTACTTGGCGATAAGTCGCTGCCCGAAGAGCTCCCGCAGCTCCGGTGTGCAATTGGATTAAATTCAACGACGCTTAAGCGCTCTGTTAGTTGCACTTAAGTTTGCTGCCTGAGTTGGTGTAGGTCAGCTTTTGGTTTTGTATGACACTGAGAGTTCACACGATTTTTAATTTTTTAATTTTAATTTAATCGTGCACACTCGCGTGGGTAAATAGTATTACCACTAGTTGGGCGCCAAATAGTTTAAAGATTGTTTTATTAATTATTAAAAGTTATTTATTAATCATTTATTGATTTAATAATTATAACAAAATGATTTATTAATCACTAATTAGAGTTATACAATGGTTGTGCCGAAGCGGAGCTTCCAGCGTGAATGCCAATTATGAACTAAAAACTTATTCTACTTTATAAACTTAAATCGATTCACAGCGGCCACGCAAATATGCAGTGTTTGCCGGCTCGTGCAAGACATCCGTTCAAATGCTGGATCAGCAATTTGACCGGAGTCGTATTTCTTAAGTGTCAACGACACTTGCTTATTTGCTCGTGTTAACTTACATAAGTGGTTTTTCTGTTTGACTGACTGGCTCGTAGAGGTTAAAGAATAGGGAAACTTTTAATTTTTAACCGATCGATTTCAAATTCAGATTCAGAGCTATACTTTAAAATCTATGTTTAAAAGCTGTTACACATTTTTAGAAAATCCGTCTCCAAAGTCGGGAAATGGGTGTGACCACAATAATTAATAAGCTAATTATTCACAATTATTATTATGCACATACCATATTCTAAAGATGATAACTAATCAGCTTAGAAAATTGTAAATTTTTCGCTAATTTTTGCGAATAAAATATTCTAAAATAATATATATTAATAATAATCTTTGCCAAAAGTATGACTCCAATATTTCATGGATGTTCCGTGGAACTAATTTGTATGTCTCGGAACACGACACATCAGCATGTGTAGTTTAATAGCTGTTATTAACGGCATTGTAGTCACCAGTTGCTATAAACCGGTTACCTAATAGGTTGATGGGTTTTAAAAATTCTGCTTCGAATATGGAAAAACGCGTTGGGTAGTAAACTGCGAATAGGTTTAAGTAGCAGCTTTGAGATACGAATGATGTCGCCTGTAGATAGTACCTTATGCGACGTTTGATTAAAATTACTAGTACGTCCATGATACTTAATATCGGGATGATTTGTCGAACAGAATATAACAGCCATTGTCAATGAAATTTTTGCTTGTTAGTGCAGTCTGTGATATGTATAAGCATGGCGTCAATGTCAAAATATAGAAGAAAAACCCAATCAGACCAGGAAAGATGGCGAAAAATTGATTGAAAATAGAATAGAATAGAAAAAAGGATAGAAAGTAAGAGAGTAAACAAGTAATATATCCATAGTATATGGAGCAAATGCGTCAAGGTATCGCGTTTCAAGCCAAGTCATTGCTGTGGCGAAAATAATTAATAATTATAAATCAGATACCCGACATACAACTGCATCGATTTGTACATTAAAAAAAAATATTAAAAATCTATCAAGTATTGATTCTGAAGATCCAACAGAATAATCAGAATTTCGAGATTTTGAGATGATTCTCGGTTAGTATCTGGACTTATTTAGTGATGTTTTAAATCAGAAAAAAGAAAGAAAGAAAAGAGGAAAATTAAGGAAAAGACCAATCAAAAAGGAAGCAGTGTTGCCAAGGCGTCACTTCGATGATTAGCACTTTCCTGAAGATACATCAGAAGAGCAGATTTTTGGTTTAAGAGAGACAGAGATTACATGATAATTCGTTGTAATTAGTGCACAGTACACGGAATCGATGTTGCAAGGCATAGTCAGTTGTGCAATTAGATAGAAGTAAAGGATAATAATTTCGTGTTAATCATGAACAAGAAAGTTAAGTTAAGATAAAAGAAAAGGAGAGCTAATGTCACCGATAATTAATTTATGAAGAAAAGTGATTCCAAGGATAGTTCCACGGTTAATTAAGTAAGGGAGATCAATGAGTAACAGCCTATCAGAGTACAGTGGTAGACGGCATCAGTAATCCATGGCCAGTGGTCTGTTGCAGATTCGGCTTAGAGACTGAAGCATCGACTCGTAGGTGCCCCTTATTTATGGGGCAGAGTTCAGTGAGATGTACATCCCCGCAGGCAACATAGACTGCGCGTGAAGTCACATAAGATTTCGGGTGTCGTTATTCCTGACAGTTTGTGCGTTCACGTTCATTTTCTTTTTATCTAAGTGCATACTATCCGGTGTCAGTGCTAATTGGGCTGTAAATCCTTAACTAATATTCCGATTTCATTAAATTTTTTTCTATAATTCTTACATCTTTTTTAATTTTAATTAATTAGATCCAAAAGTTTGATTTTTATAAATTCATTATTTATTTTTCTGAAAGATTAACAAAATTCATGATTTTTTTCGGTCAACATAAAACAAATTTAAATTAAATAATAGGTAAAGCTTCTTTTAATTTTCTTTTTTGGTTTCTTATAGTTTACTATATTTTCAATGATATTTTAATTTATTTTAATAATGAGTGAATCCTCTCTTATTTCAAAAAACTTCAAACAGTGAGCAGTGAGCTATACAAATTTTCGAGAACTTGCAATGAAACTGTTGTCCAGGCCAATTCATTTGCTGCAACTAAAGTTTCTTTGTTCTCACATTCTGTGCCTCCTTCATGCACCTTGCGCGATAATAGTCCCCACACATTTTCCATTATATTAAGGTAAGGTGAATATTTCGTGCTGGTTGATGCACAGTAGGCTTAGTGTGAAAAATATTTGTATAATGCGGAAACGCCATTTGAATTAATGATTTATAAGTTTCCGCTTTCATTTTGGAATTCACAAATTCAAGATCGCAAGTACCAAAGATTGAGTCGGATCCCCACACCAAGGCGTAACCTTCACACGTGTGGCGACGGCTCAGAAAGTGTTCTTCTTTTCGAAGATCGTGATAGTAATAGTTAAAACCAATACCACGTTGCTCCATTCCTTCATCCAGCTCGTGTGCTTGCGTGCAAATTTAAGCCGTAAAGCTTTGCGTCTATCATTTAATTGGGTTTTTTTGTTTATGTTTTAAGGTGATCAGCCGACATTATTACACTTTTTACCGTTGATACACGTGTCATAACACCACAAATTTATTTAATTTTGGGTGCTGAGAGATGGGAATTGGACGAAGAATATGCCTCACTGGCACTGGTCGCGTATTTGATACCGCCTTTCATATTTTTTTCCGTATTCTGCTTTGTTTCGCAAAAAATTGCTATAAAAAATTTTGCGATGACTCAGCCACTTTCCTGATAAATTTGGATTTGACCTCTTTCATAGTCGCGACCCACTTTGTATTTAATTTTCAGAAAATAAATAAAGTAATAAATTTCAAAATCAATTAACGAAGGGGATAAGAAAACAAAATATGCAAAGTAACGGCACATTGCTAACTCTATTTTTACAGTGCATACCGATTGGTACACATACATATATAATTCCATTGAACTTCATAAAACATGTTTCATATGTATAGAACAAATCATAAAAATGCAAGCGAAATTTTGTGAACCTATTCAGTTGAGCGGCAGTGTTTATTTATAGTTATTTTGACTTCAAGGGTCTTGTCTTTAAGTCCAGGTATTACCTAGTTAACTGGTTAGCTGGAACTGTTGGTTCAACTTTTTAATAACCACTGTAATCCTTTGCTTCTTTTAAATTCGTATATATAATAATTAAATTTTTTATTATTGAGATATTTGGCCACAGATCGGTAGTTTTGTTCATCGTTGAATTGTATTTTTGGTTTTGTATTTATGTTTTTACTGGACTTGACATATAATTATTTTTTAAACCAATTTAGTACAATTTGCGTATGGCGCAAACCAATTTAGTACAATGGCGCACATATATATATATATATATATATATATGAGAAACTACCGTTGTTGTTGCTGCTGTTATCGTTACCGAGAGCATAGTACGGTCGTTGTAGTCATTGGTGAGACAATAGAGGTCAGGGAACAGGTACTGGGTACTCTACGACTCACTTTGCATTGTGCTGCTTGAGCATTATATAGCTGGTATGATATATGCACACTGGCGCCTAACCTGGCCGAAAAATTTATCTTTGTTTATTGTTACAGCATTTTAGCTTTGTTACGAAATGTGCAATGCATTGAAGGAGGCATCTCTGACCCCATGAAGTATAAATGTATATACTAGCCGGTATTACCCGGCGTTGCTCGGGTCAACATAAGAACTATATTTTAATATGTTGGATAACATTTCCCGTCCTTAGATATATCAAAATCACTATTATTTTTTTGGGAAATAGTTTTGCGAAACAAATTGATGCAATTCGAGAAAATAATAACTCTACGAATTTTTAGCTATTTTCGGCCTGTGAAATTTTTTATGCTTTATGATATATACATATATATATGTCGAATAATAAAAATTCTTCTTCTTCTCCCGTGAAGTACATATGTATGCTTAAATTTGATTGTTAAGTTCTGAAACTCCATTGCCCATCAAAACTAAAAAAATAAAATAAAAAATTAATAAATAAAAAATAAATAAAAAATTTATGCGGCACAAAATTGGAAACAAAAAAAAAAAATTAAATGTATAAAAAAAAAAAACAAATAATTATGTTAAGTGAATTATACTAAGTGGAAAAATACAAATTAAGCGGGGCGTGTGTTATGGTGCTTTCAGAAAATAATTTAAGCAGTAGCCCGCCATGGCGATTTGTTCACACACACTTTGAGTGACATATTCGCAGGCACAACCACAACGTGTAAGAGCATAAGCTCTGAAAGAAATCAAAAAATTAGCCAAATTCGCGCTCGGCAGCAACAACAACAAGACGAACGTCGACTGTGCTCAATTCGGAATAACGTATTTTTCTCTATACGCACTGACGAAGAGACAATACGAACAATATCTGCATCACTGCAAGTGAACGAACAACAATGACCAGTACTATGCCCGCGCTAACTACTGTGTCTTCGTTGTCAACAACAACAACAACGACAACAACATCAACAACAACAGCAGTTTCACAGCGACCTGTATTGTCAGCTTAATTCGAGAAGCTCCCCCACTCCCTACCAAAAAATAAGCAAAACGGTAGTGGAACGCTAGTACAGACTGGGCTCGATCGTTATGTGTAAATAAAACGAAAATTAAGCCCACAAGCAATAAAGAAAACAAACGAACCCAAAATAACGAAAACCTCTGAAAGCACTGTACTTAAAAAGGCATTGACGAACAATAGATTCGCAATCCTCAGTGACCAGAATGAAAATGAAAATGACGCTCAAATACCAAAGGCTAAGCCGCCGCCTATTAATGTGCGTCAGGACAACTGTACAGAATTAGTTAAAAAGTTATCGGACTCACTTGGAGATAGTAAATTATACGTCAGCTCAATAAAAAGGGGTAACATTTACGAAACAAAAATTCAAGTAAATGACGGACAAAAATATCGATCTGTGTGCAAATCCCTTGATAGTGAAAAATGAACTATTACACCTATCAACTTAAAAGTAGCAAAGGTCTACAAGTTGTTGTAAAAGGGATCAAACCAACAGTTCCAGTCAAGGAGCTAATATATGGGCTTAAGGATAAGGGCTTTGAAGTCAAAATGGCTATGAATATAATAAATAGAAATAAAATCCCCCAACCAATGTTCAAGGCAGAATTGATACCTGATAGTATTCACTTAGGTAAAAATAAAGTCCATCCAATCTACAAGCTCGCGTATCTACTGCATCGGAGAGTCACCGTTGAGGAACCGCATAAACGAAATGGACCCGTCCAGTGCACAAATTGTCAGGAATACGGACATACTAAAACTTATTGCACCCTACGTGCCGTTTGAGTTGTGTGCGGCGATACAAATTATTTTCACATCAAGGGATTTAGTTTTTATGCGACGAATCATCCCGATAACAAGGCTCATGGAGGCACTGGCATTCTAATTCTGGCGCATCAAGCATTACCTGTTGCCATCATTTGCAACAACTTATCTACAGGCAACATCAATTCGTATCGAAGCTAAAAGCGGGTTTTCAAACATTGCCGCAGTATATCCGAAGCAGAATTTGTAAAATTTTTCAACTTTTTAGGTGACCGGCTTATAACAGCTGGTGACTACAATGCCAAGCACAAACACTGGGGAACTAGGCTCAGTAACCCGAAAAGAAAACAACTTTATAATGCCATAATCACACCACGAAATAAACTTGACTTTATTTCTCAGGGAAGGCCCACATATTGGCCAACAGATCCAAAAAAGCAGCCCGACTTAATTGATTTTGCTTTTACGACAAGAGTGCCGCAAGATCAGGTTCATGTGGAGCACTTAACAGAACTATCATCGGATCACTCGCCAATCTTACTTCACCTCTATGACCACCTACAGTTCTCTGAACGACCACATTTCCTCACTTCTAGCAAAACAGATTGGCTGAAGTACAGGAAATACATAAATTCTCACATTGAAGACTGCCCAAGGTTTGGCTGTAAAGATGACATAGATAGATCAGTTGAAACCCTAACGTCTGTAATGTCTCTGGCTGCAAAACACTCCACTTCAATAATAACAGCTAATAAACTTTACAACAGTAATCGGGCTACCAGATTTATGGAAGAGCTACTACGCGACAAGAGAAGGATTTGAACAGTATGGCAAGCCCATAGATCCTCTGAATCGAAGGAGCGGTTAAAAATAGACAACCATTTACTTCGCAAAGCCCTAGAAGATGAACGAAACTTACAGCAAAAACACTACATGGAGCAACTCGCCCCAAACACCAAACGATTTCCATTGTGGAATTCCAATCGAGACTGATTCACGCTTGCGTACCCCAACAGGAGAGTGGACTCGTTGCAATGAAGAAAAGGCAAATTCATTTGCCATCCACTTAGAAAATGTCTTCAAACCACATCCAGCAACAAACGGCTTTGTGCTCCCAACTATCAACAATCTTGAAGCCACTATGCCGATCACATTCCGAGCAGAAGACCTTACAGGGGTCATAAAGGACCAAGTCAGAAATCAAAAAAAGGCACCGGCTTACGATCTCTTCTCCCCTAAAATGATCATAGAATTCCCGAATACTGAATCGGATCAAGCAACATTTACACATAAACAGTGCCTTCCCACTGCACCAAATTGGATTCCGCGATGCATGGAACTATTGAACATGTAAACCGGATAACTTCTGAGATACGCAATGCAGTTGAACGGCGAGAGTATTGCTCTGCTGTCCCTGGATGTCGCCCAAGCTTTCGACCGCGTTTGGCTAGATGGCTTGATCCATAAAATCGATATTTTTTTCCCACAAAACATCCATAATATATTGGAGTCATACCTTTTGCAAAGAAGTTTCGCAGTAAGGTGCAAAGATTTCATCTCTGAATATCATCCAATTGAGGCTGGTGTACCTCAGGGTAGCGTACTTGGACCAACACTGTACATTATCTACACAGCAGATATACCGAAAAATAGTCTTACAGCAACATCGACATTTGCTGATGACACTGCTATCCTAAGTCGCTCTAAGTGCCCAACAAGAGCAACGGAGCAGCTAGCATCTCATTTGGTAGCCTTAGAAAAGTAGCTAGCTGACTGGCGCACACATATAAATGAGCAAAAGTGCAAACATGTCACCTTTACCTTAAATAGACAAACTTGCCCTCCTTTGTCTTTAAACAATATCAATATTCCACAAACCGATGAAGTAACATACCTTGGTGTCCACCTGGCATAGATAGATTAAGATTTAATTACTTGTCGTTAGTCTCCAAGCAAGAAGATCCAATAAATAAAAAATAGCGTTAAACGAAAAAAAAAAAAAAATTCTGACACTGAATTTGAAGTAGTTGGGGTAAAAATTAAAATTTGCTTCAAATATTTTTATCAATTTGAAAGAATATTTTTGGAAATTTGGTAAATGCTTATTTTATATTTTAATATAGATAATTTGAAGTCAATCGGGTAAAAATAAGAGTTTTCCCCGAACAAAATTTTCCCCCATGTCCCCACTTTGGGAGCTGATTTTCGAAAAAATGGGGAACAGTTGATAGGATAAGAAACTGAAAAGTTTCCTATAACGGTTTTTCCTCATTTTCCACACTTGGAGGCTGAATTTGTATCTTCTTTTAGGGGAAACTTTCAATATGTCATGAGTTGTGTGTTCAGTTTTCATCTTCGTACGTATTACCTTGCGATAATGAATCATTCAGTCAGTCAGTCAATTAGGAAAAAGAGTTATATATACAGAGATTATTGAACAGGACGACGGGACGAGTTGATAAAGCCATGTTCGTCTGTCCGTGTGTTTAAAAGCAAACTACTCGCTCAGTTTTTAAACTAGGTGAATGAAAGCTCAAAAGTTTCTAAAGGTATCTCACTAAATAGCAACTTTTAAGGAATAGTGTGATTTCTAAACTCACACCACAATATCATATATGTATGTATGAAGCTCTGGAAGGATATGTGATCTTAGCCTTTCCTTGCTAGTTATTATTATTTTTAGCAATATATATACAATTTTAAGGGCAGCACAAGCCCTAGTACCCATGCATCAGCGTCTTTTCGCGAATTAATGTACGAATAATTTCACTGCATTTTTTATCACACCGGTATGAAAGATTCACTAGATAAATAATCAATTTAATTTGATCAATTCCCTTTTTAAGTATTCATTTGTGTAAATAAAAGTGAAATTCATTTAATAAATTTTTTTTAATAGATTAACTACGACCTTGTTGGATTCTATGTTCTAGACTAAATACATGAACAATATTCTAGTATTGGACCTAAATTTTATTAATGAAGTGATCATAAATTAAATAAATTCAATCAACAACAAACAAGAACAGCAGACGTATTTTGATAATCAAGTTGATTTCCTGAAAGGCGTTCAGTGTATGCATTGGTTCTTGTCTTGCCCATGAAAATTATCATACCTTGTTATAAATACTAATAGAAACAATCGAATACTATAGTTTGGACCAACAAATGCTAAAGTATAAAAGCACTTCTTATCTTATTAATAAATAAATTTACAATGAAAGGCTATCTTCGGCGGTCCAAAGATTATATACACTTGCAAACTGGATTGTTCCTATGGCAGCTATATAACATAATAGGCTGCTCGACTAAGCGCCTCACGCAAGCCGATCTAGTATTAATCTCTTAAATAGGGTATTATTACTCTTAAATTCGTTTGTATGCTTAGCTTATCCTATTTTATTTTGCTCACACTTTATGTTAGCTGCATCAACGCATCGGCTGATCCTGCTGGGTACTTATTTAGAATTCGTCTATCGCTGCTGTCGGCTTGACGTCTTAATTCGAAATTAATATAAGCAGAACTAATGCAAATTTCTGGTTTTTATTCTAATTTTCAGTAGTATTATCGAACATTGTCATTTCTTATAATTGTGGTTTCTGCCAAGCTGCAGAAAAATATAATTGGCTTGTCGACGCAACATAGGACGATATTGATAAACTTAAATGTAAATTTCATTTTGAGAAACAACAAAATTTCGCATACATGAGAGCTATTGACGGATTTAATGTTTTTTGTGTGCACTCAAAGATAGCACACTTATACATCTTACATATTGAGATACTTCGAAAAACTTGACAAACACATTTATGAATCTAGCTTGCAATTTTCATTAAGTTATCTTGAAAAACAAAAAACTTTTCCATACGACAGCTTTTGAACCGAAGTTCCGAAGGCATGATATAGTTGTCCGATCCGGCCGATTCTGACATATGTAATGTTTGCGTATGGACATGGCTACATCGACTCGTCTCGTCATGCAGATCAACAATATATACTTTATTGGGTCGCTGATGCCTCCTTCACTGCCGTACTGTGACCCCTATTATCTTATCTTATCTTACAAATTGCTTATAACAACAATTTTTTCAATATCGAAAACAGCAGTTTCTCAGCGACCTGTATTGTCAACTCATTGCGGCGAGGTCCTTCCGGAAACGCGAATACAGATCGATCGATCGCTATGTGATCGATTTCTTAGCCAGCGACTTGCTGGCGCCGCCGTCTTGAGTGTGAGGATGGAATCTGTTATGATATTGCCTCTCGCTCCCTCTCTCTCTCTAACGGTGCTTCTCTTTGCCCATTAGTGTTGTTCAACTCAATTGCTTACCGCCTGTGTAGAAGTGACAGGACCTAAATTTGACGCAATCCATGAGCGGGCTGTGTATTTTAATAATATAACTCATCGCACTATAATGGAAGATATGTTTCTAAACAACAAAAATGCAAATTGTACTTTTTTAAAAATTCATAAACAAATTGGATGCTGCTTCATATATTCAGTCAAAATAAATTCGGAGGATCTTAGTTGATATTCGATGTTCGCGGTCTTTACCACCCGACCATAAATCTCTTGCGCAATGATTTTGTACAGAGATTTTCTATACCTTCTTACTCTCATGTACCCATATCAACAGGAAAGAAAAAATTTACATTATTTCAAAGGAAGCAACATATATTAAACAACAAATAACCCTAAGAGTCACATTTCTATTCACTATAATGATCTACCTAATTATTCATTCAGTTTTGTTTTATATACGAGAAAAATTTTAATTAGTAATAATAAAATTTTTAATTATTTTAATGATAAGATATAAAAAATGTTTATTACTAATTATAAAATATATAAATCTAGTTATTTCTAATACTTACATATGTTTATGCTCACTTAATAAATATAAAGATTTAATTCATTTATATAAAAAAATGTTGAAGCGATTAAGCTAAAAGCGGAGTTCAAGTAAAAAAAATACACCCGTGCGTTCACGTTGAGAGTTTATTTTCGACTAACATACATAACATATCCATTACCATTGAAAGAATCTTACATAACTATACATGCGTGCATTGGGTATAACAGAAATTCAAAATTCGACACCCTACCTCAATGGCAAGCATGTTTCCAAAAACCAATTCAAATTCAATAAATTTGTAAACTCAGTATGCTTTCTTTTCGGCAGATTCTAAGTCAGCACATCAGCTACTATTGGATTTGTCAAAACATACGTGAAAACTATTTAACCCCCACTAACATCCTGACGCACAAAATGATATCATATATCAATGTGCTTGGCCCTTGCATGGTGTACAAGATTCTTCGTCAGTTGCTGCGCGCCCAGGTTGTCTCCTTACTGTGGGAGTGTCTTTTATACCTCAGCCAACTTCTACAATCACGCTGTCGACATTGCCATACACTCAGCTTCCGTACTGCTGAGTGCAACGCTGCGCTGCTTTTCCGATTTTGAGGATATCGGACCAACAGCCAAGAAATATACATAGCCAGTATACGACTTGCGATAGACCTTATCGTCGCCCCAATTAGCATCAACAAATCGTTCAAATATTTTTCCACACTTTTTGTAGTGTAACTTCATCTCAGCTGTAAATGCTAAATACCGTGTGCGTATCCTTCTTCAGCTAAACTTATTTGCAACTAAATGCAAAATATCTGGTTTGGTTATAAGAGCCAGCCACATTACAGTACAGATTGATACATTGTGCCATCCATCTTTTGACACTTGTCATCCTCGCACGCCACGTGGTATCCTGTATCTAATGGGGTTGCAGCTGGTCTACAATTCTCTTGATGTATTGCTAATGACCCAAAGTGATTTCGACAAGTTCGCCATCATGCTCAAGAAACAACTTTAATGGCCCTTTGTCAACACATTCAAACGATTTTGAAACGGCAGTTTTTATGTTTACCAAGTCGATTCTCGATTGACACGCTTTAAGAAAACCATCAACATATACCAGGATTAAAGATAAATTACCTCCAGCCTTCTGTTTATAAAGGCAAGCATTATTATCGCATGGAACAAATCCGATTGGTCGCAAAACTTTGTCCAGCTTGGACTTGCAAGTCCTTTTGCCCCCCATGCCAATTCGAAGCATGTGTACTGCCCATAGCCTCCTCATAGGATGATAGAATAATTACACCTCCGGTAATCATTGCACTTAGTAAGTTGACGACCAGGGTGGCCAGTTCTCATCAACTTTGGCTGGCCACGTGCTCGGCTGGCTGCTCCTGAACATATTCGTTCTCTGCTGCACTAGCAAAAGACTCATTACTACTGCTACTGCTGCTTCAACTGCTCGTCATCGTAGTACTCCATACTTGGAGCCTTAATTTGATTTGACAAATCAAATTTTATGGCGCCGCTATTTCCAACCATAGGTTATTCTTTTTCTTTAGGCTTGAACTTGCTCTTTTGGTGACCCTTTTCCAATGCCACTGCAACCAAAAGCTTGCACTGGTGGGCGCACGGTTACGCAGCTATACAGCAGTGTATATTACCTCTGCCTATAGTGACTGGGCTAATTCTGACTGGATCAACAAACATCTCGCTATTTCCACCAATGTTCGGTTAGCTCGCTCTGCTATGCCGTTTTGCTGCAGAGTATACGCCGCGGTCAGCTGCCTGGAAATTCCAGAAATTTCGCTTCCAGAAAACCATCGGTTGGATCAACAAGTAGAAGCGATCCGAAATCAGTTACAGAAAGGTTACATGGAAAAGAAGGAAACCTATACCGGAAATGAAGATGTACTGACATGGAATTTATGCGTACCAAAGATAAATCTACAAAGAGTTTTATTCAAGAATTACGATGCTAGATACTATTGGCAAGGCTTGCATCGTGACGCTAGAAAATACATAATGGTGTTAGTGTTCATAGACAGATTCTCAAAATGGGTAGAGTTAACACCCATGAGGAATCCTACACGCGATACAATGACGCATCTGTTCCATCTACTATGGATCCTCGGTTCGATCAAACTATGGTACACGGTCACATTGTTTATTATGTATATCCATGTGATGTGTTATCTTACTTTATTACTCTCTTACTTTCAATCCTTTTTTCTATTTTAGTCTATATTCATTATATTTTCAACAATCTTTATATATCTCTTTTTCGCCTTCTTTCCTGGGTTTTCTCCAATCCTGTGCAACAAATGTTGGACCATAAAAAAAAAAAAAAAAATTTGTATTTAATACCCCAGAAGGCTTAAATGTAATGTAATTTTAATCTTACTTAAAATTTTAATTTAATTAATTTTCTAAATTTTGAATTTAATTTACATAATAATTTATTTCTATCTTTTGTAATTCTTCAATCGACTGCTATTTGCCGATTTAATAATAATAAATATATAAATAAATTATTAACTCAACTTATTTGTTGGGAAACAGTTTGAGGAAATTGTAGCAATTGATTTTGCAACTATTTCCTCACGTTACCAAAATAACTTTTATATTATGTTTCTCTAAAAAAAAATCATCCTTATTACTAATACTTCTCACTCTGAATAATATTTGCTCTTTCGGGAGATGAATTTCAAAAGCAAATTTAGCCAATGCATCTTAAACCATTTAGCTGGAGGCGTATTATCAAAAAAAATCAGAAAAATTTATTTTATTTAGATTTTAATGTTGAGTTCTGAGACTGAGTTTGAAGTCGTCCGGGATAGAATTAGAACTGTTTAGTTTGAAGTCGTCCGGGATAGAATTAGAACTTGCCCCATTTATCTTGGACCGCCATTTTCTGACCATTAAAGCGGAAACATGTGAAAAACCAGTATTTTTAGATCTTAAAGTAGAGATCTAACTGAATTTGGACTAAATCGGGTAAGAATTAGAATTCTCCCCATATAAACTTTAACCCTCCATTTTCTGATCTTGGTTCTAAATTTAACAAAATCCTTTCTAAGTGGAAACTTTCAGCATGACAAAAATCTTGAGTCCAAAATTTCATTTTCTTTACATCTTACCGTTTCGGCGATGATGAATCAGTCAGTCCGATAGTCCTGACTGAATGGACTATCGGTCCAAAACTATTAGTGCAAACATTTTTTTTAAACTTTTTTAAGGTAGGTCAATAGTGTAGAAATTAGATGAAAGAGTGTATTTTCTAAACGCATAACAAAAATAGTCAAGATAAGTCTACTATTAGCTGGACAAATTTGTCAAAATAAAAAAATTTAACAAGTTTCAAATGGTTATTCCAGTTCTCAAGGGTTTTTGATTTTTGTATTATTACTCAAGCAAATAGTCCATTTTAATACAGTTATTATATTTATCTCGTCATTCTTTTTCTGTCAAAACTTCGTTTCTCTTACTTAACTGCGATAATTAACCAGTTAAGTTAAAGAGCAGACAGTTTATCTTATGCAGGAATTATGTTATTAATTTATATAAGTGCCACTATAGATCCGTTACGTCATTAACTGAACCCTATAATATGGATATACTACCTCAAATACCTCAATACCTAATGGATTTCAATTAAGGAAGTTTTACAAGTACTTTTTATTTTCGTGGCTCTCATTAAATTGTTTTCTGTAAAAAAAGTTCTTCCCTAAAAAAGTTTCATTACAACCATCTCTATATTAGCTTTTAATGTCATATATGCATATATTGAATCGTCCCCTGCGGACTTATTGTTTATATAACTTGGTTAATCATCAAAATCTGCTTCTTTTTTTTTTTGTAAAGCTGTCTGGGAAAGCAAAGATGGACATTTAGAAATGAGGTAAGTTCTTACAGATGCATCGAAACTCCTAACTCACAGTATTGAAGTTAAAAAAAAAGAAGAATTATTATATAATATTTAATTAACATGAAAAGTTCAAAGTTCATGTTTACAAAAAATTTAGTAACAAATGTGAAGTGTTCATAATCTACTTCAAACTATTGCGCGAAGAAAAGAAACATTAAAATCAATTACTTTGAATCTTATTTATGTATTATTATTAATGCATTTTTCTAAAAATTATTTTGTGAAACTGACATTCGACTTACTTTACTTTAATGCTGCTTTCCAATAAACCTTACTTTTAGAGCTGCTCATAAATAACCATTATGCAAATGTTTTATATACTTTTGTAACTCTACCTCAGAAACATACAAAATTTCGGCAAAACTGTAGAACTCATACTGTTGTGATTTTACCCTATTAACACAAAAGTAATTTTGGTTGAAAATGTGTGGGCTCAAATTGTTTTTAAGAAATAATTCTTTTGTAAAAGTCTACTGGCGCAACAATGTAATCGAAAATATTTAAATAAAATTGTATTCTTGACTTTCGCCGGACAGCGATGGATAATATAGGCTAGTAAGATCCACATTGGAGCGAACGCAAATTAATCAAAAATTCATTGAGCGCTGCTTTATATACTCAAACACTGTCAAAAATTAATTTGCGGATCTTAACTAGTAGTCGATCCTTGCGGTTTTTAGCACCCAACCATGAATCTCATATGCGATGTTTTTATAGAGATTCCCTGAATCTTTATACTATCATGTACCCATGTCAACAAAAAAGAAATTCAATTAAAAATATTATATAAATAAAAATTTAAATCCTTGTTTTTGTTTTAAAAAAAAATGGGGAAAAAATTAAGAAATAAAATCTAAATTAAAATAATAATGTGGACATATTTTTATGGCATTTGGAATAAGAAAAAAAGAACTTGTCTATCCTATCCCTATCTTTATGCTTAAAATTTTTTTTTTTCAATTTATTTATTTATTTATTTTATTTTCTTATATTTTATCTTTTCGGTACTTCTTATTTTTATAATTTTTTTATCATTAATATTCAAATAAAAAATAGTAATTAACTAAAATTTTTTTTGTATGCAAAACCCCTTTTTTTTATTACTATTTACATTTTTTTCTATAATTTTGCTGTTTTTTTTGTTTATCTACGTTGTCTTTTATTTTATTTCTAAACCTTTGTTACTGTTCGGCTAAGCTTGCGACAGGAGCCGATCTAGTATAGCGTGTAATTACACTTAGATTCGTTTGTATAGTTAGCTTAACCTATTTTTTTTTTTTTTTGCTCATACTTTCGCCAGCTGCATCTGCGCATCGGCGATGATGCTAGGTAGTTAGTCAAAATTTGTCTTACGTTTGTATCGGCTCGCTTTTCTTTGCATTTCTAATCATTTTCATTTTAATTTTAAAACATATAAATTGTGGAAAACATTAACAAGAATTTTACAAACTGGATTAATTATTTATTTACAATTGTTAAGGGATTTTCACACAGAATTCGCTTTTTAGATTTCGCTATCTCCCATTGAATCCGCTCACCAAAACTGTACAATTATTGTTTATTTGTTTACCCTCTGGAGTTTGAGCATCATCATTATTTTCTTTCAGGCCACTAAGAATTACGAATTTATTGTTCGTAAACGCCTTATTTATAACAATGTTTTCCTTATTTTGCGTGCGCGAGTTTTCTTTGTTGTTTATAGGCTTAATTTTCTTTTCATTTGCACTTAGCGATCGACCCCAGTCTGTGCCGACAGCGGGCAGCTTGTCGCAATGAGTTGACAATGCAGGTCGCTGAGAAGCTGCAGTTGTTGTTCCGGCAATTCGTTGGTAAGGCAGTATGGGTCGGGCAATGTGGACTTCATGACTCATGACTTTCAATTCGCTGCTTAAAAATAATATATTAAAAATAATATAAGAAGGAGAAAGGGTGCTCTCCCTTTGCGTTCGCTTGCAGTGAAGCAGTTGTTGGTTCTGTTACCTCGAGTGCACGTATAGAGAAGTAAGCATTGATTGTGAGAGACGGGGTTTGTGTTGTTGCTGCTGACCATGAGCTTGGGAAATACCCTGAGTTTTTTTTCGCGAAGCATACAATAACCCAATAGCTAGTGTACGCAAGACGCTTCTTAGCTACTATTATTGGCCTGGCTTATTCAACTATCCAAAATTGTTATGAAGTTTGTAAAATGACGAACTGTATTGCTCATCCTTAGAGGCTGACGAACAAGAAAGCTAAAATATGAATGACGATTAACAACCGCAGTTTTTGTTAAGTTCTAATCTATTTGACCTATTATTTTTTTCTAAACTTATTAAATTATTTAGAACAATATATGAAATATGTATAATTATAAAGTATTTTGGTAACGTCCTTGGACCAACCTTTAATAAATCTAAGCGTAGCATAAATAAAATGAAGAATAATGATCCATACAGAATATTTTGCGGTAAGCCCGAAATAACAAATACGGGCTTAGAAAAATTATATTTTTTAAATAAGAAGAGTGAGGGGGAGGGGCGTCGAATTCAATCCAGCTTGAAGTCTAGATGATGATGAACAAATAATTTTTAATAATTTTGGAATAGCAGCCAACTTTACAATTCTTCTATACTTCGATACATCGTATTTAGCTCCTTCCAATGACTTGGAAAGAATCCGAAATCAACAGATAGATTAAAAGTTTTGAGTAAAGAAACGACAACTATGGATGCTGTCGGGCCTAGAAAATACCGAAGATTTTAAAGTTTTCGAAGATGAGATAATAGTAATAAGAGAAGCAAATAGAGTAAGAACATAATAGTGAATAAGAATAAGATGTGCTCTAGAAGTGTGTAGAATGGTAAGTCCATTAAAAAAAAAATCAAAAAAATATCAACGCTAACTAAATCATCCGCGGAATTGATGAATTATCTTGTTGAAAATTAAAAAACTTATAGAAAACCATAGAATTTTGCATTAAATGACTCTTGCAAAGTTTCAGATACTAATTATAGCACTGAAAATATTATTTAATTTTTGATTTAGCCATAGAATATTTTATAATGAACAGTTTCGGGTTCGTCCCAATAAATTTATATCATTGACTTCTGGAAAGACGACCCTATGTACTTTTATTAATTTTTTTTTTTTTAATTTTTATTACTTATTTTTTTACACATATTAAAATTATATATACCATGTCTCATAATGGTATGTTAATTTATATGAGATATAACTGAATCTAATGTTAGACTCGTCGTTTTAACTTATCCTCCTTGATGTTTGTATGCAGTACCGCACTACAAACGCAGGGTTTATTGTGATAATTTGTAGAAAAAACAATAATTTTATTATGGGCACTTGGCAGTTCGCACAAGTCTTACCGAGGACAATATCGGATACTTTGTTTGCAATTTAGTATCCTTGATATTCTTGTTTAGTTGAGGTACTTCCTGCGTTGTGTTTTTCAATATCTGTTTAATGTATTTCTTAGGTTCGATTTATGATTATTCACTGACTTTAATTTTCTGCACTCGTTTATAATTCCCGCCTTTGATACTCACTTCTGATCCCGGTCGTAGGTCCTTTAAATATCCCCCGTTTCTCTGTACCGTACCTCGGTAAATCGGTTTAACAAAGTTTTGATCTGCCTGAAAGATACCATAACAACGGTACAATGACATGATCTGGTGCCCTCATTGAGTGAGAGAGAGAGTTGTCTTCTTGTTGTCTCTTGATCTCCTTGCACCGGTATATTTCCTTTCAATTACTTTTCGCTTTCAACTCCTACGATCAAGTGTAACGCGTGACAATTGCTTCCAACCTATGAAAGAATGAAAGCCCCCAATTCGCTGTAGCTAATGAGTGTACCACCTCGAATATTTCTATGAGCCTTTGTGCTTTTCTTTTGGATCCTAGGTGTCCTATCGGGTTCCGATAGCCTCCTCATCGAATAATGCCCCTGACATTTTGGGTTCCCGTCCTTGCTTGATAAAAGTTTTACTGAAGCTTGTTGTCGCTGAGACGCTTGTATTTACGCCTAGATTTATTTTTGGCAAAGCTTCGTCCCAACAATATTGATTTAGTATCGCAAACAATAAAATTATTGCCTTCACTGTCCGGTTCACTTGTTCCATGGAGTTTTCTTGCGAAAAGTAGGATGCCCTGATGTATCCCCATATCTTCCAAAAATTAATTGAATTCTTTCTACAGCTTTTTGTGCCTCTATTTCATCTTTTCGTCTATTAGTACTAGCCGTGTTTCCATCTATATAGTTGCCAAGTTGGTTCTATGGTGTCTGTGTCAGCATTTTTCCCGTTACTTTTAGTTGGCAGGGTTTGTAATTTTCCATCGGCAATACGAGCAATCGTTTTCCGGATTCTAGTGTGTCAGTTAACAAGTAACGAGGCACGCTAGCATTAGTGCACATTCTTCGGTTTTGTGTTATATTGAGTAATTTTTCTTTTAAACTCAACGTGTAAATAAACCATATTGATAAGCCAGTACTATATTGTTCCACACAGAGTTATCAGCTGGGCAATTATTCTCAAAAGCTTTATTTATTCTAATAACTATACCCTTTCTTATCTTCCTTTTGTGCGGCTCTTCGCTTGTGCGCCGCTCGCCCGCTCAAATTTTTGTAGTTTCTTTGCACACTGCTCAAGCATTGTTTGTGGTTTTTCTCTAACAGCTATTTCTTTGCGCACTTTCACTTTCAGCGAAGCTATTGCTGCATATATTGCCAGCAGATATTCAGGCAATGTATCAGTATCTAAATTTAATTTTTCTGAACCTAGGGAAATTGCCTCCTTCAAAATTAATGTTCCATCAGGCACATTTTCACTTATTTGTGATCCAAATTTCACAAGCCATTAGTAATAATCCTCCAAAAAACTAGATCGATCTTCTGATTTACTACATATCAGTTATCAGAATGCTAGAGGTCTAGTCTAAACTTAAAAATGTATTTTTACAAAGTTCTTCCTTCGACTCTCAAATTATTGCTTTTTTTGAGACAAGGCTTAATTCCTCAATTTTTCCTAAAACCTACAGAAAAGATAGAACTCGTAGTGGTGGTGGGGTACTCATTGCAGTTAATTCTATCCGTTTCCCCTACTGATGTGGAAATAGTTGCCGTTAAGGTATCGTTTCCATCATGTCCCATTTTCATAACATGCTCTTATATCGCTCCGTGTTCTGATATTTCTATTTATATGTGATAAAGACATGTTTGTCGTTTTAGGCAATTTCAATTTGCCAAATATTCAGTGGTCTCTCTTTAGCAAATCTAATTTTCTTGTGTCTTCTGCACAACATGACTTTTAAGATTCCCGTTACGACCTTTCGTTTTTTCAAATAAACTAGATTCCTAATAATCTTGACAGAATGCTTTATCTTATTTTTGTCAACGATTGCACTTCTACCAGTGTGTCAAGATCTTGTCCATTAGTATTTCCTGAAGACTCCTTTCATCCTACAGTAGAAATTTCTCTATCAATTGCCACGCCGATTAAGCCAATATCCAATCCTGTTAGTGAAACCTGCCGTTGCTTTCGCAAGGGAAATTTTTCGTTGCTTTATCAACTTCTTTCCTCAACTGATTGGTCTACTCTATACAATTCGGTTGATATAAATTTTGCTCTAACCCACTTCCGTGACACTATTAACTCACTTCTTGATATCTGTATTCCAAGTAGTGTTGTATTGCCTGCTTCATCCATGCCTCCCTGGCTTACACGTCGACTTTCAAATTTAAAAAATATTAAAACTAAACTAGATTAAAAAATTTAAACTGTCTGGATCTAATCTTGACTTTTCTAAATATTCTATTGCTAAATCTAACTTCCATCTCCTTAACTTTCAATGCTATAATGAGTATCTGATGCGCTGCAGGAATCAGATTGAGCGGGATCCTAAACTGTTTTATAAATTCGTAAATCCAAGTGCTACAACTTGTCCATGCCTCCTTCATGTTTCCTGAAGAATGAACGATCCATTGACGACTAAAATAGTGGTTACCTTTTTGCAAATTTCTTTCAATCTACTTACACTTCTTCCATTAACTATATCGCTTACTCTTATCCTATTTCTTCCTCAAACTCTTTATTTACTCCTATCATTACTGATAACGATCTAGTCACAGCAATGAAAACTTTAAAATCTTCATATTCTCCTGGGCCCGACAATATCCCTAGTTGCGTACTCAGAGAATGCTGGAGCTCTTTACATCTTCCGCTACTCTAACTTTTTGGCATATCTTTTGATTCCACTGTTTTAATCTTTGGAAGAAATTCACAATTCACAAAAAGGGGAGCTAAATCCGATATATCGAATGACAGAGGAATTGCAAAATTGTCTAGCAGCATCTCTGTACGTCGATAATTTCCCCTTTTCAACATGGCTTTATTAAGAGACGGTCTACCTCCACGAATCTGCTTGAATTCACATCATTGGTGAATGATGCATTCCAAAGTAGAATCCAAACAGATGACATTTATACTGATTTCAGTAAATCAGTTGACTCTGTAAATCATCATCTTTTAATCTTCAAGCTAGATCGAATTGGATTCTCATCCCACACTTCTGACTTGGATTTCCTCATATTTAAAAAACAGGACTCAAAGAGTTCTGTTGAGATCCGAAATTTCTAAACCCGTATTTGTCAAATCGGGTATGCCGCAAGGTAGTCATCTTGGTCCAATATTTTTCACATTATTTATTAATGACCTGCCATCTATTTTGTCCCACTCACGCATCCTTATGTATGATGATGATGCGAAACTTATTTTTTATTACAACGAGCCTTCTAACTATATTTGTCTCCAAGATGACAGTAACTCTATGCATCTTTGGTGTCAGGCAGTTGCATTTAAATATTTCTAAATGCTTGTTTATGACTTTTAGTCGAATTCCTCCTCTTTGCTCTTCGTGGCTTAAACTGGGATCCCGATCGCTGTCTTCCACCGTACTCTGGTATAATTTTTTGGTATCCTTGGTATTATTTTTCTTCATAAATTAATTATCGGTGACATTAGTTCTCTTTTTCTATTATCTCGACTTAACTTTCATGTTCCTCGTAGACTAACAAGAAATTATTATCCCTTACTTTTTTCTAATTGCACAACTGACTATGCGTTGCACAAACAATCCCGTGTACTGTGCTCTAATTACAACGAATTTTATCACGTTATCTCTTTAAAACTCTGTCTCTTACACCTAAAATCTGCTCTTCTGTTCTATCTTCGGGAAACACCTAATCATTGATTGTTGACGTGGTTACTGCCTTGGTTGGTGTTTTCGTGAATTGTCTCCTTTTCTCTCTGTCTTTATTTAATTTAACACATCACTTAATAAGTCCGGATACCAACCGAGTATCCGCTCAAAATCTCGAGATTCTGATTATTCCTGTGGATGTTCAGAATCAATACTCGATTGATTTTTCATATATTTTTTTAATGTATGTATGTACAAAAGTATCGCATGATCCAAAATTGGAACAAGCGCAATATTAAAAATTTTGTAAACAAATTGAGTTCTGCTTTATATACTCAAACACTGTCAAAATGAATTTGGAGGATTTTAGCTAGTAGTCGATCCTCGTCGTCTTTACCCACCCAACCATGAATCTCATATACGATTATTTTTATAGAGATTCCCTAAACCTTTATATTATTATGTACTTATGTTAACAGGGAAGAACTTTTATGTCATCAACTCAAAATAATAACAATATTTATTTAATAATAAATTATCCTAATAGGCACATCTCTATTCAATATGATCTTCCTAACTTTAAATTCAATTTTTTTTTTTTTTGTAATGCAAAAAAAATTTAATTCATAATTAACATTTTAAGTATTTTAATTTTTTTGAACTACCACTATTCCCTCTTATTTATAAAATATATAAATCTAATTCTTACAAAAAATATATCCATATTTCCTTACAATTAATTTACTTTATTTTCTTTTTTTATTTATTATATATTATTATTAAATCGACTAATTGCAGTCGATTAAAGAATTACAAAAGATACAAATAAATTAATATGTAAATTAAAATTTAGAAAATTAATTAAATTAAAAATTTTAAGTAAGATTAAAATTACATTACATTTAAGCCTTCTGGGGTACTAAATACAAATTAATTATTTTTTTTTTGGTCCAACATTTGTTGCACAGGATTGTGGAAAATCCAGGCAAAAAAACCCAATCAGACCAGGAAAGAAGACGAAAAAGATATATAAAGATTGTTGAAGAAATAATGAAAATAGACTAGAATAGAAAAAAGGAGAGAAAGTAAGAGAGTAATAAAGTAAGATAAGGACAATCCAGGAAAACACCAACCAAGAAAGAAGCAGTGTTGCCAAGCCAGCAACCACGTCAACCATCAATGAATAGGTTTTTCCGAAGATAGAACAGAAGAACAGATTTTAGGTGTAAGAGACAGAGTTCTAAAGAGATAACTTGATAAAATTCGTTGTAATTGGAGCACAGTACATAGTCAGTTGTCCAATTAGATAAAAATAAGGGATAATAATTTCTTGTTAGTCTACGAGGAACATGGAAGTTAAGTCGAAACAATAGAAAAGGAGAGCTAATGTCACCGATAGTTAATTTATGAAGAAAAATAATACAAAGGATAGTTCTACGGTTAGTAAATGAAGAGATATCAATGAGTAAGAGCCTATCAGAGTACGGTGGAAGACGGCGATCGGAATCCCAGCTTAAGCCACTAAGAGCAAAGAGGAGGAATTGCTTCTGAATGGATTCAATACGAACTTGATGAATTCCATATTGTGGACTCCAAACACATGAACAATATTCTAGTATGGGGCGCACTAAAGATGTATAAATGAGTTTGGTAACAAAAGGGTCATATTTAATACGACTTAAATGCTGCAAATAAATAAAAATATCAGAACACGGAGGGATATAAGAGCATGTTATGAAAATAGAACATTAGGAAACGATACCTTAACGGCAACTATTTCCACAACAAAACGGAAACGGAAAACTTATTGACTCGGATCGAAGGGAAGAATTAACTGCAATGAGTACCCCACCACCACGACGAGTTGTTCTATCTTTTCTGTAGGATGTAAAGTTTGTAGAAAAAATTTCAGAATTCGAAATTGAGGAATTAAGCCATGACTCAGAAAAAGCAATAATTTTAGACTCGAAGGAAGAACTTTATAAAAATACATTTTTAGATTTAGACACTAGACCTCTAACATTCTGATAACTGATATGTAGTAAATCTGAAGATCGATCTAGTGTTTTGGAGGATTATTACTAATGGTTGCTTGCGAAAGAGAGCCACTAGCTTGAAGACTGACAGACACCGGTCGAGTGCATTTTTTTATAATGAACTCATGACCAATTATTTGTGGAGGCCAGAAATTTGGATCACAAATAAGTGAGAATGTCTCTGATGGAGCATTAATTTTGAAGGAGGCTATTTCCCTAGGTGCATAGAAATTAAATTTAGATACTGATACATTGCTTGAAGATTTGCTGGCAATATAGGCAGCAATAGCTTCACATGTAGTATCATAGTATTGCATGGATTATTTCTATAAATTAAACTATTTTTCCCGACTGATTGACTGTAAAACGTGCAAAGATGAAATTTAGACATTAACTAAACTTGCAAAATAAAAGTTTTCACTTAAGAGGATAATTTGGATCACTCGGCCTCGAAATGGGCGGAAGCCCTTATATGAATTTACTTTGTTTCTTATCCAGTTTCAAATTAATTTTCAAAGAAAAATATAAAGAAATTGAACGAAGACTGGATACCAATTTTTCTTAAAATGAACCACCATTGTGGCACGATTGGGCAATGGTTGCAAAGTTTCTAAAAAAATTTAATATTTATTTTTAAGATTTTAATGTTGAGCTCTGAAACTATTGTTTCTCTTTCTCACTTCTGACCTTTGAGGAAGATTTGAATAAAAATAATGGTTACACGTGTATGCTAAGTTTGAAAGTTGAACTAGGAAAATGAATTTGAACCTGATCGGATCAAGAAAAAAGTTTCATACTCATCGGTTTTACGCCAATTTTCCACCAGTTGGTGTCCGAAACTTACAACATTTTTTCTTAGTAGAAACTTTCAGTATGCCATAAGTTTTATGTCAAAATTTTATCTTCGTACGTACTAACATTAAGTTTCGATTATCTCGAAACCGAGCTCGGCCTCTATTTTTAAATATGGTTTTTGGATTCAGGGGTTCATTGTACATTAGAAACGGTTGGCTGTTGCAATACCGAGCTTAACTTTGAGCTAGGGGAAAAAAAATTTGGTATGGAACCTTCTTTTTGCTGCAGCCAGCACATATATCGGAACCGGTCGCATCGGATAACTATATTATATAGCTCCTATAAGAATAATCGGTTCTAAAAAGTGGTTTTTTTATGTTCAACTGATCTTGATCAAATTCACAAGATAGATTGTACTATATCATATAGCTGCCATTGAAGCAATCCAGTTTAGTAGTTTTTATTCCTAAATTGATTAGCAGTCATATTAGCTCTTTGATGGTGCATTACTCCTTCTTAATTGCTGAACTAACAATGGTTTTCACAACAGATTCCGCGTATTGTGCTAAAATTATAATACACTTTATAACATAATCTCGATAGAACTCTCTTTATCCCACTTAAAATCTTCACTTTTAAACTATCTCCGGGACAACCCCGACAATTGCTTCTTTTGTATCACTTCTCCTTTGGTTTGGTGTTTTACCGGGCTTTATTTCATCCATTTATTCTTCTGGGTTTTGTCCAATTCGTGCAGTAAATGATTGATCTTATATTATATATTTTCTCTTATTTAATGCCAGCAGACGGCTTACATTTATATTTAAGTTCTTATACTTGAATTCTAATATCTACATATACATTTTATACATAATTATAGATATAGACACTAATTTTAAACAAACTACTTTTTATTTTCAGATCAGGATTTCTTCCTATAGGGCAAATATTGAAGAACTGCCTGTTATGTAGGCGTTCTGCTTTCAAAACCTTAAGCCACATTATACCGTTTATTAGCTCTACACCAGGCAAAAACGCCCATAATGCAGGAAGGTCTCTGCTCGTAAAGGATTTTATTAACAAGAAGACCACCTGGAAAAGTAAAATAAAAAGAAATTTCGATGAAATTGACAAAGCTTCGGTCAGTTTTGGAATTCTTAATCCACTTGTATAGTTAAGTACTTACGTTCATAATTAGAATAATGAAAACACCTATATAATCGCAAGACCGCTTTGTGTCAAGGGAATAATTGTAAAAATGTCACAACAAAAAAAAAAAAAGTTATATTTAAATAATTTACCAATTTCAATAAAAACAATTATAATTGTTATTAACATGTTTATTTATTCTTCTTTAATGTTGAGTTTTGTGAAAGGTCATACCAGATCTAAATGCAGCGCTTTTTTTTTCAAGGGACTATTTAAATACAAATTACATTTGATAATTATATTTAAAACAGTAATTCATTAATATACTCTTTAATTTATTTATTTGAATTACGGTGATAGGGATAACCTATAACAATTCATATTGACGAAGATGCATCCTTTGAATTATATCCCTACAATCATTAAAAACTCTTTTAATGTTTTCTGTGTCAACGGCGCATGTGAAATGTGGGTAACAATAGTGTTTTCCGTCTCCACTTGCAGTTGATATACGCTGTTGTAAAGAATAAATCCAATCAGCGATACGATATATCTATTCTCATTATATATTGAACGCTTACCAGAAACTCGTCTCGTATAAAATATTTTGCTCTTATTACTTCCGGGTCATCATTGGATTCCATTATTGCGTCACCTATGTAGAGTATATAAATAAATATATAAATTTATGTTATAGTTTTTCTTAATCAACAAAGGCAGATTTTAATCGAATACACTGCAGAACCGACAGATTACTTTTCTAATATAGTTCTAATTAGCCATAACATTTTATAAGAGAAGACGAGAAGACTCCAAAGAGAGCTGCCAATCACCGATGACTTAGTGGTGTAGATTGAACTAAATCAATATTTGAAAACAATGGTTTACTACAGCAATTATGCCTACATTGCCCATATATTTTACGAAGAGATTCCATCTTTT
Source organism: Drosophila repletoides (assembly GCA_018150835.1). Taxonomy (NCBI): domain Eukaryota; kingdom Metazoa; phylum Arthropoda; class Insecta; order Diptera; family Drosophilidae; genus Drosophila; species Drosophila repletoides. Next base: position 546,370 of record JAECWQ010000236.1, read on the forward strand.
CCAAAGGATGGCTAACAATTTTAGAAAGTGTTACAAAAAATTGTAAAAAAAATGTATATTTACACAAAGAAATTAAACAAAAAAATATTAAATATTTTTAAGATTTTTATCTGTGTACACCCAACTTTTTTTTACACGGTACATACGTTCCTCAGAAATCCGTATAAAAAGAAACCGTGTAAAAAAAGAGGCCGGTAAGATGAAATAAAGAACTATATTTACTTCGAAAAACCGTGTAAAAAATGTTGAAAACTATAAAATTTCAGATATGCATACAAATTGTATGTTCATATGGCATTTTATTGAGCATTAAAACTTAAAATACATAATTCATATTGGTGAAAAATTGGTAGAGCAAGCAAAAAACAAAAGAAATCTGTTAATTATCCAGAATTAAGAACAGAAAAATTAGAATAGAAATAAGGAAAAAATATTTACATAGCTACATAATTATTCGTCGCTACTTGATAATAAGAGCAATTGTTTGCGACGATCTGGACTAAAGTCGGTATCATCACTGGAGATATCCATCAAATTATCCAATGGTGAGTTTCGTCCGGTAATAGAGTTTTGAACTGTCGGACTACTTTCCGAAAGGTCTTGCGCCGTCGACTTTTTTATTAAAAAATCTTTTATAGAAAGATGAAATTTTTGTTCTTTATACAACTCTTTATACCCAGCAATACAATTATTAATATCTCGTTCGAATTTCAGGGCACGTTCCATATTTGGATCATTTTTTAAGAAATGATTCACCATACTTTTACTAAATGTTAGACCGTGATGAATTAAACTAGCTGCCAAGTGTTGTAAAAATAAACATAAACTCAGTGATTTTGAAACCGTACTAGAAAAAAAAAATTTTAACAAAAATAATTTTTTTCAACCGTGTAACTTCAAATCCGTGTAAAAAGGAATCGTATATAAAGAGAGTTGGGTGTATTTTCTCGAATTGCTTTTGCAAAGCTGTTTGCCAACAAATAACACTTGACTGATTTTGATAAATCCAGGGACGAGAAATGTAATGAAACCTACCGAATTTTACTTCTAATGTTGACCAGGGCAACGCCGGGTAATACCGGCTAGTATACATTTAAAATATGTAGAATTATTGTTATACTATTGCAGAGGATAAATATATATCAATCATTAGCAATAGGTCAAATTGCATTGAACATTTTTTTCCTTATAACAATTTTGGAACGATTATTCCTTTGGGAGCTATATACCATAGTACTCCGATTATGAAGGGTATACATTTAGATTTTCATGATTTAACTGGTATGTTACATTAAGTTATCGTAAGAAACAAAATAGTTCTCCATACAAGAATTATAGACCTATTATCCCTAAGGGAGCTATGGTATAATCTAAAGCGAAAAACTATAAAAAAAAAGATTCGAAAATCTCTTAGTTGTTGTTTACTAAGCTCATGTTGCCTAAATCAAAATGAGTCTTATTCCGATTATAACGCACATTGAAGCTACTTATGCCAATAATAAAAAAAAAAAATATTTATAATTATTTATTAAAATAATCGTATCCAAAATATATTGGCTAAGAATATGATTGGTATTTTGTTTTACCTTTTTTATGGTGTGAAACAAATAACAATTTGGCAGATTGTCTATTTAAAATAAGCCAATTTTAGACTCATTTCCGTAGCACGAATCATTAATTTTAATATGTACTTAAAATTTGTAGTTTTTATTTGAACCGACTCGTACTGGGATTCTGAATAATAATAAAAATAACTATTCATGCTTGGGAACACCATGTAAGTCTGGCGCCCGTCTACTTGTCCGACTCTATAAGCGGATCTTATAGACTAGACTAAAACTAGGATAATAGACTATACACTATAATTAGGAATACAATGCTGTAAAATTCGATTTATTTCTGAAAGTGGTGTTATTAGTCTTTATTTGTACCTCAATACAAATAAGCAAATAATTTTTATTTTTCAAATTTTCTTATCCAGACTCTCAGATGATACTACATGCGAAGCTATTGCTGCATAAATTGCTAGCAAATCTTCAGCTAATGTATCTGTATCTAAATTAAATTTTTCTGAACCTAGGGAAATAGCCTCCTTTAAAATTAATGTTCCTTCAGAGACATTCTCACTTATTTGTGATCCAAATTTCTGGTCTCCACAAATAAATGTTCATGAAATCATTATAAAATCTGTTAATTTTCAAGCTAGTGGCTCTCTTTCACAATCGACCACTAGTAATATTCTTCCAAAAAACTAGATCGTTGTTCTGATTTATTACATAGTAATTATCAGAATGTTAGAGGTCTAGTGTCTAAACTTAAAAATGTTGGGTTGGTTGAATATATCGTTGGTCTTCATCAAAAATATGTTTAAGGTTGTACTGTAAACTTTTACTGTCAACAAGGATAAGTTAGTCTTTATTAAAAGTTTTAAGTGAGTTTATTAAGAGTATTTTGAAATATAATAAATAAGTTTTAGGTGGAAGCAGCTCAGTTTTTTGTTGTTTATATAAACAATTAGATAAAAAAATATAATTTTAATTGGTAAATTATCCGAGCTTGTATCAGTCAATTACTGATTTGAAAGTGAAGATGAGGGAATACTAGTGTATATTAAAGTTGAAGGTGTGCTTACCAAACATGATCATGTTCAAATAAAATATCATAAGTGATTTAAGCTTCTCTTTACTAGCTTTCTTAATTTTTTTCCTACTTAAAACACACCGCTCAATAAGTTCACAGGCTAACTACTGGAATTTCAAAACTTATTTAAAGATGTTTATTACTGCATAGTTTTGTTAATAGTCTAAAACTAGTCTTATAGAAGAAAATATTAATTTTTACACTAAAAATAAAAAAAAAAGAAAACATTTGGTCACAAGTATCTAAAATATTTGTTATTTAACTAACCGATTAATTTTATTCAGTGTTTTAATATTTATCATCAAATAAAACAGTTTAAATAATACTTAAAAGTTCTACAGCAACCATTATTTCAAGCATTTAAATAATAAATACATTTTTTCAGGCTGATGTCACATTTAAACTGGTCTTACTACAAAACAGTATTCTCAAAATTATATCGATATTTAAGATTCATTCGTTAATTTTATTTACTTACTTGGCGTTTGATATTTGTTAAACTCGGAGAAATATTCCGACAATTTACTTTTTCCAGCCTTTATTTTCTCTGCTAACAAATCTTGCTTATTTAGAAAAAGTATAATGGAAATTGTGCGTAACCATCTGCAAGGAGTTAATTAAAAAAATTAGTATAAAAAATTAAAATTATGATTGAAAATGTTACCTGTTATTCCAAATACTTTTAAATAAGTCCAGGGATTCTCGAAGCCGATTTTGAGTGGGATCCTCACGCAAAACCATGTTATAACTTGAGCATGCTGTTACAAAGATTATAGCAGTTACATCATTGAAGCATTGAATCCATTTTCTGCGCTCATCTCGCTGTCCACCCACATCAAACATACTAAGGTATTATATCTTTTAGCATTAAATAATATTAAGTTACATATTATTACTCACTGAAAATTAACTTTATCCACCTGAAATCTTGTTTCGAAAATTCCAGAAGTCAACACACGACAACGAAGAATATCTTGTTCATTGGGTGTATAATTGGGGTTCTTAATTGTGCTTACTCGATCCAAAAAGCTTAAATACAAAATGTTTAATAATATTAAACAAAAAATAGTACGGAAAGGTTATCTTCTGCGCGCCGAAGATTATATACACTTGTAAAGTGGATTCTTTCTATGGCAGCTATATGATATAGTAAAAGTTAATCTGACTTGTAAATTCTATCAAGTTACGTAAATTAATGAACAACTTTTGAACCGTTTGTTCCTATGGGAGCTATATTGTATAGTTGTCATATCCTGCCGGTTCCGACATATGTGCTGCCTACAGTAAAGAAGGTTCCATACCCATTTTATTTTGCACGTAAACAGACGGACATGGCGTTTTCTCGTCCTGATCAATAATATACATACTTTATGATGTCGGAGTTATAATACCCTCTGCAAGGGTATAATAAAATAAATATTAATAATTAATATATAATATATCATATTATATTATATAATATATCATATTATATTATATAATATATCATATTATATTATATAATATATCATATTATATTATATATTATATTATATTATTATATATGGTATTATATTATTATATTAATATTAACTTATAAAATTCTTAAGCTCAATTTTTTTAATGCCCTTAAAGTCTGACAGTTAAAAATAAAATTATTTTTATTATTTTTTAAAATTTCCGATTTACTCAATTCTAACTCACTGCTGTATATGTGAATATTTGAATATCTGACTCTTCAACAGTTCCATATTATAGGATCCGTAAAAATTAATTTTTTATTGGTTAATGATCATATAATATATATAATTATAATTATCTTGGTAAACCAAACATTGAAACAAAAATTTATAGAGCCAGGATAAATATAAGTAATCGGCACCTTATAGCAGCACTGAAGAATATGTCTTAATGTTTAATTATATTCAAATTAATTATTTTTTATTATTAAATATTAAATTTATTAAAAGTAAAATATTCTACATAACAAATAAAAAGGTTTTATACATCGTAAAACAGGCACAGAAAGACTCTGTCGTCTGTTTTAAATTTAATAACAAAATAATAATAACAAAAATATTTGATGAGCATGATGCTAAACCAAGAACAGTAAAGTAACAATAATTTTTAAAAACCACCGTAACAATGTTACTTGTTACTTGCTAAATGTGTTACTCATAATAAAAATCTGTTTCTCGCTGACGTTGATAATACTATCAATGGATCCTACTCAGTGGCCTATGCTAAAGAGAAGATTTCAAGTTTCCTTGAAGAGACTATCCATCAATGGGATAGGTTTCCAAATTATTGAAGGCCATATTATACTTATTATGGATATACTTTTAAAACTGGATTGAGGTATCACTCAATGGAAGTTTTATGAAAGGGCTAGCAGGTGTGAAGTGAAATGGGTAAAATCTGTAGTTAAGCATTGTTTTAAATTCCATCTCCTAATCAGTCTCTAGGTTTTTAAATCCAACTTGCCTTTGTTACGTGGCGATGCCCGAGGTCAATATTAGAAGTAAATTTTACTATAGTTGTCTTACCGGCCATGGATTTATCAAAATCAGTCCACTATTATTTGTTGGGATATAGTTTTGCAAAACAGTTTGAGGACCATGACTAAAATAACTTATGTGTTATATTTACTCTAAAAAAGTATTTTCATTTTAACCCACCATATTTGCGGTCCCAGGGGTCAATTTTAATAAATTTGTAAACAGTTGTATATAAAATATTTTGAACAGTCTCGCATCCATTTTCCGACATGGAGGCGGACTTCCACCGTTTTTCCCCACTTGGGGACCGAATTTCTCAAAAGCCCTTCTTAGTGAAAGTATTCCAGATCCTATAAATCTTCTCCCCTAATTGTATTTTTGTACCTATTTTTCGATATGTTAAAAGTATTGGGTTGCAGCAGTTCAGTTCGGATATGCACCACTGATCGCGTAAGTCTAAGAAGTTGCTTTCAAAATCTCGAAAACAAGAGAATATCTTTATAATACGGACGACTTGTCCACACCCTTACGCCAACAATAGCAGTACTTTCCTCTGAATACTTGTTTTCCGGGCTATAAGATTACAACACCTTCCTAGAGAAGAATGGATATTATGCATACCGGCCTAACTTCAGCAAGCAGTACTCGCACTTATTAAATGGCTTTGAAGCCATTTTTTTAGAATATTTTCTATATGGCAAATTCCAAAAATCTGGATAAAACCAAGTTATTTTTTACCCAAGGCACGTAAATCCTCACATACCAGACCATACGATTTGCGACCCATAAGTTTATCGTCATTTATTTTAAAGATTGTGAAAATAAAGTTAGTGTTATGTCTAAGAAATACTAGCCTCCAGGACTATCTCTCTACTTCACTACACGGCTATAGGAAAGGCAAGTCCAGTGAAACAGCGTATAATATAGCTATGTGGCTATTACAATTAAGTCTATTCGACTTCAAATAGTATAGAATTATAGAATTTCTAATCGTAGAAATAGCTTTCAAGGTCACAATCGGACCTGGACGTCGACTTCCGGACTGTGATTGATCAGTTGCTGAAAAGATTAATAAAGGCATCACTGAGTTAGGCAACTGTCAATAAGTTTGTTCCCAAAGGCAACACGCATGGTGGAACATGGCAGTAAACAAACTGCTGAGGTCGAAAGAGTAAAAAGAAGTCAGGTGGTGGCATAGGTGGATGACCTATGATGCTATTGTCTTTTCGGCCAAGTATCTGTAGTCTCTTTGCGACCGTCTGACAAAGACACCCTTATAAATATACAAATGAACAGCCTTAAACGAGCTTGGTATAAGTCCAAATAAGACGGACTTAGTATTCTTCACTTGGGAATGTAAAATTTACCTTCTAAACCCACCAATTTAAAATGAATAAAATTTAGAATTACCCAATTCATCTTTAACCCCCCATTTTCACAAACTGAATTTAAAGTAGATCGGGAAAGCATTGGAATTTACTTATTTAACATTGACCCAAATTTTCTGATCTTGGAGACAGATTTTTCAAAAAAAAAAAAATGAGAAACATGTTTTATATTTTAAATTTTTAATGTTGAGATCTGAAACTGATCGGGTAAAATTCCACTCTTCCCCTTATAAACTTTGACGTCCTACATTGACCTTGATTAACAAAAAAACAGAAACTGAATTTGAAGTCAATAGATTTGTAACCTTAGGAGTATTTTCCACAAAATGTAAATTATGTAATTTTTAGATTTGAATGTAGAGCCTTGAAACTTGATTTGATGTCGATAAGCTGCAATAACAACAGCTGTAGTTGCAAACAAATGTAATACAAATTTAATAACGATATTCGCCAAGTAAAACTGAGTAATAATTTTAATAGGTTCAATGTTCAACAATACATAATTACAAATCAATTTTTTGCATTTAACAGCGTTCTTTAACAGTTTGAAATATGTCATTTGGCAGAAAAAGTATATCTAGCATTCTATTGAAAGGGAATCAAACCGGAACCATGATGAGATAGATCAAAACTTATGGCAAAACAAATAAATTTTTGTTTTTACTTGTACTATATGAATTAAAGACCGATACAAACACTTGTAGCTAAGAAAATAAGAAACAAAACAGACTCTAAACGAAAATACCATTTTTAAGCCGAAATATGATTCGGTTTGATTCCCCAATTTACACTAAATTTAGCATTTATTTAGCATTGCGCAGACAATTTACCCCTTTATGGATTTCCATCAATTGTCCGTAATAATTTTGGATAATATTATGCAAATAAAGAAATCATTGTAAGTAAACAAAATTAAACTGTGTACAGGGCAGTAGTTATGGTTTTTGAATTGTTAAGTCCTACAACAAGAAATAATTTATCACAAATTACGGAGTTATTCATTACTTACTATTTTGCACAGTCAATTAATTGATATTCATTTGACCTTTCATAGGTTTGAAGCACCCCTTTGTCTTTCCATAATTCTTCTGTGTGTTCATAAAATTCAGGAGGATAGTTGAAGTCGGGACCTGTGAAGCAATAATAACATTTAACGCATTTAAGGTATAGTTAAAATTTGATGAATTAAAAATTTATCAATCATTATATCATTGAATGTATTAGGCAAATTACGTTTTAATTTAAAATTTGATTATCAATTATCTTATTATCTCTCATATCAATATGCTCATATTACTTTGTATATTACATAGACTCTAAAGAATCAGGAAAAGCTATTCCATATTGCTGGTTATGTAATAAAAATATTAAATACCACAGTAAAAGTTTAAAACTATGCTGCTTTTGGGTTTTGTTTTAAAAAGATATAAAAAAAACTAGCAGGGAACGGCTATATTCGGCGCGCCGAACATTATATACCCTCGCAGAGCTGTACGATATAATAATCCGATCTTAATGATAAGGTGTGCGTTTAAACATCACATTTTTCCATATAACTTGTAAAATTTTCCATACAACTTTTGAACCGACTTTTGATTGTCCGATCCGGTCAGTTGTGCTGCCTGCAGCAAGAAGAAGGATCCATATCACATTTTATTTACCTAGCTCAAAAACTAAGGGACTAGTTTGCATATAATCATACAGACAGACAGACATGTCTATATCAACTCGTCGTCTTGATCAATAATATATATAATTTATGGGGTCGGAGATGCCACCTTCAATGCATTACACATTTAGTGACAAATTTATAATAACGTCTGCAAGGGTATACAAATATATTTGTTGTTCGAAAGACGATCAATAAATATGGGTGTGTGTAAATTAAATATGTTATTCTTACTAGAGGCATAATCCTGAATATATTCCACTCGGGGTTCATTTTCTTTTCTTTCTAAAGCTACAGGTGGATTAAGTGTGCTCATGGCTCCAGTAATAGTCTGTAAATAACAAAGTAAACATATTAAAAAAGTTAAAACGGCAATTAGTATTTTGATGGTTTTAATTCGATCTCGTAGAGTAATTGAGAGAGTAGAATATTGCAGCTTATTTTCGAAACCTTTCATTACTTTTTTATTCAATAATAAAGTCTTGAAAGTCCTTTTTGGCATTAAACTAAATGCTGTTGTAAATACGTTCTCTTTAAAATAAATGGCGCTAGTGGAAAAAGGCAACTTATGATCCTATAATCAAGAAAAAGGAAACATCTTGATATTTTCATTCCTCTTAATTTTAGCAAAGGTGACTCCAAACCTGTTGTCTGGAGATCCAACCGGTTACCGTCAGACTAGTCTCTTAATAATTGAAGAAGGCTATGACCATAAGAACCGGCCATTTAGAGTTAATTAGAGATCTGGGTAAAGAATCCCTGAAGAACAAAATTAGCATCAACATCGGCTGTGGTGCGAACGCTCACCACTCACTGTGGGAGAGTTCAGACATCAACACAAGAGGTGAGTGAATTCTAACCTTTAAATTATTCTTAATCTGTGATTGTGATGATTTGTAATTGGTCTCATGAACACACTGTAATTATTACACATCGCCATGAACTTATGGATCTCATATTAGTGTCCAATGATTTTCTTGGTCATAAGCAAATAAGGCAAAATGTTTCCTCTACAGCCTCTTCAAGGATAGACAATTTCAATGAGATGGTTAACATCATTATCTCAGCCTTTAAAAATAAAGCATCCGTGGTGGACTCAGCAAATAAGTGAGCTCTGCAAGATGTGGTCATTTTTCAAACAAGGCAACAAGGCACTCGACAGTGCACAAAGCTGGTCAGAGTAGAAAACCAATAAAAATTATAAGAAAGCTATAAGACAAACGGCAGTTACTTTCCAGGCTGCTGAGCCGTTCAAATAGGCCAACACCCTTCATGAGAAAGATAATCAATCCGAAAGATCTTTTTACTTATAAGAATATCCATTATGCAAATAGTTTCAAGCCCTATAAATCGCCAGGTCCAGTTAAAACAGTTTACCTCTAAAAAGTTAAAGAAACCCCAGATAATAGGAATGCTATGAACTCACTCCATACTAGACATAATAATCCGGTAATTGCCATCCTTAATATTCCGCAGCAAGCAGGCCTCGAATATGCAACTTTCGGTGCAGTTATGCTGAGACCGCTCAAATATCTAAAAGTATCGATCACTCCATCTAAGAAAATAAACATTTAATGTGATAGCCGCCAGGCAGAACGAAAATTTCTAGTCTTCCGCTTCACGAGCAGTTCTAGATCAAACAAAAGTATAGGGTACTGTATAGCTGATGATCTTGCTAGACACGGTACTACCACACCCAACCTTCAAATTAAAAAGAATATAACCTGCAAACTGATTATTAAAAATTTCCAAGAGCCAACATTGGCTTACTAATGCGCTATGTTAACTAAATAGAATAGACTGCTTCTCAGTGATTCGGGTAAGTGGCTAGTTGGTCTAGAGGAAGATATAGAAACTGAAGAACTTTCTTCTATAGCTGCCCAGGCTTAAACCGTAAACGATAAGTATCTTAAACCTCTATTTCTTGCTTGTATATCCGACCTGGCAAAACTTAGTCCATCCAGAACAGCAAAATTCGAGATGCTCCCTTTTTTAACCAAAAGCCTTCGGACAAAATAAAACGTATGCATACGTTATCACAAATTATATCTTATCTGTAAAAAACCTATATTTTAACTATGCTTTTTCTATCTCTCAGTCACCAAAACGGCATGGTAATCTGGTTGGCCGGATAGACATGTATAATTAAAAGTAAGTCACGACGGGTAATTAAAACAAAAAACATTTTACAATACAAACATTTTATTTTTTTAAAAAACTTGCAGATTTGAATAAGAATTAGAATTTTTTTTTCAAAGAGTATTTATAAATTTAGTTAGGAAGATGCCATTAGGAAACATATTCCCATACGTAATATGTAAGTTTCATTATGAGAAAGAAAAAAGTTTTCCATCAACAATTTTTGAACCAATTGTTCCAATAGGAGCATTATAATATACTGTTTGATTTTTGTGTGCTATAAATAATCACAGTTATGCATCTTATTTGTAAATTTTATCAAGATGTGATGATACATACTACTTCTAGTTTTCATTGTAATACATTCGAAAACAAAAAGTTTTTATTACAATAACTTTTGGACCGTGGCAGGTACAACCACGGACAGCTATTTAGAACTGAATTAGTTATCTTTTATCACATTTTTAATGAAATGGTATATACGATTGAGAAAAATTAAGCATATTATTATACGTTTTTTTATTCAAATTTACAAGTTACAAAATTTTTTTTAAGAATGCAATGACCGAATCTCTCACATTTCATCGAGTCAACTAATATTAGAACGATTTTTTTTTAATAAATTATTAATAGAAAAACTTAAGATAACATTCAGGAAAATTCTTATTTCTGATTTTAGAAACTATTCCGTAGTTGGAAAGCCTTTTCGTTCAATACAAGGTCACGCCCACTTTACAAGGACTGACACCCTTTCACAGGTATGCCATGCCATACCATTGTCAACTTTTCAAAACAAATCTTCGAAATTAATAATATTCTTTTGTAACCATACTTTTCTGATATCGTCCCATTCAAATTCAATACGCATTACGTCTCCATTACACAATGGCTGTTCAAAAACACTAAAAGAATTGTGTTCCAAAAATGCGTTTGACAGATGGGACGTGGGCGTAGGGTCATTATCCAGTTAAATAGTCCACATGACCGACATATATTGATCGGTCTATGGCAACAATACTTTTCTTACTAAATCGATATACTTTTCCTTATTCCATATTCTGTATATAAGAAGTTAATATCATTCCACCAATACCAGTCCATGAGTCCCAGCCTAAACAAAGCGACTTACACCATTTCTTTTTGGTAATTAGACATTATATTTCATCCATTATTTCGCGTTGGATATCTGCAGGATTCTTCTGGGGACCCGATTCCGTCTTACTCGCCATCTTAAGATCTATGTGTTCCGATGTTTAACGTCGTCTTTTATTGTGTGGAAGGTTTATATGGGACCTAAACTTCCAGAAATGATTCAGTGTATTAAAATCCAACTTTTTGAATAATTTAGATCTAATGAAATCAATCGATGTGACAATTTACTCCTTGGACACTTAAAAATCGCATTGTGAAAAGCTGGCGTACAACTTTCGGAATTCTAACAATAACATTTTATAAATAATGACTGTTACCATCGTATACAAAAGAATCTTATTTAAATTTCATAAAAATAATTAGAATTACCAAAAGTTGTACAAAAAAACATAAGCGATTCTAATTAGCTGGAAGATAAAAATTTAGCACTTTACTCGCAAATTCATTTTTTTATAATATCGGAAAATAGAATCTGCGCAAGGATGTTAGAAACAATTGATAGCAAAAAAAGCAGACAAGTCTAATTTACCGCTAAGTCAACTAAATTCTTTGAAATTGATGTCAATGTGATGAGAGCTTGAGCTTTCTAATTATCTGTCAGAGTTGATATAGTTGTCCGAACCGGCCGGTTGTGATATATGGCCTGCCTGCACGGAAAAAAGGGATCCATACCAAATTTTATTCACTTAGCTGAAAAACTAAGAAACTAGATCGCATGTAAACAGACGGATGGATAGAAGGACATGGCTATATCGACTCATTTCGTCATCCTGACCAGTAATAAATAGAGAATTCTAATACTAATATATATATATATATATATTTATATTTTATGAAGTCGCAAATGCTTCCATTAATACATTACACTACACTTTGCAGTTGTACAAAAACAACTTTACCTGAATTAACTGTGAATCTTTTATTCTGAGGAAATATTAGGGAGGTTACAATGAATTTCTATCCATCGTTCCTATGAAAGCTATATGATATAATGGTCCGGCCAGTTGGTTCCCGTTCACCAAAACTAAGACTCTCTCTGGTCCCCACACAAAACTAAGACAGCCATTTTTCTATGTAGTTTTTAGTAGTTTTCACATATATATTTGTGATGTTAGGTCAAGAATAAAGACAGAATATCCGAAAAAAGAGGAACCATCTTAGTTAATAAAACGGAAAAACAGAAAAAAAAATGGAAAATAATCTTGGCAAACAACGCTAAAAAACCCGAAAAAATGTAAATGTATACCTGAAAATGAATCAACTGACTAGAACTGGCTAAAATGGTAAATGGTTTCTTAAATAACTGGATTGATTATTATTCATTCACAGTAGCAAACATTAACAGCAGGCTATGTCATAACAATGTTAAATTTTAATGCACAAGCTGTAAAACGGAGTTTTATTCTTTTATAGTATACTAGAGTATATAACTTAGCTTACTTGTTCTCAAAACCGCCAATGCATCAGCACTTTTCGGGTAGTACCATTGCAAATCAAATTGTCGGTACTTTACATAATGAACACCACCGTGGAAAAGACTTGGGACACTCGACGTCTAAAACAACGACACCAACTGTAACAACGCATCCGACAACTACGGCGACAACACCCGTGACAACAGAATTTCCTAAGTTATAAGTTTGTTTTAAAATAGCACTGCAATAAAGCCTTTTTTTCGTTTTATACACCGCGATTTACAAAGCAACGCATTTCTTTCGCGATCGATTTTGAACCCATACCGGTCATTTACCGTCGAGTCGTCTGCACTTATTTAAGTTCGCCGGATGACTTAATATCTGCAAGCCGAGCATTTAAGAGTGAAATAAATCTTATAAGAAATGCATGGAAACCTTAAAAATAATTTAAAAAATAAAAAAAGAAAAATTTAAATTAAATAATAAAAAAAGAATTAATTTTTTTATAAAAAGAATGTTTTTTTTTTAACCTTTTTTACCTTTGTTTTAATTTCATGATCATAAAATATTTAAGACATTTGCAACATTGAACAACATTATTAGAGCATAGTGTCCGTTTATTTCTGAAATAAGCAATCCTATAATATGTAATATGGCCTAGACAATGCCATTAGCAGTACGCAGCCAACAAGTCGACATAAAGTCACTAATACCCCAGTGACAAGTCACACTTTAAGTAATAGAATCTATTCAAAGGAACACTCAAAAAAAAACGCAGAGACATTCCGTTTGTTAGACACAAGTTAGGTGAAGATCAGCAGAAAATACCTGAGATGATAGTTCGCATGATTACGAATTCTCTGGGGATACGACAATGTTCAATTCCTGTAAAAAAAAAGAAGTTGAGCGTATTTTGAATATTTTCGGACAAGAACAGACGTACAAATATTATGGGATAACCTTATCTGTACGGGACCAACTGATTAGTGAAGCCGATGTAGTTTTGGAATTATATAACACTCCAATGAATTGGAAGGCTTTTTCAAAAAGTCTTACGGCCCACAATGCTGATAAACGAAATTTAAAGACTCTTAAATATCAAATGTTTTCACTTACTCAAAGTCGGATGACAGTAAATTAATTTTATTAAGCTGTTTATCATCAGTTATCCTTGATCCTGAACCAGATCGTTGCACAAGACGAAACTCCAGAAACTATAAGAGCTTTATCTGATAATTATCGGGATAAAGCTTTGGACACTTTTGTATGGGGTTTGAACGGGGATATGCCACGCATTTTGGCATCAAAGAAGCAAGAGGTTAAGCCAAATCGAAATTGATCGTTCTGATCAAGAAACCTCAATAATATGAATAAGCTTCAAAATAGTGATTTCCTTGGCAAACGTCCCCGATCCCATATCCAGGTATGACGAGTCCTATCCAGAAATACCTAACCAGTTTCATGACAGGGAAGCTAGAACCAGCTACACAGGCCAGTACGAAGCATTATACCCTGTTGAAATATCCAAACAATATGCAATCGAAGGCGCAGCAGCTTTACTAGAAGCTCTATCTTACGAAAATGATCAAGACTATGTTTCTGAGTCGGTAGACGAGTCAGGTATTAATTTCTCGGACTAACGACACTTTTAAACAGTTGAGACTATTTTGCACATAAGCCGACGGATGGGCGTACAGACGGACATGGCTATCTCAACTCGTCTCTTCGTAGTGATAAACAATATATACCGGGATCAGAAATGACTCCTGAAGTGCATTACACATATCGAGACAAAGGTATAATACACTTTCTCAATGTATAATAATTAAGACAAATGCAGCACAGGATTTGAAAGTCCCTCTCAGAGAGATCTTGAGTTGTCATGGATAACAAAACAATGAACTCGGCTTCTATCAAGCTCCCGATACATGATTAGCTCTAAACATCTGCCTATACGACTTCTCCTTATGCTTCAACAAGCAATGAGCAAGTAGAACGATTTCATTCGACAATAGCCGAAATCATAATCTTTAAAGAGATGACGACACCGCTAGCTTCGAGAATTTTATTTTCGAGGCAGTGCAAAAATACAAGCAGACAATCCATTTCACCGAACCCAAACCGAAATTATATACATTAAAATAGACAAAAGATTATGTTCGAAACTAACTCCCAAATATAAGAAGCAATAGTTCTATTTTACCAAAATACAACAGCTAAAACATAATCAGAAAAAAAATAGTCCACAAAAATAATATTAAAGCACAATATTCATTCACAGGCTTTTTATTCTGCTAAGCCATGGGCTGGCAACTATTCTACACAATTCACACTCAGTTACCTATATAAAAAGAAGTGTTGTGGCTGTGCAGAATATCGTATTTATGTTTGAGACATGGAAGATTATGAAAAAGCCACTAAATGTGAGGTATTTGCACCAACTGTACCCGTTTTAGGAATATGAACTGAGAACAAAAACTCTTTTTTCTGATAGACTGATTGATTGACTCACTCATTATCGCGCAGCCCAATGGTAAAGCGGGGATGAAATTTGGACACAAAATTTATGGCATACTGAGAGTTTCCACTAGGAGGGCATTTTGTAAAACTGGGCCCCCAAGTGAGAGAAAATGGGGTAAAACAGTTGTATGAAAATTTTTTGTTTCGCATTCGATCGGGTTTCATTCATTTTCAGAATTCTTTTTTAATGAAGCAGGTGTTTTCAATGCAGGTGTTTTCAATTCGGCCCCCAAGGTCACAAAATGTGACTCAAAATTTGTATGGAGAATTCTAAATTTTACTCTATTAGTTTCAAATTTCAAATCTAAACTATACGGTTTTTTTGGAAAAAAAAACCTGATTTATATATTTTGAAAAATCGTCCGCCAAAGGTCACACAAAGGTACCCGCGGATCGGCTTCAAAATCAGTTTCAGAGCTCAAGATTAAAATGAAAATATCTCCACTTATTTTGGGAAAATATTTCCCTAAATATTTCTAAGAAAGTCGGAAAATAGGAGCGAAAATGTTGAACATTTTTAATTTCATTCTTTCAAGAGGTGTTTACAAATAATTATTAAGCAAACTATGCAGACTTTTGAAATTCATTATGACGAAAATGAAATATGACGGGAGAATTTACTTTTTTCCGAGACAATATAAAATAAAAGTTAAACAGTAAACAGTAAACAGGACAAATTGGAAAAGATTTGAGAATAATTTTTTGAATTGCGCCAAACTGATTTACAAAACTATTTCATAACAAATAATAATTGTGTAATGTGATAAATCTAGGGACTGGAAATATAATCTAACATCAATATTTAATTCTTATGTTGACCTTCCCGATAAACTCCGGGTACAATATTAATACAATTAATTCCACAATCAGAAAAAGAATTATATTTGTTTGAAAAAAGAAAGCAAGAATATTTCTTTACGGTATTGCACTATGCAGTCTCATATGGACACTTCAGTATAAATCATACCATAAGCTGCTAATTGTCCAAATTGATTGGTTTAGTTTATGTGTATATAATATAAAATTTTTTTTCTATGTAAAATTACTTTCTATGTAGTTTTGTGCAAGGCTTCCATCACAAATAGTCCCGAAAAGTCATTGAAAGCTTATTGTTATATGCAGTAAACAAGCCGTGAGGAATGGAAAATTATTAAACTAGATATGTGTTTTGTTTTTTCAATATTTGGGTATTTTTAAAATCTATTTCTGGTTATTTCCAAGACCTGAAAAACTTTTTTTGGATTATATTAATTATTCTACAGGATGCGTTTTCCTTTAATTTTTCAGAGTTATAATGTTTTATCTATCCAAAGTAAAGTAAAAAACAAACTTACCACAAATGGTCATTTTAATTATTTAATTACTTTAAAGATACAAATACCCATTTTAATAGGTGTAACACAAAACATGTCTACTGAACCTTTCCCCTAAAGTTGCTTATCTGACTATTACTAACCAGATGGAATCAATTATTTTATAGATGGGATGTAGAAACAATTTTTGTACATAAAGCAATTAAATTACTTACCAATATAGCGTCTCGAATATTCTTTTTAATATCATCAATTTTCTGCTTTTTTTCTTGTTCAGAAAATCCATCAACATGCAATATCCTCATTTGTTTGACTATAGTGGATTTACCAGACTCACCTGCTCCCAAAAGGAGCAGCCTGTGTGTAGCTCTATAGAGCTGTTTATCCTTCTGCAGTTGCCTTGATATTGCATCGCTTCTACGCTTTTGACTTTTTGAGTCTTCTGAGTTGACATCTGACTGTTTTGAAGTTGGCGAACCAAAACAACCCATAGCAGCCCACGGAGCCCACCAACACGTTGTTCGATTTTCTTGGTTGGCGTCGGGGGACTCGGAACCCCTAACACTTTCTCCGTTCTGCTCCAGTATAGCTGAGTTTTTAATTTTGGACACAATTATATGTTTTTATAATCTTGCGAAGTCCCAGAAACAAATTTAAATAAGTTTCCACGCTGAATTAATTGTAATCTATATACAAAAAAATAGTAAAAAAAAAAAAACAAATTAATCATATAATTAATATTGACTAACTAATCCTAAAATACTGTGGACAATTCTGCTAATCAAGAAATAGTAAGAAAACGGTATCTTCAAAGCACCGAGGATTATATATTCGTACACTTGCAAACGGGATTATTCCTATGAGCATCACAATAGGTGTCAATTCCCGTAGAGCTTACAATTAAAATTTAATTTAGAGGAAGTTTAGAAAATAGTCAGTTCAATATTAGAAGTAAATTTTGTTATATTTGTATCACCTATTTCCCGCTAGGGAATAGAATAAAATTTTCCAATTCCCAATTTCCCACATTGGGAGTCGATTTGCCAAAAAATTTGAAACATGACAAGCGACGAAATGCGTAATGCATTGAAGGAGGCATCTCCATAAAATATATATTATCTCATCAGGACGATGCGAAGAGTCGATTTTGTCTGTTTCTATACAAACTTGTTCCTAAGTTTTTAAGCTAAGTGAATGAAATTTGGTATGGAGCCTTCCTTTTGCTGCAGATAGCACATACGTCGGGACCGGGCGGATCAAACTACTATTTTATATAACTGCTATAAGAACAATTGGTCCAAGACTTGTTGTAAGAAAACCTTTTTTGTTTCCTGAAGTGTCTCAACGAAAATTACAATTTGTAAGTAGGAGTGTTTCTAAATGCGCATAAAAAAAATTATTTAGATCAGACTACTTTATCACATAGCCTCCATGGGAAAATCGGCCCAAAAGTTGTTGTATAGATGTCTAAACGCACACCAAAAATCATTAAGATCCGCTTACTATATCATATAGCTCACAAAATAAAAATCGGTCAAAAAAAGGGTATAATATTCGGCATGCCGAAGATATCCTTTCCTTAACAGTTATATTGATTATTGAAAATGAATAATAAGCTGGCCGAATAAGAAACAAAAAAGTTTCATATAACAGATATTTCCTATTTTATCTCATTTCAAAACTTTCAGTATGTAATAAATCTTGTGTCTAAATTTCATTTTCGGCTTGGGCTGTGCTATGATAAGTCAACCTCAAAAGTGTCTTTATAAAAAACATACGAAGATGAAATTAAATTATTAAACTTTTTTGTTTCTTAGCCAGGTGAAACTTAGCTTCAGCACTCAACATTAGTCTATGATATGTTAGACATTTTTCTTCACCCCAATATCACAAATACGATGGAGCATGTTAGGAAGAAATTAGATTTTTAGGGTAAAAATGAAATAATAATTAGTTTTTGGTAACAAAGGCGGGAAATACATAGATGCAACTTTTAAGTTGTTAATATATATAGTTGTCTGTCTGTACGTATGTTTCTATGCAAACTAGTCTCTCAGTTTTTGAGATATAAAATTTGATATGGATTTTGTTGCAGCATCCGGTCGAATCGGATAACCATAGGAATAATCCGTCAAAATAAAAACAAATAACAAAATCTATAAAATACGTTTCACAATACATCAAAATCTAAAATAAATGTGTTTCATTTTATTTAGAAAATTCGCCTCCAAGTCGGAAATTGGGCGTAAAATAGTTCTTCACTACTTTCAGAGGTGATCACAAATAATTAATAAGGAAATTATTCACAGACTTTGCAAGGGTAAATATAACAGAAATTATTTTGACCCCGGGCTGGAAATAGGTAAAAGTTTCTAAAGTTAACTAATTTTGAATTGCCTTAAATTGTTTGGCAAAACAATTTCCGAACAAATAAAAGTTGATAGACTTTAATGAATCCATGGACGAAAAATGTTATCCAATATATCAAATTTGAATCCTATAATTGACCTTCTCGGGCAAAGCACAGTAATACCGGCTAGGGTTATATACATATGTCTAATAAAGATAAATATATATATACATATATATATATTACGCACCGAAAAGAAATCTGGTCATCTCTGAGAAACAGTAAAAATTGAATTTGTAACTGAAGAAAGTTTAAGGTTGATTTACTCTCATAACGATATATTAGGATATTTCTCTGTGTAAAACGCTAAAAAGGTGGCATTAAACACAAGTATTGGGTAATATTAATACATATATGCATAAGTACACCATACTTATATTTACATTTGTAAAATGTAGCTTTTCAAAGCTACAGTGTAACAGGTGAAGGAGTGGGCTGGACGTTTTGCGCATATACAAATAGTATTCACATACATAGATATATTAAAGTATATACATATACATTATATTACATATATACATAAATAAAATGCATGTATACATACATTTTTTATGTACATTAGATATCAGCAATCTTTTCGTTTAAAGGTAACATAAATAAATGTACTTTATATACATATTTATTTAGATACATATATTCCATAGGCAGATACGAGAGGGCATAATACATATGGAATATGATTATATGGTTAAAATTTCGACGATATTGTTCGGTATTTTTTTAATCCAATAAATATTGCTGTATACCTAAAATATTTTTACTGAGCGTCATGCAAATATATAGATACATTCGTATTTGTATACATAAATACATAAACACATTTCATAAATACATATATATATATTGATATGTATATACAATATATAAATGTATATGCACACTTCTGTCGCATACATATATACGAAACACACGCAATCATATATAGATATACATGTATTTAGATACAAACACTTATGTATGATGCTCGAAGTACATAATCCAACTTTTAAATTATTTAGTCAGGTTCCTTGGGCACGGCTTTTCATTATTCAGCATTAAGAAGCCAGAATAGTATCACATTCCTTTTAACGTAAGCTAACGAACAATATAATTATGTACACATGTATGACAATTTTCAGATATATATATATATATATATATATATACATCTATATATATGTATACGCATGTGCATATATATAATAATGTGTGTACATTATTCATCAAAAAATATTTATTGAGCAGGCTTATTTGGTAATTCATGTTTAATATTATTATTAATGTTCTTGCAAATTAACACTTCATTTATCTCTGGGAGCAATAGAAGGGAATTTCTACCGTTAATACACATGAAAAGAAATGCATTTCTTATTATTTACACTTATTGAGTAACTGCTATTTATTCAATAAAATTGTCATTTGCCGTAAAGTGCAAAATGCAATTAGAATACGAATTTAAAACTTAAATTCTATATCTAAAAAACTCACTTTTATGTATTTTTATTTTATGTATCAACCTAGAGATGTTCCATCATCGATAGTTTTTATATTTATAGCTCGAATTTATCGTTTTTCCCAAAAAAATATTTACGCATTCAAAGTATTCCTAATAGTGTAGTTAATTTGATTACGATAATGTGATCGATATCTGGTTAACTGTTTTATTAAGCAATACACAATTTTCCGTAAGTTTGAAAAATCCGTGTCTGGTGTGTATTAGACACGGTTTTTAAAATTAGAAGCAAAATTCAAAAACTACTGATTATTAGCAAATTTCCATAATACAATTTATTTAATTAATTGAAAATGTCAAAAAGATGACTTGTTAATGTAAGGCTAAATTTTATAAAATTTATTTCTTCATATGTGAAATATTAATTTGTCAAATATGTTTAATTTATCAAATTTTTTTAAGATTTACAGTACCAGCGATACCGTTGAATGTCGTCGGATTATTTGGCATCTCGGATTATTATAACCATGGCAGAATATGAGCTTTTAATTTATTTATTGGGATTATTTGTCATGTTTCAGATATTGACTACTGATTCTCTTAAAAAGTTTATAATTGATTGATACTGATACGTGCTTTTGTGCTTTCTTGGGCAATGCCAAACAGTATATTGTTGAACATGGAACAGCTGAATATGATGTTAGACGTTATCGATAACATTCGGAGATGTTGTATGTTTAATGATGTTTAATTTTAATTAGTTAGGCTGAGAGCGAAGTTATAACTTGGCGTCCACTGAGATTTTTGTAGAGAATAAAGGTTCTGTTGGTAAACTTTTTATACTGATTAAAATGTCCTTGAACTCTTTATAAACTTTAGCAAAGCTGTTTCGCTGTTTTTAGTGATAGTTACTGTTGCATATATGTACATATGTATAAGTTCTTCGACAGTAAGAGATTCATACCTTAATTTGCCGCTTCATGATAAATATTGGTGATAGCGAGCATTTAACTAAACCCAGTTCAATTCACAGTCGCAATTGGGTATGCATTAAATTTGCCTATTGCTGCATTAGCTATTGTACTAAAAGATAAACTGAATACTGAAGTTTACTAAAAACAAATGCCTTGTACAATATGACTTCCTGTTTTGGATTTACACCAAATATGCATCCACTAATTTTGACACCAGCTTTCTGGAATAACTCTGGATTTATATATGTACATATGTATGTGTTTATAATAATTAATTCCGAATAATTCGGGTTTGTTGTATATGTATGTATTTATTCTATATATGTGTATGTATTTAAATAACAATGTAATTTTCGAATGTACGTAGAAAAAACGTTAGAGTTCAACCTAGTAAAAAATAAACTGAATTGGAGTTGCTTATATATAACGTTACAATGTTCGATATTATATATTTATTTATTTTATCGAATTGGTTCTGTTTATATTAATTGTGAGTTAAGGTGCCAAGACGATGCGAGCTATAGACAAAATTCGATTGAGTCAATGCCAAGGTGCAGCAGCCGATACAAGCGCTGAAGCAAATGACGAAAGAGCATGAACAGAACAAAGTAAAGATCTATTATCGGCTTGCTGCTGGCACTTAGCCGAACAAATACCTTTCATGCAGATAATATATTTTTTCCATTTCTGAAATTAGTAAGTGTTTCCGCGCATTTTGAAATTGGTCACGTTAGTTAGTCACTACAGAGCTATACCAGAAGCATAATTTATCAGGAAACTCTTAAGAAATAGCTGATATCACTGATGTTATCATTGTCGGCGAATTTCTTGCTTACGGCAAGAATTTGTTGCTCTGAAGAAGATGATATTACTGACCTTAATCCCGAAGGTCAGGAAACTCTGCGGGTATAAAGTTGACCTGAACCGAGCTTTGCCGGTTGATTCGTTTTTACCCTATTACTTGCTCCAAATACTTTGACTACAAATCCGATCAGCTGTTAAAACTGTTTAAAACAGATATTTTTGGCGAGTATCAACTGACTCACTTCTTTGAGACGATTGAGTTTCAGCACCAAGGTTCCCCCCACTCACATGGAATGTATTGGCTAACTATCGACAGATTCAAAGCCACGGATGGAACAAACCAATCCCAATTTATCGTTGAGGTTGCCGGATTTTCCTCGAAATATAAATGTATTACAGGATACGTAATGAAATTAGTTGTTAGCGTTGGTGAGATTTTTTTTCAGTAAACAACGCCGTCATGTACAGAATATATTTTTTTTATTTATTTTTATTTGCAAACTGTCTTAAACAAAACAATAAACAAATTGACAATTTCCCGGATGGTTTGAGCTCCAATGAGCGCAAGCCATATATTTACATACTGACATGTTTTTAATTATCTATTTGTTAATATATTTACCCGTATTTCGCAAAGTGTGTTGTCTAACAGTCCTAGTGTCATGTAGCCTATTGCTATATTTCTTTGATATTGGCTTTATTTCGTTTTTTACCAGGGGTACTTTCGTATCTTTATAGATATTATAATTGGTCATATAACAAGGAGCACCTATTATGGTTCTGAGAGTCATAGGCTGATATCTTTACACTATTTCTATATTTGAATTTCTAGCTGTTTCCCACAGCTGCAAGGCATAAGTCCATGCTGGCTTAAGAACTTGTAGAGCTTTTTTTTAATCTTAAGACTTACTTGAGACCGTGGTCGTCCCAACCAGTACGTTTTTCTTGGCTTTGCCTTTAGCTGTGCTTGCTTTAATGTTCTGCATCCAAGTGAGCAGGGTTGGTGACCTCAACCTGATTTATATTCAATAAACAATATAAATGCATTAGTGGAAGATTGACTAATAAAAATAATAAAAGCAAACCAAACTATATTTTTTAGTATTAATAAATTATAACATATTTATTCGCAGTTGTTTATGTTCTTGCAAAAGTTAGTAGAGGGTGAATCGCAACAGTAAAAACAAACTGTAGCTTCCTCGCTGCTTTATGTTTTCGTTCGTTGCTGCGCGTTTATTGAACTTGCACACTTTTTATCTCGCTGAATTCGTTCGTTGTTGTTGTTGCGCGCATTGGCTGCACTTCGCAAGTGCTGTTTGGCTTTTGCTGCAAAGTACGACAGATAATTCCTCTGCAGTGCCGCCTAACAAAAATGGACCAAATGACAATCCGTAGTTTTTTCATAAGCGCAGGGCAGAAGCATTTTTCAACAATCTCGTAAGGCTCGACAGTTCATTGCGTGATTATGATTGGATCGGCAGTGAGCTACGCAATAACTATCCGGCAAACAGTTATCTACGTCGACCTCGGATTATGGAGCTTAAATGGCCTACATCGTGTTACCCCAAAGGGCCGCTGCTCGACGTCTCAGCTAGATTCAAATTCGCAAATTCTTTCGTTGCATGCATCATCATATGTGCAGTCTGCATGCTGGACCTCGAGCATCACGCGCTATCATTCGGGAGCAATATTGGCCGGTTATCGGACGTAAGACGGTCAGTTTAGTTTTTAATCGATGCGTTAGATACGTCCGAGCCAGATCATTTGTACTTGAGCATACCGCAGCTAACTTGGCAAAGGAACCTGCGGTTGACAGTTCCATTGGTTTTCTGATCACCGAAGTGGACTACTTTTGCCCATTGTATAATAATGTCACTGTTCGCACGCGTGCATGCCGCTTCAATTGTTTCACGATCCAGGCAGTATACCTAGAGTTGGTACAGGCGTTTTCGACACGTTGGTGAAAGTTCATTCCAAAAGCTGATTGCGTCGCCAGGATAGCTAAACTGAAGACTGCTGCAGGATTTACCACAAGCGCACTAGCCATCTGTGTTTTCTGCCAACGACAGATGTTGAAAACCTATGTCTTCCAAAGGGGGGCTAAGCGCCACCCGCAAGCCAAGTATTAATCTGTTACAATATAACCCTTAAATTTGAATGTATGCCTAGCTTAGTTTTTCTTTTGTTTTGATCTTGTTTTTCGCCAGCTGCATCGGCTGCTGCTACTGGGCTCAGTTAGAATTTGTCTTTCGCTCTTATCGGCTCGTCGAAATTAATATAAGCAGAACCAATTCAGGTTGCTGTTTATATTCTAATGTCTATATACATACCTTATTCAAACATTCTGATATTAAAAACATTATACATATTTAAGAAAAATGGTTTAGCAAATACATTTGAAATAAAAATTGGATTAATTATTTCTAATTGAAATTTGTTGTTGACAAAAAAGCTTATCAGCTCAATATTTGGCAGCCTGTCCAGGTGTAGTCCCATCTATTTCACCGTGTCGCTAACTGGCATGGTGGAGCCATTTAGTATTACTGGCAGACAATTTTCTGGTCTCAGCGAGAATATTACTTGCACTGACTTCTAGGCATTTACCACTATTCTCCACTTTATTAGCCAAAATTCAATTAGTCTAAGTTGTTCTTGAAGTAGGATCGATGCAACATGGGTTCATTGCTGATAGGAATGACTGCAGTGTCTTCAGCATATGTTGGCTGTAAAAATTGTGTAAGTACTATATATTCTATTCGTTACATCATGGACATAAAATAATATATTTTCCAAATACGATTTTATGATCAGGAAGTATTTTGCGGGTTAGTAATTTCTTAATTTTGAACAAGAGACCTGTATGCAGACTTTGCCTGTTTGACAAGTAGAAATTCTCTTGTGCAATATTTTTTGCATTCAAATGCGTTAACAATTGCACGCGTGATGCGTACAGTACAGGTAACTTCTTGGACTGATAGCGACGATGTAGAGGTCAATCTCATTAAGGTTTTAATTCCAGAGCTGGTAGGGACCCTGATACTCCGAAAGTATTGTTGTGTTCACGAACAGGAAACACTGCATTTGGAATTGGAGGACTTGAACCAATCTGCTGGAGTACTAAGACCACGACTTAGTTAAAAGGCAATCAAGCTTATAATCATTAATGAAATGTTAATGTTGGATGCAATCATCAGTTAGCATCGGAAACCTAGAAAGCATTTGTGAGATAGAGTAAATATTTATTTCGCCAAGCTTGCTCCTGAACCAATTTTCTTAAGCAAGCGTTCCCTGTCTCGATGGCCATCATTCGATTTTCCGTTGTCTCGCACCAGAATCCGGTCCCACGGAATCGGTAAGTTTTAATGTTTGTATGATTTTGTGCGTATATTTTTTGTTTGTGTGTATTTGTTTGGTAGATTCTGTGTTTGCATTGTGTATGTGAGACTGGGTTTGTGTGAGTCTATGAGGCTATAATTTGTTGCATGTGTATGATTGAAGTTGTGTGTATTTTGGATTATAAGTAGATTAGTCATGTTTAGAGAAAATTTAATTTTTGTTTTCGGGCTTATATCTGTTGAAAAATTCTATGATCACCCAGAGACATGCAAACAAATTAATAATTAAAAATTCCATTCATTCTTCATCGACTTGTTTTTATCAATTTGATAAAACAAACAAAAAAAAAGTAAGGAAATTTACATAACCTTGCAGAGCTACATATATAATATTTATTTATTTTTTAGTAATGACTTTAGGTGTGCGTTCAGAAATCACACTTTTACATATAACTTTCAAATTTTATCAAGATACCTTGAGAAAGAAAAAAGTTATCCATACAATATATGATATAGTTGCCCGATCCGGCAGGTTCCGACATATGTGCTGCCTGCAGCAAAAAGAAACAACTTTGTATATAAACAGACGGACATGATCAATACTTTATATATACTTTCTGAGGTCAAAGATGGCTCCTTCATTGCATTACAAGAGCATAAAAACAATGTTCTGACCAAAAGAACTGCCGCAAAATGCGACTAAGCTAACAAATAACTTTTGTTTATTATGAGATCTCATTGTAAACTCGCTGATATTTATTGTAAAAATATTTTTTTGTGCACGACTGCAAATTTATTTGTGTCCCGTTAGTGTCACCACGAAATCAAATGACTTAAGCAAAAAGCTTACCCTGACTTTTTTAAACATAGTGGCATTCTTCGGTGCCTGCAAAAATGATGACTATGTTGAAATATGCTGAACGGCCTCTGCAGTCCATCCCGGTCCTACGAGAGGCCTGTTGTCTTTTGGCTTGTGCTTGAAAATTACATAATACCCAATCTTTCTGCAATATTTCAGCCCGGAACGTCTTAGGCTGTTTTTTAGCCAGGAACGTCCGAAAACTGAATGTGTAAATGGTCATATATATATGAGATGAAATTTTCCCGATTTAGAGTTTTTTTTTTCCACCTTAAATTGCTATAAGACTTGGGGGCGAACTGACTAGATAGAAGTTGAGAAAAGTTTACGCACTTCTGAGGCGATCTAGGAGAATATTTTAAGTTAATGCAATTCTTCTGCGGTGTGAGAGAGCGCTAGACGAATGTTCATTTTAGCCTTCATTATGGTCGGCTTTTTCTATTATTTTATGAATGCTAGTTGTTGATCAACAATTTAATTTTCGATGACTGTTCGACTAAGCGCCTACCGCAATCCGATTAATTAAAATTAAATTTGATTGTATGCCTAGCTTAGTTTTTCTTTGTTTTGATCATGCTCTTTCGCTAGCTGCATCAGCGCACGCATCGGTTTCTGCTGCTGGGCATTGAATCATTCTAACTTTGTTTATCGCTCTTGCCGGCTTGTATCAACTCGCGAATAATAATAAACAGAACCAATTCAGGATTCTGTTGTATAGTCTAATATCCATAAATATATAAATCGAGTATTGTAACATTAAATATAACACATAAGTACATTCGTAAACATTTGAAACACAAATTAAATTAATTATTTCTAAATAAAATTTATAGTTGACAAAAAAGCTTGTCAACTCAACAACGATTCTAAAAATGTTGACTTAATGTATCTGAATGAATTTTCTTCATCCCAACATTCACTAGTGACAGCTTAAAAAAGTCTTCTTTATTTCGTTTGTTCACACACCTTTGCTAAACGTGCGTTTTCTTTCTTGCCGTTGATCTGGTTACAAGCTTGCACGATTCGCCGATAATGCATAGGTGGAGTACATAGTCTTCCCGATGACACAAAAGAAGTCTTTTGCTACGATAAACGACTTAATGCCATCAAAACTCAGCAAGAAGCACTTTGTTACTGCAATTCATTGCACATTTTAGGTCTTCGATTGATTGATTTCAAAGTAAGCCAGTTATTGCACAAGATCTTTCCTTCCTAATCACGTCAATAACGATCAATAATGAATACCTATAGTAATACCTTAAGCTAACTAAAATTGTTTTTCGTCGCTTGCTCTCTCTGTTTTGAGAAAAGAAGCAATTTGGAAAAGGGTATCACCACAGCAATGTAAGGGGCCGCTACTTTAAGGGATTTCTGTTTGGAGCTCTGCTTGTTCGGCTTCAATGGTGTTCCTGTCGTGACCTGAGATACAAAAGTTTCATTCAGATTTGGATGCTGATTTCGCACCTGTCTTTATGTCTTACTTTGGACCGGAAACCGAAATCGGTTTCATTTACAACATGCAATTTATATTGTAGAACTTGCACACAAAAAATTATTGGTCTAGTTTATCATACATCTCCCATAGGAACAATCAGTTCAAACACTTTGCAAGTATATATAATTTTGCGCTTAAGATAGCCTTTCCCAATTAGATTTTTTCAATAATTCAAAAGTATTTGCTTAGTTAGAATACATTTAAATATAATTAGACATTTTTACCAGTATTCCTTGTAATTTTAAAATTTTTTGTTTGGTAATTGTATGAAATGAGGCATACAAATTCCGACATATCCCTAATCCATAAAAACATATTTTTAATAATTTTTAATAATAAATTTTAATTTTCTTAAAAATAGAATTTTAAAAAGAACTTTAATTTCATTGGTTTTTTTCTTTTTTTTAATTTAACGTATACAAAAATTATTTTCAACTATTGTAATGTTTATCTCAATCGCAATTAGTCGATAAATAAATAAATAAAAAAAATAATAATTTCATCCCTACGTCACGAAGCACTCAATGCTCCCAAGTTTGGTGTCTGTAGTTTCCAAAAAAATTGTGAAGCACATATTTTTGATTTTAATGTTGTGCTCTGAAACTGAGATGAAAGTCAATCGGGTAAGAATTAGAATTGTCCCCATTTTTATGGAACCCACTCTTTTTCAACTTTGGAATTGAATTTTCGAAAAATATGAGTCATGTATATTTTAGATTTTAGGGAGAAGCTTTAAAACTTAATTTGAAGTCATTTGAAGAAAATTTAGAATTCGCAAAATTCATCTTCGACGCCCATTTTCTAATTTTTTAAGGTAAACTAAAAAAAAAAAAAAAATTACAAATTTTTTAATTATAAACGTTGAGCTCTGAATAAGTTTGAGCTGGGAATAAGTTTTCCCAATACAATCTTTCACTTTCTATTTTCTGACCTTGGGGCCAATTATGCAAAAAATGGGAAAAAACGGGTATTTTAAATTTTAAAACATTTATTGAAGTCTATCGGATAAGAAACAAACAGGACATTGGATAGAGATGCAACATGTAACAGGCAAACCTCCCGCAAGCAACAAAGGACACTTTACAATGTATAATGGACTCCTGAATCCGTAAAGAATGTATACTAGTATACTATATATGACTCCTATTTACACATTAAAAAAAAATTTGAAATTTGACTTGAAAAATTAGACAAATCGGTAACCCGTTGTGATTAATTTTTAATCTGTGCCATTATTGTTTACTACTAATAAATAGCTTTTTATTCAGTTCCGTTTTGTGCATGTGTTCTTGTGAATTCTCTTTGTGCACTGGTCTTCCGCTCAACTTGTTTTGCTGTTTTACGCTACTCAAGAATTGTTTTCATATTTATTACTTCGCTCTTTCTCTGAGCTTAACTTACTCCATTTCTAATGGTTACTTCTTTGCGGTCTCATTTTTGCGCTTTTTATATAACTAACTTAAGTAAGCATTATCCAAAAGGAAACTCTAATTGTTTTTCTCTGTTTGCCTTTTCTTTAATAATGTTGTGTTGCAAGGAAAACTGCACGTGTGGCCCAGCACGTGATGGTTACCCACCAAGTTTTGCTAACAGTTGGTTGTGTTAAAACATAATGTATGGCAAATTGGGAGGTCTAACAGGACATGATATAGAGAAATTGGAAAAAAGACAATTCCAGCCCAGACAGTCGTTTCCCAAGTGCGACTGCAATAAACTTGACTTGTCTAAAATGTATCATTCTGTGAAGAATCAGATTCTAAAGCTGCATACAATGTCTAAGTTTCTCATGAGTGAACTCGCCGCGAGTTAGATTTTTAGGATTCATTTTTAAATGTTAATTTTATTTGTTTTTCTACAATGTCTTCTACCAGGCTACGTTATGTCTTTATGTCCTTTACCATCTAGTTGACAGTCCTTGATCATGTTGATCACTTATTTTTCAATAGTACTCTTCTTGTTCCTCCTACTGCCCTTTTCGAACACAGTCTTTTTCTCTGTTCCTGCCGTGGCTGCTGACCCTATTTCCACTCTTCATCTTACTGTTATTACACCAAGTAAGTAAATTTTTATATCTAATATCCATGTTTTAGTAGTTTCAAAATTTAAATTTCCTGTGTTTTGGAAAATCAAGTCATTCTGATTTATTTGGAATCCAAATTTCTGGTCTCTACAAAAATTGTTTAAGGGCTCAAAATTAGTGGTTCTCTTTTGCAAGCAAGTGTTATTAGTAATCTACAATATAATTAGAACCTTTCTGAGACATGGCTTAATTCGATCATTTAAAATTCTTAAATTTTTTCCTAAAAACAGTATTTAATAAATACTATTTTAAATACTCTTCACTTGATCGAGATAATGACATTATTTCTATTTAAAGGTATTTTAAAAATTAAATATTCATTGGTTTCGTTTTCAGTGACTCTAATTATGTTGTGCCTGCGACACGAGAAGGTTTTAAATTCTGTTCTTTCTGTCTCTTCTATCTTTCTATCTTTAAAATAAATTCTATTTCTACAAATTTTAATATAATTCTTGAATTGATCATCGTCTACGCTTGCACAAGTAGCACCGTGTCAAGAACTTGTACATTAGTAGTTCCTGAAGATTTATTTCATCCTTCTGAAGAAATTTCAATATTCAGACTCTAAATTTCCAACTAAACTTCGCCTTTGCTTCAACTTACTTTTGCAATGGACTGGTCAACTTTATATAGTGTGGTTGATATAAATGTTGCTGTTACTCTTTTCTACGACAATGTGATGCCTTCATTCCGAAAAGAGTTACATTGCCCGAGTCTTCTAAGCTTTTCGGGTCGTCTCGTCTTTCCAACCATAAGAACATGAAGTCAAAAACGTTTATAAAAATTAAGTTGTCTGGGTCCAGTCTTGATTTCTCAAAATATTTCATTGCTAAATCAAAGTTACTTCTTCTTAATTATCAGTGATAAAATATTAATAGCTCAAATTAGTTCATTCTAAATGAAAGCAGTCATCGACTCTTTAATTTTTCCTTAATATTGAAAGTTCCATAGATGATTTAATTTACTCAAAATTTGAAATCTATTCTTGGCTTTAAATTCTTTCAAACTCTTTAAGCGTCGGTCAACCACGACTATCCTGTTTTTATTAAAGCCCTGTAAATCATGTTCGTCTAATCTTCAAGCTTGATCGAATTGGCTTTCTCCTATACTTTTGGCTTGGACTTTTTTTATTAAAAAACCTACCAAACTTCGTATTCGTTACTTCTGTAACATAGGGTAATCATCTCTAACCGTTATTTTTCACATTATTTATTAATGGCCTGCTACCTATTTTATCACAGTCTCGCATGCTTATGTATGCTGATGAGGTGAAATTTTTTCATACAATGAACAGGTAGAAAATAAAGTAGTCCGCAAGTGAAGTTTAACTCTATGCAAGTTGCAGGCCATCCAGTTGAATGTAAATATTTCTAAATGCTTCTTCCTGATCATGAGTCAAATTTCTCAGCACTTAGTCAAATACACTTTTGGCCAAAATAATAAGTTCTTTTCTTAAAACTTCTATATTTTTCTTGAAAAAATTATTTGTTATCAACATGAACACATTTAATTATCAAAAGAAAAGGTTTAAAATAATAGATAGATGTGACAAAATTATAAATTTTTGTTGAAATTTCATTTAATTTCATACTGCAAATAATACAAATTAGTTAGATACCCTTTAATACCACGTATACTCACCTTTATTTCTTAAAATTTGTTTGAATTCGCTGGGCCCTATTATCCGAGAATTCGCTATGAGGATATTGCAACAATTTTTTTCGTTAAATTTCTTCCCAGAATTCAGTCTTCTGGCAAATGGTGTAAGAGACTTCTCGTGTAAGTTTACCCGAAATGTTTCCAAATGAATTTAACCTTTAATTTAATTTAACTTTTTGATTTTAACCTTTGTTTTGATCATTATGCCTCATTTATAACTAATAAAGACAAGGGTGTTCTTGGATTTATTAAACGTTGGTCCAAGGCATTCGATCTCTTCGTTTCCAAAATACTTTACTTCACTAGTATATCCCATTCTAGAATATTGTTCTTGTGTTTGGAGTCCACAACATAGAATACCTCAAGGTCGTATTGAATCAAAGAGCATTTCTTTCGAACTCGGCTACAAAAACCAGCAAAGATACACAGCACATTCAGTCAACAAAGAATTCGAGTTTCCGGAATTTTACGGTCAAAGTTGACGAGTTGCTTTGAATCGCGTGTGTTTGTTGTTGCATTGCGATTGGCAATGCTTTTGAATATTCTGTTTTGTGTTTGCGTGCTGTGCCTTAAATCCAGTTTTTTTTACTCAGCTTTTTCGAAATCACTCAAAGAGCGAACCGCTCCCTCTTTATTATAAATGCGCTTTGGATTGAATCTATTCAGAGACAATTGCTTCTCTTAGCCCTTCGTGGCTTAAATGATCTCAAAGGAGTACCATTGTACTCAAATAGGCTTTTGCTCATAGATTTTCCTTCTTTGTCTAACCGTAAGATAGTTATCCTTGGTGATATTTTTCTTCATAAATTAATTATCTCTGATAATAGTTCCTCTGCTTTAATATATTCTCTTAAACTTAATGTTCTATATAGACTAACTAGAAATGATTATCCCTTAGTCTTTCAGAAATGCACAATTGACTATGTTTTACAGCATAGATGCTGCACAAATTATAATAAATTTTCCGTGTTTCATTATCTACCTCACTTTAAATTTTATCGTTAACTCTTGTTTTTTGCTGCTTTTCGTTTAGATATTTTCTTCCCATTTCAATTTAAATTCTTAGTCTGATTGGTTTTTTTCGGGGTATTCCCCAAAACCGTGCAACAAATGTTGGACCTTATATTTTTCTTTTATTTAAAATCTGCAGAAGATTTAATTAACAATGATAAATTTGGGTTAAAGTTTAATCACAGAATCATGATGTTTAGGCAATGAGTATGTTAATTAGTTGCACCCTTTTGTTTCGGCGAGCTTAAGTTGATGCACTGGTGCACATTTTAGTTACGTCACTACTAAGAGTAAATAATGATAATCTCAATTATTAATTTTATTTCCCAGTTTCCTACTTATCCTCCTAACGGCGAAAGGAAATGGTTTTTATTGACGTGTACATACAATGATACTCCACACTCACTTTCCAATATACATATATCCAGCTCTATGTATATTAGATTGGTTGTTATTCATTTATTTAAAGTAGTTAAAAGTAATTATTTGAATATTAAATTAAAAATAAGGTAATAAAATTGAATTTAAAATGTTAAAATAAGATTAGGTTGATATTACATTTAACCCTTCTCAAGCATTTGTTACACAGGATTGGGAAAACCCAGAAAAATAAAAACAAATCAGACCAGGAAAGAAGGCAAAGAAAAGAGATATAAATAGTGAGAAAAATATAATCAAAAAAAAAAGGATAAGTTGTTGAGCTGCTAAGCTTTTTTGTCAACTATAAATTTATTTAGAAATTTAATTCAATTGGTGTTTCAAATGTATTTATGTATACTTATTTGTTATATGTAATGTTACAATTAGACTATACAACAGAATCCTGAATTGGCTCTGTTGATATTATTTGCGAGTTGATACAAGCCGGAAAGAGCGACAGACATAATTAAAATGACACAATGCCCAGCAGCAGAAGCCGACGCGTGCGCTGAAAACTAGCGAAAGAGCATGATTAAAACAAAGAAAAACTAAGCTAGGCATACAGTCGAATTAATTGGCTTAGTAATAAAATAAGATAATGCATCACATGGACATACATAATGAAATGTTCATTTTGTCGAACCAATTGTCCGTAGTTAATATGGAGCGATGAGTTAGGGTATCGCGTCTCACGCCAAGCCATTGCTGTGGCGAATGAATTATTGTGATAAAAATACCCGATATACAATTGATGAAAATACCCGACATAAATTAAAAATAATTGTACAAATTCACTCGAGCAATGACTCTGAAGATCAAAGGAATACTCAGATATTGAAAGGATTCACGGTTCGTATTCGGACTTAGTTAGTGATGTATTACATCAGTTTAAAGACTGATATAGATAAAAGAAGAAAACTCAGAAAAACACTAATTTACTAATGCCAAGGCAGCAACCACCTCAACCTTCATTGATCATGATTTTCCTGGATCCATAGATAGATCAAAATAGCCGATTTTAAGTAAGAGAGTTCTATGAAGATGACAGATTAGTTAATTTGAGATAATAGAAAAGAAGAGCTATTGCCACTGATAATTAATTTATGAAGAAGAATAACAAAAAAAATAGAGTTACGGTTAGTAAAGGAAGCTAGATCAATGAGTAAAAGCCTATCAGAGTACGGTGGAAGACGGCGATCGGGATCCCAGTTTAAGCCCCGACTGGCAAAGTAGAAAAATTGCTTCTGAATGGATTCAATACAATTTTGGTGGATTCTATATTGTGGACTCCAAACACATGAACAATATTTTAGCATGGGTCGTACTAGTATCAAGAAGTTTGGTAACAAAGGGATCATTAAACTCCTTGAACCAATGTTTAATAAACCAAAGAACACCCTTGGCTTTGTTAGTTATAGAAGAGATTTTGAAGATTAAAACTAAGTTTGGAATCAACAAGCAGTCCTTGTTATTCCACAATCTATATATGTTGCAAGTGTAAATTATCATCATATAGAAGGTTCGTTGTAAAAAAAAAATTAATTTCAGATCTTCAGCATACATAAGGGTGCGTGAGTGGGACAAAATGTATGGCAGGTCATCAATAAATAATGTGAAAAATAATGGTCTAAGATGACTTAAGATGATGTTCAGACGTTAGGCACACTAATATCGCTCTGTATTTGCAGTGCAGTGCTTAAAATACTGAATATTGCACACTCATGGTGGAGTTATCTCGAGGATGTTTTAAATTAAGGAAAAATTACCTATTAAATTGCGTAAAACTTTAACACAGATATAAATTTTCCAAAAATATAATTATAAATAAATCAAGTTCGAAACAAATCGAAACTTATCTGTAAAATAAGTACAATAAAATACTACTGAACGTCTTCTTCATATCATTATTGAAATAAATGTCTAGATGGTAAATAATAAACTTTTAGAACATGAGTGAGATTAATAATTTAATAGAGGCACACAATTCGTCACCAAGAAACATAATTCTTTTCTAAAATTTTTTGTAAACTTATTTTTTAGTATATTTTTCTAACGTAGTAAATTTTTGCTTTTCAGATTTGGTCACACTCACTTATGACCACCTGTTCTGCACGTTCAAAGGCCTTGTTTAGAAAAAGAAAAATGACAAATAAACGTAATAATAAAAATTCGCTATCTAAGAAGAGTACTAACTCCATAAGAAAATCCGAAAGATTTTCTAAGAACAGTAATTTTATTCAGAGGAGCAGAGAAATGGAAAAATTATACAGGAAAGCGTCTCATTTTCCCAGCGTAGTTGACGGCGATAAATTAAAACAGACAGTAAACCTTTTACCATCATTAAAGAGTGTTCAAAATGAATCTTATGAGCAACTTTTAACTCAATATGGAACTGCAAATAAGGGTAAGATCATTGTATTTGCTGTTTGATATTCTTATTTACATATGCACATACTACTCCACAGTTCCATCGCATTCCGAAGATTGGAACCAATGCTTGTTATCATTAAACAAAGATCACGTCGATACTGAGATCAAAGACACTGCCGATTTGAAGCCTTTTAATTCGTTCTCCAAGCGGTTCAGTTTTGAACTTACACCGGATGATATCAGCGAATTAATGTCCCCAAATACAAAAATTCTCAAATATAAATGGTCAGGGATTGAGAATTTCAAAGTCGAAATTCCTCTTTTGAAATCGTTGATATGTGCAGACTCCCACTACCTTCTACCTCCTATTTTTAATTTCTCAAATCCAAAAGACCTTCAGAAATTAGAAATAAAATTGCCATTATCTACGAATAGTCCCTCTCCACTGTCAACTCTACAGATGGAAATCTTTCATATTGCAAATAACTATCTTGATCTTTATTGTCCCATGCGTTCTCACAATAACGCAGAGGAAATTCGATACACATATTGTCTTCATGCCGTGAACCATATGCTTAAAGTTAGAGCACTGATTTTACGTAATAATGCAAAAATTGTTGGCCTTGCAAAATCCCCGAAGACGTTGCCTAGTGAAATGCCAATTCTTGAAAGTTTTAGAGATCAGGGTTTTACGCGGTTGAAGGTGCTTATCCTATTGCCCTTTCGAGAATCTGCTCTAAAATCGGTGCAAGTTATAGCAAACCTACTATTTCCAAATCATAGGGGTAAGTACTTGAGTCAAGAAATAAATATGAAGAGAATCTGAGCATTAAATACGCTTAATAAAAGCTGAATTATTTTCATGCAAGAAAAGCAATGCTATATGCAAACTAAAAATATATATACATATACATATAGTTGTAAATATATATATCTTCGAGTAATCACTCTATTATATGTATATCAAATTCAAAAAATTTGGCATGCCGAAGATTTGTATACTAATAGAGATGACAGAAATTTTATACATCATTTATAACTCTTTTCAAACATACTAAAGCATATATAATACTTTAATCGAGATATCTTGTTCAGTTGTTCCTATATTCCAAATATTTTATAGTTTTGTAGACAGCTCTAAAAGTAAATATTAAGTCAATCGATACATCTACTCACCCAATAATTTTAATTTTCCAAAAATGTGCAAATTAATTAAAAACCAAATTTTCCAAGGTTGTAAGAGGGTTACACCATAATAGAAGTTTCAGTCTGTATCGTCACATCAATCTGTTAGAATGAACGAGTTCAATTCGGAGATACCTTCCTCAATATAAAATATATACATTTAAATAAGTGAAGTGCATTTATTAAGAAAGTGTAGGTATAATTTATGCCAAGTTTAAGATTACGATTAACTCTAAAGTTAACGAAAATGTCAATATTATTTAAGTAAAATAAAGAAAATAGATAATAATAGTTTGCAAAAAACTAGTAAGGAAAGGCTATCCTCGGCACGCCGAAGATTCTCTAAACTAGCAAACTGGATTGTGTCTGTGGCTATATAAAATAGTATGCCGATCTTGACCATTTTAAGTGTTCATTTCCGACATACAAATATGCTGCTTGCAACAAAAAACAACTGCATCCAAGTAGTTCAAAACAGAGACTAATTTACATAAAAACAGACGGACATGATTTCCCTTATCGTCCTGATCAATAATATATATATATAGTTACGGGTCGGACATGGCTCCTTCAATGCATTACACATTTCGTGACAAAGTTATAATAACCTGTGGAAGGGTATAAAAAAAGGACAATAGGAAAATCTTAATAATGTTGAATTCTTCTTTTGCCTCAGTAAGCAACTAATGGTTAACGATCAGACATTGATCTTTTTCTGTGATATTTTGGGTCCTTAGATAAATTAATTTAATTTACTCTTGTCAACATTTTCAACAATTTAAAAATAATAGAATTTCACTGATAATCCTATTTATTTATTTTGCGTGCTGTAAAACTAAAAACTTTTATGAAACAATTTTTTTTTTTTTTATAGCAGGTATAGGAACAATCGGTTCAAAATTTGTTTCAAATTGTTTTAATGAAATTTGCAAGATGTTTTTTTTAACACAAAAATGATTAAAATCGGCCCCCTGTATCATATAGCAGCAATAGAAATAATCCACTTTGCAAGTGCTTATAATCTTCAGTTCAACGAAGATAGCTTTTTCTTTACTGGTTTTTATTCATGCATGTGCTCTAATTTATTTTACGAGTATTGTATTGGATTAATATTTTATGTAAGAACTTAAAATGCTAAAGTGTTAATTTTTGTCTGACTTGCAATTTAAATTACATTAATGTACTTTCTTTTTTTTTAGATACTGGCTTACCGATAGTCAAATATGAACACTTTGTTAAAGAATTTTCCGGAAATACAATTCATTTTCCAAAGACAAATCCGAAGCCCACTGATTATGAACAAACTTTTACGGGTAATACTGATGATAACTTTAAAGTTGGTATTCGGTTTACTAAGAAATCGGTGTCGTTATTCTCGGATATTAGTGCCTCTGACATATTAATTGCGTCCCCTTTGGCACTACGTATGATTATCAATGATAAAGATAAAGAATTTGATTTTCTTAATTCAATTGAAGTGCTTATCATTGACCAAGGTGAACTTTTTATAGCTCAGAACTGGGAAAATCTTGTCATCGTACTGGATCATCTACATCTCCAACCTCAGAAGCTCCCAGAAACCAATTGTCAACGCATACGGACATATTGTCTTAATGGAACATCTCGTTTTTACCGTCAAACTTTATTTTTTGCATCACATGATCTTCCTGAATTTCGTGGATTGATAAATAACAAGTGCTATAATTTTCAAGGAAAGTTAAGCATTACAAATAAGATCGAGCACGGTGATATTTCCAATGTTCTTACATCAGTTGAACAGATTTTTCAACGTATCGATTGCTCAAATATAGAGACGGCTTTCGAAAATCGCTTTCAGTATTTTGTTAGATATATTCAAAAGCAATTGACTAGATCTAGTTACTCACACTGTATGATATATGTTCCCAGCTATTTTGACTACGTACGTTTACGTAATTATTTTAAAAATGAAATGTTAAATTTTGTCCAAATAAGTGAATATACTAAAAAGGAAAAAATTTCTAGAGCAAGAGATATATTTTTTCATGGAGGTGCTCCAATTTTGCTTTACTCAGAAAGATCGCATTTCTTTCGACGAACTCGAATTAAAGGGGTCCGGCACTTGATCATCTATCAGCCTCCCAACTTTCCAAACTTTTATTCAGAGATAATAAATTTAATGCTTGAAGCCAACCAGAACCCACGAGATGGGTTGAAAGATATAATGAGTGTCAAGGTTCTTTATACGAAATATGACATTCTTACTTTAAGTAATATAGTTGGTAATGATAATGCCGTCAAATTGGCTACGGGTGAAAGCGATTCATACTCATTCTCAAACAAAATGTAGTAAAAAATATGAAATATATTTATACCTTAAACTTATAAATAAATAAATTTATTCATGCGTAAAATTGAATTTGTATGATGATGATTTTCAACAATCATATTACTGTTTAAATCTCCCATAATTATAATGTCATTATAATTAGAAATAAGTCACTGATATCAACTCTGAATAATTAATAGTCCTAGAAGTGATACGAGTCTTGTCCTCTTGAGTCGTGGCTTGTTGCAGTGTAGGTAGACATATGTATAAATGTAGATATAATAGTGAAGTTAATAATCAAATTAAATGTTAAAAAATTAAACATCCCCGTCCGAGTGTTTAATGTTGACTTACAGTCATACCTAGCTAGTCCATGTGTATATATTATTTCCAGACCTTAATAACTTACGATTATACCGTTCGTTCCACATACCATTGGCCCGCGTGACCACGGCAATACCAGTCGTTTATCAACCCACCTGAAACCTGCTGAACTTAGGCCCAGGGAGCTCGTAGGACCACGACGAAATAAATTGCTTGTCATTTCAAAATAATTCTCTTCTCACGCTCACTTCGGTGGCCTACCAGATCGGGGTTTGGACTCATGGAACCTGATGAATCGACATTTTGAAGAACGCATTGTATAAAGGAGTGTGTTTTACCAAAAATGCCACCAATTTCCCGCGTAGTTTTGCCCTCATATAGAAGTTTTTCTGAGTTTCCTCATATCAAGGTCAATTTCTTTTATTTTTTCCCATCTTAAATTTCACGTGTTGCAAGATAAATGATAAATGATAAGCAACTAAACTAACTTTGATATACAGTTATGATGCCAAAAAATGCTTTAAGTATCGTTAATTTTACGTCCTTTAGTTTAGGTTTAGTGGTAGAAGTTAAGAAGTTACATTATAAGAAAGCCTATTGAACATACTACCTTATGTAAAGCCAAACTTGCAGAACATCTTTGTATGCATAGCTTTTCTGGTAAGTGTATATTATTATATAGTTAAATGAAACTAAAAAGAAGAAGAACAACAACTATAAATTGTCATGGTTTTTTTTCCGGAGATAAATAGAGAGAGGTGGTTTTATATCTGAGAGAGTATTCTATGGAATCGAGAGCCTTTGTCTAAGTCTGTTGTGAAATTTGGAAAAATTAATGGATAATAAATTTTGGTTAGTGTAAAGATATAATTTGACCGATAACAATTAAAGCCTACATATGAGCAATACTGTAGAATGGGAAGTATTAGGGAAGTGTTAAGAGATATTTGTTGAATTTCTACATTCATTTAATAATCCAAGAACTCCATTAGCTTTGTTAGTTATTGAGGAGCTATGAAGATTAAAGCGTTGAAGTGAACAGATTAATAAATATTGTCGAAGTAGACTGATTCTTAATAATGTCATGGTAGAAAAGCGAAATCGATTTTTACATTCCTGCAAAGTTGAAATAGTTGTCAAGAATTGTGGCATAACTGCCAACTTTGTAGTACCTATGTAACTCGACTTATCGGATTTAATTCTATAATTTCTATGAACAATAATAATATAAGATTCATTCCAAGTAGATAAAAAGACCTAAGATTTAAGAAATAAATTAAAAATATTGCATAAATGTTATTAATGTCAGCATTCTCTTGGGGGATTCAAAGATCTTAAAGCTTTTTATGTTGCCTAGTGCTACATGGTTAGGCCTCTTAATAATGGCACTAGTTGGCTTTCGTTCAGTAAAGCAGCTGATCGACTCCAAAGAGCATTCATAATATAGAGGGAGCAAATCGCTCTTTGAGTAATTTCGAAAAAGCCAAGTGAAAAAAACCAGCTTTGAGGCACAGCACGCAAATACGAAGCAGAATATTCAAAAGCAATGAGTGCTTTCCCGATCACAATGCAACAACAATCCCATGTAAAATAACAGCTGTTCGACCGGGATTCAAAGCAAATCGTCAACTTTGAGCTTAAAATTTAGGAAGTTCGAATTTTTGTTGAGTGATTGTGCTGTGTATCTTCGCTGGTTTTTGCAGCCGAGTTCGAAAAAGCGATTTGCTTCCTCTAT
This sequence comes from Drosophila repletoides, assembly GCA_018150835.1. Taxonomy (NCBI): domain Eukaryota; kingdom Metazoa; phylum Arthropoda; class Insecta; order Diptera; family Drosophilidae; genus Drosophila; species Drosophila repletoides. The sequence goes on from JAECWQ010000236.1 coordinate 587,484, forward strand.
ATTATGAATGCTGTTTGGATCGACTCTACTGTCATGTTCATGGTTAGAGAGAGAATTCGAAAATTCTTAGGTTTTATTAAACTCATCACGTTTTATAGACCAACCTGGTTGTGCCAATTAGACAAGTCTCTCTAAAGTTCACGAATCTGACATGTTGAATGCGTTCTGTCCCTTCCACATTCAGACAGTAGCGACATAAGCCCTAAGTTGACCACATGGTACAGTGCTCCCTAATACTCTTATCATCAGATGAATCCTGTTCTTCTTATGGTGTAGGAGTTTGGATGTCGTCTTAGAGTTGTAACTTGGTCAGAACGCAGGTGAGGCCGACATCTCGTTTGTTAACTCTGCGGTATGTAAGATTAGACTTGAGAGAGTCTATCGCTTCGGTAGATTTTCGTCCGTTACCGCAAGAGTTTTGTTGATTAGAAGACGACAGGGTTTATCTATTTGCGTCCAAGGAGAGGTACCCACGCTATTGGTAGTGAATATTTTTAAGAGCTGACATTGTGTATCTCATGTGTTTTGGAGACGTAAGGCAACAGAGGCTTTCAGCGGCCTGACGAACGTAAATAGACTCATACCTTAGAGTGTCTTCCAAGCTTAGGCGTCAACTTCCCAGACATCAGCCAGGTTCCTCTTTTAATCTGTGATAATGTATGATAAAATTGGGGCTCCCACAGGATCTGCTGACTCCAAGACGATAAAATCCTTCTTGCGGACCATGAGTTCCTAGTGCGGTTTATTATTTATCTTTGATGCAGGTGTGTTGAAGTCGAATAAACCAAAGGGAAGTTTTTATTAAATATTTGTGTTGTAATTGTTCAGTGGATATTATTTCTTGCTTTGAAAATGAACGCCACTGTTCAACATACATATCTGTTCGCATTTCATTAATTTTTGAAGTTTGAATAAGTTTTTTGTCCAAACAACTTTTTCAATAAGAGTTGCCGTGCAACACTAAGGAGCCACAATACAACACTAAGTAATCACGGAGTAGTTTGAAAGAGTTTTCTGATATTTGACGTCCAGTTAACAAAGTTTAGCAAATGTTTAGGTGAAAAAAGCTAACCCAGGAGTCTGTCCTTATCTTCCTACATATTTGGTTAAATTTTCAGAAGCAAAGAAGATAGTCGTCTTCTTACACTTGATATCTTAAACTTTTTCTGTAGTAGTCTGAACAGTAGGAACATTCGTTAGATTGCAGGATTTGTATATGTCGGTGAACGGTATACTTTGGTGTATAGAGAATACTAATTACGTAGAATGGTAATATGTCATATGAACTCGAACTATTTCATCATCTTTTATTTTGTGTGTTGACGAAATGAGTCTTACGGTTCTTTTGTTTTTGCAAAGAACCGTTTGAGCAAGGCGACGGTGAAGAGTCATAAAATTTGTCGCCTCTGCACCAAAGGCGACGCGGCGCTATCAAGGTAGGCATTGATCCGAGAAAAGCGAGTGGAGCAGTGCAGCCTTGCAGCATCTAAGGGATACATGAACCATAGACGCCAAATTTTTGAAGTCACCTTTGATTCCGGAACGGAATGCTCACTGATGAAAGAAAAGCTAAGTACTAAGTTTTCTGGTAAAAAATTGAATAATATTGCTATGTTAAAAGGCACAGGCTTGGTGACTACAATGCCAAGCACAGCCACTGGGGATCTAGGCTCAGTAACCCGAAAAGAAAACAACTTTATAATGCCATAATCACACCACGAAATAAGCTTGACTTTATTTCCCCGGGAAGGCCCACATATTGGCCCACAGATCCAAAAAAGCAGCCCGACTTAATTGATTTTGCTGTTACGAGAAGAGTGCCGCAAGATCAGGTTAATGTGGAGCACTTAACAGATCTATCATCGGATCACTCGCCAATCTTACTTCACCTCTATGACCACACACACTTCTCTGAACGACCACATTTCCTCACTTCTAACAAAACAGATTGGCTGAAGTATAGGAAATACATAAGTTCTCACATTGAAGACTGCCCAAACATTGGCTGTAAAGATGGCATAGATAGATCAGTTGAAACACTAACGTCTGTAATGTCTCTGGCTGCAAAACACTCCACTCCAATAATAACAGCTAATAAAATTTATAACAGTACCACGAGATGGGTTGAAAGATATAATGAGTGTCAAGGTTCTTTATACGAAATATGACATTCTTACTTTAAGTAATATAGTTGGTAATGATAATGCCGTCAAATTGGCTACGGGTGAAAGCGATTCATACTCATTCTCAAACAAAATGTAGTAAAAAATATGAAATATATTTATACCTTAAACTTATAAATAAATAAATTTATTCATGCGTAAAATTGAATTTGTATGATGATGATTTTCAACAATCATATTACTGTTTAAATCTCCCATAATTATAATGTCATTATAATTAGAAATAAGTCACTGATATCAACTCTGAATAATTAATAGTCCTAGAAGTGATACGAGTCTTGTCCTCTTGAGTCGTGGCTTGTTGCAGTGTAGGTAGACATATGTATAAATGTAGATATAATAGTGAAGTTAATAATCAAATTAAATGTTAAAAAATTAAACATCCCCGTCCGAGTGTTTAATGTTGACTTACAGTCATACCTAGCTAGTCCATGTGTATATATTATTTCCAGACCTTAATAACTTACGATTATACCGTTCGTTCCACATACCATTGGCCCGCGTGACCACGGCAATACCAGTCGTTTATCAACCCACCTGAAACCTGCTGAACTTAGGCCCAGGGAGCTCGTAGGACCACGACGAAATAAATTGCTTGTCATTTCAAAATAATTCTCTTCTCACGCTCACTTCGGTGGCCTACCAGATCGGGGTTTGGACTCATGGAACCTGATGAATCGACATTTTGAAGAACGCATTGTATAAAGGAGTGTGTTTTACCAAAAATGCCACCAATTTCCCGCGTAGTTTTGCCCTCATATAGAAGTTTTTCTGAGTTTCCTCATATCAAGGTCAATTTCTTTTATTTTTTTCCCATCTTAAATTTCACGTGTTGCAAGATAAATGATAAATGATAAGCAACTAAACTAACTTTGATATACAGTTATGATGCCAAAAAATGCTTTAAGTATCGTTAATTTTACGTCCTTTAGTTTAGGTTTAGTGGTAGAAGTTAAGAAGTTACATTATAAGAAAGCCTATTGAACATACTACCTTATGTAAAGCCAAACTTGCAGAACATCTTTGTATGCATAGCTTTTCTGGTAAGTGTATATTATTATATAGTTAAATGAAACTAAAAAGAAGAAGAACAACAACTATAAATTGTCATGGTTTTTTTTCCGGAGATAAATAGAGAGAGGTGGTTTTATATCTGAGAGAGTATTCTATGGAATCGAGAGCCTTTGTCTAAGTCTGTTGTGAAATTTGGAAAAATTAATGGATAATAAATTTTGGTTAGTGTAAAGATATAATTTGACCGATAACAATTAAAGCCTACATATGAGCAATACTGTAGAATGGGAAGTATTAGGGAAGTGTTAAGAGATATTTGTTGAATTTCTACATTCATTTAATAATCCAAGAACTCCATTAGCTTTGTTAGTTATTGAGGAGCTATGAAGATTAAAGCGTTGAAGTGAACAGATTAATAAATATTGTCGAAGTAGACTGATTCTTAATAATGTCATGGTAGAAAAGCGAAATCGATTTTTACATTCCTGCAAAGTTGAAATAGTTGTCAAGAATTGTGGCATAACTGCCAACTTTGTAGTACCTATGTAACTCGACTTATCGGATTTAATTCTATAATTTCTATGAACAATAATAATATAAGATTCATTCCAAGTAGATAAAAAGACCTAAGATTTAAGAAATAAATTAAAAATATTGCATAAATGTTATTAATGTCAGCATTCTCTTGGGGGATTCAAAGATCTTAAAGCTTTTTATGTTGCCTAGTGCTACATGGTTAGGCCTCTTAATAATGGCACTAGTTGGCTTTCGTTCAGTAAAGCAGCTGATCGACTCCAAAGAGCATTCATAATATAGAGGGAGCAAATCGCTCTTTGAGTAATTTCGAAAAAGCCAAGTGAAAAAAACCAGCTTTGAGGCACAGCACGCAAATACGAAGCAGAATATTCAAAAGCAATGAGTGCTTTCCCGATCACAATGCAACAACAATCCCATGTAAAATAACAGCTGTTCGACCGGGATTCAAAGCAAATCGTCAACTTTGAGCTTAAAATTTAGGAAGTTCGAATTTTTTGTTGAGTGATTGTGCTGTGTATCTTCGCTGGTTTTTGCAGCCGAGTTCGAAAAAGCGATTTGCTTCCTCTATATTATGAATGCTGTTTGGATCGACTCTACTGTCATGTTCATGGTTAGAGAGAGAATTCGAAAATTCTTAGGTTTTATTAAACTCATCACGTTTTATAGACCAACCTGGTTGTGCCAATTAGACAAGTCTCTCTAAAGTTCACGAATCTGACATGTTGAATGCGTTCTGTCCCTTCCACATTCAGACAGTAGCGACATAAGCCCTAAGTTGACCACATGGTACAGTGCTCCCTAATACTCTTATCATCAGATGAATCCTGTTCTTCTTATGGTGTAGGAGTTTGGATGTCGTCTTAGAGTTGTAACTTGGTCAGAACGCAGGTGAGGCCGACATCTCGTTTGTTAACTCTGCGGTATGTAAGATTAGACTTGAGAGAGTCTATCGCTTCGGTAGATTTTCGTCCGTTACCGCAAGAGTTTTGTTGATTAGAAGACGACAGGGTTTATCTATTTGCGTCCAAGGAGAGGTACCCACGCTATTGGTAGTGAATATTTTTTAGAGCTGACATTGTGTATCTCATGTGTTTTGGAGACGTAAGGCAACAGAGGCTTTCAGCGGCCTGACGAACGTAAATAGACTCATACCTTAGAGTGTCTTCCAAGCTTAGGCGTCAACTTCCCAGACATCAGCCAGGTTCCTCTTTTAATCTGTGATAATGTATGATAAAATTGGGGCTCCCACAGGATCTGCTGACTCCAAGACGATAAAATCCTTCTTGCGGACCACGAGTTCCTAGTGCGGTTTATTATTTATCTTTGATGCAGGTGTGTTGAAGTCGAATAAACCAAAGGGAAGTTTTTTTTAAATATTTGTGTTGTAATTGTTCAGTGGATATTATTTCTTGCTTTGAAAATGAACGCCACTGTTCAACATACATATCTGTTCGCATTTCATTAATTTTTGAAGTTTGAATAAGTTTTTTGTCCAAACAACTTTTTCAATAAGAGTTGCCGTGCAACACTAAGGAGCCACAATACAACACTAAGTAATCACGGAGTAGTTTGAAAGAGTTTTCTGATATTTGACGTCCAGTTAACAAAGTTTAGCAAATGTTTAGGTGAAAAAAGCTAACCCAGGAGTCTGTCCTTATCTTCCTACATATTTGGTTAAATTTTCAGAAGCAAAGAAGATAGTCGTCTTCTTACACTTGATATCTTAAACTTTTTCTGTAGTAGTCTGAACAGTAGGAACATTCGTTAGATTGCAGGATTTGTATATGTCGGTGAACGGTATACTTTGGTGTATAGAGAATACTAATTACGTAGAATGGTAATATGTCATATGAACTCGAACTATTTCATCATCTTTTATTTTGTGTGTTGACGAAATGAGTCTTACGGTTCTTTTGTTTTTGCAAAGAACCGTTTGAGCAAGGCGACGGTGAAGAGTCATAAAATTTGTCGCCTCTGCACCAAAGGCGACGCGGCGCTATCAAGGTAGGCATTGATCCGAGAAAAGCGAGTGGAGCAGTGCAGCCTTGCAGCATCTAAGGGATACATGAACCATAGACGCCAAATTTTTGAAGTCACCTTTGATTCCGGAACGGAATGCTCACTGATGAAAGAAAAGCTAAGTACTAAGTTTTCTGGTAAAAAATTGAATAATATTGCTATGTTAAAAGGCACAGGCTTGGTGACTACAATGCCAAGCACAGCCACTGGGGATCTAGGCTCAGTAACCCGAAAAGAAAACAACTTTATAATGCCATAATCACACCACGAAATAAGCTTGACTTTATTTCCCCGGGAAGGCCCACATATTGGCCCACAGATCCAAAAAAGCAGCCCGACTTAATTGATTTTGCTGTTACGAGAAGAGTGCCGCAAGATCAGGTTAATGTGGAGCACTTAACAGATCTATCATCGGATCACTCGCCAATCTTACTTCACCTCTATGACCACACACACTTCTCTGAACGACCACATTTCCTCACTTCTAACAAAACAGATTGGCTGAAGTATAGGAAATACATAAGTTCTCACATTGAAGACTGCCCAAACATTGGCTGTAAAGATGGCATAGATAGATCAGTTGAAACACTAACGTCTGTAATGTCTCTGGCTGCAAAACACTCCACTCCAATAATAACAGCTAATAAAATTTATAACAGTACCACGAGATGGGTTGAAAGATATAATGAGTGTCAAGGTTCTTTATACGAAATATGACATTCTTACTTTAAGTAATATAGTTGGTAATGATAATGCCGTCAAATTGGCTACGGGTGAAAGCGATTCATACTCATTCTCAAACAAAATGTAGTAAAAAATATGAAATATATTTATACCTTAAACTTATAAATAAATAAATTTATTCATGCGTAAAATTGAATTTGTATGATGATGATTTTCAACAATCATATTACTGTTTAAATCTCCCATAATTATAATGTCATTATAATTAGAAATAAGTCACTGATATCAACTCTGAATAATTAATAGTCCTAGAAGTGATACGAGTCTTGTCCTCTTGAGTCGTGGCTTGTTGCAGTGTAGGTAGACATATGTATAAATGTAGATATAATAGTGAAGTTAATAATCAAATTAAATGTTAAAAAATTAAACATCCCCGTCCGAGTGTTTAATGTTGACTTACAGTCATACCTAGCTAGTCCATGTGTATATATTATTTCCAGACCTTAATAACTTACGATTATACCGTTCGTTCCACATACCATTGGCCCGCGTGACCACGGCAATACCAGTCGTTTATCAACCCACCTGAAACCTGCTGAACTTAGGCCCAGGGAGCTCGTAGGACCACGACGAAATAAATTGCTTGTCATTTCAAAATAATTCTCTTCTCACGCTCACTTCGGTGGCCTACCAGATCGGGGTTTGGACTCATGGAACCTGATGAATCGACATTTTGAAGAACGCATTGTATAAAGGAGTGTGTTTTACCAAAAATGCCACCAATTTCCCGCGTAGTTTTGCCCTCATATAGAAGTTTTTCTGAGTTTCCTCATATCAAGGTCAATTTCTTTTATTTTTTTCCCATCTTAAATTTCACGTGTTGCAAGATAAATGATAAATGATAAGCAACTAAACTAACTTTGATATACAGTTATGATGCCAAAAAATGCTTTAAGTATCGTTAATTTTACGTCCTTTAGTTTAGGTTTAGTGGTAGAAGTTAAGAAGTTACATTATAAGAAAGCCTATTGAACATACTACCTTATGTAAAGCCAAACTTGCAGAACATCTTTGTATGCATAGCTTTTCTGGTAAGTGTATATTATTATATAGTTAAATGAAACTAAAAAGAAGAAGAACAACAACTATAAATTGTCATGGTTTTTTTTCCGGAGATAAATAGAGAGAGGTGGTTTTATATCTGAGAGAGTATTCTATGGAATCGAGAGCCTTTGTCTAAGTCTGTTGTGAAATTTGGAAAAATTAATGGATAATAAATTTTGGTTAGTGTAAAGATATAATTTGACCGATAACAATTAAAGCCTACATATGAGCAATACTGTAGAATGGGAAGTATTAGGGAAGTGTTAAGAGATATTTGTTGAATTTCTACATTCATTTAATAATCCAAGAACTCCATTAGCTTTGTTAGTTATTGAGGAGCTATGAAGATTAAAGCGTTGAAGTGAACAGATTAATAAATATTGTCGAAGTAGACTGATTCTTAATAATGTCATGGTAGAAAAGCGAAATCGATTTTTACATTCCTGCAAAGTTGAAATAGTTGTCAAGAATTGTGGCATAACTGCCAACTTTGTAGTACCTATGTAACTCGACTTATCGGATTTAATTCTATAATTTCTATGAACAATAATAATATAAGATTCATTCCAAGTAGATAAAAAGACCTAAGATTTAAGAAATAAATTAAAAATATTGCATAAATGTTATTAATGTCAGCATTCTCTTGGGGGATTCAAAGATCTTAAAGCTTTTTATGTTGCCTAGTGCTACATGGTTAGGCCTCTTAATAATGGCACTAGTTGGCTTTCGTTCAGTAAAGCAGCTGATCGACTCCAAAGAGCATTCATAATATAGAGGGAGCAAATCGCTCTTTGAGTAATTTCGAAAAAGCCAAGTGAAAAAAACCAGCTTTGAGGCACAGCACGCAAATACGAAGCAGAATATTCAAAAGCAATGAGTGCTTTCCCGATCACAATGCAACAACAATCCCATGTAAAATAACAGCTGTTCGACCGGGATTCAAAGCAAATCGTCAACTTTGAGCTTAAAATTTAGGAAGTTCGAATTTTTTGTTGAGTGATTGTGCTGTGTATCTTCGCTGGTTTTTGCAGCCGAGTTCGAAAAAGCGATTTGCTTCCTCTATATTATGAATGCTGTTTGGATCGACTCTACTGTCATGTTCATGGTTAGAGAGAGAATTCGAAAATTCTTAGGTTTTATTAAACTCATCACGTTTTATAGACCAACCTGGTTGTGCCAATTAGACAAGTCTCTCTAAAGTTCACGAATCTGACATGTTGAATGCGTTCTGTCCCTTCCACATTCAGACAGTAGCGACATAAGCCCTAAGTTGACCACATGGTACAGTGCTCCCTAATACTCTTATCATCAGATGAATCCTGTTCTTCTTATGGTGTAGGAGTTTGGATGTCGTCTTAGAGTTGTAACTTGGTCAGAACGCAGGTGAGGCCGACATCGCGTTTGTTAACTCTGCGGTATGTAAGATTAGACTTGAGAGAGTCTATCGCTTCGGTAGATTTTCGTCCGTTACCGCAAGAGTTTTGTTGATTAGAAGACGACAGGGTTTATCTATTTGCGTCCAAGGAGAGGTACCCACGCTATTGGTAGTGAATATTTTTTAGAGCTGACATTGTGTATCTCATGTGTTTTGGAGACGTAAGGCAACAGAGGCTTTCAGCGGCCTGACGAACGTAAATAGACTCATACCTTAGAGTGTCTTCCAAGCTTAGGCGTCAACTTCCCAGACATCAGCCAGGTTCCTCTTTTAATCTGTGATAATGTATGATAAAATTGGGGCTCCCACAGGATCTGCTGACTCCAAGACGATAAAATCCTTCTTGCGGACCACGAGTTCCTAGTGCGGTTTATTATTTATCTTTGATGCAGGTGTGTTGAAGTCGAATAAACCAAAGGGAAGTTTTTTTTAAATATTTGTGTTGTAATTGTTCAGTGGATATTATTTCTTGCTTTGAAAATGAACGCCACTGTTCAACATACATATCTGTTCGCATTTCATTAATTTTTGAAGTTTGAATAAGTTTTTTGTCCAAACAACTTTTTCAATAAGAGTTGCCGTGCAACACTAAGGAGCCACAATACAACACTAAGTAATCACGGAGTAGTTTGAAAGAGTTTTCTGATATTTGACGTCCAGTTAACAAAGTTTAGCAAATGTTTAGGTGAAAAAAGCTAACCCAGGAGTCTGTCCTTATCTTCCTACATATTTGGTTAAATTTTCAGAAGCAAAGAAGATAGTCGTCTTCTTACACTTGATATCTTAAACTTTTTCTGTAGTAGTCTGAACAGTAGGAACATTCGTTAGATTGCAGGATTTGTATATGTCGGTGAACGGTATACTTTGGTGTATAGAGAATACTAATTACTTAGAATGGTAATATGTCACATGAACTCGAACTATTTCATCATCTTTTATTTTGTGTGTTGACGAAATGAGTCTTACGGTTCTTTTGTTTTTGCAAAGAACCGTTTGAGCAAGGCGACGGTGAAGAGTCATAAAATTTGTCGCCTCTACACCAAAGGCGACGCGGCGCTATCAAGGTAGGCATTGATCCGAGAAAAGCGAGTGGAGCAGTGCAGCCTTGCAGCATCTAAGGGATACATGAACCATAGACGCCAAATTTTTGAAGTCACCTTTGATTCCGGAACGGAATGCTCACTGATGAAAGAAAAGCTAAGTACTAAGTTTTCTGGTAAAAAATTGAATAATATTGCTATGTTAAAAGGCACAGGCTTGGTGACTACAATGCCAAGCACAGCCACTGGGGATCTAGGCTCAGTAACCCGAAAAGAAAACAACTTTATAATGCCATAATCACACCACGAAATAAGCTTGACTTTATTTCCCCGGGAAGGCCCACATATTGGCCCACAGATCCAAAAAAGCAGCCCGACTTAATTGATTTTGCTGTTACGAGAAGAGTGCCGCAAGATCAGGTTAATGTGGAGCACTTAACAGATCTATCATCGGATCACTCGCCAATCTTACTTCACCTCTATGACCACACACACTTCTCTGAACGACCACATTTCCTCACTTCTAACAAAACAGATTGGCTGAAGTATAGGAAATACATAAGTTCTCACATTGAAGACTGCCCAAACATTGGCTGTAAAGATGGCATAGATAGATCAGTTGAAACACTAACGTCTGTAATGTCTCTGGCTGCAAAACACTCCACTCCAATAATAACAGCTAATAAAATTTATAACAGTACCACGAGATGGGTTGAAAGATATAATGAGTGTCAAGGTTCTTTATACGAAATATGACATTCTTACTTTAAGTAATATAGTTGGTAATGATAATGCCGTCAAATTGGCTACGGGTGAAAGCGATTCATACTCATTCTCAAACAAAATGTAGTAAAAAATATGAAATATATTTATACCTTAAACTTATAAATAAATAAATTTATTCATGCGTAAAATTGAATTTGTATGATGATGATTTTCAACAATCATATTACTGTTTAAATCTCCCATAATTATAATGTCATTATAATTAGAAATAAGTCACTGATATCAACTCTGAATAATTAATAGTCCTAGAAGTGATACGAGTCTTGTCCTCTTGAGTCGTGGCTTGTTGCAGTGTAGGTAGACATATGTATAAATGTAGATATAATAGTGAAGTTAATAATCAAATTAAATGTTAAAAAATTAAACATCCCCGTCCGAGTGTTTAATGTTGACTTACAGTCATACCTAGCTAGTCCATGTGTATATATTATTTCCAGACCTTAATAACTTACGATTATACCGTTCGTTCCACATACCATTGGCCCGCGTGACCACGGCAATACCAGTCGTTTATCAACCCACCTGAAACCTGCTGAACTTAGGCCCACGGAGCTCGTAGGACCACGACGAAATAAATTGCTTGTCATTTCAAAATAATTCTCTTCTCACGCTCACTTCGGTGGCCTACCAGATCGGGGTTTGGACTCATGGAACCTGATGAATCGACATTTTGAAGAACGCATTGTATAAAGGAGTGTGTTTTACCAAAAATGCCACCAATTTCCCGCGTAGTTTTGCCCTCATATAGAAGTTTTTCTGAGTTTCCTCATATCAAGGTCAATTTCTTTTATTTTTTTCCCATCTTAAATTTCACGTGTTGCAAGATAAATGATAAATGATAAGCAACTAAACTAACTTTGATATACAGTTATGATGCCAAAAAATGCTTTAAGTATCGTTAATTTTACGTCCTTTAGTTTAGGTTTAGTGGTAGAAGTTAAGAAGTTACATTATAAGAAAGCCTATTGAACATACTACCTTATGTAAAGCCAAACTTGCAGAACATCTTTGTATGCATAGCTTTTCTGGTAAGTGTATATTATTATATAGTTAAATGAAACTAAAAAGAAGAAGAACAACAACTATAAATTGTCATGGTTTTTTTTCCGGAGATAAATAGAGAGAGGTGGTTTTATATCTGAGAGAGTATTCTATGGAATCGAGAGCCTTTGTCTAAGTCTGTTGTGAAATTTGGAAAAATTAATGGATAATAAATTTTGGTTAGTGTAAAGATATAATTTGACCGATAACAATTAAAGCCTACATATGAGCAATACTGTAGAATGGGAAGTATTAGGGAAGTGTTAAGAGATATTTGTTGAATTTCTACATTCATTTAATAATCCAAGAACTCCATTAGCTTTGTTAGTTATTGAGGAGCTATGAAGATTAAAGCGTTGAAGTGAACAGATTAATAAATATTGTCGAAGTAGACTGATTCTTAATAATGTCATGGTAGAAAAGCGAAATCGATTTTTACATTCCTGCAAAGTTGAAATAGTTGTCAAGAATTGTGGCATAACTGCCAACTTTGTAGTACCTATGTAACTCGACTTATCGGATTTAATTCTATAATTTCTATGAACAATAATAATATAAGATTCATTCCAAGTAGATAAAAAGACCTAAGATTTAAGAAATAAATTAAAAATATTGCATAAATGTTATTAATGTCAGCATTCTCTTGGGGGATTCAAAGATCTTAAAGCTTTTTATGTTGCCTAGTGCTACATGGTTAGGCCTCTTAATAATGGCACTAGTTGGCTTTCGTTCAGTAAAGCAGCTGATCGACTCCAAAGAGCATTCATAATATAGAGGGAGCAAATCGCTCTTTGAGTAATTTCGAAAAAGCCAAGTGAAAAAAACCAGCTTTGAGGCACAGCACGCAAATACGAAGCAGAATATTCAAAAGCAATGAGTGCTTTCCCGATCACAATGCAACAACAATCCCATGTAAAATAACAGCTGTTCGACCGGGATTCAAAGCAAATCGTCAACTTTGAGCTTAAAATTTAGGAAGTTCGAATTTTTTGTTGAGTGATTGTGCTGTGTATCTTCGCTGGTTTTTGCAGCCGAGTTCGAAAAAGCGATTTGCTTCCTCTATATTATGAATGCTGTTTGGATCGACTCTACTGTCATGTTCATGGTTAGAGAGAGAATTCGAAAATTCTTAGGTTTTATTAAACTCATCACGTTTTATAGACCAACCTGGTTGTGCCAATTAGACAAGTCTCTCTAAAGTTCACGAATCTGACATGTTGAATGCGTTCTGTCCCTTCCACATTCAGACAGTAGCGACATAAGCCCTAAGTTGACCACATGGTACAGTGCTCCCTAATACTCTTATCATCAGATGAATCCTGTTCTTCTTATGGTGTAGGAGTTTGGATGTCGTCTTAGAGTTGTAACTTGGTCAGAACGCAGGTGAGGCCGACATCTCGTTTGTTAACTCTGCGGTATGTAAGATTAGACTTGAGAGAGTCTATCGCTTCGGTAGATTTTCGTCCGTTACCGCAAGAGTTTTGTTGATTAGAAGACGACAGGGTTTATCTATTTGCGTCCAAGGAGAGGTACCCACGCTATTGGTAGTGAATATTTTTAAGAGCTGACATTGTGTATCTCATGTGTTTTGGAGACGTAAGGCAACAGAGGCTTTCAGCGGCCTGACGAACGTAAATAGACTCATACCTTAGAGTGTCTTCCAAGCTTAGGCGTCAACTTCCCAGACATCAGCCAGGTTCCTCTTTTAATCTGTGATAATGTATGATAAAATTGGGGCTCCCACAGGATCTGCTGACTCCAAGACGATAAAATCCTTCTTGCGGACCACGAGTTCCTACTGCGGTTTATTATTTATCTTTGATGCAGGTGTGTTGAAGTCGAATAAACCAAAGGGAAGTTTTTATTAAATATTTGTGTTGTAATTGTTCAGTGGATATTATTTCTTGCTTTGAAAATGAACGCCACTGTTCAACATACATATCTGTTCGCATTTCATTAATTTTTGAAGTTTGAATAAGTTTTTTGTCCAAACAACTTTTTCAATAAGAGTTGCCGTGCAACACTAAGGAGCCACAATACAACACTAAGTAATCACGGAGTAGTTTGAAAGAGTTTTCTGATATTTGACGTCCAGTTAACAAAGTTTAGCAAATGTTTAGGTGAAAAAAGCTAACCCAGGAGTCTGTCCTTATCTTCCTACATATTTGGTTAAATTTTCAGAAGCAAAGAAGATAGTCGTCTTCTTACACTTGATATCTTAAACTTTTTCTGTAGTAGTCTGAACAGTAGGAACATTCGTTAGATTGCAGGATTTGTATATGTCGGTGAACGGTATACTTTGGTGTATAGAGAATACTAATTACTTAGAATGGTAATATGTCACATGAACTCGAACTATTTCATCATCTTTTATTTTGTGTGTTGACGAAATGAGTCTTACGGTTCTTTTGTTTTTGCAAAGAACCGTTTGAGCAAGGCGACGGTGAAGAGTCATAAAATTTGTCGCCTCTGCACCAAAGGCGACGCGGCGCTATCAAGGTAGGCATTGATCCGAGAAAAGCGAGTGGAGCAGTGCAGCCTTGCAGCATCTAAGGGATACATGAACCATAGACGCCAAATTTTTGAAGTCACCTTTGATTCCGGAACGGAATGCTCACTGATGAAAGAAAAGCTAAGTACTAAGTTTTCTGGTAAAAAATTGAATAATATTGCTATGTTAAAAGGCACAGGCTTGGTGACTACAATGCCAAGCACAGCCACTGGGGATCTAGGCTCAGTAACCCGAAAAGAAAACAACTTTATAATGCCATAATCACACCACGAAATAAGCTTGACTTTATTTCCCCGGGAAGGCCCACATATTGGCCCACAGATCCAAAAAAGCAGCCCGACTTAATTGATTTTGCTGTTACGAGAAGAGTGCCGCAAGATCAGGTTAATGTGGAGCACTTAACAGATCTATCATCGGATCACTCGCCAATCTTACTTCACCTCTATGACCACACACACTTCTCTGAACGACCACATTTCCTCACTTCTAACAAAACAGATTGGCTGAAGTATAATACATAAGTTCTCACATTGAAGACTGCCCAAACATTGGCTGTAAAGATGACATAGATAGATCAGTTGAAACACTAACGTCTGTAATGTCTCTGACTGCAAAACACTCCACTCCAATAATAACAGCTAATAAAATTTATAACAGTAATCGGGCTCCCAGACTTATTGAAGAGCTACTACGCGACAAGAGAAGGCTTCGGAGAGGATGGCAAGCCCATAGATCCCCTGCCTCAAAGGAGCGGCTAAAAATAGCCAACCATTTACTACGCAAAGCCCTAGAAGATGAACGAAACTTACAGCAAAGACACTACATAAAGCAACTGGCCCAAAACAACAAACGATTTCCATTGTGGAAAGCCAAGTCAGGCGATTGCCCACCAATCGAGACTGATTCACCATTGCGTACCCCAGCAGGAGAGTGGACTCGGAGCAACGAAGAAAAGGCAAATATATTTGCCAACCACTTAGAAAATGTCTTCACACCACATCCAGCAACAAACGGCTTTTTGCTCCCAACTGTCAACAATCTGTGCAGTATATTTTCTCACCATAATATTCAACCAAATGATGAAATGGGGTTATTATCCCCAACAATGGAAAAAATCAATCATAACAATGATCCATAAAGCAGGAAAGGACAAGTCCCAGCCTTTATCATACAGACCTATCAGTCTCCTACCGTGCCTATCAAAGATATCTGAAAACCTGCTCTTGAATCGCATCAAGCAATATTTACACATAAACAGTGCTGTCCCTCTGCACCAATTTGGATTCCCCGAAAAGCATGGAACTATTGAACAAGTAAACCGGATAACTTCTGAGATACGCAATGCAGTTGAACAGCGAGAGTATTGCTCCGCTGTTTTCCTTGATATCGCCCAAGTTTAAATGAATGTAAATGTAAATGAGCAAAAGTGCAAACATGCCACCTTCACCTTAAATAGACAAACTTGCCCTCCTTTGTCTTTAAACAATATCAACATTCCACAAACCGATGAAGTAACATTCGTTCGTGTTCACCTGGATAGATGGCTTACTTGGCGCAAACACATTGAAGCGAAGAGAAACTAACTGAAATTAAAAGCTAGTAATCTACATTGGCTTATAAACGCCCGTTCACCACTAAGCCGCGAGTACAAAGTCCTTTTATATAAAGCAGTTCTAAAACCAATTTGGACATATGGGTCCGAGCTATGGGGCAACGCTTGCGATAGTAACCTCGAATTAATGCAGAGAGCTCAATCGAAAATGTTGAGAACTATCACCGGGGCAGCTTGGTATATACGGAAAATATCCAAAACGACCTAAATGTTGAAAATGTTAAAGCCGAAATTAAAAAGGTGAAAACCAAGTATCAGGCTAAACTTCAGTTCCATCCAAATAGACTTGCGCAGTCTCTAACAAGGCAGGTTGGCCATACACGACTCTGGCGAAGAGACCTCCCCTCCCAGCAATAATAGTTAGGGCCGTATTTTAAGAAATTAATTGTAATTAATAACTAAATACTTTAGATTAAGATTTAATTACTTATCGTTAGTCTCTAAGTGAGAAGATCCGATAAATAAAAAATACCGTTAAAACAAAAAAAAAAAAATATTTCCAAATGCTTGTTTATGGCTTTTAGTTGAAAAACTACACTTAGTCACGTATAGTCCTGCGAAGTATATCGACTGTTAAAGACCTAGGTGTAATTTTTGATTCCAAACTTTGTTTCATTCTTCATATATCCTCTATAACTAACAAAGCCAATGGTGTTCTTGGATTCATTAAACATCGGTCATCAGAGTTTAAAGACCCCTTTGATACCAAAATCATTCATACTTCTTTAGTGCGCCCCATACTAGAATATTGTTCATGTGTTTGGAATCCACAATATGGAATTCATCAAGTTTTGAATCCATTCAGAAGCAATTCCTCATCTTTGCTCTTCGTGGATTAAGCTGGGATCCCGATCGCCGTCTTCCTCCGTACTCTAATAGGCTCTTACTTGAACTATCCTTGGTATTATTTTTCTTCATAAATTAATTATCGGTGACATTAGCTCTCCTTTTCTATTATCTCGACTTAACTTTCATGTTCCTCGTAGACTAACAAGAAATTATTATCCCTTACTTTTATCTACTTGCACAACTGACTATGCGTTGCACAATCGATTCCGTGTACTGTGCTCTAATTACAACGAATTTTATCACGTTATCTCTTTAGAACTCTCTCTCATACCTAAAATCTGCTCTTCTGTTTTATCTTCGGGAAAACCCTAATCATTGATGGTTGACGTGGTTGCTGCCTTGGCAACACTGCTTCTTTTTTGGTTGGTTTTTTTCTGGATTGTCCTCTTTTCTCTCTGTCTTTCTTTATTATAATTTAACACATCACTAAATAAGTCCGGATACCAACCGGGAATCTGCTAAAAATCTCGAGATTCTGATTATTTCTGTGGATCTTCAGAATCAATACTCGATTGATTTTTGATTTTGTTTTTTTGTGTAGAAATAGATGCAGTTTTCGGGTATCTGTTATCATACTTTTTACTCTCTCACTTTCAATTCTTTTTTCTATTCTAGTCTATTTTCATTTTATTTTCCGCAATCTTTACATTTCTCTTTTTCGCTTTCTTTCCTAGACTGATTGTTTTTTTTTTTTTGTCTGTGTTTTCGCCAATCCTGTGCAACAAAAATCGATTCAGTGTTAGAACTGGTGAAATTCGTCCAAATCCTCAGAAAATTATAGCGTTCACTGCTCTTCCGCCTCCGCAGTCGGTGACTTCACTTAGAATTTATTGGATTGGCATCTTACTTCCGACAGTTTACTTAGGGATTTTACCAGTTGATGAAACCGTTATATTTTTTAACTTCGGACAAAAATAAATGTATTTGGAAAACTGAACATGAACAGATACGGAAAAAGGATATTTCTACTCTTACTGAGAAACCAGTCTTTGTTATTTTTGTCCCAAATTATCCAATTGAGTTGCTTACAGATTCAATTTTATTACACAAAATTATAGTAAGCCCCAGGTAATAGAATAAATAGCAAAACTACTTAACCTGCAGAGTCGAGGTACCACTCGTATGAGTTGGAAACTTTAGCTGTTGTAAACGCCATTAATAATTTTCGACACTATTTCTTGGGTAGAAAATTTATTGTTTATACCGACTGTAACTCACTAAAGGCGTCAAGAAATAAATAAGATTTGACCCCTAATGCGCAGCGCTGGTGGGCTTATTTGCAGTCATTTACATTCGATATTCAATACAGAGAAGGGAAAAGGCTGGCCCATGTTGACGTTTTGTCGAGAAATCATATCTTTCCAAATTCTACTTCTGCTGCAAAGGTGACTGACGAGAAGAGAGTTAACTTGATTTAACTTAACTCATTGCTGAACAGCGTCTAGACTCAGACAGCCGAAATTGTGAGTAAATCCAAAGATTTTTCTCTTATTGAAGATATTGCAAAAACTTATGAACTAAGGGCAGAAGTTCTTCACCCCATAATACAGATAAATGGCAGAACACGTTGTTTACCAGTGGTGCCGCGTGCTTATAGATGGTCTGTAATAAACCAAATTCATGAATCAATCATGCCCTTAGGACGGGAGAACACCTTATGTAAAGCCTATGACTATTATTGGTTCGAAAACAATTCCAAATATATTCGAAAGCTTATCGATAATTGTATAGCTTGTATGCAGCAACATATAACAAGGCGAAATTTGATAAAACAAAACAATAGTAATTGGTTGCAAAGTGAAAAATGAAATGATTGAAGATGAATTGGCTGAAAACGAAACTACTGGCAAGAGGAGAAACAGTCCTCCCGCCAATTTCATAGTGGTTGTAGCTTAATGTTAAAGTTTTAAGTGTTTAAGTGTAAGAGTATTACAAAATGTACAAGTGCATCGTTGCAGGAAGTGGAGGAACCCACAGGCTTTTCCGTATACTCGACAGCAAGTCGAAGGAATGGTGCGAAATCCAATTTGAAGATTGACGTCACCAGTTTACCGCCCGGGCACCCATCTGCTACCGTTACGTTGAGGATGACTGTATTGTTGTCTCCAAATTGAAGGATAATACCATGCCCACCTTGCCTTTAGGTAAGTTGTTGAATGTTGTTAAATTTTAATTAATTAATTTTTTTATTGTACTTGTCCGTATAACTACGTATGAAAAATATATATTAAAAATCAAATATAAATGGGCATTAAATGCTTTATTTAGGCCATGATGATTCCCCCGTTCATCACTTTGTGCCCGCCCCCTGAAATTTGAAAATTAAATCTTGTTGTATAAATAAATTCAATTCTGTGCATCCTCCCTCTAGATAGAGCAAATTGGCTTGCCATTTGTGATATCCAGTCGGAATTAGTAAATGTAATGAATTTATTAATTTGTAAAAAACATTTTCATCCAATAGATCTGTTAGGTACAAAATTAAAAAAAAGGCTGCAAACCGATAATGAATATCGGAGCACTTGAAATGAAAGAAAAAATTTTTGCCGAGTGTAGGGGAAGAAAGTTGTGCTGTGCCTGATCTAGCAATTGATGTAGGAGTCATGTGCCCTCGCTGTGAATTTAATAGTCGCTGTGAGTCGCATTGGCGAAATAAATATGTCGATTTGAAATGCAATCACGATCGGCTTAATGTTCCTAGTTCCTAGTTTTTAATGCCAAAAAAAATAATGAGCTTTTAGAGCAGCAAGCTTTTAGAGGTTAATAAAACACGAAGAAATTCGGCAAAATTCTGTCTAAGTTTCGTCACTAGCTAATTATGAAGCAAAGGCATTTGGGTTCCTTCTGCTGAAATATCAGCAAAAAAAATATTCAGATTTAGAGAAAAATGTACTCCTCAATATTAATTACAGATCAACCAAATGTTATACATTTATGCGATTTATTATAAAATATAGACACAATTTTCAAGTTTGTCCTGAAAATTAGGTGACGACTGTAGTCGTAGTCATAGTCATAGACCCGAAAGGGAATATAATTTTTTTAATTTACGACTATGTGCACTTCTTTAAAAGATTTAGAAATAATTTAATTTCACAAGATTTTAAGAGGAAGGTAAGTTCGGCTGTAATTATTGAGCCGTATCATCCCAATAACGACAGCCAAACCACACAAAGTTGTCCGAAAGTCAGTCCTGATATCATTAACTAACTTAGGCCAGTAGACATATCGGCGTAATTTTTCTAATGTTTTGTTTATACCACAATGTGAAGATACAGGCAACTCATGACCATCTTTTAACAATTTAGATACAAGATCTTTAGGGACCCCAAGTTTCCAACAAAGATCTATTTTATCGCCAGTTGCATGTTCGGCACGTGGATAAATACGTTCGTTAATTATTTTAACATCTGGCAGACGAGTTTGACTGGCCAAAATTGTCTTCTTTAGTTGCTCATTATCAGGTGATCTAAAAATTGTAGAATTTAAATCTAGTGCCGAATCCATACTGATTTCCGATAAGTTTTCAGTGTGAATTCGAGATAAAGCGTCTGGTACTATATTCAACATGTGCTCTAAATTTTTGTATACATAAAATAGCTGCTAAATACTCCTTTTCAGTAACTGAATAGTTTCGTTGGCACTGATTCAGTTTCTTTTACATAAATGCAATAGGAACTTCGTTTCCATTGCTATCTGTTTGCATAAGCACTCCTCCTACGCCAGTATGACTAGTCAAAGTTTCGGCTGTGTAGTACCGGAGCTTCACATAATTGTGATTTTAGTAAATCAAACTCTTTTTGAGCCTCATCCGTCCATACAAACTTACGTTTTTGTTTGAGAGTATCTGTTATGGGCACAGCTAACCCTGTATATTTTTTATAAATTTATGATACCATCCTGTTACTCCCAAAAATCTACGGACTTGTTTGATTGAACGAGGTTCTGCAAGATCGCTAATGCCAGCAACTTTGTCTGTATCGGTCTTGATTGTACCGTTTGCTACAACATGGCAGAAATTACTTTTTTCGACATTTATTGTGAGACCAGCTTGCAGAAGTCTGGATGCTAATTCTTTTTACACGAGAATGTTCTTTTCAAAAGACTCAGAGACGACCAATAAATTTTCCAAAAATCGATACCTAGGTATAAGAAGGGACTACATAAAATTTTATTATTCTTGTGTTACCACAAAATCTGATCGCCAACAATTTACTGGGCACTTATCCAACAATTTGCTGGGCACGTCCACTTTAGGGTAGTTTTCTTGCAACATTTGTGCAGCAAACTTCCCCCCAATGCAACTAATAGATGCCCCTATATCCATTAGTCCTCGCACTGATTTATTAAAAACAGTGACTTCTGCATACTGTCTTGTATCGTTGGTATCAGTTACTATTGCCGATAATAGAGCTTTTCGTTCGGCTTTTCGCATTAGCTTATAGACAATCACTAAATTTTTACACGTCAAGGGTATATTGCTACTGCTGCTTATTGGCATCAGTTTAGTTAAGTCAGGGATATTTGACACATCAGGTAATGACTGAATGAGGTTACATGGTTGGCTTTATTGATTCTAAGAATCTTTCGCGAGTTCTCACAATGTTTCGCAATTGTGCAACACTATGTATTGGAACAGATAGTATTTCATGCTGAATATCGGGGGCTAAATTAACACGCAATACTTCTAGCAACGAGGACTCGGACATTGGCTGTACTAACTTGTCTGCAAATTTCCATCGAGTGTCTGCATTGTCAACTTTTCTACTCGATATATAAAATCGTCAACCGGTAATGGCGAATGTCCTGAAAAGCGTAATTTCCAATTCGAAATTATCTGAATAATTATTGATTAAGTATTGAGGTAGGATTGGCTTGTACAGGAGCTGCTCTTAATAGCTGCACAAAATTACGTTGCTCTACTGACCCGAAAGTTGTTGCTTGTGCATTTTCATTATTTGCATGCTGAGGGGTCGATTGAATCATCATATTTTGAAACCCAGCTTCTATAGTCTGCGCTAAAAGTTGCGTTTGACTACTAAATGCTGGAGCCATGGCTTCGACAATGACTTGCTTCATGCTTTCAGGAACAGAGGATTGATTTGTAGGTTCATGTGAATGAAAAGAAAATAGATAAATAGAAAATATGAATATAATAAGAAAAAAAGATAAGAAAAAAAGATAATAAAATTCATAAAAAATTCTTGGGAACCATGTGAAAGCTACAATAAAAATAAAGTAGTTTGTTAACCTTACTTTCTTAATACATCAAGAAAAAAACAAATTAAGACTGAGTATTTATACATTTGGACGACAGCCTGTAATATATAATAGCCACAAAATCCTGCACTCAAGCCCAAATCATATTCTTAGCCTTAGAAAAGGAAAACGGAAACGAACTTTTGCATATGTTGTGCTTAACACTTGATATGTTGCTTGGAACCTGATCTTATTTTGAGAGAATCAGTATATCTACAAACTTCTAATGACAAGCTTTAGTAGCGATGCTAAACAAATGCACGGCCGGACATTGCACTTGGCCGTGAATAATCCGTATCCAGTATATCTATTTAAAATGCCAACACACAAAAAAAAAATTTTTTTTTTTTTACCAGACACGGTCGTAAGTTATGTAGAAACGCTAAGATAATTAACGTCCAGGTATCATTGGAATTTTGCAAAAAAAAATTACAAAATTACATAACCTAAAAAATGGGAAAGGGAATTAAGTCAGATGAAATTGACTATTGATTTTTTGATTTTCTTATATCAGAAACAGGCTACACCCTTTTGGGTGCCAACATAATTTATCTATTGACCTATTTACGATTTAATATATCAAAAACAGGCCCCACGTTGGGCGCCAAATTAATTTATCTATATAATTAACTGTAGCAGATAACGTAGATTATCTGCGGTCTACTCAATCGGACGACCTGGTGTTGGATTGCATAGATTGCAGCACGCGGTTAATCCGGCTTCCCGTAGTCGATAGTGGGGTGTGGGGGTGACATTGAACTAGCCTTCTAGCTATAGTGCTCGCTAAGAAAATAGAATAATTATTTTAAAAAAATTCGTGAGCAAAAGGGATGGGCAGAAATTTTTTTATTTTTTTCTTATACAAAAAAAAATTTGTAGGGTATAAGCGGAAGGACAGCACAGACACAAGATGTATATAGAAGCGAAACTGGGTAAACAGGCATTTTAGATTGCAGATTGTAGATGTTGTTACAATCTTTGTGCTGCCCACCCAACCTTGATCACAAAATCCAAGAAAATGGAATTTTTTAATATTATTGTGATCCCAAAAAAAAATTTTTTTTTCTTAAATGCCCTACTTCACCTTATCTTCACGTCACATGGTCCCAAAAATAATAAATTTAGTTAATTTTCATTCTTAGCATTATAATAGTTTTAATAAATTTCATTGTGTTTTTTTATGTTTTAAATCTATCATATTAACTAACATTTACAATATTAAAATTTTACTAATACTATTAAGATGGCTTCGACAATGACTTGCTTCATGCTTTCAGGAACAGAGGATTGATTTGTAGGTTCATGTGAATGAAAAGAAAATAGATAAATAGAAAATATGAATATAATAAGAAAAAAATATAATATATAATGTTTCAAAGATAATAAAATTCATAAAAAATTCTTGGGAACCATGTGAAAGCTACAATAAAAATAAAGTAGTTTGTTAACCTTACTTTCTTAATACATCAAGAAAAAAACAAATTAAGACTGAGTATTTATACATTTGGACGACAGCCTGTAATATATAATAGCCACAAAATCCTGCACTCAAGCCCAAATCATATTCTTAGCCTTAGAAAAGGAAAACGGAAAAGAACTTTTGCATATGTTGTGCTTAACACTTGATATGTTGCTTGGAACCTGATCTTATTTTGAGAGAATCAGTATATCTACAAACTTCTAATGACAAGCTTTAGTAGCGATGCTAAACAAATGCACGGCCGGACATTGCACTTGGCCGTGAATAATCCGTATCCAGTATATCTATTTAAAATGCCAACACACAAAAAAAAAATTTTTTTTTTTTTTTACCAGACACGGTCTTAAGTTATGTAGAAACGCTAAGATAACGTCCAGGTATCATTGGAATTTTGCAAAAAAAAATTTCAAAATTACATAACCTAAAAAATGGGAAAGGGAATTAAGTCAGATGAAATTGACTATTGATTTTTTGATTTTCTTATATCAGAAACAGGCTACACCCTTTTGGGTGCCAACATAATTTATCTATTGACCTATTTACGATTTAATATATCAAAAACAGGCCCCACGTTGGGCGCCAAATTAATTTATCTATATAATTAACTGTAGCAGATAACGTAGATTATCTGCGGTCTACTCAATCGGACGACCTGGTGTTGGATTGCATAGATTGCAGCACGCGGTTAATCCGGCTTCCCGTAGTCGATAGTGGGGTGTGGGAGTGACATTGAACTAGCCTTCTAGCTATAGTGCTCGCTATGAAAATAGAATAATTATTTTAAAAAAGTTCGTGAGCAAAAGGGATGGGCAGAATTTTTTTATTTTTTCTTATACAAAAAAAAAATTTGTAGGGTATAAGCGGAAGGACAGCACAGACACAAGATGTATATAGAAGCGAAACTGGGTAAACAGGCATTTTAGATTGCAGATTGTAGATGTTGTTACAATCTTTGTGCTGCCCACCCAACCTTGATCACAAAATCCAAGAAAATGGAATTTTTTAATATTATTGTGATCCCAAAAAAAAATTTTCTTTTCTTAAATGCCCTACTTCACCTTATCTTCACGTCACATGGTCCCAAAAATAATAAATTTAGTTAATTTTCATTCTTGGCATTATAATAGTTTTAATAAATTTCATTGTTCTTTTATGTTTTAAATCTATCATATTAACTAACATTTACAATATTAAAATTTTACTAATACTATTAAGATAAAATTTATTTATTTTTTTTTTTTACTTCAAGTTTAAATTTTCTTTCTAATTATTTATTAGGGGTAAATATTTAATTCTCAATGAAACAATGAAAAACATTATTAAGTCAGAAAAAAAATTCCAAAAAAACACAAAAGCAAGAGAAAAAAGAGAGAGTTATATCTCCTTATTAAATTTTATTAAGTTCAAAAAGAATGGAGAAGAAAAAAAATCTACACTACTCAACACAAAAAAAATTAAAAATATGAAATTGAATAATAGTAGATTAGAATTACTCACAATACAATATTCCCACGATGAAAGCGCTTTCATGTGTATATATTTTAATTTTTTTTTCTAACACAATCATTAATGTTATTAAAGTGGTCATACCACATATTAAACAAAATTGCACTCCTTTATTCTAGTGTAAGTGAGGCGGACTGCAAAAATAGAACTTCTTTTATTTCATTTCAACTATTCTCCAATTTCTTTTCTCTTCTTTTTTTTCTTCTACGTCAAAATATAGTGAGCGACCGCGCGCAAGCTTTAATGCGTAGAGGGGACAAGAGAGGGGGAAATATTAAAGCTGCTGCTCATACTCACTTTGTTCCTCTTATTGTTCTTCGCTTCGTTTTTTTTTTCTTTTATATATAAATATATATATATAGTAACATATGCTACTCACATATCAATTTTACTTACAAACCGAGATTGAACTGCCAAACATATTATAAACAAAAATCACCACCAGCGCATCGCTTTACTTAGAAACCGAGATTGAACCGCCAAACATATTATAAACAAAAATGACCACCAGCGCATCGCTTCTAAAAATAATGTAAACATAAGCAAAATCCAATTCAGCACTCATTTGGGGTGCCAAGCTAAGAAAATACATTTTTACTTTAGTCTTAAACTGAACTCCGGAAAATAAAGTCATATATCGAATTCGTGTCGGGTTTTTATTCTTTCATATTTCAGTGTCTGCTTGAGTCTATAATCATAGACCGGCAGTTAATTCGACTCGTGTAAAATATTAATTATTTTACTAAGTAAATTTATTTTACTATATATATATATTTACACATTTTTTCAACTATATAAATATATATATATATATATATTAATCCGTCCCGATCTTTTTGCATTCGCGGCGTTCGTACACTGAGGTGAACAATATTAGGCTCTCTGCCTGTTCTCCGTTCCACACCTCAGCTGATGCTCTTTTGGGGACTTATTTGTCTGCATATAATGTGGAACTTAATTAGCTTCATAGGGCATTTGTGGTTTGCTGAACATAGGTGAAAGCTTCATTGCAAAAAAATGAAATCCAAGGGCACTGACTTATTATTACTGCTTTGCGGTGGTTAAGGCAAAACAATTCATTTTAATTTTCTTATATTTGCCTTGGTATTTTCCAGCTTTAGTACGTTTAGGTCAATTATAAAGGCAAATTTGACAATTATGTCTGTTAAACGCGTTTGATTTTCTCGACGTCATAATGCCCTATGTGCTGAGTGCAAGATTGCATTATAGCAAGCAGTGCAAAAATAAATCGTTGCGTGCATCTAGGCCGAAATTGAAAATTTTTCTTTTAAGAGACGGGCTCCACTACAATTGGTAGAACTTAGTGGTCTCACCCAAGTCCATTTCTTCAGGTAATAATATTAATGCAGTCTCCGTCGCCTAGTCGACTTTCTCAAAGCCCTCTGACAATACTTTTCTATATGCGCAAACGAGGTGACAGTACCAACAGCAATTTCAGCACTACAAGCGAAACCGGAGAAAGCTCATTCTCTCTCCCCTACTATATTATGCTCAAGCAGTACATTGACCAGTGAGTCGTGGAGTGCTCAGGGCCCGTCCCCTGACCAACGAATAGGTGATAATTACAAGGACCTGTACAATTGTGTCTTTCTTTTCAAAGACAACAACAACATCAGCTATAATCACCGCAGTTTCTCAGCGACTTGTGTTGTCAACTCGCTGCAATGAAAAAATTAATTACTATGATTACCAACTTAAAAAAGGCAAAGGTTTGCAAGTAGTTATCAAAGGTATCGAACCAACAGTTCCAGTCAAGGAGTTAATTGATGGACTTAAAATACGGTTTTAAAGTCAGGTTTGTTATGAACATATTAAATAGAAATAAAATCCCCCAACCAATGTTCAAGGTAGAATCGGCAGCTGACCGCATGCACTTAGGTAAAAATGAAGAACTGCATTTATATACCATCAACTACAACCCGACGAGTTTCGTTTCGAAAGGCGCTAAGCTACACCAACAAGTCGTTCGCCTCAGTCACTGAAAAGAATTTTCAACAAACGACTGGAATAATGCAGCCTTAGGCAGAGCAACAGAGCTCAACTGCCCAGCAGAATCAGTGCTGGCAACCTTAACAAATACAATAATAGCAATACAACAAACGATGCAGAAAATCATGCGCAATCAACATCTCCTCCTGAAGCTCCTAATCAAGCAGAAATCTGCTTAAATTGCTCCTCTTCATATATCTTTTTGGAATGCGTATCATATTTCAGAAAACAAATACGAAGCAGTTTCTTGAGCACTAGTAATATTGACGCCATGGTCATATCAGAAACTCACCTAACAAGCAAAACTTATTTTCACATCAAGGGCAATAGCTTCTATGCGACAAATCATCCCGATGGCAAGGCTCATGGAGGGACAGGGATTCTAATCAAGTGTAGCATCAAGCATTACCCGTTGCCATCATTTGCAACAACTTATCTACAAGCAACATCAATTCGTATCGAAGTTGAAAGCGGTTACTTAAACGTAGCCGCAGTATACTGCCCACCTCGGTTCTTCATATCCGAAGCAGAATTTGTAAAATTCTTCAACCTGTTAAGTGGGAATCAACCATTGGGAATCTAGGCTCAGCAACCCTAAAGGGAAACAACTTTATAATGACGTAATTACACCACGAAATAAGATTGACTTTATTTCCCCGGAAAGGCGTACATATTGGCCTACAGATCCAAAAAAGCAGCTCGACTTAATTGATTTTGGTGTTACGACAAGACTGCCGCGGGATTAGGTTCATGTGGAGCACTTAACAGATTTATCATCGGAGCACTCGCTAATCCTACTTCACCTTTATGACCACACACAGTTTTCTGTTCGCCCACATTTCCTCATTTCTAGCAATACAGATTGCCTTAAATATAGGAAATATATAAGTTCCCATATTGATGACTGCCCGGACATTACCTGTAAAGATGACATAGATAGATCAGTTGAAACATTACCGTCTGTAATGTCTCTGGCTGCAAAACACTCCACTCCAATAATAACAGGTAATAAACTTTATAACAGTAATCGGGCTCACAGACTTATTGAAGAGCTACTACGCGACAAGAGAAGACTTCGGAGAGGATGGCAAGCACATAGATCACCTGAATCGAAGGAGCGGTTAAAAATAGCCAACCATCTATTACGCAAAACCCTAGAAGCTGAACGAAACTTACAGCAAAAACACTACATGGAGCAACTCGCCCCAAACAACAAACGATTTCCATTGTGGAAATCAAGTCAGGCGTATGCCCACTAATCGAGACTGAATCACCATTGCGTACCCCAACAGGAGAGTGGATTTGTAGCAACGAAGAGAAGGCAAATACATTTGCCATCCACTTAGAAAATGTCTTCAAACCAAATCCAGAAACAAACGGCTTTGTGCTCCCAACTATCAATAATCTTGAAGCCACTATGCCCATCACATTCCGAGCAGAAGACGTTACAGGGGTCATAAAGGACCAAGTTACAAATCAAAAAAAAACACAGGGTCACGATCTCATCTCCCCTAAAATAATCATAGAATTGCAGAGTTTTTTTGGCGGTTTTGGCGGTTTTGGGAATGGGCACTTTAGTAATGTTTATTATTAACTTATATATTTTATAGGCTTGAAGATTGCTCTTTCAATCCATTACACATTTCGTGGCAAAGTTATAATACCACCTGCAAGGGTATAATAATAATATATATAATATTTTTAAAAGTATTGGAGTATCCTGTATTTAGTGTTCTCTAATATTTTGTGTCGTTCATTTTAATTGCAGACACAGTTGTGTATTCCAGACCCACCGAGTTTGAAAGCTATCACCTTAACAATACTCTCTCATTAGCTTCCAACCATATCGCCCGATCCAGAACTGCACTTATGTTACTGAATAATTATAAACATTTATTTAAAATAGTTGCTCTTTATTATTAGTCCAAATTTAACGTAAAAAGTGAATTTTTCATATCAGATAAGAATTACATAAAATATTCGTGGCAGAATACACTTACCTCTTACATAAATGTAATAAATAAATTAAAAATTAACCAATAAAATTCAACTAATTATTCTTTTTGATTTAATTTCGACTGTTGGCAGACGATACTAAAATTACATGTCAAATTAAAATTAATAATTTTTCAACTCAAAATTAACAAATTCTGAAATTAAAAATAAACAAGTGAATATATACATATTAGGTAACACTATTGGAGGCACTAAATCCAACATTTGAAGAAATTAAGGTTAATCAGAAGAGATATGCGCCCAAGCTTGAACTTTGGAAACACTGTTCCACTGTAAAGATTGAGCAGGTGTCGAGTATTGCTTATAAAGCCAAGCCAGTGTTGTGACACTTCTATAAACGAATAGAGATTTATTAGTTTTTTTTTTTATTTATTTGCAGGTATACTATAAAAATTACACTTAAAATTCAGTTTTATTAAAATAAAATATTAAATGCTAGAATTAAAATTATAAAATTTTAGATTAAAATAAATTTAAATCTTCTGGGGCATTAAATAAAAAAAAATAGTATAAAAATTTAAAACCAACATTTATTTCTTGGATTGGGGAAAACCGAGAGAATGCTCGAAAGAGCATAGCTGGAAGTACCTCCATGTCCGATGTTAAAACATATAATGTACTACCAAACTTCAGTACGCAAATCATCGCAAAGACACATTGCCAAGGTCTTCAAGCAACATAAAGAAATATTTAAACGCAACTGGTACCAAAGATGCAGAGAGTTAAGGTCATCTTGGAGACAAGTAAAATTAGAAGGATCATTATATGATACAATAGCTTTACATCATCAACTTACATAAGCATAAATAATGATGATTACCTTGCGGTACACCCGAAAGAACAAATACGGGCTTAGAACTATGAGTCATATTTTTCAAATAAGAGGAAATCGAAGTCAGAAGTGTGCAGGGAATCCAATTCGATCCAGTTTGAAGAATAGACGATCATGATTTACATTATCAAATGCTTTACTGAAATCTGTATAAATGATATCTGCTTGCATTATTCTTAGGAATGAATAAAGAGCACTTCATAAAAATAGAACATGCTGGAAAATATACTTTAACGGTGACTATTAACATTAAACTCTGAAGCGGAACAAAATGATAGATTCGGACCAAAGTGAAGCATTAAATGCAGTGAGAACCGCACCACAACATCGAACTGTTCTTTTCTATAGAATATAGACTAACTCAAAAGATTTTCGGAGTTTGAAATTGAAACTAGACCCATACCTTTTGATAATTATTATGTTTTAGTCCAGCGAAAGGGACTAGTCTTTTGAGTATTATTCCTAGAGGTTGCTTGCGAAAAGAACCCCTAGTTCGTTCTTTATTTTGAACTCATGTACAATTATTTGTGGAAGCCAGGAATTTGAATCACTAATAAATAAAAATGACTTGTCGACAATCAGTACTACAAAAATTATTTCACAAAGAGAATCTATGCTAAAAGTTTATTCATCTTTGAGTGTAAATACCAAGAGTCAACGATGTCACTATGGGGGTCAGGATCCTTTGATTCCCTAGCTCTTTCGGGGTTGGGTTTGCTGTGTCCTGTAGAACTCTTTGGACATAAAGTTTTATTTTTATAGAGTCGCTGCTGAAACTGAAATGGAAGCTAAAATTCCTAACAAAAGTATCGCATGATCCAAAAATTGGAACAAGCGCAATATTAAAAATGTTGTAAACAAATTGACTGTTTCTTTATATACTCAAACACCATCAAATAATAAATAATGTGAAAAATAATGGACCAAGATGACTACCTTGCGGCATACCATGTAAAAAATACGGGTTTAGAAATTTCGGATCTCAACAGAACTCTTTAGGTCGTGTTTTTTAAATAAGAGGAAATCCAAGTCAGAAGTGTGGGGGGGAATCCAATTCGATCTAGCTTGAAGATTAAAAGATCATGATTTACAGAGTCAAATGCATTACTGTAATCAGTATAAATGACATCCAATGATATGAATTCAAGCAGATTAGTCGTGGTAGACTGATCTAAATAAAGCCATGTTGAAAAGAGGAAATTATCGACTTACAGATGTGCTGCAAAGTTGATGTTACAATGTTTTCGAATAGTTTTGGAATCGCAGACAACTTTGCAATTCCTCTGTAATTCGATATATCGGATTTTGCTCCCTTTTTGTGAATTGGGATAATATATGATTCTTTCCAAAGATATGGAAAAACAGCGGAATCAAGAGATAAGTTAAAAAGTTTGAGTAGGGGAAGATGTAAAGAGCTCCAGAATTCTCTGAGTACGCAACTTGGGATATTATCGGGCACAGGAGAATATAAAGATTTTAAAGTTTTCATTGCCGTGACTAGATCGTTATCGGTAATTATAGGAGTAAATAAAGAGTTAGAGGAGGAAATAGAATAAGGGTAAGCGATATTGTTAATGGAAGAAGTGTAAGAAATTTGCAAAAAGGTTACCACTAGTTAAGTCGTCAGTGAATCCTTCATTCTTCAGGAAAAATGAAGGAGACGAGTTGTTACACTTTACGAATTTATAAAACAGTTTAGGATCTCGCTCAATCTGATTCCTGCAGCGCATCAGATACTCAATTTAGCATTGACAGTTAAGGAGAAGGAAGTTAGATCTAGCAGTAGAATATTTAGAAAAGTCAAGATTAGATCTAGAGAGTTTAAATTTTTTAATCTAGTTTAGTTTTAATATTTTTTATATTTGAAAGTCGACGTGTAAACCAGAGAGGCTTGGATGAAACAGGCAATAGAACACTACTTGGAATACAGATATCAAGAAGTGAGTTAATAGTGTCATAGAAGTGGGTTAGAGCAAAATTTATATCAACCGAATTGTATAGAGTAGACCAATCAGTTGAAGAAAGAAGAAGATTAAGCAACGAAAAATTTCCCTTGCGAAAACAACTGCGGGTTTTACTAACAGGTTTGATTATTGGTTTAGTCGACGTTGCAATTGATAGAGAAATTTCTACGGTAGGATGAAAGGAATCGAGTTTATTTTAAAAAACGAAAGATCATACAGGGAATCTAAAAAGTTATGTTGTGCAGAAGGCACAAAATAATTAGAGACCACTTGATATTAGGCAAATTGAAATAGCCTAAAACGACAAAAATGTCTTTCTCACGTACGAGTGTTGATATAAGTTAACTCCAACGACAAAGTCGGCGGAAAGTGCAGCAGCTAAGGAATGTGCAGCGCTCAGCGGATTCTGGGAGCTGGACGGGCGACGTTACCCGATACCGTCGCACAGGCGTAGTCAATGACCGTTGCCGGTCACGAGGCGCTGACGTGGCGTTCAGTCCGGAACTCTGCTAATGACGCGAAGCTTCGATGGGCGAAATTGGATAACAATCGGCCCTCACGGGTGATCTGTAACATTGTGTTCTCGGCGGTCCTTACGGGCAACCATATTCAATAAACTAACCTTAATAATAATAACAACACAACTTGTTTAATTGGCGCCCAACAAAGATAAAAACCCGCGAAAAAAGTGAAAAGATAAAGTACAAAAAAAAGCCACAACACTGAAAAAAATTCAACAAAAGAAAATCCAAACACAAAATGTGGAAAAAATAAAAGGAAAAAATAGAACACTGAAAATGTACAAAAGAAGGAAATACCTGAAAATAAAAAGTACACTGGAGAAAATATCCAAGCAAATATTTAAAAGCTAAAAAGTGAAGAATAAAGTGGAAAAAAAAATCAAAACACTGAAAAAAATAAAAGATCAACAAAGGAAAATTCAAAAACAAAAGGTGAAAAATAAAGTGGAAAATAGAACACTGAAAAAAATCAACAAAAGAAAATACCTGAAAACAAAAAAGTGCACTACAAAAAAATATTCACAAAAAATATTTAAAAACTTAAAAGTTAAAAAGAAATAAAGTGAAAAAATTCAACAAAAGGAAATACCTGAACACATAAAAGTGCACTGAAAACAATTAAAAAAAAAAAAGAATATTTAAAAAAAAAACAAACCATTGGAAAAAAAACAACGAAAAGAAATACTTCAACACAAAAAAGTGCACTCAAAAAAAAAATTATTTTTTCTTTTTCAAAAAATATTTAAAAAAAAAATATGGAAAAAAGCGAGAAAAAAACAAAACATTGGAAAACTACAAGGAAAGGAAATACATGAACACGAAAAATATACACTGGAAAAAAAATATTTAAAAACAATAAAGTTAAAAAGTAAAGTGGAAAAACTGAAAGAGGAAAAAAATAACGAAAATAAATACCTGAACACAAAATTACACTGGAAAAAAAACATTCAAATACAAAAAAAGTGAGGAAAGAAAAGGCGGAAAATAAATAAAACACTGTACAACGAGTGGAGTACACTAGAGAAGGCCAAGGAGCAACACGTCACGATAAAATAAATAGATAAAGAAAATGTAAGTGAGATTTTCATTCGCATTGTAAATTCTGTCGCTAAAGGTTGGATTTAATTAATTAATTAAGAAAAACTTGCAAACTATATTAGTTCTCAAACTTTAAATAGAAGGACAGAAGTAGATTTTATAGGAAGAAACAAATAACGCCATCTAGTGGTGAGCAACCCAGACGCGGTAGACAGACAAGCTAGGGAAAACTTAAATTCCGGTTCATGCTCAAATAGTAATATGTTAAATTCAGAAGCAGTCAAGAACATGGAAGCAGCAGTCGACTCTGCTTTAAGACAACAAAGAGCCGAATTTGACAAAAAGTTGTCAGCTCTTAAAAAATGAGTTGATATCAATAGGGACGGGCCATATGACGGTAGCAGTAGATACTTCCTAGCGGTAGAAATTATCAGAAATAAAATCAAAGGTGATGCTGATGCCATGCTCGCAATACGGTCTTAAATTTCAAGGCTATTATAGCCCGTTTGGATTTTACGTAGCAGACAAGACGCCTATACAGGTGTTAACCCAAGAGCTACATTTGTTAAGACAGGGAGAACTTCCCCTCTTACAATATTATGATAACATTCAAAGGTAGTTGACGCTTGTAACAAATAAAACAGTCACGCAAGACTCGGTTTCTGCTACAGTCTTGAACAAAAAGTTCACATAGAACGCTCTCCACACATTTGAATCCGGTCTAAGAAAGTCTCTAAGAACCGCTGTCTTCCAAGCTCAACCTCGAGATTTACCGTCAGTACTGGCCTTAGCTCAAGAAGCAGAGGCTAGCTACGAGCGGGGCATGTTTGCAACAAGCTTTGCCAAACATACTGAAGGGAAAACCCAGAGATCTACGGACCAGAGAAACCCATATTGGCGTAATAGTTCGCAACAAAATCCTTTTAACGACAACACCTATCAAGGGGGTCAGCGAAAATTTTCCCACAATACAAAAGCACAGGGAGGACAAAATCAGGCGAACGCCAGTTCGTCTATCGCTAAACAACGATTAGGTCAAACTCAAAATCCCCAAAGTCCGTCCGCTCCCGAACCTATGGAGGTTGACTCATCTTCACGATTTAGACAACCGACGAAATTCCAACAAAGCGGAAAGACAAACAACTTTGGAGGAAACTCCAAACGAACATAGAGGGTTAAATTCACCTCTCAGACCAACGAACAGGAATACGAGTGAGCAGCTCAAGCCGAGACTGACACATTCTATGACGAGACTGACACATTCTCTATCCGAGGCAGAAAGTTGCGATTTCTTAGGAGAAGCTCCTTGCTACCGTTCATAACAAGAACAGTAGCGGGGCGAAAGGTCAAACTGCTTATCGATACAGGGGCTTCAAAAAATTATATAAAATCACTCTCGGAACTAAAATACATAGTCCCAGTAGAAACCCCTTTCCAAGTAAAATCCATTCACGGAAGTACCAACATTGGGTAGAAATGCTTACTGCACATTTTCGGTGCAAAATCATATTTCTTCATTATTAACACCTTAGGAGACTTTGACGGTAATATAGGCTTAGATCTTTTAACAACCGTAAACGCCAATATCGATCTAACGGACAATATGATTAAAACTAACAGTGGGTCAGAACCCATTCTGTTCACACGTTCACCAAACGTGAACCACATACAATTTGACGACACGGACGTCCCCATAGCAGTCAAGGAATCATTTAAGACAATGATGAGACAGAGAGAGAAATCGTTTGCAGATCCGAATGAAGCTCTGCCCTATAATATAAACACTGTAGCAACAAATGGGGTACAAATGGGGAACAAGTGTACTCCAAACCTTACCCATACCCAATGGGCGTTGCCGATTTTGTCAATGCAGAAGTTAAACAACTTCGAGCGGATGACCCTCAAAGTTCCCCTACAATAATCCAATTTAGGTTTCGATAAGAAGGGAACGGACGAAAACGGTCACAGGAAAAAAAGACTGGTAATTGATTTCAGGAATCTGAAAACTGAATGAAAACACGATAGATGACAAGTATCCCATTCCGACAATTTCGACTATTCTGTCGAATATGGGTAAGGCTCAGTATTTTACAACTCTGAACCTGAAATCGGGATTTCATCAAATAGAACTTTCCGAAAGTGACAGGGAGAAAACAGAATTTTCCGTCAACAATGGAAAATACGAGTTTTGCAGACTCGTTTTTGGGCTGAAAAACGTCCCCAGTGTCTTCCGAAGGGCCATAGATGATGTGCTTAGAGAGAAAATTAGCAAAACTTGCTACGTGTATGTAGATGACGTAATAATTTTCTCCAATACCAAAGATCATATTAAGGATATCGAGTGGATTCTTAATAGTCTTCAAGATGCCGGCATGAGAGTCTCCCAAGGAAAATCTAAATTTTAAAAAAAAAAGTGTAGACTTGGGATTCATTGTGTCAAGAGATGGAATAAAATCCTTACCTGAAAAGGTACAGGCTATTTCAAATTTTCCAACTCCGCTTACACTTTTTTTAGGTCTTGCAAGCTACTACCGTTGCTTCATAAGAGACTTCGCCAAAATCGCTAGGCCCCTAACGGACGCCTTAAAAGGTGAAAATGGAAAGATAAACAAAAACCATTCAAGAAAGGTTCAAATAAACCTGAACCAGACTCAGCTTTAGACCTTTTCTAAACTAAAACACATCTTAGCTTCAGAATAGGTTCTCTTATCTTACCTGGACTTTAAGAAACCATTCGACCTTACTACCGACGCTTCCGGTTATGGCTTAGGAGCCGTATTGTCCCAAGATGGGAGACCCATCACGATGATTTCTCGTACGTTACATGATAACGAGCTAAATTTCGCGACAAATGAAAGAGAGCTCCTTGCCATTGTGTGGGCTCTGAAGTCAGAGGCCTGAATATTTACTGATCACCAACCCTTAACGTTTGCAGTGTCAGATAAAAATCCGAACGCAAAAATAAAGCGTTGGAAGGCATTTATTGACAAGCACACCGCAAAAATAATCTACAAACCGGGAAAAGAAAACTTTGTATCCGATGCCCTGTCACGTGAAAATATCAATGCAATGGAAGAAAAGTTAGACTGTGATGCAGCCACTTGTCATAGTGAGGAATCCCTTACTAACACAATAGAGACAATAGAAAAGCCGGTAAACTGTTTCCGAAACCAAATCATTTTGGAGTAAGCAGAAGCTCCCTGCGTCAGAAGCTTCATAATATTTAAAGAAAAAATTAGGCATATTATAAATTTCTTCAGTCGCGACACATTGTTGCAAACCTTAATGGACGTGGTAAAAGCCGACGTAGTTAACGCAATTTATTGTGAGTTACCAATATTGGCTTATATTCAGCACTCACTGGTCGAAGCATTCCCTTCAACGACCTTCAAACATTGTAAATTGTTCGTTGTTGATATAACTAACCGATCCGAGCAAATGGAAATAATGACTACGGAGAATAGCAGGGATCACCGCGCAGCCCAAGAGAACGTAAACCAATTCCTAAAGGACTATTTTTTCCAAAAATGACCCGGTTAGCTACAGAAGTAGCATCAAATTGCAAAACGTGTCTAATGGCAAAGTACAACTGCCATCCGACAAAACAAGTTTTGGGACAAAACACCAGTCCCATCCTATGCTGGAGAAATACTTCATATTGATGTGTTCTCAACAGATGGGAAATTTTTTCTAACCTGCGTCGACAAATTTTCTAAAATAGCCATCGTGCAGCCAATAGAATCAATAGTGGACGTAAAATCTCCAATCCTACAATTAATTAATATATTCCCAAAAATAAAGACCATTTACCGCGACAATGAGAAATCATTAAATTCCCAGACCATAAAAAACTTATTTAACAATTTTGATATTCACACTGCCAACGCACCCCCTCTGCACAGCACCTCTAATGGTCAGGTGGAAAGGTTTCATAATTTTTTACTGCACATTCAATTTATTCACAAATTTAGGCTAACATTTTGCACAATTATGTTACTGATGACCTTAGCCCTAACGACCGCCAAGACGAAACTGAACGACTACTCGCACGCAAACCATATACCCATAGAAGTCGGGGACGTGACAATCTGGGAAAGATTTGGGTATATCGCACACTCAACGAACATCTCGACATACGAAGAATACGCCGACAAGACAAGGACTGCGCTGGACTTATTTAACAACGAACATATGACAAAGGTAATCACTACCGACTTAGGGCATATAGATACTCTAATTGCTACGTTAAGAATCCATAATAGACAGGCACGCACTTTAAACATATTAGGGACAGCTTTGAAAGTAGTTGCAGGCACCCCGGACTTGGACGACTGGGAACAAATTAAGTTCAAACAGGGGCAGCTTATAGAAGCAGAAAATAGACAGGTAGAAATTAAATTAAAAATCCAGACCCAGCTTAATACCGTAACAGAAACTTTAAGCAAAAACTACAAGACAGATGGTCCGGACACTGAACATCTGAATTTTGTCGGAAAATAGAATAGTAATCTCAGAATTGGAAAATTTGCTATTAACTATAACGTTAGCCAATATAGACCTCATAAGTCCAACCATTGTAAAGAACTTTGAAGTAAAGCTATTAACGAATGAAAACCACACCAATATTAGCGTAGTAAATATTTTAGAAGTATCTAGCATTAAGGTTTTCCAAAATAATGAAATATTATACTTCCTAATTAAGTACCCTATTCCTAAGCAAAATTGTAAGAAATTAAAAGTTTATCAGGTACAGCATAATAAGGGAGTTTTAGACCTCGACGAAGGCAACTCGGTGGCCGATTGCGGTTCACACTCTTACTCCGTGGAAAATTGCAGCGATGCTGTTAGCACGACGTTCTGCAGGAACGCTAACTGTAATACCCACACAGGGCATCTGGAACCAATTACTGTAGTCGGAGAAGCCGTAATAATAGTGAATGACCATGAATGTCACTACCTCGGACGGAGACCATCAACAAATCTCCGGAACATACCTCATCACGTTCACGGATAGCATCTCCCTTAACCATACTCGGTTCAAGAATCACAAAGGGATTATGAGAGAAAACCCGATCGTCTCAGCTATGTCACCCGTTAATGTGACGCGACATAAGGAGAAGCTCAGCATGCAATTGCTTCATGAACTAAGCATCAGAAACCTGCAGCACATCAGTAGCTTGAAGGATGACTTATTCTCTAAACCCATACTGAGTAGCTGCGCCACGGTAGACATCATCCCATCGTCTGTAGTGGGATTGTGTGTCTAATTTTATGTCACCGGAAACGTCAGAACATGGCGAATAAAGCAACCACTATAGAAAGTGCCGAGGACGGCCCTCACTTACGCATGGGAGGAGTTAACTCCAACGACAAAGTCGGCGGAAAATGCAGCACTCCAGCTAAGGAATGTGCAGCGATCAGCGGATTCTGAGAGCTGGACGGGCGATGTTACCCGATACCGTCGCACAGGCGTAGTCAATGACCGTTGCCGGTCACGAGGCGCTGACGTGGCGTTCAGTCCGGAACTCTGCTAATGACGCGAAGCTTCGATGGACGAAATTGGACACCATACAGCTGGTTGCATGCGCGCAGTAAATGACCGTCGCTGATCACAAGGTGCTGATGCGGCGTTCTGCCAACAACACCGCCGACGATCCGAGGCTTCGAGGGATAGTGTTAAGTAGATATAAGTTAGTCTATAATTGAGTAACAATCGGCCCTCACGGGTGATCTGTAACATTGTATTCTCGCCGGTCCTTACGGGCAACGATATTCAATAAACTAATATTAATAATAATAACAACACTACTTGTTTAATTTACATATATATTTAGTATGCTGCATATAAATAGAAATATCAGAACACGGAGGGATATAAGAGCACGTTATGAAAATGGAACATGATGAAAACGATACCTTAACGAGAACCATTTCCACATTAGGAGGGGAAACGGATAAATTAATTGACTCGGACGGAAGGGAAGAATTAACTGCAATGAGTACCCCACCAACTCCACGAGTTGTTCTATCTTTTGTAGGATGTAAAGGTTGTAGAAAAAAAATTGACATTAGGGAATTAAGCCTTGTCTCAGAAAAAGCAATAATTTGAGACTCGAAGGAAGAACTTTGTAAAAATACATTTTAGTCTAGACACTAGACCTCTAATATTCTGATAACTGATATGTAGTCTGAAGGTCGATCTATTTTTTTGGAGGATTATTACTAATGGTTACTTGCGAAAGAGATTCGCTAGCTTGAAGACTGCCAGACACCGGACGATTGCGTTTTTTTATAATGGCAGCAATATCTTCGCATGTAGTATCAGCTGAAAGTCTAAATAGGAAAATTTGCTTACGCGGGGCAACAACAGTAAGTAAAGTCGGGACAGGGTCAGAACCCTGAACAGCCGCCGAAGCTGGAAGCACAGTTAGGGGTGCAGTACCAGGATGGGCTGTATTTGAAGCAGTTGCCGGAGATGATGTCGCAGACACCACCTAATGTGGACCTGCAATATCAAGCGGAGCTGGAGGGCCGGCCGGACTTGTAACTGAGCTTGATTAGGAGAAGATGGTTGGACTTTTTTTTTTTTTTTTTAACGGTGTATTTTAATAATCGGATCTTCTCACTTAGAGACTAACGATAAGTAATTAAATCTTAATCTAAACTATTTGAATATTAATTACAATTAATTTCTTAAAATACGGCCCTAAATATTATTGCTGGGTGGGGAGGTCTCTTCGCCGGAGTCGTGTATAGCCAACCTGCCTTGTTAGAGACTGCGCAAGTCTATTTGGATGGAACTGAAGTTTAGCCTGATACTTGGTTTTCACCTTTTTAATTTCGGCTTTAACATTTTCAACATTTAGGTCTTTATGGATATTTTCATTCCGTATATACCAAGGTGCCCCGGTAATAGTTCTCAGTATTTTCGATTGAGCTCTCTGCATTAATTCGAGTTTACTATTGCAAGCGTTGCCCCATATGGGGCTCGGACCCATATGTCCAAATTGGTTTCTGAACTGCTTTATATAAAAGGACTTTGTACTCGAGGCTTAGTGGTGAACGGGCGTTTATAAGCCAATGTAGATTACTAGCTTTTAATTTCAGTTGGTTTCTCTTCGCTTCAATGTGTTTGCGCCAAGTAAGCCGTCTACCCAGGTGGACACCAAGGTATGTTACTTCATTGGTTTGTGGAATGTTGATATTGTTTAAAGACAAAGGAGAGCAAGTTTGTCTATTTAAGGTAAAGGTGACATGTTTGCACTTTTGCTCATTTACATGTATGCGCCAGTCTGCTAGTCACTTTTCTAAAGCTACCAGATGAGATGCCAGCTGCTCCGTTGCTCTTGTTGGACACTTAGAACGACTTAGGATAGCAGTGCCATCAGCAAATGTCGATGTTGCTGTAAGAATATTTGTCGGTATATCTGCTGTGTAGATAATGTACAGTGTTGGTCCAAGTACGCTACCCTGAGGTACACCAGCCTCAATTGGATGA
Organism: Drosophila repletoides; assembly: GCA_018150835.1. NCBI lineage: Eukaryota > Metazoa > Arthropoda > Insecta > Diptera > Drosophilidae > Drosophila > Drosophila repletoides. Next base: position 628,424 of record JAECWQ010000236.1, read on the forward strand.
TATTCAGAGATGAAATCTTTGCACCGAAAGTTTGCGGTCGAAAGTTTGGGCGGCATCCAGAAAAACAGCGGAGCAATACTCTCGCCGGTCAACTGCATTGCGTATCTCACATGTTTTACATGGTTTACATGTTTACATGTACAGGTTTACATGTTCAATAGTTCCATGCTCTTCGCGAAATCCAAATTGGTGCAGTGGGACAGCACTGTTTATGTGTAAATGTTGCTTGATGCGATTCAGGAGCAGTTTTTCTAATATCAATTAGTTTAAATGGGTTTACCGCAGTTAGTCCCTCGCTGCAGTCCCGTGGTTGATCGCCGGTTTGGTCGATTTACGTTGGTACGTGGATGGTGGTCCTGCGTAGCTCTGGTAGGTAGGTGGCCGGTTGGCCGATTTACGTTGGTAAGTGGATGGTGGTTCCGCGTAGCTCCAGTAGATAGGTGGCCAGTTGGCCGGTGGTCAGCTGTCGTCCACTGAAGAGTTATGACGATTAAGCTGGAAGGGTAACTGCCCTCCGTTTACTGCTGGCCTAGAGACTCAGTCAGTGCTCAAATAATAATTTGATTAACGGCGGTTGCCGGAGTTTGCTTGACGAGCGATGTGCTCTTTATTGGATCAAAATCAGAACTAAAACTTAAAGCTAACATAAATGAGCTTCATAGCGGCCACTCCGATGGGCAGTGCTTGCCGGCTATGCACGAGCATCCGGCCAGACGCTGTGTCAGCAGTTTGGCCGGCGCGATGTTTACGTAAACTGTGGTCAACAACTTTGGTTTTGCTGGCCACAGTTAACTTATCTTTGATAGGCACGGGAGGAGACTTCTCTTGTTGCGTAGTAGCTCTTCAATAAGTCTGTGAGCCCGATTACTGTTATAAAGTTCATTAGTTATTACTGGAGTGGAGTGTTTTCCAGCCAGAGACATTACAGACGTTAGTGTTTCAACTGATCTACCTATGTCATCTTTACAGCTAATGTCCGGGCAGTCATCAATATGGGAACTTATATATTTCCTATATTTAAGGCAATCTGTATTGTTAGAAATGAGGAAATGTGGGCGAACAGAAAACTGTGTGTGGTCATAGAGGTGAAGTAGGATTAGCGAGTGCTCCGATGATAAATCTGTTAAGTGCTCCACATTAACCTGATCTTGCGGCACTCTTCTCGTAACAGCAAAATCAATTAAATCGGGCTGCTTTTTTTGATCTGTGGGCCAATATGTGGGCCTTCCCGGGGAAATAAAGTCAAGCTTATTTCGTGGTGTGATTATGGCATTATAAAGTTATTTTCCTTTCGGGTTACTGAGCCTCGATCTCCAGTGGCTGTGCCTGGCATTGTAGTCACCAGCTGCTATAAACCGGTCACCTAACAGGTTGAAGAATTTTACAAATTCTGTTTCGGATATGGAGAACCGAGGTGGGCGTTTAAATAATCGCTTTGAGCTTCAATATGAATTGATGATGCCTGTAGATAAGTTGTTGCAAATGATGGCAGCAGATAATGCTTGATGCGACACTTAATTAGAATGCCAGTGCCTCCATGAGCCTTGCCATGCGGATGATTCGTCGCATAAAAACTAAATCCCTTGATGTGAAAATAAGTTTTGCTTGTTAGGTGAGTTTCTGATATAAGCGAGACTTGCACACAGATCGATAGTTTTGTTCGTCATTTACTTGAATTTTTGTTTCGTAAATGTTTTTTGAGCTGACGTAGAATTTACTATCTCCAAGTGAGTCCGTTAACTTTTGAACTAATTCTGTACAGTTAACCTAACGCACATAAATAGGTGTCGGCTTATCCTTTGGTACTTGAGCGTCATTTTCATTTTCATTCTGGTCACTGAGGATTGCGAATCTATTGTTCATCAATTCCTTTTTAAGTACAGTGCTTTCAGACGTTCTAGTTATTTTGGGTTCGCTTGTTTTCTTTATTGCTTGCGGGCTTAATTTTCGTTTTATTTGTACATAACGATCGAGCCCAGTCTGTACTAGCGTTCCACTACCGTTTTGCTTATTTTTTGGTAGGGAGTGGGGGAGCTTTTCGAATTCAGCTGACGATATAGGTCGCTGAGCACTAAATAAACTCGACTGTTCAGTTTGATAGAATTCTCTCTCTTTAGCTTTTTTCTTTTCATAAAAAAATGTAATTTATGACAATTTAGATCCATTTGTTTTTTTTTTTTGCCTTAAATATTTGAAAATAATTTAAGGGATAAAATTCTGATTCACTCGCGGAGCGAGTCATCGCCGCCAGTCAGCCAGAATGCTGACTCGGCACTTTGGCGACTCGCCCCGAGAGAAGAAGCCGAGAAAGGGAACTATAACTCGCCCCTCCGAGTTAATACCAGCGGCAGTGGGAACGGCAGCGGCCTGTGGTGGCATAAGCCGTCAGCAAAACACAGACCTCGACGACAAAATAAATATAAGAACATGTGAGTAGGCTTTTCGTCCAAAGTGTTCGTTAGCCAAAAATATTCAAAAAAAAAATTCTGTCCAGATTTAAAATTGAAAAAGTTGTAAAATCCCTCGTGTTAAATTGTGAAAAAAATAAAAACACACCAAATATAAAATATATTTTTGAAAGTTAAAATTTTTTAATATAATAAAAAATTTAATTTGATATTTAATTTTCGTTGTGAAAAAAAAACCAACAAATACTATAGATTAAAATATTCAGCAATTTCTTGATTGAATTTTGTAGTACTCATAACCCTTTTAATACTGACTCATGTATAAGTTAACTAAGTTAACCGAGCGACGGCAATGACCGTTCGTTCGACAGCTCGTTCCGGCCAAAACTGCTGACACAGCGTCTGGCCGGATGCCCATGCATAGCCGGCAAACACAGCATATTTGCGTGGCCGCTATGATTCCAATTTTTCTTAGCTTTAAGTTTCAGTTTCATTCTGATTCCAATAAAGAACAGACATACTTGAATATAACTCCGGCCAACGTCGTTAACTTATTTATCACTTGGAACACTAACTGAGCCCCTAGGCCAGTAGTGAAAGGAAGACAGTCATCTTCTCAACAGGGACCAGCAGCCGCCGTGCGTAATTCGCAATTACTACGAGACAGCAGCGGGGGACCAGCAGCCGATCTACACAACATTATAATTTATAGGAACAAAGACAAGTTCTAGAAGACTTTTGGAAACAAGAGTGGAAAGGCAGAATCAAATTGAAGAAGATTGCTACCCATCGAACAGTAGGGCAGTACACATTCAAGCCAGCGTTCTTAACCCCAGAAGCCCAGGAAACCCAGCAGACAGTAGAAATGTTTACTTAAGGATAAAACTCCGAAAATTCAGACATTCCAGGAGATCGAAATAGTGCCAGGGAAAGAATGTAGTGAACCTCTTGACATGGTTAAGTCTGTCCCAGAATTTTACCTGAAGCAAGAAAATTATGTTTCCTGGAGGCAAGCTGCTACTGCGGCCTACAAGGTATTCGAGACTTATGGCAGCCGTCGACATTATCAGGCTGTCGGAATCTTAAAAAATAAAGTAAGAGGCCCAGCGGCTGCTGTATTAATTTCCATGCGGTATTTAATTTCCATGCCATAGTCGCACACTTACACTTCACGTACGCGGACAAGACTCCGACACACTTAATTAAGGAGGAGTTAAGTTTGTCGAGACAGGGAGAACGGAAGCTAACGCTTCTGACAAACAAAACAATTATGACACACGACGCAGCCGCAGCCGCCGTCCTCAATGAACAACACAGAAATGACGCTTTACATGCGTTCATATCTGGTTTGAAAAAATCATTAAAAATAGCCGTTTTTCCAGCACGGCCACAGGTCTTGCCATCAGCATTAGCGCTAGCTCAAGAAGCTGAATCTAGTAACGATAGAAGTATTTTCGCGGCCACCTTCGCCCGACACAATGAGGAAAAAACAAATAGGCAGAACAACCAGTGACAGGCAGGTTGCAAAAATTTGCAGTCACACTACGAGCAAAACCAAAATTCGGGGGCAATAAAAAAAACCCTACACTTCGTCAGAAGTCAAACGGTAGTCAACAATCAAGGTAGTTCAAGCCACCCACAGCATGGCAAAGAGGGCATTCTACACGGTCTCAGCAAAAAATCAACTTCATGCCGAAAGAAAAATCCGACGATAATGATTATGATTCCGTCGCTCAAGCAAGCGCCATAGAGATAGAGGACTAGCTGGAAGTAGAGGACTCTTGAAATTTTTTAGACTAAAGTCCCTGTTTGCCTACATTACGCGTACGGTAGCAGGAAGAAAAATAAAACTATTACTCGACACGGGCACCTCTAAAAATTACATTACTCCACTCCCGGGGCTGAAAGGCATCGTGGCAGCGGATAAACCCTTCACAGTAAAGTCAATACATGGTTTTACTAAAATAGAAAAAAAATGTCTAGTTTCAATGTTCAAAGTAAAAACACCCTTTTTCATTTTTAACAACCTTAAAGATCGGACTTGACTTACTTAAACAAGTGAATGCGAAACTCGATTTTACCAGAAATGTTCTACACACTAGGAATGGAATCAAAAACATACAGTTTACTAAGGCGGAAAACGATAACTTCATACAAATTGATGATGAAGACGTTCCTCCGGCAATTAAAACTACTTTCGATAAAATGATTGTAAAAAATCATAAAGCTTTCGCTGATCCAGACGAAGCGCTACCCTTAAACATAAACACTATATCCACGATAAAAACAGACAGGGAACCGGTATAAGTTATACCCGCACCCCAAGTGTGTAAACGAATTCGTCAATGCAGAGGTTAAACAACTTTTTGCGGACGGTGTGATAAGGCCATCCAAGTCTCCATATAACAACCCTACCTGGGTTGTAGATAAAAAAGGAACCGACCAAAATGGGGTTAAAAAGAAGCGAATAGTTTGTAGTAAGCGCATATATCAAGGGTACACTGTACCAACAAGATAATATAAATATACCAGCAACACTTTGTTGCATTTCATAAACAAAACCATTTCAAGTGAGCGTGAAATATGATCACCCACTCTCGAGCTACGCTTAGTCAGCGTTCTCACGCTGACCACTCGTACATACATATACGCGCATAAGACTCTCTCTCGCATTCTTATTTATAAGATATATACATATATAAGTTCGGCCGCTCTGCTGACGGCTTTACCGGGAACGCTGGCAATAGCATTTATATAGGAATAAGTATGTAATAGTTGACACGTTCGGTTCCCACAAAACAAAACTGCCGAATTGCAAGCCATATCCGGCAGCCTGTGCGCGCAACGGAGAATCTGCTGACCGCGCACTCCAAGGGCAGCTGCCTGGAGCCCGAACACTCGCGGAGCGAGGGATCGCCGCCGGTCAGTGAGAACGCTGACCCGGCACTTTGGCGACAGTGCTGCGCAGGTGCAAAGATGCTGACGCTGCACTTTGAGGGCAGCGCTGCATAGGGGCAAAGGTCTCAAGTTGCAGCTGGATCGAAGTCTAGTTTAGTTTAGAAATACGCTCCGGGGCTAACGCTCTGTACAATCATTATAATCCAATGTGACAATAAACAAGAATATTATTTACAATTCTGTACAATCATTATAATCATATGTGACAATAAACTAAAATATATTTGTAACTCTGTTCAAATCATATGTGACAATAAAATTAAATTATAATTGGCGCCCAACTACATCGACTCACAATCCAGTATAAATAAGTAAAAGTGCAGCCAAGAACTGGCCCTATAAAAAAGAATCCACAAACTTTTAACAAAGTAAAGGAAATTTAAAAAAAAAAAAAAAAAAAACTAACAGGAATTCCTCTTGCCCCGGGAAAAGAAGACAAATTAATAGCAGCAGCAGCAGCAGCAGCAACAGCAAGCAGCATCAACGGCAGCAGCAACAGCAACGACCGGAACAGTGGCGACAAAAGCCGTCGGCAAAGCAGATCTCGAAGATAAAATACTTATAAGAACATGTGAGTAGGCTTTTTGTCCAAAGTGTTCGCCAGAAAAAATATTCAATTATTTGCCAAGATTTAAAATCGAAAAATTTGTAAATTCCTAGTGTTAAATTATAAACAAATCAAAACACAACGAATATAAAAAATATTTTTGAAAGTTAAAATTTTTTTAAAAAAAAAAGAGTGTAACAAATTTTTTCTTTTCATTTGATAATTAATTTTTGTTTAAAAAAAAAAAAGAAGCTCTTGATTGAATACATTTCAATACTGACTCATGTATAGGAACAAAGACAACGTCTCATAAGACGAAGAAGTTCTAGAGGAACATAGAAAACTTTTGGAAACAAGAGTAGCAGAATCAAATTGAAGAAGATTGCTACTCATCAAACAGTAGGGCAATACACATTCAAGCCAGCGTTCTTAACCCTACAAACCCGGAAACCCAACAGGCAGTAGAGATGCAGGCAGAACAGATTGCGGCTATGGAGGCTGCCATAGCCGGAGCACATCAAAGGCAACAGGAGCTATTTGATCAAAAATTAGCCACAATTATGGGGGAGTTAAGTTTACTTAAAGATAAAACTCCGAAAATCCAGACATTCCAGGAGGTCGAAATAGTGCTAGGTAAAGAATGTAATGAACCCCTCGATATGGCTAGGTCTGTCCCAGAATTTGATGGGAAGCAGGAAAATTATGTTTCCTGGAGGCAGGCTGCTACTGCGGCCTACAAGGTATATGAGCCTTATGAAGGCAGCAGTCGACATTATCAGGCTGTTGGAATCTTAAAAAATAAAGTAAGAGGCCCAGCGGCTGCTGTATTAATTTCCATGCGGTATTTAATTTCCATGCCATAGTAGCACGCTTAGACTTCACGTACGCGGACAAGACTCCGACACTTAATTAAGCAGGAGTTAAGTTTGTCGAGACAGGGAGAACGGAAGCTAACGCTTCTGACAAACAAAACAATTATGACACACGACGCAGCCGCAGCTGCCGTCCTCAATGAACAACACAGAAATGACGCTTTACATGCGTTCATATCTGGTTTGAAAAAATCATTAAAAACAGCCGTTTTTCCAGCACGGCCACAGGTCTTGCCATCAGCATTAGCGCTAGCTCAAGAAGCTGAATCAAGTAACGATAGAAGTATTTTCGCGGCCACCTTCGCCCGACACAATGAGGAAAAAACAAATAGGCAGAACAACCAGTGACAGGCAGGTTGCAAAAATTCGCAGTCACACTACGAGCAAAACCAAAATTCGGGGGCAATAAAAAAAACCCCTCACTTCGTCAGAAGTCAAACGGGAGTCAACAATCAAGGTAGTTCAAGCCACCCACAGCATGGCAAAGAGGGCATTCTACACGGTCTCAGCAAAAAATCAACTTCATGCCGAAAGAAAAATCCGACGATAATGATTATGATTCCGTCGCTCAAGCAAGCGCCATAGAGATAGAGGACTAGCTGGAAGTAGAGGACTCTTGAAATTTTTTAGACTAAAGTCCCTGTTTGCCTACATTACGCGTACGGTAGCAGGAAGAGAAATAAAACTATTACTCGACACGGGCACCTCTAAAAATTACATTACTCCACTCCCGGGGCTGAAAGGCATCGTGGCAGCGGATAAACCCTTCACAGTAAAGTCAATACATGGTTTTACTAAAATAGAAAAAAAATGTCTAGTTTCAATGTTCAAAGTAAAAACACCCTTTTTCATTTTTAACAACCTTAAAGATCGGACTTGACTTACTTAAACAAGTGAATGCGAAACTCGATTTTACCAGAAATGTTCTACACACTAGGAATGGAATCAAAAACATACAGTTTACTAAGGCGGAAAACGATAACTTCATACAAATTGATGATGAAGACGTTCCTCCGGCAATTAAAACTACTTTCGATAAAATGATTGTAAAAAATCATAAAGCTTTCGCTGATCCAGACGAAGCGCTACCCTTTAACATAAACACTACATCCACGATAAAAACAGACGGGGAGCCGGTATACTCTAAGTCGTACCAGCATCCCAAGTGTGTAACCGAATTCATCAATGCAGAGGTTAAACAACTTCTTGCAGACGGCGTGATAAGGCCATCCAAGTCTCCATATAACAACTCTACCTGGGTTGTAGATAATAAAGGAACCGACCAAAATGGGGTTAAAAAGAAGCGATTAGTTATTGACTTTAGGAAACTAAATCAAAAAACCATAGATGATAGGTACCCTATCCCTACAATTTCGACAATACTGTCAAACATGGGCGAGTCGAAATTTTTTACGACACTCGACCTCAAGTCAGGCTTTCACCAGATAGAGCTGGCAGAAAAGGACAGAGAAAAGAATTTTCAATGAACAATGGCAAATACGAATTTTGTAGATTGCCATTCGGGCTTAAGAATGCCCCAAGCATTTTCCAAAGGGCCATAGATGATGTCCTACGAGAGGGAATTTCAAAGATAAGCTACGTGTATGTCGATGATGTTAAATTATTCTCCAAAACAAAGGAAGACCATGTTAAAGATGTGGGTTGGGTTTTAACAAAACTCTTAGAAGCAGGCATGAGAGTATCTCAAGGAAAGTCAAAGTTCTTCAAAAAGAGCGTTGAGTACTTGGGGTTCATAGTGTCACAAGGGGGGCTACGAACTTCACCTGAAAAGGTCAAAGCCATAAAACAATTTCCCCCACCAAAAACGCTTTTCGAACTCCGATTTTTTCTGGAGTTAGCAAGCTACTATAGGTGTTTTATAAAAAACTTCGTGACAATCGCAAGGCCTCTAACGAATATCCTAAAGGGAAAAAATGGGAAAACAAGCAAATATCAGTCAAGGAAAATTGACATCGATATGACCAGGGATCAGGGGGAAGCGTTCAATAGGCTGAGAGATATTTTGGCATCAGAGGACGTTTTGCTTTCATATCTAGACTTCGGGAGATCATTCGATTTGACAACGCATGCGTCAGGCTTTGGTCTAGGAGCGGTACTATCTCAAGATGGCCGCCCGATCAAAATGATATCACGTGCTCTACGAGACAGTGAAAAAAATTATGCAACCAACGAGCGAGAGCTCCTCGCCATAGTTTGGGCACTGAAAAACATCCGAAATTACTTATACGGAGTAAAGGATTTGCAGACCTTTACCGACCACCAGCCACGTACCTTTGCCGTCTCAGATAAAAACCCTAATGCGAAACTGAAGCGCTGGAAGGGGATTATTGACGATCACGGCGCAAAATTAGTCCATAAACCTGGCAAGGAAAATTTTGTGGGAGACGCATTGTGTCGCCAAAATATAAACGTTTTAGAAAAAGAACAAGAATCAGATGTAGCAACCATACACAGCGAACAGTCACTAACAAACACCATAGACTCGACAGACAACCCAGTAAGCTGTTTCAAAAATCAAATAATAATTGAGGAAGGAAACAGCTCCTCGGTGGACACATTCATCTTGTTCAAAAGCAAGGTCAGACATATAATAAAAATTTCTAACCGAGAAAGTCTGCTTAACGCATTACAGGATGTAGTAAATACCGAAGTAGTAAACGCAATACATTGCACTTTACCTATTTTGGCGTTTATCCAACACCGACTAGTTGAATTGTTCCCAAGCACTTCATTTAAGTATACGAAAAGCTTCGTACAAGACATAACTGATACAACCGAGCAAAGGGAAATTGTCATAACAGAACACAACAGGGCTCACCGAGCAGCACAAGAAAATGTAAAGCAGATCTTGAGGGAGTATTTTTAAAGTGCAAAACCTGTTCAATGGCAAAATACAAGCGCCATCCACCTAAGGTAGCAGAAACACCGATACTCTCTTCTGTAAGAGAAATCCTTCATATTGACATTTTTTCAAGAGATGGAACCCTTTTTTTTACGTTCATTAATAAATTTTAAAAATTTTCCACAGTGCGGGCCATCACATCAAGGGCCATTCTGGACGTAAAATCCCCGTTATTACACATAATAAATTTCATTCCAAAAATAAAACCAATTTTTTGCGATAATGAAAGATCATAAGACTCCGAAACCATTAAATCAATTCTACTAAATTATTTCAATATTTCACCATTTCCAACGCCCCGCCTCTACATAGCACCTCAAATGGTCAAGTAGAAATGTTTCATAGCACCTATAAGAGCTATCAAGTTGGTGAAAAAGTTTTTCTAAAAACAAATAAACGCCTAGGAAACAAACTCTCGCCACTATGTTCAGAGGAAATCATTGAAGCAGACCTGGGGACTTAACGCAGACTACATCCCGATAGAAGACAACGAAATAGTCATCTGGGAGTCCTACGGATACCTACAGCACTCAACAAACATGACGACTTACGAAGAATACGCTGACCAGACGGAGACAATGACGAAGACATTTATAGACGACCAAAGGACACCAAACGGACCAAACAAATATTGGCAAGTTGGTGGCTACCCTAAAAGTAATCGCCGGCACACCCGATTTTCACGACTGGGAGAGAATAAAATTCAATCAAGAACAACCGTCAACCGTCAACAACATCAGACGTATTTTCTTATCGCTCCACCGAGTGATAAATATACAGAGCAATTAAATTAATTCGGGAAAAGACGCTCAGGGTATGCATAAGTACTTGTGCTTGTGCTGCCCATGAAAAACTTATCAAATCCTCATCAAATAAATAAATAAAAGAAACACAATATAAAATCTTAGTGAAACAAATGCCAACCTGTAAGAGCAGAAGCTCTGAAAGAAATCAAAAAATCAGCCAAACTCGCGCTCGGCAGCAACAAGAACAAGACGAACGTCGATTGTCGTCCATTCGAAATAACGTTTATTTCTCTATACGCGCTGACGAAGAGACAAGAGACGGAGAGAGCACGCTCTCTGTCGCCAGATTTACTATGCTCAAGCAGCATAACGGAAAGTGGATCGTAGAGTGCCCAGTGCCCGTCCCCCAACCCCTACTACCTAACTAATAAACTGCTGATCACAACAGTGACCAGTACTATGCCCGCGCTAACTACTGTGTCTTCGTTGTCAACAACAACAACAACGACAACATCATCATCAACAACAGCAGTTTCACAGCGACCTATATCGTCAGCTGAATTCGAAAAGCTCCCCCACTCCCTACCAAAAAATAAGCAAAACGGTAGTGGAACGCTAGTACAGACTGGGCTCGATCGTTATGTACAAATAAAGCGAAAATTAAGCCCACAAGCAATAAAGAAAACAAGCGAACCCAAAATAACTAGAACGTCTGAAAGCACTGTACTTAAAAAGGAATTGACGAACAATAGATTCGCAATCCTCAGTCACCAGAATGAAAATGAAAATGACGCTCAAATACCAAAGGATAAGCCGCCACCTATTTATGTGCGTCAGGTCAACTGTACAGAATTAGTTAAAAAGTTAACGGACTCACTTGGCGATAGTAAATTATACGTCAACTCAATAAAAAGGGGTAACATTTACGAAACAAAAATTCAAGTAAATGAAGAACAAAACTATCGATCTGTGTGCGAATCCCTTGATAGTGAAAAAATGAACTATTACACCTATCAACTTAAAAGTAGCAAATGTCTACAAGTTGTTATAAAAGGGATCAAACCAACAGTTCCAGTCAAGGAGCTAATATATGGGCTTAAGGATAAGGGCTTTGAAGTCAAAATGGTTATGAATATAATAAATAGAAATAAAATCCCCCAACCAATGTTCAAGGTAGAATTGACACCTGACAGTATCCACGTAGGTCAAAATGAAGTCCACCCAATCTACAAGCTCGCGTATCTACTGCATCGGAGAGTCACCGTTGAGGAACCGCATAAATGAAATGGACCCGTCCAGTGCATAAATTGCCAGAAATACGGACATACTAAAACTTATTGCACCCTACGTGCCGTTTGCGTTGTGTGCGGCGATGTACATCTTACTGAACTCTGCCCCGTAAATAAGGAGGACCAATCTGCCAAAAAATTTAGTAACTGTGGGGGTAACCACACCGCCACCTATAGAGAATGCCCTGTGTATAAGGAGTTAAAAAGTCGTCTAAACCAGCAAAAAACTGCATCTCGAAACCCAGCCATAAGGCCAAACTTGCCTTATATACCATCAAATACAACTCCAGGCGTTTCTTTTGCTAAAGCGTTAAGTTACAACAACGAGTCGTACGCCTCAGTCACTAAAAATAACTTTCAACAAGCCACTGGAATAATGCATCATCGGGCAGCGCAACAGAAGCCAGAAATTCATTCCCAAAAACCACTGAAAATCCATCCAGCTTATCTAGTGGAATAGAATCAATGCTGGCTACATTAACAAATACAATGGTAGCAATACAACAAGCGATGCAGGAAATCATGCGCAACCAAAATCTCCTACTGGAGCTCCTAATCAAGAAATTTGCTTAAATGGCTACTTTAAATATATCCTTCTGGAATGCGAATGGCATTTCACAGAACAAAAACGAGCTCTTGCAGTTTCTTGATCACTATAACATCGACGCCATGCTTATATCAGAAACTCACCTAACAAGCAAAAATTATTTTCACATTAAGGGATATAGTTTTTATGCGACGAATCATCCCGATGGCAAGGCTCATGGAGGCACTGGCATTCTAATTAAGTGTCGCATCAAGCATTACCTGCTGCCATCATTTGCAACAACTTATCTACAGGCATCATCAATTCGTATTGAAGCACAAAGCGATTATTTAAACGTAGCCACAGTATACTGCCCACCTCGGTTCTCTATATCCGAAACAGAATTTGTAAAATTCTTCAACCTCTTAGGTGACAGGTTTATAGCAGCTGGTGACTACAATTCCAAGCACAGCCACTGGGGATCGAGGCTCAGTAACCTGAAAGAAAAACAACTTTATAATGCCATAATCACACCACGAAATAAGCTTGACTTTATTTCCCCGGGAAGGCCCACATATTGGCCCACAGATCCAAAAAAGCAGCCCGATTTAATTGATTTTGCTGTTACGAGAAGAGTGCCGCAAGATCAGGTTAATGTGGAGCACTTAACAGATTTATCATCGGAGCACTCGCCAATCTTACTTCACCTCTATGACCACCCACAGTGCTCTGAACGACCACATTTCCTCACTTCTAACAAAACAGATTGGCTGAAGTATAGGAAATATATAAGTTCCCATATTGATGACTGCCCGGACATTAGCTGTAAAGATGACATAGGTAGATCAGTTGAAACACTAACGTCTGTAATGTCTCTGGCTGGAAAACACTCCACTCCAGTAATAACTAATGAACTTTATAACAGTAATCGGGCTCACAGACTTATTGAAGAGCTACTACGCAACAAGAGAAGTCTCCTCCCGTGCCTATCAAAGATAAGTTAACTGTGGCCAGCAAAACCAAAGTTGTTGACCACAGTTTACGTAAACATCGCGCCGGCCAAACTGCTGACACAGCGTCTGGCCGGATGCTCGTGCATAGCCGGCAAGCACTGCCCATCGGAGTGGCCGCTATGAAGCTCATTTATGTTAGCTTTAAGTTTTAGTTCTGATTTTGATCCAATAAAGAGCACATCGCTCGTCAAGCAAACTCCGGCAACCGCCGTTAATCAATTTATTATTTGAGCACTGACTGAGTCTCTAGGCCAGCAGTAAACGGAGGGCAGTTACCCTTCCAGCTTAATCGTCATAACTCTTCAGTGGACGACAGCTGACCACCGGCCAACTGGCCACCTATCTACTGGAGCTACGCGGAACCACCATCCACTTACCAACGTAAATCGGCCAACCGGCCACCTACCTACCAGAGCTACGCAGGACCACCATCCACGTACCAACGTAAATCGACCAAACCGGCGATCAACCACGGGACTGCAGCGAGGGACTAACTGCGGTAAACCCATTTAAACTAATTGATATTAGAAAAACTGCTCCTGAATCGCATCAAGCAACATTTACACATAAACAGTGCTGTCCCACTGCACCAATTTGGATTTCGCGAAGAGCATGGAACTATTGAACATGTAAACCTGTACATGTAAACATGTAAACCATGTAAAACATGTGAGATACGCAATGCAGTTGAACGGCGAGAGTATTGCTCCGCTGTTTTTCTGGATGCCGCCCAAACTTTCGACCGCAAACTTTCGGTGCAAAGATTTCATCTCTGAATATCATCCAATTGAGGCTGGTGTACCTCAGGGTAGCGTACTTGGACCAACACTGTACATTATCTACACAGCAGATATACCGACAAATATTCTTACAGCAACATCGACATTTGCTGATGGCACTGCTATCCTAAGTCGTTCTAAGTGTCCAACAAGAGCAACGGAGCAGCTGGCATCTCATCTGGTAGCTTTAGAAAAGTGACTAGCAGACTGGCGCATACATGTAAATGAGCAAAAGTGCAAACATGTCACCTTTACCTTAAATAGACAAACTTGCCCTCCTTTGTCTTTAAACAATATCAACATTCCACAAACCGATGAAGTAACATACCTTCGTGTCCACCTGGATAGACGGCTTACTTGGCGCAAACACATTGAAGCGAAGAGAAACCAACTGAAATTAAAAGCTAGTAATCTACATTGGCTCATAAACGCCCTTTATATAAAACAGTTCTGAAACCAATTTGGACATATGGGTCTGAGCTATGGGGAAACGCTTGTGATAGTACTCAGTATTTTCGATTGAGCTATCTGGATTAATTCGATGTTACTATCACCGGGGCAGCTTGGTATATACGGAAAATATCCAAAACGACCTAAATGTTGAAAATGTTAAAGCCGAAATTAAAAAGGTGAAAACTAAGTATCAGGCTCAACTTCAGGTCCATCCGAAGAGACTTGCGCAGTCTCTAACAAGGCAGGTTGGTCATACACGACTCCGACGAAGAGACCTTCCCACCCAGCAGTAATAGTTAGGGCAGTATTTTAAGAAATTAATTGTAATTAATTACCAAATACTTTAGATTATGATTTAATTACTTATCGTTAGTCTCTAAGTGAGAAGATCCGATAAATAAAAAATACCGTTAAAAAAAAAAAAAAAAAGAACAACTAATAAGAACAGATGAGGGACAAACAGAATTAAATATCAAACTTCAGGAACGTTTAAATGAACTAGCAAATGCAATGAATCAAATCCAAGAATTCAAAACAGATAAGGAAACCCACCTTTTGGAAATTATTTTAGCAAAAAATAGAATTGTAATCACAGATCTAGAAAACATTTTAATGGGCTAACCCTTGCAAAATTAAATATCATAAGTCCAGCGATTCTGAATAGCTCCGATATTGGCGAATTCAGGACAGACAGTTGACGTTAGCTTGATAGAATTATTAGAAGTACCTACCAAAATTCTGAAATTCTACATTTTCTTATTAAATTCCCTAATCCTAAGTTTATATGTAAGAAGATAACGGTCTATCCAGTTCAGCACCAGAACAAGATCCTGGACTTCGAAAATGGAAACCTAGTCGCTGAGTGCACAATGCGAAACCTCAACATCGGCTACTGCAAGACGACAGTTGGCGCTCCAAAATGGCACCTGCGCTCAACAAATAGTTTCTGGGGCTATTGCGCACTGCTCCACGCTTCCAGGTCACCTGGATGCAGTTACCATAGTGGATCATGGCATCCTCATCGTGAACGATGCCAACATGACCATAACCGAACCTGGAACCTACCTGGTAACCTATTCCGACAAGGTAGCCGTCAACGGAACTTGGTTCGTAAATCAACTGGGAAGCTTAATAAAAAAACCTGCTGTGTCAGCCATGGCCGTAGGCAACACGAGAACCAGCTAAGCCTCCCATTTCTCCATGAGCTGAGTCTGAGCAACCTCCACCATATTGGGACCCTCAGAGAAGAAATTACAGTGGGATTTCTCCTCAGCAACTCCTTCGCCCTATTTGCCGCCTTCTTGCTGTGCTCTACGGGTTGGCTCGGTTATCACTGAAGGAGGGAGAAGTTAACACGTTCGGTTCCCACGAAACAAACTGCCGAATTGCAAGCCATATCCGGCAATCTGCGCGCGCAACGGAGAATGTGCTGACCGCGCACTCCAAGGGCAGCTGCCTGGGATCCCCGACGGTCAGTCAGAACGCTGACCCTGCACTTTGAGGACACCGCTGCACAGAGGCAAAGGTTTCAAGCTGCAGCTGGATCAAAGTTTAGTTTAGTTTAGAAATACACTCCAAGGCTAACGCTCTGTCCAATAATTGTTATCGAATCATATGAGACAATAAATAAAAAATATAATTTACACATAGTAAGACTACAGGAATTTCAGGAAGCGATAGAGGACATAGAACAAACACTCAGAGATGTAGTAGAGGATACAGAGACAAAAGACCTCGTTAAAGCACTACAGAACAAGTTACAAATGATTAAAACAAGATTAGAAGCGATATGTCCCAAGAGAAGAAAAGCAAGAGGGTTAATTAATGGGTTAGGTTCAGTTGTCAAGTCCATAACAGGAAACTTAGACGCAGAAGATGCAGAAAGGCTAGAAGAAGAATTAAGGAAGGTGCAAGAAGAAGAGAGGAGATTGAGAGAGGCCATAAATTCACAGGAAGAACAGGCAGCAAGTTCAGTTTAAGAATTTGACAAAATTTTAAATGAGGAACAAAGCAGAGTAACCACGTTTGTAAATAATTACAAAAATGGAATAAGCAAACGTTGTTAGAAGAGGATAAGAGGATTTATAGGTTAGAATACATTGACAGAATTTCAGTAACAATAGATATGCTCGCATTGAATTTAAATAATGTAGCCGAAACTTTGTTATAGGCAAGAATGGGATTAATCTCAAAATTTATATTCGACAAACAGGAAACAACTAAATGCGTACAAGAACTAGAAGAACAGGGTATACAGATGGTATCGGAAGAACATATGTACGAGCTTCTAGAACTTAAAGCGATAATGAATAAGACAGACTTAATATTTGCAATAAAATTACCCATTTTTAAAAAAGGAACGTATTCTTTGCATTGAATTATATCACTACCTATGAATAAGACAGAATTTGTTATAACACCGGAATATGTAGTAATTAATAACGAGCAAATGTATCATTATAAAAACAAATGTCAGAAAATTAGAAATTTATATATATGAGTTAACAACAATGATTACAAAACTTCCCATTCCCAAAATCACCAGTGCAAATGCACTCCTAAGGTGAACGAACTGAGTCCAAGTCCCATCGGCAGCCACGTGCGCTGCATTAGCACTAAGTTAATTCACACACAGTGTATCACTAACAAGTGCCTCAAAAGAGCCACATCGAGAGTGCGATTTAATAAAGAATAAATTCTTTACGCGATTGATTCAAAAGGCATACCAGTCATTTACCGTCGACTCGTCTGTAGTACCCGTTCGCAGACGACCACGTATCAAGGTGTCCCCCAGGATCCCCAGTAACTTGCAGCATCGCCGCTACGCCGCACCGCTACAAGACAAAAAGGACAAAATCCAAAGGACCAACGCGGGAGATTCGCCGGATGATTTTCTACCTGTAAGCCTAGTATCTAAGAGAGAAATAAGATTTTAAAAAAAAAAAATATATATATATATATATATACGCAGAAAAAATTCAAATATAAATATTAATAAGAAGAATTCATGACAAATAATTAAAAATTTTAAGAAATAGATAAGAAATAAATAAGTAAAATTTTAAAAGGAAAATCAACAAGAAAAAATTAATTTTTGAAGGAAAAGAGTTAATCATAAATAATTATATTACTAATAAGAAAAAATAATCAAATTTTTTTAAGAAAAAAAAAAAAACAGTAACTAAACATAAACAAACAATAAGCAGTTATCCTTTTTCACTATTTTAATTCTTTAGCCATAAACTAATTTATAACTTTACAAATACCTTCTAATTTCATAATCTATAACTAATTAATAAAAATTCCGAATACCAAATAACCTTATCAGAACATCAATTAGGACCAGGAAACCATTAGAGCCTTAACTGATAATTATCGGGGCAAAGCTCTAGACACTTTTATAATGGGCTTGAACGGAGATATGCCACGTCTTTTGGCAATTAAATAACCAAGAGAGTTAAGCCGCGCTCTCCATCTGTGTAGCCTGGTAGAAAACCAGGAACTTCGAAATTCTTTTGTTACTCGAATTAGGCAGCAACCTCCACCTTTGCCACCTAGTCAACCGATTACAAAATTCACGGGACAAAGACCAATGCAGAATGCAACCCAATGGAGAAATTTCGATCCAAGATTGTATTACACCCTACGACCTGTTACCTACCAACAACCTATGCCAATGGCAGGTTTCAACCAACACAGACCAGCTTTTAGACCCATGCAACCACAATCTGCATACCAACAACAATCTTATGCCCAAGGTCAACCGTATGTTGCACCTCCTCGTCGGTTCGCCCAAAAGCCAGATCCAAAACCGGAACCGATGGAAATTGATCATTCTGTGCGATCAATAAACCTTAATTACATGAATAGGCCGCAAAACAATGATTTATTTGGCAAGCGCCCCCCATCCCAAAGGCTGACGGGACCTAACCAAAAATATCAGAGGTAATTTCATGTAACCACAGGAGAATTAGAACCGCTTACAGACGAGCAGTACGAAGCATGGCACCCTGCCGAAATATCTGAACAAGAGTATTTCGAGAGCCTAGAACAAGAAGGGGCAACAGCTTTACCAGAAGTCCCAACATACGAATATGACCCAGACTATGTTGCAGAGTCAGTAGACGTATCCGATATCAATTTTTTAGATTAAATAGTTCCTCGTTGTCTTATTTCAATTGCGCCACGAGGGACGGTAAAATATTAAAATTTTTAATAGACACCGGTTCAAATCAAAATTACATCTAAGCTAACTTAGTTTCAAAACCCAAATTAAATGAAAAACGATTTTTCGCAAATTCTGTTGGTGGACAAACAAAAATCACACACCACACCCATAACAGTCTATTTAATTGCAACCATATCCCTAATAAATTCTTTTTGCTTCCAACTCTAAAAACTTTTCATGGCATATTGGGTAACGATACCCTCAAACAGCTTAACGCTGTAATTGATGTTAATAATAAACAGCAATTATAAAGTCAATTTCAAGCAATTGGCCACTCAGGCAGTTAACAATATAAAAGTCAGAGCAGATCATATGTCAACACGACAAAAAGACCTCATAAACCGTATTTCCGAAACCCATGCAGAACTATCTGCCGAACCCGATGAAAAACTAATGTACACAACAGCAGTTGCAGGAGAAATTAGAACTACTTCAGATACACCAATATAAAGCAAACACTACCCATACCCCGCTTCGTTAAAGTCCGAAGTGGAGAAACAGATAGACCAATTACTGTGTGACGGCATAATAAGACCTTCACGGTCACCTTACAATGCACCCCTGTGGGTGGTACCAGGGAAAAGAAAATATCGAATCGTGATTGACTACAGAAAATTAAATGCGGTAACCGTAGCAGATCGATATCCAATTCCAGAAATCGGAGAAATTATCACACAATTGGGCGAGAATAGATATTTTTCCGTTCTCGATCTCAAAAGTGGTTTTCACCACATCCCACTCAAGGCAATGATATAGAAAATACGGCATTCTCACTAAATGGCGGAAAATTCGACTTCACAAGATTACCCTTCGGGTTAAAGAATTCCCCATCATCCAGACGGCCCTAGATGATATTCTACGGGACCACGTAGGAAAGAGATGCTATGTTTATAAAGACGACATTATAGTTTTTAGCAAATCCGAAAACGAACATTCCAAAGACCTCGAGGAAGTATTCTCAACTTTAGCAAAAGCCAATATGAAGATTCAAATTGACAAATGCGAGTTTTTGAAAACCGAAGTCAATTTCTTAGGCTTTACAATTTCGACAAATGGCGTCAAAACAAATATCGATAAAATCAGGGCAATACAAAAATTCCCAGAGCCTAAATCATTGAAGGACTTGCGCTCCTTTCTAGACCTAGCCAGCTATTATCGACGTTATATTCGAGATTTCGCAAAATTAGCGAAACCTAGAACCACCCTACTCAGGGGAACTAATGGTAGATTGTCGAAAAACCGTTCTAACAAAATAAAGATTTCGCTAGACAAAAGCTCTTTAGAAGCATTCGAAAAGATAAAAAATGCATTAGCTTCACAAGACATAGTACTTGCTTATCCTGATTTCAAAAAGGAATTTCAACTCACGACAGACGCTTCGAACTATGCAGTTCTAGAACAGAATGGAAGGCCAATTACATTTATTTCGCGAACACTAACAAAAACAGAAGAGAACTATGCTACAAACGAAAAAGATATGTTAGCAATAGTATGGGCTCTTCAAAGTTTACGCATGTATCTTTACGGTACTTCCAAGGTTATAATCTATACTGACCACCAACCATTGACATTCGCATTAAGCAAGAAAAACCACAATGGCAAAAAGATTGAAAAGCTATCTTTAAGAGTATAATCACGAGCTCCATTATAAGCCAGGCACATCAAACGTAGTGGCTGATGCCTTGTCCAGAAATCCGCCAGGTTGTCAAATAAACAGTACCACTGCTTCAGTACATAATGACAGTGCGTCTCACAATTTTATACCAGCCAAATCAAAAAATCAAATTTTCTTATTAATATCCGAAGAAGAATCATACCAACTCGAGTTACCTTTCCCACAATATCATAGACATATTGTGAAGAGGAGTCAATACTCTGAGGAAGAGTTGATAAAGATACTTAAGCAAAGACTTGATCCCAAGTTGATAAACGGACTATTCACATCTAAAAGCATAATGGGAAAGATACAAAATATCTACCCACTACACTTTATTCAATATAAAATTAGGTACACCCAAAAACAAGTAACGGACATACCGTTAGAAGGAGACCAAACAGAACACAGAGAACCAGAGAACACACAAGAGCTCATAGAAACCCATCAGAAAATAAATCACAAATACTCAATAAATATTTTTTCCCTGGCTTATCAAAAAAAGTCATGGCCATAGCCAAACAATGCTAAACTTATAAATTATCGAAATATGATAGACACCCCCAACAAGGCGAGATTCAAGCCACACCTACTCCAACATATCCCGGTCAAAATTTCCACATAGATCTCTATACTACAGAAAAAAAAAATAATTCTTACGGCAATAGACAAATTCTCAAAGTACGCCCAAATAAAGATGGTTAAGTCAAAAGCGGCAGACGATTTAAAAATCCCTCTTAGAGAAATCATGATAGCATTCGGAATGCCACCATCAGTTGTCATGGACAACGAAAAGGCGATGAAGTCAGCTTTAATCAAATTCCTATTACATGATTAACTCAAAGCATTGGGCTACACGTCCCCTCCTTATGCTTCTACTAGCAACGGGGAAGTGGAACGATTTCACTCGACAATGACCGAAATCATGAGATGCCTTAAAAGAGATGACGAGACCGCTAGTTTTGAAGATTTAATTTTGAAGGCAGTACAGGAGTATAACCAAACCACAGAAATTAGATTCGGACCGAGAACAGACTAGCCAGCAATCAGCAAAACACAAGGAGAAGACTTAACTTACCACATTAGAAATAGAAAACCAGTAAAAAAATACAAAGGTGAAATCATTTACATCAAAATAGACAAAAGGCAAGGTTCAAAATTAACACCTAAATACAAAAAAGAAATAGTATCAGTAGACCAAAATACAACAGTTAGGACCAAATCAGGGAAAACAGTACACAAGAACAATATTAAAAGTTAACGTCCATGCACAGGTTCCGCTATGCCATGGGCTGGCAACAATTCTTGACTACTCACATTCGCAACTGATAAGTATAAAAACTGGAGTAGCAGCTGTCTAGAATAGCGTATTCAGAATCATTCATGTGTTCAACATGGAAGGTTATGAAAATGTCACAAGAAATCTTGAAGAGTCGCTACTGAATGTGAGTCGCTCACACCAGCTGTACCCGTTCTTGGAGTATGAACTCAGAACAATAAAGGGCGATTTACGTAGGCTGAAGCCACGCAAAAGGGTACTTAGGTCTATAGATGCTCTAGGGACAGCATGGAAGTGGTTGGCCGGCACGCCGGACAAAAACGATTATGAAATTCTAATAGCAAAAAACTAATGACCAATGAAAAAATAACAATAGACAGGTTATTATTAATAAAATAATAAACGATAGAATTAACGAATTAAGTAAGATATCTAATACAATCATACGAAACACAATAGAAAATAAGACCATTTGTAACAAAAACAATATCCTAGATCTAAATAACAATACTTGTATTACACTTTTATAAAAAAATAAGAAACCACATTGTAAAGTAGTTAATAGTCAACACATCACCAAGAAATAGCTACGGGAACGATACTGCTGAACGACTACGATGGAAAAATCGTGATAGACCAAAAGGAAATGGAGTTACATGGAACTTATTTGATCCAGTTCGAAAACTCAACGGTCAAAGTTAAAGGCGAGGAATATGAAGCAAGGGAATTGAGATACGCGGAAGCGAAGCCCCCACTGTTGGCAGAGAAAACCCAAATCGAGGAAGTACTATTGCTCCAAATGCTCAAAGAGCTTAACTTCAACAACACCAAGCGCAGTTCTGATATGGAGACAGAAATTGTCCAAAAGAATATCAACTGATGCGGAAAGGGCGACTAGGGAGGCCAACACAACTGCAGTAGGAACCCAACAGAGCTTCTACATTGCGACCGAGGACGTTCGCATTTAAATGGGGAGGAGTTAACAACAATGATTACAAAACTCCCCATTCCCAATATCGCCAGTGCAAATGCACTACTAAGGTGAACGAACTGAGTCCAACTTCCATCGGCAGCCACGAGCGCTGCATCAGCATTTTTTCGGTGCATATTACGCAAAGGGCACCACCGTGGGAACAAGTGGAGAACACCCGACACCCAAAGTAGCAGTATTGGCACATCAGCAGCGGCAGCGCATCCGATACCTGAAGCGACAACAACAGCGATCGCGGCAGCGGAGCGGCAACGACAACGACAACAGCGACCCCTAAGTTAATTCCAAAATTGTAATAATTCAGTTCTTAAACAACACTCTAAATAAACGTTTGTCTTTTTTTTTAAAAGAATTAACTTAACGTTTTATTAAGTTATGTAAGAACGACAAAATTGTAAATCAACGAAAATTGTCTAAAAATACTGATCAGCGGAAAGGAACCGCACTGCGAGACAAGAGATGCAGGGATCATAACCAGGATTTTTAAACCGGAATTTTCAACGGAGAAAATGTAAAATTGCAATCGGGGTGTGGACAAGAGAGAACTGTGAATGGATCGGCATTAATCACATTTAGTGAATGCAGAACCATGGTAAACAACGTCCAGTACGAGGTGATAGAGAGCCTTGGCACAGCAAAGCTAAAACTGGAGATAGCTCAAATCGAAGCTATTAAGAAGAATAGAACAACCCAAGAATTGGGAATATACGTGCTAAAGATGGAAGATATCGAAACGAAGCTACAGATCAACAGAATACAAACGGGAACAACAATACACACAACAGCGACGTATACAATGTTAACCGTATTGCTGATAATGGTGTTGGCCTGTTTTTCAAAAAGGATGACCACCTTCACACCAGATACACCACTTGCGACGTTCACGCCAACTACTGCTCCAACTGCCACCTTCACACCTACCATCGCTCCGTTATGGTCGGTAGTTCAGTATTGGGACATAAGAATTAAGCATTGAGGGATAATGATAAAACAATAAAATTTATTCTGATTTCCATCATCAAACCAAGCAGAACGGGTGTTATTCTTTCAACGGGAGAAACGAACCTTTTAATTATCTTATCACGGATGTGCTTTTCTCGGCAAAACCTAAGGACATGCCATCGGTTCTCGCCTTGGCACAGGAAGTCGAATCAAACCATGAGAGGTATATCTTCGCAACAACGTTTGCAAGAAATCAAGAGGATAGGGATCGTAAAGCAACTCCAAAAGCGCCAGAGCGCCAGCAAGACAAGATCCCCTCTCAACCAAATCTACAATTTGGTGCCAATAAAAACCCGCATTTTATTTGGCAACAAAAAGCGCAAGACCATTCAGCCACGTAACAGTAGACCCCAAAATAATTCACAGGAACCCATGGATGTTGACCCATCCTTCTCCAAAATGTTACAACATCCCCCAGCCCCAGCTTATCAGAATAGGAGGCGAGCCGCGACTGATCGAACAAACATTAAAAAAATAAAGGGTTAATCATGTCACTCAGAGTAGCGAGCAGGCAGAAAAAAATTACGCTAGCGTAGCCTCCAGTGCAGCTACAAAAATCGATGATGATGCCATTGAAGAATACGATTCGGATGCCATCAATTTTTTAGGGGAAAATCCCTGCAACCCGTCCTCAGACGGAGAGTAGCGGGGACTGTTATCAAATTCCTTATAGACACGGGCGCATCTAAAAACTTTATTAGACCTTACAAGGGGCTTAAAGGCGTCCGTCCAGTAGAAGTCCCTTTCAACATTCATTCGATCCATGGCACAACCCAAATAACACAAAAATGCATTGTCTCAATTTTCAATATTAAGGCAACATGCATTGTTCTATCGGACTTATCAACGTTCGATGGGATAACAGGCCTTGACCTATTAACACAGGCTGGGGCATCGCTTTGCTTAAAACCTGTGAGTCTTAAATTTCCTTCCATACCTGCGCAGATGTCAATTTTACTAACGTAGATTGTTCTGATGCACCTCTTTCATTAAAGACGCCTTAATGAAAATGCTAAAAAGCAGAAAGAAGGCCTTTGCGGACCAATGAGATGCTACCGTACAATAGTAGTAGCCACTTTAAGAACAGAAGATGAAGAGCCCATTTATGCCAAACGGTACCCGTACCCCATGGGGGCGGCCGATTTTGCTAACAATAAAATTCAAAATCTGTTGAGTAATGGCATAATTCAAAAATCAGTGCCGCCATACAACAACCCAATATGGGTAGTAGACAAGAAGGGTACAGTCGAAATGGGTAACGAGAACATGCGACTAGTAATCGACTTTCGCAAACTTAATGAAAGGACGGTGTCTGACAAATAGCCCTTACCAAATATCTCCATGATATTGGGGAACTTGGGCAAGGCCAAGTATTTCACGACATTGGACCTTAACTCAGGTTATCACCAAATTATGCTTGCGGAATGCGATCGTGAAAAAACTTCCTTTTCGGTAAATGGGGAAAGTATGAGTTTCGAAAACTCCCTTTTGGTCTGAAAAATGCAGCCAGCATATTACAGAGGACAATTGACGACATTTTGCGGATTATTTTTTCAAAATTCGAAGAATACCATGTCACGCACGTGCTTGACTGCCGAGCACAATAGGGCACACAGATCGGCACAGGAGAATGCCAAACAAGTACACTCCGAATATTATTTTCCTAAAATAACAAAATTAGCCAACGAAATCGTCCACAACTGCAAGACCTGTGCGAGAGTCAAATACGATAGGCATCCAAAGAAACAGGAAATCGGCGAGTCACCGATCCCCTGCTATGCAGGGGAAATGTTACATATTGATATCTTCTCAACGGACAGGAAATATTTCCTGACGTGCATCGATAATTTCACAAATTTCGCAGTCGTGCAATCTATTCCCTCTAGAACGGTTGAGGAGTTCAAACCGGCCCTGTTGCTGTTGAACAATTTTCCAAAGGCAAAAACGATCTATTGTAACAATGAACCGTCGTTGAATTCGAATACGATCTTGGCCATGCTGACTAACCACTTTGGAGTTGGTATCGTAAATGCTCCACACTTAAACAGAGTATCTAACGGAAAGATAGAACGCTTTCACAGCACTGGAACTCGCTAGATGCATTAAAATCGACAAAGGTATGATTTCATTTTACTAACCACTACCAAGTACAGCAAATCAATTCACTCGGTCATTGACAAAAGAGCTGATGTTGTGCAGGCGAGCTCGAACGACTTACAAATAGAAATCCAGGGAAAAATAAGAAGCGCCCAGAACGCGCTAAGGATCAGGGAAAATGCATCTCAGCAGAATAGGGTCTTTGAAGTTGGTGAAAAAGTATTGGTAAAATCCAACAGAAGGCAAGCAAATACTCACACTCTTGTGCGAGGAGAAATCCTTAGAAGCGAATCTGGGGACCACGGTCCTCATTAAAGGGAGGATGGTCAACAAGGACAATCTTAAATAATACAATGTCCTCTATGTTTTTTGTTAATTTTTATTACACTTTTAAGCCACTTGGCGCAAATTCCTACTAGCTATAAGTTCCATTGCCATTGGCATAGTTTTGTTTTAAGTTTATTTCATTGGTGGTGGGATACCTCTCTTCAAGAAAAAAAATAGCTGAATTCCAATTCCACATACTTATCTCTTTCTATCCTTGGCATCGGCTCATATTACTGAATTTTTGCAGGCTAGGTACATTCGCATCGTTGACGGTCAAACCCTAGTATGGGAGAAGTTCTCGTACGTCACTCATACAGCGAACATCTCAGAATATGCGCGCGTGATAGAGTAAAGATACAACATGATCGACATGTTTCCATTATCCCAAATGAAAAATCTTCTAAGCGTAGATACCGCTCACCTCCAGGACATGTTAGAACGCTGGGCGTTCATCATAGAGTACCTGGCACTTTTGATTTCTTAGGATCGATGCTTAAGGTCATAGCAGGGCCACCGGACGCCGGTGACTTAGATTTACCGAAATGAAGTTGGTTGGTTCAAGCAATAGGCAAATTCAAATCATCACCAAAATTCAAAACCAGATTAATCAACTAACCTTTACTGTCAATTCAATTCTGAGATCGTCTTAAAACTCACAAGTAGACACTGGACACTTATATGAGACACTATTTACTAGAAACAAAATGCTGATGATGCAATTACAAAATTTAATGCTTGCAAAAACCCTTGCCAAAATTAATATTGTTAGTCCAAATATTTTACATCACGAAGACTTAAAATCAGGCTTGAGGAACCCAACAACACACCCATAGGGGATCTTTTGTCTGTCTTGTCCATAAAAATTCTGCAGTCCGTTAAAATTTTACACTTTATCATAAAATTTCTTAAAATAAAATTAGCATGTAAAAAGATAACCGTTTTTCCAGTCACCCATAGTGAGACAATGTTGCAGATAATAGACAACGTCATAGCGGAATGCGGCGGAGAAATTCACACCATTAAAAACTGCTCAGTATTACCGGGAGCCTCATTCTGCCGTTTGGCATCAGAGAGTGCATGCGCCAAAGAACTGCATGCAGGTGGGGTGGCGCATTGCCGAACACAAGAGACCGACCTGTATCCAATCACCTACGTGGACGAAGGGATCGTAATCATCAACGACAGGTCAGACAAAGTTCACACCTCATCACCTTCGACAAACAGGCCATGACAAAAGAGACCCTCTTCATCAACCATGCTAATGCCCAGAAGAAAACTCCAGGGGCAGCAAGTTTCCCCTTTATTCAACATCTCCGCCAACCAGGATGTTCTCATCCTCCCGTACCTTCACCGCTTAAGTGAACGAAACTTGGAGTTTATCAAGGAGTTCCGAGAAGAGATCGACAACAACCAAACACATCTCGCAGCAATTATTACAGGAGCAATATGCTGCGCGAGTTACCATCGAACCAATTCCTCCACCAGCCAAACCCCCGCGATTGCAAGTCCGCCGAACCGGGAAGAACGAAACATAAACAAATATAGGGCAAGTTTTGTCTCCACTGCATCCGGCTAAATGCTGACACAGCGGTCAGCGACAATGTATTTGCATGGGCAAATTCCACACAACATCTACTCTAAGCATTTTTGTACATTAGGCTAAGGGCTTCATGCCAACATAAAATAAAACATTTATTCACTCTGATTTTCAAACTCAAAAGAGAAACAACGTCTTTTCGTAAGCGGCATAAATTCTTCAGCAAAACATTAACTACGGCACGATTCCACAAGAGGATTCATCAACATCTTTGAAGCTCCTTCCCTCAACAAATTGAAGCTCCTTCCCCTCTTCCTTCTACCAGAGGTTAACTGGCGCAGCCGGAAAAAAATGACATTTGTCATATGGTCAATTACTTACCTAATATAAAAATCAACATAAACACACTACACTTACAATAATAATACAAATATAGGCTATTAAGCAACACATAGACATTTTTTGCATTTAAAACTTGTTCATTATTTTTCTTCTTTACAAAAAAAAATCAAATTAAGAAAATTCCCTTTAATGTCAAAGAAATTAGCTGACAATATTAGGAAAACAACGCGTTCCGTTTTAGGAGTTTCAACAACTACTAGTAGAGTAACTCGCTCAAGCCAACGTATAAACCGTCTTCCAGTCATTCAACCCGTCAACCCGTAGCACCTCCCAGACAACACCCTACAATGGATTCAGGACACGATTCAACCCCTGCCCCAATGACCCCGACTGTTAGTAACTTTAGCACTTCCTTGTCAACCACATTTAAGCCTAAAGACATCATGGCATTTGTCGAGCGGTTGCCAACATTTGATGGCACACCCAGGGTACTGGACAG
The DNA here is from genome assembly GCA_018150835.1 of Drosophila repletoides. Lineage (NCBI taxonomy): Eukaryota > Metazoa > Arthropoda > Insecta > Diptera > Drosophilidae > Drosophila > Drosophila repletoides. Next base: position 656,894 of record JAECWQ010000236.1, read on the forward strand.
ATATATAACGAGCGTAGAAGAAATTCTTATGGTTATCAGAGGAGCAGACCAAACTCCCTACGGGTTGCTTACCCTAAGGACTATTAGGAATAAAATCATTGACAAAGCAGACGAAGCCTTAGAACTAGCCAACACCCCATTAGTATGGGACAATATAAAGAGTAACCTTATACGCTTATACTCAAGCAAGAAAAGCGAGGCAAGCTTGTTAAGCGAACTCGGGGCATTCTCAGACAACCAATCCTTAGGGCAACTATTTTTTGGAATATCCAAAATTAAAAGTCAGATGTATTCAGTTTTGAAAAACAATGAACAAAGTAATTCCGTTATTGAGGCTAAAAAACTTGTTTACAACGAAGTATGTCTCAACGCTTTCATTGCCGGACTCAGGGAGCCACTCAAGACCCTAATCAGAGTAAAAGTTCCCACTAGTTTAGAGCAAGCATACGAACAGTGTCAAGTGGAACAATCTTTATATCGTCAAAATAAACCCCAGTTCAACTCGCCCGGACGGCAAACTTATCCTAGCAGAAACAGAGACAATCGCAACGACCAGTACAATCAAAATTACCGAAACAACAATAATTACCGCCATAATCAGAACCAGCGTAACGATTACAATGATCGCCGTAACCATAGACCATTCTACCAAAACTCAAACCGACTCATATCTCCCAACGCATATCATGACACATCCGGAAATAGAGATAACTACAACCAATCTAACAGAAACAACCCATTCAAACCTCAGACTAATAACCTACATAACATTGAGGAGGATCGAAATGTACCAAACCCAAATTTTCAAGAAATTGCCTCACCAAACCAACAGGTTACATAAGTCCCGATACCCACGATTCTTCACTCCCTTTTATAAAAATCAAATTTGCCCACACCCCCCTTTTAAAATTTTTAATTGACACGGGTTCAACAAATTCGTTCATTGACCCTAAATACATAGACTCAGATAAATGCGAAAAATTGCAAATTCCCATAACACTCAAGACAGCATTAAATACTCTCACTATTCATACAAAATCAACTCTCCCATTCCCACCAGAATTTGAAGCTCAAGGAGAAATGGTTTTATTACTCTTTAAATTCCATTCATTCTTCGATGGATTAATAGGAATGGACCTACTCAGACATCTCGACACCGATATAGGCATACGCAATTCACAATTATATATTCTAAATACCACTATCCCTTTATACTATTATGACAACAGGGCTTCTAAAATATACAACATTTCCGCCCATACCAAAACAATCCTGCCACTCCCGGTAGAAGCCGAACAAGGCGAATTTTATTACGATACTATCCATATTAACGACAACCTTATTATAGCAGGTGGACTTTACAATTCAATAAATAATGTCACAAACTTCGAGGTAATCAACTACAGTAATTCAGACCAAATCCTGTACTTAGAGGAACCAATCAAGGGCACACCTCACTGTGCAACCCAGAACATAGAACTTTTTAACATCACGTCCGATCTTCCTCAAACCCAAGATTACCCAAACTACCTACAGAATCCTTATATACAACATCTAAATTCCGAAGAAAAAGACGGATTGTTGAACCTATGTAAAAAGTATTCCGACATATTTTATAACGAGAACGATCCCTTGACCTTCACAAATAAAATCACACATTCAATACCAACTATTGATAACATCCCTTTACACGTTAAATCCTATAGATACCCTTTCATTCATAAAGAAGAAGTCAAGAAACAAATAGCTTCTATGTTAAAACAGGACATCATCAAGTCCAGCTATTCACCATGGAGTGCGCCTGTTTGGGTGGTCCCAAAAAAAAGTACTCCCACAGGAAAACAGAAATGGCGACTCGTCATAGATTACAGGAAACTTAATGAAAAAACAATTTCCGACAAATATCCTATACCGAATATAAATGATATCTTAGATCGCATAGGTAAGGCTAGATATTTCTCCACGATGGATCTGGCAAGTGGGTTCCACCAGATTGAATTGAACCCCGATGACACAGCCAAAACTGCTTTCACGGTTGAAGGCGGTCATTACGAATTTATTAGAATGCCTTTTGGGTTGAAAAACGCCCCCGCTACTTTTCAAAGAGTAATGGATAACATTCTTGGTGACTTGGTCGGAACCATTTGTTTGGTATACCTTGACGATATCATAATTTTTTCCGTTTCCCTTCAAGATCACTTAATCCACTTAAAAAACGTCTTCCAGAGACTTAGAGTTGCGAATTTCAAAATCCAAATAACTAAATCAGATTTCCTCAGAAAAGAAACTGAACTCTTAGGACATATAGTAACACAAGAAGGCGTAAAACCAAACCCGAATAAGATAACCGCCATCCAGAATTTCCCTTGTCCTAGAAATAAAAAAGCAATCAAATCCTTCCTTGGGTTATTAGGCTATTACAGGAAATTTATCAAAGACTTCGCCCGAATCACCAAACCTCTGACCCAACAACTAAAGGGAAACAAAGTTGTCATAGTTGATGCTGAATTTCTAAAGACGGACGCAAGCAACTTTGCCTTAGGAGCCGTTTTATCACAAGGGACAATAACAAACGACAGACCAGTCTGTTTCGCAAGCAGAACCTTGATCGATGCAGAAATTAACTACTCTACTATCGAAAAAGAAATGCTTGCAATTATATGGGCAGTTCAATACTTCAGACCCTATCTCTTTGGAAAGAAATTTACAATCATAACTGATCACAAACCACTTACTTGGCTTATGAATTTTAAGCAACCCAATTCAAAAATCATTCGTTGGAGACTTCAATTACTGGAATACGACTATGAAGTCATCCATAAGAAGGGTTCACAAAACGTTATTGCCGACGCCTTGAGCCGAACGGACGTTACCCTTAACCACAATGAAGCACTACCTAAATCAAAAATTATCTGCCCCCAATCGGATAAACCACTTAACGAATTTAACCTTCAGCTTGTTTTCAAAATAGACCCGAGCACAGGTTGCACTACAATAACCCCTTTCAAGTCAAAACTCAGGAGGGAATATTGTAAACCTACATTCGACCTCGATGATGTTGCAAAAATACTTAAACAAGTATTAAAACCAAACAAAACATTCGCAATATTCGCCCCTGATCACATCTTCAAATTAATAGAAAAAGCCTACGAATTGTATTTCCTAAACAGTAAAACATTCCACATAATAAGATGCTCATCCTTTCTCGCCGAAATTACAGACAAATCTGAAATAGAAAACATTATAAACGACTACCATATTAAAAATAACCACAGAGGCATTGATGAGACACTCTTGCACATTAAACGCAGTCACTTCTTTCCTTATATGAAAGACAAAATTTCTCAAATAATCAAAAATTGCGAAACTTGTTTGAAACTAAAGTACGATAGGCAACCACAAAAAATTACATACCAAACTCCAGAAACTCCTTCAAAACCCTTGCACATAATACACATTGATATTTACACCACTAATAAAAATTATAATTTAACCATCATCGATAAATTTTCGAGATTTGCAGCTGCATATCCAATTACAAACAGGAACTGCGTAAACGTCATCAACTCTTTGAAACATTTCATTAGTCTTTTCGGCATTCCTAAAAAATTAGTTTACGACCAAGGGGCCGAATTCTCTAGCGACATATTTAATAAATTTTGTTCACAATTTAACATCGAGTTACATGTAACTTCCTTTCAACAATCGTCTAGTAACTCACCCGTAGAACGATTACATTCTACACTTACTGAAATATACAGAATAATACTGGACACCCGGAAGCAACAAAAACTTAACACTGACCACGACGAAATAATAACAGAAACTCTAATTACATACAATAATGCGATCCACTCTGCCACCAAACATACCCCTTTCGAGCTCTTCAACGGAAGAACACACATTTTTAACCAAACATTTCAACCTAACAGCGAGCACGACTACTTAACACAAATTAACATATTTAGAGAAAAGCTTTACCCCGAAATACAAAGTAAATTAGCAAGCGATACCCAGAAAAGAACGGAAAAATTAAATAAAAATAGAGTAAACCCTATAACCCTAGAACCTAACAATATCGTTCTCAGAAAAGAAGATAGGCGAAACAAGATCACACCTAGATTCTCATTGCATAAAGTCCTACGCGATCACGGCCCAACTCTAGTAACAGATAGAAACCAAAAAATACACAAATCCAAAGTCAGGAAAACTATTTTAAAAAAAAAAAAAAAGGAAATGAAATAATAATCAATTCTTAAATTACTAACTTTTTCGAGAGTTCACAAAACAAAATTTACAAAGTGCTAGATAGAGAAGATGAACTCTTGAAAAAATTACAGTACATAAATAGGATTAACTATAATATAGAATTACTTCTTAACCACTTAAATGATATCACAGAAAGTATGCTCTTAGCAAGAGTAAATATAATTCCAAAACTCATTTTAAACAAACAAGAAATAAATAGAATCAAACTTATATTAGAAAATCAAAATGTAACAGTAAAAACAGAACAACATATCTATAACCTTTTAAAAATGAATACATTGAGCTACAAAAAAATTATAATCTTCAACATTGAAATTCCTATATTTAAGCAGGCAAATTATAAAATCGCTAGACTAGTGCCCTTGCCAATTAACAATACATATTTTGTCGTAGCCCCTAACTATTTAGCTTATAACAATAATAATAAGTTATATCATATGACCAACAAATGTCCAAAAGTAGACGATCTATTCCTCTGCAGCAAAGATTATTTTTCCGACACACCGCAAAACAACACGTGCATTAAAAACTTGCTAGACGGCAAAAACAGTGCTTGCGACGTACGAGAAACAGGTCCAGTCACCGATGTATTTGAAGCTGAAAGGGGATATATTTTCGTTTTCAACGCCAAAAACCTCAGAATTATACAAACAAGTGGCACCGTTTCCTCCATCAACGGCTCAGCTATAATCAAATACACCAACCAAACGCTGCAAATCAATAACATCAGCTATGACAACACAGTGGAAACAACCATTGAACAATTGGAGCTGATTTTGCCCCCACAACAAAAATTAATAAAGAATACCACCATCAAAGTACTGAGCCTCGAAAAACTACACATCGAAACAACTAACAGAGTCCTCAGCATCCACCGTAATACCACCCAACATACCTGGACTCTCTATACTTTGCTTGGCATCCTCGCTGTCTTGGCAATCACTCTATGGCTACGCCGACGCACAAAACACATCATCCACATGCAACCTGAACACCATTTGCCAATTTACGCATCGGCAATACCTTCGTTATGGCCGTCGCTTCAAACTGGGGGGGGGAGGAGTTACCATCGAACCAATTCCTCCACCAGCCAAACCCCCGCGATTGCAAGTCCGCCGAACCGGGAAGAACGAAACATAAACAAATATAGGGCAAGTTTTGTCTCCACTGCATCCGGCTAAATGCTGACACAGCGGTCAGCGACAATGTATTTGCATGGGCAAATTCCACACAACATCTACTCTAAGCATTTTTGTACATTAGGCTAAGGGCTTCATGCCAACATAAAATAAAACATTTATTCACTCTGATTTTCAAACTCAAAAGAGAAACAACGTCTTTTCGTAAGCGGCATAAATTCTTCAGCAAAACATTAACTACGGCACGATTCCACAAGAGGATTCATCAACATCTTTGAAGCTCCTTCCCTCAACAAATTGAAGCTCCTTCCCCTCTTCCTTCTACCAGAGGTTAACTCGCGCTCATCTGCAGTGGTCTCACTTATCAGCGACTTGCTAGTGCAAAAAGATCCGCAATCCAAATAAGAGAAGTGATTGCTGAATTTGGAACTGCCGAGGGCGGCCTTAACTTAGAAGGGGAGTAGTTAATTCTGGTCAGCTAACCAGAGTCGTTGACCATTGTAGTATGTACATATATCGAAGGTACACTGTACCAACAATTAAAAAGCAACACTTTGTTGCCTTCCTCAAGTGAGCGTGAAATATGGTCACCCACTTATGAGCTACTCTAAGTCAGCACGCTGACCGCCTGTATGCCTTATCTGCGCATACTCATATAGAATATAATATACAAGTTAACTACCTCAGCCGGGCGACGGCAATGGCCGTTCGTCCAAAAGCTCGCTCTGGCCAAACTGCTGACACAGCGTCTGGCCGGATGCTCGTGCATAGCCGGCAAGCATTGCCCATTGGAGTGGCCGCTATGATATTCATTTTTGTTAGCTTTAAGTTTAGTTCAGTTTTATATTCAATAAAGAACACATCGTTCTGAAAAGACTACTCCGGCAATCGCCGTTATTGATTTATTCATTTTATACCCCTTCTATACCCTCTCAACCTACTAGCGATACCTGCACTGAAGCGTGGTCAGTCGACTACCTTTGTGACACGGACCAGCCAACCGGCTCCGTATTACCAGTGACTGCAGCGAGGGATCCTCCAGCCGCAACTTACTAAGTTACATAAATGTAGCCGTTCTGCTGCCGGCATAAACGGCAGCGCATCCGCATGCCTTTAGCATATAAGTTAACACGTTCGGTTCCCACGAAAAAAAACTGCACAATTGCAAGCCACATCCGGCAGTCTGCGCGCGCAACGCAGAATCTGCTGACCGCGCTCTCCAAGGGCAGCTGGCTGGAGCCCGAACACTCGCGGAGCGAGGGATCGTCGCCGGCCAGTGAGAACGCTGACCCGGCACTTTGGCGACAGCGCTGCGCAGAAGCAAAGATGCTGGCCCTGCACTTTGAGGACAGCGCTGCATAGAGGCAAAGGTCTCCAGGAGATCGAAATAGTGCCAGGTAAAGAATGTAGTGAACCCCTCGACATGGTTAAGTCTGTCCCAGAATTTGACGGAAAACAAGAAAATTATATTTCCTGAAGGCAGGCTGCTACTGCGGCCTACAAGGTATTCGAGCCTTATGGCAGCAGTTGACATTATTAGGCTGTTGGAATCCTAAAAAATAAAGTAAGAGGCCCAGCGGCTGCTGTATTAGCCTCATTTAACACGGTATTTAATTTCCATGCCATATTAGCACGCTTAGACTTCACGTACGCGGACAAGACTCCGACATACTTAATTAAGCAGGAGTTAAGTTTGTCGAGACAGGGAGAATTACCCTTGCTATTGCTAACGCTTCTGACTAACAAAACAATTATGACATATGACGCAGCCGCAGCCGCCATCCTCAATGAACAACACAGAAATGACGCTTCAAGGAGCTGAATAAAGTAACGATAGAAGTATTTTCGCGGCCACCTTCGCCCGACACAATGAGGAAAAAACATTTAGGCAGAACAACCACCGACAGGCAGGTTGGAAAAATTCTCACTTCGTCAGAACCCAAAAGGGAGGCAACAATAAAGGTAGTTCTTTTAGACAAAAACCATACAATAACACAGTAGGCCAACCAGCGCCAGAGCCAATGGAGGTCGACACCTCCTCCCGGTTCAAGCAACCCACAGCATGGCAAAGAGGGCATTCTACACGGAAAAAAAATCCGACGACAATGATTATGACTCCGTCGCTCAAGCAAGCGCCATAGAGATAGCAGACGAGCTGGAAGTAGAGGACTCTTGCAATTTTTAGACTAAAATCCCTGCTTCTTTACATTAAGCGTACGGTAGAAGGAAGAGAAATAAAACTATTACTCGATACAGGCACCTCTAAAAATTACATTACTCCACTCCCGGGGCTGAAAGGCATCGTGGCAGCGGATAAACCCTTCACAGTAAAGTCAATAAATGGTTTTACTAAAATAGATAAAAAATGTCTAGTTTCAATGTTCAAAGTAAAAACACCCTTTTTCATTCTTAACAACCTTAAAGACTTTAACGGTATTATCGGACTTGACTTACTTAAACAAGTGAATGCGAAACTCGATTTTACCAGAAATGTTCTACACACTAGCAACGGAATCGAAAACATCCAGTTTACTAAGGCGAAAACGTTAACTTCATACAAATTGATGATGAAGACGTTCCTCCGGCGATTAAAACTACTTTCGATAAAATGATTGTAAAAAATCATAAAGCTTTCGCTGATCCAGACGAAGCGCTACCCTTTAACATAAACACTATATCCACGATAAAAACAGACGGGGAGCCGGTATACTCTAAGTCATACCCGCATCCCAAAGGTGTAACCAAATTCATCAAATTCAGAGGTTAAACAACTTCTTGCAGACGGCGTGATAAGGCCATCCAGGTCTCCTTATAACAACTCTACCTGTGTTGTAGATAAAAAGGAACCCACCAAAATGGGGTTAAAAACAAGCGATTAGTTATTGACTTTAGTAAACTAAATCAAAAAACCATAGACGATAAGTACCCTATCCCTACAATTTCGACAATACTGTCAAACATGGGCGAGTCGAAATTTTTTACGACACTCGACCTCAAGTCAGGCTTTCACCAGATAGAGCTGCCAGAAAAGGACAGAGAAAAGACAGAATTTTCAATAAACAACGGCAAATACGAGATTTGTCGATTGCCATTTGGGCTTAAGAATGCCCCAAGCATTTTCCAAAGGGCCATCGATGATGTCCTACGAGAGGCAATTTCAAAGATATGCTACGTGTATGTCGATGATGTTATAATATTCTCCAAAACAAAGGAGGACCATGTTAAAGATGTGGATTGGGTTTTAACAAAACTCTTAGAAGCAGGCATGAGAGTATCCCAAGAAAAGTCAAAGTTCTTCAAAAAGAGCGTTGAGTACTTGGGGTTCATAGTGTCACAAGGGGGGCTACGAACTTCACCTGAAAAGGTCAAAGCCATAAAACAATTTCCCCACCAAAAACGCTTATCGAACTCAAATTTTTTCTGGGGTTAGCAAGCTACTATAGGTGTCTTATAAAAAACTTCGCGACAATCGCAAGGCCTCTAACGAATATCCCAAAGGGAGAAAATGGGAAAACAAGCAAATATCAGTCAAGGAAAATTGACATCGATATGACCAAGAAACAGGGGGAATCGTTCAATAGGCTGAGAGAAATCTGGGCATCAGAGGACGTTTTGCTTTCATATCCAGACTTCAGGAGACCATTCGATTTGGCAACGGATGCGTCAGGCTTGGGTCTAGGAGCGGTACTATCTCAAGATGGCCGCCCGATCACAACTGCCGAATTGCAAGCCATATCCAAGGGCAGCTGGCTGGAGCCCGAACACTCGCAGAGCGAGGGATCGCCGCCGGCCAGTCAGAACGCTGACCCGGCACTCTGGCGACAGCGCTGCGCAGAAGCAAAGATGCTGACCCTGCACTTTGAGGACAGCGCTGCACAGAGGCAAAGGTCTCAAGTTGCAGCTGGATCGAAGTTTAGCTTAGATTAGAAATAAACTCCAGGGCTAACGCTCTGTCCAATCATTGTAATCAAATCATATGTGACAATAAATAAGAATATAATTCGATCATTGTAATCAAATCATATGTGACAATAAATAAGAATATAATTATATAACTCTGTTCAATCATTGTAATCAAATCATATGTGACAATAAACCAAATTAAAATTTATACATAGGCTAAGCATACAATATATAAGCTAACTAAATTAACCGGGCGACGGCCATGACCGATCGTCCGAGGGCTCGTTCCGACCAAACTGCTGACACAGCGTCTGGCCGGATGCCCATGCATAGCTGGCAAACACAGCATATTTGCGTGGCCGCTATGAAGTTCAATTTTTGTTAGGTTTAAGTCAGTACGATTCTGAGCTTTGCTTAATAAAGAACTCATAAATTTCAATACTCCGGCTCCGCCGTAAACATTCCAATGTATTTCATAAATTGGTTACCTAGCCTTAAGGGCAAGTAATAACGAATGAAGTTCCTTCCTACGTAAACCTCTTCAACAGAAGGATAGCTGCTGCTATCGAAGCCAGTAGAAACCACAGACCGCGGCGCGAGATTACCAAACTAATATAAATTATATTTTTCAATAAAGCGTTCTGTAAACCACAATATAATGGCACAGACGTGCCCGTCGTTCAAATCGATATTACTTAACCTACACCATAGTTACGTCAACAACATCGCTCGGGCCAAATTGCTGACCTAGCAATAGGCCAGATGCTCGTGGACAGACGGCAAACTCAGCATATTTGCGTGGCCGCTGTGAGCTTCTGTTAGCTATCAATTTTCAATTTCATTTTACGGCTGACCTACCCGTAATTTATTTCCCAGAACTCCTGGTGGCTAACTATGTAGACGACACTGTCTTTTTAGCAACAGCCGCCACCGCAGAAAAAAACATTTAGAGAGAACTCGATGTGATAAATGATTAGCAGATGAGGTGGAATACCTCAGTTAAAAATGACAAGTCTACAGCTCCAAACTTCACTCTAAGGCATAAAAACTGTCCTACAGTATTCCTAGATGGAGCTGTTATTCAAGAGGAGAACACCCCAAAATACCTGGACATGACCTTAGATAGAAGACTAATATGGAGACACAACCTGCTAAGGAAGCGGAAATAGGCTGAAGTTAAGCTGAAAGCTTAGTACTGGCTCATCGGCCGCAAATGCAAACTATGTATCCGATCGAAGATCCTGATATACAAAACAATAATAAAACTAATATAGACTTATGTATCCAACTATGGGGAACAGCATCTGATAGCAACACAAGACTAATAGAAACGTTTGAAAACCAAATTCTCCGTATTGTCTCCAAAACACAAACATTGTGACGTAATCACGTATCGACCACTCTAAATAAAAAAACAAAATTCTTTAACAGAATTTTGTTATGGCCAATTGCATGGGTGTCATATTTCATCCTCTTATATAAAACTTTATAACTGCATTCCTCTACAGGGAAAATTTGTCCAAAGCAGTTCCCACATAAAAATACTTACGTAAGCAAAAACCTTGTTTCAGCTCTGGCGTGAGCGAGCTTTGATAAATAAGAAAATAAGAGTCCAAATTCATCCAGCAAACAATTCAGTAAATAAGCTTCTAATTTTTTGTAAATTTTAACAAATAATAAAAACAATAAAGTAAACCTTAAAACAGGACTTTGATCCTTGTTTTCGATTTATTAACGGACTCCGTCGTTAGTGAACGTCCTAAAATTTACTAAGTTAAACAAGTTAAATAATTATATATCATGAAAACAGTATCACACGCAAAGTGTTACAGATTCCTGGGGTCACTGATGAGAAGAGCAGAAAATCGCTTTATTCTTACTGAAAACACTTCAAATAGACGACGGTCGACCTTTGTATTAACGAAATGCAAGAAACACTTGCTCGTTCTGGCAAGATGATGATATAAAAAAAGTTAAATCATAAAATTTAATAATTCACTGATCGTCAGATCTTAAATATAAGTTAGCACCGGCTGGCATCCCTCCTCTCACCATTTGTGCCATCCAAAAATCAACACAATAGCTTAGCGACGATCGAGTACATTGTCTTAAGTTGCACTGCCTTCTCCCCTCCCATGCGCCAAGATTGTATCGGCCAGAGCGCAGCGCCAACTTTGTAGCGGACAGGGCGTAGCGCATACATTGTAACAGGCAGAGCGCAGGGTCAGCACTTTATCGCCAGCCTTAACACTCAAAAAAATAAAAATATGCAGCACAAAATTGGAAACAAAAAAATAACTAAAATGTATAAAAAAAAGAACAAATAATTATGTTAAGTGAATTATACTAAGTGGAAAAATGCAAATTAAGCGGCGCGTGTGTTATGGTGTTTTCAGTATTTTATGAAAATAATTTAAGCAGTAACTCGCCGCGACGATTTGTTCACCCACATTCTGAGTGACTTATTCGCGGGCGCAAAGTATTACATATTATTTAAACTGAAACTGTAGCCTGCCGTGGCGATTTGTTCACCCACACTTTGAGTAACATATTCGCAGGCACAACCACAACACATCAACCACAACCTTCAACAACATCAGACGTATTTTCTTACCGCTCCGCCGAGTGATAAAAATTTAGAGCAATTAACCGCATCAAATAAATAAATAGTGAAACAAATGCCAAGAAGAAAGAAATCAAAAAATGATCCAAATTCGCGCTCGGCAGCAACAACAACAAGACGAACGTCGATTGTCGTCAATTCGGAATAAAGCGTATTTCTCTATACGCGCTGACAAAGAGACAATATCAATAACAACTGCATCACTGCAAGTGAACGCGGAGAGAGCACGCTCTCTGTCGCCAGCTTTACTATGCTCAAGCAGCATAACGGAAAGTGGATCGTAGAGTGCCCAGTGCCCGTCCCCCGACCCCTAACTAATAAACTGAGGATAATGACCAATGCTATATCCGCGCTAACTACTGTGTCTTCAACAACAACAACGACAACAACAACATGACTTTTGGGTAACATTGCGTACCCAAACAGGAAAGCCTTTATTTTGGTTGGAGAATTTCCAGGGGCAAAGCACAAAACTCCATATTCGGAAAGTTTCAGTTTCCAAAGAAGATTACAACATAGCGTATTCGAAAGGATCACAAAATGTCCCAACACATGAATAGGGAAATTTGTGTACCTCAATTAAAATGCCTGATCGCCCAAGTAATCCGAGGTTGTGAGGTTTGATTAACTCTTAAATACGATAGGCAACCTCTGAAATCGCCTTTTGTACTAGATATTATTTACACGGACATTTACAATAATAACAAAACCTTCCACTTAACAATCATCGATAAGTTTTGCCCAGGCCCTACGTATTACCTAGTAGAAATTCGGTCAACGTCACAAAAGCTTTTAAACCTTTCATGAGCCATTTTAACATACCATCCTTGGTTATCCTTGATCAAAGGGCCGAGTTTTCTGGTTTTTAAAGATTTCTTAGCTCAGTACAATATCGTACTATACGTCACTTCGTAAAATCGAGTAGCAACTCGACAGTCGAACGAAATACTTTCAGAGTCCGTAATAACCTACAACAATGCTATTCACTCTTGCATGAACCTAGTGGTACGCCATAGTGGTAGATCACTAGCCTAAGTACATACGTGGAGGAGAGAGGAGTGTAGAGATTCGAAGTGGTCCCGTTGATCGTTTAAAAAGCGTGATGCAGAGCTTTCAAAAGCTCTCACACGTATAAAATGCTGGAGAACAGCAAACTCTCACTCTATTAGCAGAGAAGCGTGATGCCTGCATGGCTGCATAAAGTGGATTAAAACAAAGAAAAGAAGAAAATGTGTTATTTAAAAAAAAAAAAACTACAATACTACAAGGAGATACCACAAAAAAAAAATTTTTCAGTGAGTAGAGTGCGAAGTTGGGTAACCGCGGAGGCGTAAAGAATAAAAAAAAATAAAAGAATAGCACACATTAAGTGGCTATTATACACAAAAACGCCGCCTCTCGCGTGGGCAACTGCACAAAAATATCAGTCCGAGATTGATTATTTGAAAACAAGTCTCGAAGATAAAAAATTTAACACCGCAGCTCACTCAATTAACATACATGTAATAAGCGAAGTGAAAATAAGTAAACCCCCATCCTCAAAGCCATTGCCGAGAAGAGCAAACATCTGCCCGAACGACTGCCCTGGACCTTTAAATAGTGCAGCATGGAAATTCAGGACATCTGCAGCCGAAAAACAATGAGCGCGAGAGGGACAACGCCACTATTAGCCACTGTGCCTTGGAAGGAGCGTCAGCATTCCCAAAGCTGCGACGACCAGATGACGCGGAAGAGGACTGGATTATGAAGTGGATCATCAGAATCAGCATTAGTCAGAATTAATTAATCAATTAAAATTAATTATATATATATAAAATAAATTGTAAGGTTCTGCTCGATTAAAAGTATAGCGCGTTAAGCTAAACGATAGGTAGACACATTGTAAAACTAAATAAACAGTAATTTCATTAGTAAATCTTCAGAAGATTTTCTAATCAATTATAATTTTAATTCTAATTAATCATGCATACCCAAGATGGGATTAGAAGACGTTAATTCGGGGGATTCCACTGCTAAAGTTATCAATAAAGTAGAGTGAAGTAATATAGACTTAGATGTAACATATTTATTGCTCATGATCATTGTCGTTATAATGTGTGCAAATTGTTTTTGTAAGATATACAAGTTACACAATAAATGATTAAAAAAAGGTTTATGAGCCAGGCAAATGACCTGACAAAATTTAAATTTGCACAGCATGAACAACAATGATTAATAGTTATTGGCTATAGTAACTGTAAGAAAATGATTCTAAATATATAATGATTAAAACCACAAATTCTACATGGCCACATTAAAAGCAATTAGAGAAGTGTATAAAAGGGATGATTAAATTTGATTTGTTAAAAAAAAAAAAAAAAGAAAGCTCTTGATTAAATTTCGTAGCAGACATGACTTCAATACTACTTTCAATACTGACTCATTTATAGGAACAAAGACAACGTATCATCAGACGAAGAAGTTCTAGAGGAATATAGAAAACTTTTGGAAACAAGAGTAGAAAGGCAGAACCGAATTACAGAAGATTGCAAATCATCAAACAGTAGGGCAGTACACATTCAGGTCAGCGTTCTTAACCCTACAAATCCAGAAACTCAACAGGCAGTAGAGATGCAGGCAGAACAGATTGCGGCTATGGAGGCTGCCATAGCCGGAGCACTTCAAAGGCAGCAGGAGCTATTTGATCAAATTAGCCACAATTATGGAGGAGTTAAGTTTACTTAAAGATAAAACTCCGAAAATCCAGACATTCCAAGAGGTCGAAATAGTGCTAGGTAAAGAATGTAATGAACCCCTCGATATGGCTAGGTCTGTCCCAGAATTTGATGGGAAGCAGGAAAATTATGTTTCCTGGAGGCAGGCTGCTACTGCGGCCTACAAGGTATATGAGCCTTATGAAGGCAGCAGTCGACATTATCAGGCTGTTGGAATATTAAAAAATAAAGTAAGAGGCACAGCGGCTGCTGTATTAATTTCCATGCGGTATTTAATTTCCATGCCATAGTAGCACGCTTAGACTTCACGTACGCGGACAAGACTCCGACACACTTAATTAAGCAGGAGTTAAGTTTGTCGAGACAGGGAGAACGGAAGCTAACGCTTCTGACAAACAAAACAATTATGACACACGACGCAGCCGCAGCCGCCGTCCTCAATGAACAACACAGAAATGACGCTTTACATGCGTTCATATCTGGTTTGAAAAAATCATTAAAAACAGCCGTTTTTCCAGCACGGCCACAGGTCTTGCCATCAGCATTAGCGCTAGCTCAAGAAGCTGAATCAAGTAACGATAGAAGTATTTTCGCGGCCACCTTCGCCCGACACAATGAGGAAAAAACAAATAGGCAGAACAACCAGTGACAGGCAGGTTGGAAAAAATTCGCAGTCACACTACGAGCAAAACCAAAATTCGGGGGCAATAAAAAAAACCCCTCACTTCGTCAGAAGTCAAACGGGAGTCAACATTCAAGGTAGTTCAAGCAACCCACAGCATGGCAAAGAGGGCATTCTACACGGTCTCAGCAAAAAATCAACTTCATGCCGAAAGAAAAATCCGACGATAATGATTATGATTCCGTCGCTCAAGCAAGCGCCATAGAGATAGAGGACTAGCTGGAAGTAGAGGACTCTTGAAATTTTTTAGACTAAAGTCCCTGTTTGCCTACATTACGCGTACGGTAGCAGGAAGAGAAATAAAACTATTACTCGACACGGGCACCTCTAAAAATTACATTACTCCACTCCCGGGGCTGAAAGGCATCGTGGCAGCGGATAAACCCTTCACAGTAAAGTCAATACATGGTTTTACTAAAATAGAAAAAAAATGTCTAGTTTCAATGTTTAAAGTAAAAACACCCTTTTTCATTTTTAACAACCTTAAAGATCGGACTTGACTTACTTAAACAAGTGAATGCGAAACTCGATTTTACCAGAAATGTTCTACACACTAGGAATGGAATCAAAAACATACAGTTTACTAAGGCGGAAAACGATAACTTCATACAAATTGATGATGAAGACGTTCCTCCGGCAATTAAAACTACTTTCGATAAAATGATTGTAAAAAATCATAAAGCTTTCGCTGATCCAGACGAAGCGCTACCCTTTAACATAAACACTACATCCACGATAAAAACAGACGGGGAGCCGGTATACTCTAAGTCGTACCAGCATCCCAAGTGTGTAACCGAATTCATCAATGCAGAGGTTAAACAACTTCTTGCAGACGGCGTGATAAGGCCATCCAAGTCTCCATATAACAACTCTACCTGGGTTGTAGATAATAAAGGAACCGACCAAAATGGGGTTAAAAAGAAGCGATTAGTTATTGACTTTAGGAAACTAAATCAAAAAACCATAGATGATAGGTACCCTATCCCTACAATTTCGACAATACTGTCAAACATGGGCGAGTCGAAATTTTTTAGGACACTCGACCTCAAGTCAGGCTTTCACCAAATAGAGCTGGCAGAAAAGGACAGAGAAAAGAATTTTCAATGAACAATGGCAAATACGAGATTTGTTGAGCGTTGAGTACTTGGGGTTCATAGTGTCACAAGGGGGGCTACGAACTTCACCTGAAAAGGTCAAAGCCATAAAACAATTTCCCCCACCAAAAACGCTTTTCGAACTCCGATTTTTTCTGGGGTTAGCAAGCTACTATAGGTGTCTTATAAAAAACTTCGCGACAATCGCAAGGCCTCTAACGAATATCCCAAAGGGAGAAAATGGGAAAACAAGCAAATATCAGTCAAGGAAAATTGACATCGATATGACCAAGAAACAGGGGGAATCGTTCAATAGGCTGAGAGAAATCTGGGCATCAGAGGACGTTTTGCTTTAATATCCAGACTTCAGGAGACTAGACAGGAGACTTCGATTTGGCAACGGATGCGTCAGGCTTGGGTCTAGGAGCGGTACTATCTCAAGATGGCCGCCCGATCACAATGATATCACGTGCCCTACGAGAGAGTGAAAAAAATTATGCAACCAACGAGCGAGAACTCCTCGCCATAGTTTGGGCACTGAAAAACCTACGAAATTACTTGTACGGGGTAAAGGATTTGCAGATCTTTACCGACCATCAGCCACTTACATTTGCCGTCTCAGATAAAAACCCTAATGCGAAACTGAAGCGCTGAAAGGGAATTATCGACGGTCATGGCGCAAAATTAGTCTATAAACCTGGCAAGGAAAATTTTGTGGCAGACGCATTGTCTCGCCAAAATATAAACGTTTTAACGGAGGAACATGAATCAGATGTAGCAACCATACACAGCGAACAGTCACTTACATACACCATAAATACGACAGACAACCCAGTAAACTGTTTCAGAAATCAAATAATAATTGAGGAAGGAAACAGCTTCTCGGTTGACACATTCATCTTTTTCAAAAGCAAGATCAGACATATAATAAAAATTTCTAACCGAGAAAATCTGCTTAATGCATTACAGAATGTAATGGCATTTATCCAACACCGACTAGTTGAATTGATCCCAAGCACTTCATTCAAGTATACGAAAAGCTTCGTACAAGACATAACGGATACAACCGAGCAAAGGGAAATTATCATAACAGAACACAACAGGGCTCACCGAGCAGCACAAGAAAATGTAAAGCAGATGTTGAGGGACTATTTTTTCCCTAAAATGCTTCGGTTAGCAACAGAGACAACCTTGAATTGCAAAACCTGTTCAATGGCAAAATACAAGCGCCATCCATCTAAGCAAGCGGTAGCAGAAACACCGATACCCTCTTCTGTAGGAGAAATCCTTCATAATGGCATTTTTTCAACAGACGGAACCCTTTTTCTTACGTGCATTGATAAATTGTTAAAATTTTCACAGTGCGGGCCATCGCATCAAGGGCCATTGTGGACGTAAAATCCCCGTTATTACACATAATAAATTTCTTTCCAAAAATTAAAACAATTTATTGCGGTAATGAAAGATCATTAAACTCCGAAACCATTAAATCAATTTTACTAAATTATTTTAATATCACCATTTCCAACGCCCCGCCCCTACATAGCACCTCAAATGGTCAAGTAGAAAAATTTCATAGCACCTTGGCAGAAATAGCCAGATGCTTGAAACTAGAAATCAACTTAAACGATACTACTGAATTAATTATTTTGGCAACCAACAAATATAACAATTCAATTCACTCAGTAAAAAAATTCAACAGGCCCAAGAAAGAACCCTTAACCACGTAAACAAAGATAGGACCTATAAGAGCTATCAAGTTGGTGAAAAAGTTTTTCTAAAAACAAATAAACGCCTAGGAAACAAGCTCTCGCCACTATGTTCAGAGGAAATCATTGAAGCAGACCTGGGGACCACGCTTCTTATTAAGGGCAGGGTGGTTCACAAGGACAATCTACGTTAAACATCTAAACGAGATTTTTTACCCCTTTCTCTATTCTTTTTATATTTTTCATATTTTTCTAGGCTAAGAAAATATATCTTAGTTTTTGTACTTATGACTGTTAGGACGGACGCGACGGTAAAACTTAACGACTACACGAACGCAGACTACATCCCGATAGAAGACAATGAAATAGTCATCTGGGAGTCCTACGGATACCTACAGCACTCAACAAACATGACGACTTACGAAGAATACGCTGACCAGACGGAGACAATGACGAAGACATTTACAGACGACCACAGGACACCAGTTATAATGACGGACTTAACGAATATTCGCAAGTTAGTGGCTACCCTAAAAATCCACCATAGGGCGCCAGAAGTATTAACTTAATCGGGACAGCATTAAAGCCGGCACACCCGACTTTAACGATTGGGAGCGAGTAAGATTCAATCAAGAACAATTAATGAGAACAGATGAGGGACAAACAGAATTAAATATCAAATTTCAGGAACGTTTAAATGAACTTGCAAATGCAATGAATCAAATCCAAGAATTCAAAACAGATAAAGAAACCTTTTGGAAATTATTTTAGCAAAAAATAGAATTGTTATCACAGACCTAGAAAACATTTTAATGGGCCTAACCATAGCAAAATTGAATATCATAAGTCCAGCAATTCTGGATAGCTCCGATATTGGCGAATTCAAGGACAGACAGCCTATTGACATTAGCTTGATAGAATTAGAAGTATCTAGCATAAGTGCTTTTCAAAATTTTGAAATTTTACATTTTCTTATTAAATTCCCTAATCCTAAGTTTATATGTAAGAAAATAACGGTCTATCCAGTTCAACACCAGAACAAGATCCTGGAGTTCGAAAAAGGAAACCTAGTCGCTGAGTGCACGACGCGAAACATCAACATTGGCTACTGCAAAACGACAGTTGGCGCCACCTTCTGCAGGGAACTCCAAAATAGCACCTGCGCTCAACAAATAGTTTCTGGGGCTATTGCGCACTGCTCTACGCTTCCAGGTCACCTGGATCCAATCACCATAGTGGATCATGGCACTCTCATTGTAAATGATGCCAATGTGACCATAACCGACGACCAAGGACGAGACCAAAACATATCTGGAACTTACCTGGTAACTTATTCTGAGAAGGTAGCCGTCAACGGGACTTAGTTTGTCAATCAACTGGGAAGCTCAGTAAAAAAACCTGCGGTGTCAGCCATGGCTGTAGTCAACATCACGGCTCACCAGAGCAGGCTAAGCCTCCCATTTCTCCATGAGCTGAGTTTAAGCAATCTCCACCATATTGGGACCCTCAGAGAAGAAATTACACTGGGGTCTCTCCTCAGCAACTCCTTCGCCTTACTTGTCGCCTTCTTGCTGTGCTCGACGGGTTGGCTCGGTTATCACTACCTGAGAGCCAGATGTCACGCCAAGCCAAAAATGAGCGATGATAGGAGGGAGAAGTTAACACGTTCGGTTCCCACGAGACAAAACATCCGAATTGCAAGCCATATCTGGCAGTCTGCACGCGAAGAAGAGTCAATATTCTGAGGACTTCATAAACACAACAGTTAAGACCCAATAAGAGAAAATAGTTCACAAAAACAATATTAAAACTTAATGTCCATTCACAGGATTTTTATTCCGCTATGCCTTGAGCTGGAAACAATCCTAGACTACTCACATTCACAACTGATCCATATAAAAACGGTAGTAGCATCTGTTAAGAGTAAAAGAGTCTCTACTAAATGTGAGTCGCTCACACCATCTGTACCCGATCTTGGAGTATGAACTCAGAACAATAACGGGCGATTAAGCAACCCAAGAGGGTACTTATGTCTATAGATGCTCTAGGGACAGCATTGAAATGGTTGGCCGGCACGCCGGACAGTAATGATTGTGAAATCTTAACTGCAAAAACTAACGATCAACTAGAAAACAACAATAGACAAGTAATTATTAACAAAATACTAAGAAATAGAATAAATGAATTAAGCAGAATATCCAATACCATTATGAAAACCACAATTGAAAATAAGTCATTCAAAGAAGAATTCGTAACGTTATTAAAATTCAAATTGCAAATATTAAAAGATTATTTAACTAATTTAGTCCACGCCATAAGTTCAGCAAAAACAAACACCGTAAATTCAATATTATTATCAGAGCAAGAGGTAACAAAAATAGAAGAAATATTAGAAAATGAAGAAGTCATGTTTATCAACGTAGAAGAACTATTAGAATTTGCGAAAATAAAAATAGCCACAAATGGAAAAAACCTACTCTACATGATAAACATACCTCTCATAGGAAAAGAACTCTGCTCGTCTATGATATTCAAACCAATTGAACAAGGGAAAATTATAAATGAAATAGAATATGAAAATATCATAGTATGCAACAAAACTATAAGCGCTCAATTAAGCAACTGCGAAACTCATAACGATAAGACCATTTGTAATAGAAATAATATTCTAGATTTGAGTAATAATACTTGTATCAAACCTTTGCTAAATAATAAGAAACCACATTGTAAAATAATAAACAGTCAACACATCTCCGACCATCAATAAATAGTTACGGGCACGATACTGCTAAATGACTATGACGGGAAAATCACAGTATACCAGGAGGAAAAGGATTGGCGTAAAACCTATTTGATTCAGTTCGAAAACTCAACAGTCAAAATTAAAAGCGAAGAATACGCAGCAAGGGAATCGAGATATGCAGAAGCGAAGCCCCCACTGTACCAAATACTAACAGAAAGAACCAAAATTGAGAAAGTACTATATCTGCAAATGCTCAAAGAGCTTAGCATCAATAACACCAGAAGATTTTCTCAAGCTCAGTTTTGATATGGAGACAAAAATTGTCCAAAAGAACATCAACTGACGCGGAAAGAGTGACTAGGGAGGCAAGCACAATTGATGTAAGAGCCCAACAGCGGTTCTACATCGCGACTGAGGACGTTCGCATTTAAAAGGGGGAGGAGCTAACAACAAACATTACAAAGCTTCCATTCCCAAAACCGCCAGTGCAGATGCACCCAAAAGGTGATCGAACTAAGTCCTAGACCCATCGGTAGCCATGAGCGCTGCATCAGCACTGTTCGGTGCATATTACTTAAAGGGCACCAACGTGGAAACGACTGGAGAACACCTGACACTCAATGCAGCAACATCAGCGGCGGCAGCGCATCCGACACCTGAAGCGATAACAACAGCAACAACGGCAGCGAAGCTGCATTTACAGCGACAGCAGCGGCTCTTAGGTTAATTCCAAAATTGTAATAAGTTAGTTCTAAATCAGCACTCCAAATAAACGATTGTCTTTTTTTTAAAAGAAACATCAAAACGTTTTATTGATTCAGGTACAAAAGCTAATTAATGACAAAATAGTCGAACCGTCCATATCTGAATATAAGCCCAATGTTGTTAGTACCAAAGAAATCTCTTCCAGATTCTGACAAGAAAAAATGGTGATTAGTAATTGACTATCGTCAGATTAATAAAAAACTATTGTCCGATAAATTTCTACTCCTTAGAATTGATGATATTTTAGATTAGCTAGGTATAGAAAAATATTTTTCATGCCTTGATTTAATGTCGGGTTTTCATCAAATTGAACTTGAAAAAAGTTCAAGAAATATAACGTCTTTTCAATGAGCAATGGCTCATATCGCTTTACGCAATTACTATTTGGTTTAAAAATTGCGCCTAATTCATTTCAGGGAATGATGACTATAGCATTTTCTAGACTTGAACCGTTACAAACATTCCTTTATATGAATGACTTAATAGTAATTTGTTGTTCCGAAGAACACGTGTTGAATACTCTAACTGGTGTCTTTGACGTGTGCAGGAAACACAACCTTAAATTGCGTCCTGAAAAATGTTAATTTTTCATGCATGAGGTCACATTTTTGGGACACAAATGCAGAGATGAAGGAATCTTGCCAGATGACAAAAAATATGATGTTATCCAAAACTACCTAGTTCCTCAAGACGCAGATAGAGCTAGACGTTTGGTGCATTCTTCAATTATTATGGAACATTTATTAAAAATTTCGCAACTATTCACGGCACATAACTAGATTATGTCAAAAGAATGTCCCATTTGAGCGAACAGATGACTGCCAAAATGCATTCTTACACTTAAAATCTCAATTAATAAATCCAAGTCTGTTACAATACCCAGATTTCAGCAAAGAATTTCGCTTAATAACAGATGCAAGTAAGCAAGCGTGTGAAGCAGTTTTAAGTCAAAACAAAAATGAACTCCAACTTCCAGTTGCATACGCAAGATCATAAGGGTGAAAGTAACAAAAGAACAACAGAACAAGAATAAGCAGCAATTCATTGACCAATAACTCAATTTAGACCATATATATATGGTAGACATTTTACTGACAAAACAGAACACAGACCACTTACGTACCTATTCCCAATGGTTAACCCAAGTTCTAAACTAACGCGTATGAGACTATTTAGATTAGAGGAATATAATTTTACAGTAGAGTACCCAAAGGGCAAGGACAATTATGTAGGTGATTTGTTATCAAGAATAACCATCAAAGAAAGAAATTACCGCTCATATTAATAAAGTCACTACAAGATATCAAAGTTGGCAAAAATCCTGCGCAGGAAATGAAAAGGAGGAATTGACTACGCAACTCTAGAAAAAGCTTCAAAGCCCAATGTAAACGAAGTCATCCAGAATGACGAAGTAAAGAAGTGACCTTGTATGTAAATAATACACTATGTTTCTTTGAACATGGAATGAAAATTACTGCAAGATTTGATGTTAGCGATATATAAAGGCTTGAAGTGCAAGCCGGTATAAACAAAAGCCAACTCAAAATGGCACCGTGGGAAAATATCTTTGAACACATTTCAATAGATAATTTTAAGGATATGGGCAATAAAATATTAAAATCATTAACAGTAGCGCTACTGAACCCGATGACCCTAATAAAAACGAAAAAGAAGCAATTTTGTCTAAATTACATAATGATCCAAATATGAATGTGCAGTCACGCTAATATGTGACTTAACTAAATATTTATTTGCCATACCAGTTGCAAACAAAAGCGCAACTACTGTCGCTAAAGCTATATTATTCTGAAGTACAGTCTAATGAAGCCGTTCATTACGGACATGAGAACAGAATATAAGAATTTAATTGAAAATTACTTGTACAAATATTTAAAAATTCAAAATATAACATCTACAGTACACCACCACCACACAGTTGGAACGGTCGAAAGAAGTCATAGAACTCTTAATGAATACATACGTTCGCATATATAGGTTGATAAAACTGTGTGGCTTCAATATTTCGTATATTGATTCAACACGACCCCTACGCTAGGGAAAGTAAATGTAGATTGAAAGTGACATATAAAACAGCTAGAATAATGATTGAACAACCTAAGAAAAAGATAAGGAAATATATGATAAGAAAGTAAGAAATACAAAAAAGAAAAATCTAATCAGGGCTTGAGTTAGACTTTAAATATACCGTATATTGTAACGGAAAAGGAGAAAGAGATAATATTACAATCTCTAACAATAAAAATAAGAAACAAACCAGTACATAAAAATAGGTTAAACATTTTTATTTCAAAATCATTTAATTTTTTCTTATAAACCTAACAAGTATGGCCATACATAGGTAAGAACCATAATTTGAATAAATACTATATATATATATATATAAAATTAATAAATAAAACAAAATTTTTTTAATTATATAAATATTTTCTGATTTGAAGAAAACAAAAAAAATATTAAAAAAAAATATATATATCATTAAATATCGAATACATATCGAATGTACACTATACTCAGTGTTATGTTTAAACAATATTGCAAACACATTGTAACACTTGGACACAATGTTTATACAAACTAAAGTCCCAAGCATGTCTCAAGTGTGTGGTAATATGACCACACTAGAATGCAATGGGCAAGCACAGTGCTGAGTCGGCATGTCTGGCATGCGGGACCGCTCTGTCACCATGAGCACATAATACCTTCTTTCTTCCGCGGCGACTCTTCGTCGCCACTTACTTATATAAGTTAACTCCAACGACAAAGTCGACGCAAAGTGCAGCACTCCAGCGAAGAAATGTGCAACACTCATCGGGTTCTGGAAGTTGGACGGACGACAATACCCGATACCGTCGCATTGGCGCAGTCAATGACCGTCCGCTTCAGCGCGTAGAGAATGACCGTCGCCGATCACAAGGCGCTGACGCAGTGAGGGATAGTGTTAGGTAGATCTAAATTTAGTTTATAATTGACGACTATTCGGCCTTCACGGGTGTTTGTCAATAATATATTCTCACTGGCCCTCGCGGGCATTATAATAAATAAATATTCAATCAAACAGAATTCATTTTATTGGCGCCCAATGGAAAAAAGGATCCGCGAATAAAAGTGAAACACAGAACACTGAAAATACAAAAAGGCACCAACAAAAGGAATATCCAAACCCAAAAAAAGTGAAACACAGATAACTAAAAATACAAAGAAACCCAACACGGAAAAAAAAACCGAGCACTGGAGGAAAGTGGAGGGCACTGGACAAGGCCAAGGAATAACATGCTGCGATCAAATAATAACTTTAATAAAATGTAAGTGAGATTTTCATTCACATTATAAACTTCCGTTATTAAGAAATACACGATAAATTTAATAAAGAATAGGTTAGACATTTACAAAATTTGTTTTTTTCTTTGACTATACATTCTTTTTTGATAAAATCAAGGATACAGGCTCGATTTAATGAGTAGCGCCGAGGAACTTAATCCCAGCTATAAAGAAAAACTTTCAGAGTATATTAGTTTCCAAACTTCAAATAGAAGGACAGAAAAATTAGATTTTAACAGGAAAAAACCAATAACGCCATCCAGTGGCGAGCATTTTGAACCAGATGCAGTAGCCAGACAAGTTATGGAGAACACCAATACCAGTGTATGCCCAGATAGCAATATATTAAATGGAACCAGCGGTCGACGCTACTCTAACACAACAAAGAACCAAATCGACGAAAAGTTGTCAGCTCTTAAAAATAAGTTGACTCCAGTTAAACTAGGCATACCTGAGGTTGTTTAATAAAAACCAGTGTCTATCAATAGGGACGTCAAATGTCAAAATCCCTTGGAAATCAATGCCAGATTTTGATGGAACCGCAGGAAAAAAAGTTTCTTGGCGTCAGGCCGCATTCTCTACATATGAGATTTTCGAACCATATGATGGTAACAGTAGACACTCCCTAGCGGTAGGCATTATCAGGAATAAAATCAAAGACGATGCGGATGCGATGCTCGCATCGTACAATACGGTCTTAAATTTCAAAGCTATTATAGCCCGTTTGGACTTTACTTACGCAGACAAGACTCCAATACAGGTGATAAAACAGAAGCTAAATTTGTTAAGACAGGGAGAACTTCCCCTCATACAATATTATGATAACATTCAAAGAAAGCAAACGTTTCTAACGAATAAGACAGTCATGAAGCAAGACTTGGTTTCCGCTACAGTCTTGAACAAAAAGTTCACAGAGGACGCTCTCCACATATTTGTATCCGGACTAAAAAAGTCTCAAGAACCGTTGTTTTCCCAGCCCAACCTGGTGATTTACCGGCGTCATAAAGCAGAGGCTACCATCGAACAAGGCATGTTTAAGAGAGAGAGAGAGAGTTTATGAGAGTTTCCCCAAAAAAAATCTAAAGTTTTTAAAAAAACTGAAGAGTACTTGGGGTTCTTCGTGTCAAGAGATGGAATTAAAACCAAACTTTCCAATTCAGCTTAAACTCTTCGACCTTAGATAATTTTTAGGTCTTGCAAGCTACTACAGTTGTTTCATAAGAGACTTCGCTAAAATCGCTACGCCCTTAACGGGCGCATTAAAATGTGAAAACGGAAAGATGAGCAAAAACCATTCAAGAAAGGTTGAAATAAACGTTAATCAAACGCAACTTCAGACCTTTTCCAGACTAAAAAAACATCTTAGCTTCAGAAGAGGTTATCTTATCCTACCCAGACTTCAAAAAATCATTCGACCTTACTACCGACGATTCCGGTTTTGGCATCAACCCCTAACGTTAGCAGTATCAGATAAAAATCCTAAAACCAAAATAAAGCATTGGAAGGCATTTATTGATGAGCACAGCGCAAAGATAATCTACAGGCCAGGAAAGGAAAACTTTGTAGCCGATACCTACGATACGCAGCTACTTGTCATAGCGAGGTATCCCTTACTAACACCAAAAGCCGGTAAATTGTTTCCGAAACCAAATAATTTTGGAGGAAGCAGGGGCTTCTGCATCAGAAGCTTCATAATATTTAAGGAAAAGGCGAGGCATATTATAAATTTCTTCAATCGTGACACACACCACTCTAATGAACGTGGTAAAAGCCAACGTATTTAACGCAATTTATTGCGAATTACCAATATTGGCCTATATTCAACACTTACTGATCCCTTCAACAACCTTCAAACATTGTAAATTGTTCGTTGCTGACATAACTAACCGATCCGAAAAAATGCAAATAATGACTACGGAACATAACATCAAATTGCAATTGCAAATTGTTTAATGCCAAAATACAAACGCCATCCGACAAAACAAGTTTTTGGACAAACACCAGTCCCATCCAATGCTGGAGAAATACTTCATATTGATGTGTTCTCCACAGATGAGCAATTTTTCCAAATTAACCATCGTACAGCCAATCGCGTCAAAGCAATAGTGCACTTGAAACCTCCAATTCTACAATTATTAATATATTCCCAAAAATAAAGACTATTTACTGCGACAATGAGAAGTCATTCAATTCATAGACCATAAAATCCTTACTTAATAATTTTGATATTCATATTTCAAACGCACCCCCTCTTCACAGTACTTCTAATGGTCAGGTGGAAAGGTGTCACAGCACCTTCTCCGAAATAGCCCGCTGTCTCAAAATTGATAAATAGCTCAACTATTATTACTATTTAATATAACAGGACGATCCATTCAGTAAACAAGTGCCGAATTGAAGTAACACACTCTTCATCCATCGAACTCGAGAAACACATTAGAGGTTAAATCGTTAAAGCTCAAGAAAAAACACTAGAACGAGCAAATAAAGATAGGGAGCATAATAGCTACAGAATAGGTGACAAGGTATGGCTATGCTGCAAAACAAGCACATAGGAAATAAACTCACACCTCTATGCTCTGAAGCACTTCGTTGTGAATTGGACGGACGACGATACCGTCGCATAGGCGCAGTCAATGACCATCGCCGATCACGAGGCGCTGACGGTCCGGAACTCTACTGATGACGCGAAGCTTCGACGAAGCTTCGACGAATTGACAACTATTCGGCCCTCACGGGTGTTTCATCCTCTTTATATTCTCTCTGACCTTTGCGGGCATTAAATTAAATAAATATTTAGTCAAACACAATTCATGTAATTTTTATATATATATATAAGTTAACACATCCGGCCAAGAATAAATCAAGTGATCATGCAGAATAAACAAAATGCGCATGGTCATCAGTTTAGGCATGGCTCGTGTGTGGCCGCAACAACATAGCAACCTACAACAAAGTCGTTGCTGTATCCGTGCACATGGACTGGCTTCCCGTAACCCGATCAGTTCGGACAGTTACGCTGCATCAGCGAAAATAGGGCATAGAGCTAGCTTTACTACACAATAATATTATGTACTTAAAGTTAGTTTGTTAGTTTGAGTTAGTTTGATTTGATGAATAAAAGCGAACACTTGCAACGTAAGGGAGAATAAAGTTTAATTTATATAAATAATAATAAAATGCCGGCGTTAGTGGCGTCGCAGCTGCAAGGTCCCGAGCGATATCCACGTTGCAATAGAATTAACGAAGAAGAAAGTAAATAAATAATTAAAACAAAGAACAAGAAGGTTGTGTCTTATATGTGGAGGAATTTAAATATTACAATATAGAGTTACAACTTAATACTACAAAAACAGGTGTTGCAGATTTAAAAAGACAAAACAATAAATGAAAAAGTTCGCATTATAAGAAATTCAGACGATAGTGAGGTCAAGTTGAGTAAAATAGACCTATGAAATATATATTAACATAACAGCTTACGAAATTGACACTAGGTACAGAAATAGGCTATTGCAAAAGGGTAAAATGTAGAACAAATTGACGATGACCACTACAAAATTACTAACGGAAATAGAGAAACACATACTACAAGACACAATTAAAAAAACAGAAGAAAAAAAACTAATCGACTTCCCATCGTACAGGGCCCTGACTCATCCTTATACTACTCTTCGCTTGTGTAAAACTATGCCAACCCCAACAAATCCAAATCAACAACATCTCTACAAACCATAGGTACCTTCTATTTTCGGATAAACCAGTAATTCTGTGTAATTCTGTGAGAATATGAACACCATTGTCTCCGCATTAACCTTACTGATATTGACAATTTAACCAATTACTTCAATACTAAAATAACTAACCACACTGATAGTTCACAAATTAAACTTTTAAATAAAAAAATGTTAGGAGAACTTAACGGCATAACCTTACTCAACCAAATAGACAAAAACGATGATTAATTAACATAGTAGGATCCGCGCTTAAATACCTATTCGGAACTTTAGATAATAATGATCAAATTAAAATCCAAAATCAACTAGAATCTGTAGCAAAAAGTTCAATTAACATACATGAAATGGCCGATGTGATCCAAATTAACAACAATAACTTGCAAATGATTAAAGAATTTACACAGAAGAATAAGCACAGAACAGCTATTATACGAACTAATCCTATTTAACGAATATTTAGAAGATATTGTAATGGGAATGAATCTTTCCCAATAGGTACTTTTCAACCCAAAATTACTAAATTACTTATCATATCCCACATCCCTATTAAACAAAGAATCATTCATCAATCCATAAATATAATACCTTACCCTAAATGGTTATCAGCTTGGTTAAGTAGAAAAAGATACATATTTTGAAAAACAAAGCAAAATTTAAAACCAAGATAACAAAGAAATACATTATGAATGCATTAAGAACATCAAAAAAATAACTAGTCCAATATGCAGTTACGTCCCTATAGCAGTAAAATAAATCATTAAATATGTAGAACCAAACAATATGTTAACTTCGATTGCAAACGATACCATTATAAACCAATATTGCCAATAAATAAATAAAAATATAACGATAAAAGGCAATAAAATTATAACAATAAAACAATGTAAATTAAAATAGGAAAAATTGTGTTAAGCGAAAACCATTTAAGTCCCGAAATCAATCTAACTCCAGTGCATACATTACCCAGACTGTACCCATCAGCCTCAGCGGGAGCATAAGCTTCCTTTTTAAAGGGAGGGAAGTAGCATAGTATGTAAATTGTGTGCCCTTTCGTAGACTCTGGGGTCTCGAACTTCAAATTATGCGTGAAAGTTTTCGATATATGAAATAAACTATCTATAAGTTAACAAGAGTCAACGCTCTCTAGGCAATTGCCTGCACTCGACTAAATAATTGGCGCCCAACTAGTGTCTCATTTACCCACGCGTGTTTTTGTTAAAAAATAAAAACACAATTGTCTGCAGCACAGTTATATTGTAAAGCTGTGAAAGCTCTATAACGATATAAAAAAAAAAGAATTTCGCTTAATAACAGATGCAAGTAAGCAAGCGTGTGAAGCAGTTTTAAGTCAAAACAAAAATGAACTCCAACTCCAACAGTTGCATACGCAAGATCATAAGGGTGAAAGTAACAAAAGAACAACAGAACAAGAATAAGCAGCAATTCATTGACCAATAACTCAATTTAGACCATATATATATGGTAGACATTTTACTGACAAAACAGAACACAGACCACTTACGTACCTATTCCTAATGGTTAACCCAAGTTCTAAACTAACGCGTATGAGACTATTTAGATTAGAGGAATATAATTTTACAGTAGAGTACCCAAAGGGCAAGGACAATTATGTAGGTGATCCGTTATCAAGAATAACCATCAAAGAAAGAAATTACCGCTCATATTAATAAAGTCACTACAAGATATCAAAGTTGGCAAAAATCCTGCGCAGGAAATGAAATGGAGGAATTGACTACGCAAACTCTAGAAAAAGCTTCAAAGCCCAATGTAAACGAAGTCATCCAGAATGACGAAGTAAAGAAGTGACCTTGTATGTAAATAATACACTATGTTTCTTTGAACATGGAATGAAAATTACTGCAAGATTTGATGTTAGCGATATATAAAGGCTTGAAGTGCAAGCCGGTATAAACAAAAGCCAACTCAAAATGGCACCGTGGGAAAATATCTTTGAACACATTTCAATAGATAATTTTAAGGATATGGGCAATAAAATATTAAAATCATTAACAGTAGCGCTACTGAACCCGATGACCCTAATAAAAACGAAAAAGAAGCAATTTTGTCTAAATTACATAATGATCCAAATATGAATGTGCAGTCACGCTAATATGTGACTTAACTAAATATTTATTTGCCATACCAGTTGCAAACAAAAGCGCAACTACTGTCGCTAAAGCTATATTATTCTGAAGTACAGTCTAATGAAGCCGTTCATTACGGACATGAGAACAGAATATAAGAATTTAATTGAAAATTACTTGTACAAATATTTAAAAATTCAAAATATAACATCTACAGTACACCACCACCACACAGTTGGAACGGTCGAAAGAAGTCATAGAACTCTTAATGAATACATACGTTCGCATATATAGGTTGATAAAACTGTGTGGCTTCAATATTTCGTATATTGATTCAACACGACCCCTACGCTAGGGAAAGTAAATGTAGATTGAAAGTGACATATAAAACAGCTAGAATAATGATTGAACAACCTAAGAAAAAGATAAGGAAATATATGATAAGA
This sequence comes from Drosophila repletoides, assembly GCA_018150835.1. Classification (NCBI taxonomy): domain Eukaryota; kingdom Metazoa; phylum Arthropoda; class Insecta; order Diptera; family Drosophilidae; genus Drosophila; species Drosophila repletoides. Next base: position 688,159 of record JAECWQ010000236.1, read on the forward strand.
AAGTAAGAAATACAAAAAAGAAAAATCTAATCAGGGCTTGAGTTAGACTTTAAATATACCGTATATTGTAACGGAAAAGGAGAAAGAGATAATATTACAATCTCTAACAATAAAAATAAGAAACAAACCAGTACATAAAAATAGGTTAAACATTTTTATTTCAAAATCATTTAATTTTTTCTTATAAACCTAACAAGTATGGCCATACATAGGTAAGAACCATAATTTGAATAAATACTATATATATATATATATAAAATTAATAAATAAAACAAAATTTTTTTAATTATATAAATATTTTCTGATTTGAAGAAAACAAAAAAATATTAAAAAAAATATATATATCATTAAATATCGAATACATATCGAATGTACACTATACTCAGTGTTATGTTTAAACAATATTGCAAACACATTGTAACACTTGGACACAATGTTTATACAAACTAAAGTCCCAAGCATGTCTCAAGTGTGTGGTAATATGACCACACTAGAATGCAATGGGCAAGCACAGTGCTGAGTCGGCATGTCTGGCATGCGGGACCGCTCTGTCACCATGAGAACATAATACCTTCTTTCTTCCGCGGCGACTCTTCGTCGCCACTTACTTATATAAGTTAACTCCAACGACAAAGTCGACGCAAAGTGCAGCACTCCAGCGAAGAAATGTGCAACACTCATCGGGTTCTGGAAGTTGGACGGACGACAATACCCGATACCGTCGCATTGGCGCAGTCAATGACCGTCCGCTTCAGCGCGTAGAGAATGACCGTCGCCGATCACAAGGCGCTGACGCAGTGAGGGATAGTGTTAGGTAGATCTAAATTTAGTTTATAATTGACGACTATTCGGCCTTCACGGGTGTTTGTCAATAATATATTCTCACTGGCCCTCGCGGGCATTATAATAAATAAATATTCAATCAAACAGAATTCATTTTATTGGCGCCCAATGGAAAAAAGGATCCGCGAATAAAAGTGAAACACAGAACACTGAAAATACAAAAAGGCACCAACAAAAGGAATATCCAAACCCAAAAAAAGTGAAACACAGATAACTAAAAATACAAAGAAACCCAACACGGAAAAAAAACCGAGCACTGGAGGAAAGTGGAGGGCACTGGACAAGGCCAAGGAATAACATGCTGCGATCAAATAATAACTTTAATAAAATGTAAGTGAGATTTTCATTCACATTATAAACTTCCGTTATTAAGAAATACACGATAAATTTAATAAAGAATAGGTTAGACATTTACAAAATTTGTTTTTTTCTTTGACTATACATTCTTTTTTGATAAAATCAAGGATACAGGCTCGATTTAATGAGTAGCGCCGAGGAACTTAATCCCAGCTATAAAGAAAAACTTTCAGAGTATATTAGTTTCCAAACTTCAAATAGAAGGACAGAAAAATTAGATTTTAACAGGAAAAAACCAATAACGCCATCCAGTGGCGAGCATTTTGAACCAGATGCAGTAGCCAGACAAGTTATGGAGAACACCAATACCGGTGTATGCCCAGATAGCAATATATTAAATGGAACCAGCGGTCGACGCTACTCTAACACAACAAAGAACCAAATTCGACGAAAAGTTGTCAGCTCTTAAAAATAAGTTGACTCCAGTTAAACTAGGCATACCTGAGGTTGTTTAATAAAAACCAGTGTCTATCAATAGGGACGTCAAATGGCAAAATCCCTTGGAAATCAATGCCAGATTTTGATGGAACCGCAGGAAAAAAAGTTTCTTGGCGTCAGGCCGCATTCTCTACATATGAGATTTTCGAACCATATGATGGTAACAGTAGACACTCCCTAGCGGTAGGCATTATCAGGAATAAAATCAAAGACGATGCGGATGCGATGCTCGCATCGTACAATACGGTCTTAAATTTCAAAGCTATTATAGCCCGTTTGGACTTTACTTACGCAGACAAGACTCCAATACAGGTGATAAAACAGAAGCTAAATTTGTTAAGACAGGGAGAACTTCCCCTCATACAATATTATGATAACATTCAAAGAAAGCAAACGTTTCTAACGAATAAGACAGTCATGAAGCAAGACTTGGTTTCCGCTACAGTCTTGAACAAAAAGTTCACAGAGGACGCTCTCCACATATTTGTATCCGGACTAAAAAAGTCTCAAGAACCGTTGTTTTCCCAGCCCAACCTGGTGATTTACCGGCGTCATAAAGCAGAGGCTAGCATCGAACAAGGCATGTTTAAGAGAGAAAGAGAGAGTTTATGAGAGTTTCCCCAAAAAAAATCTAAAGTTTTTAAAAAAACTGAAGAGTACTTGGGGTTCTTCGTGTCAAGAGATGGAATTAAAACCAAACTTTCCAATTCAGCTTAAACTCTTCGACCTTAGATAATTTTTAGGTCTTGCAAGCTACTACAGTTGTTTCATAAGAGACTTCGCTAAAATCGCTACGCCCTTAACGGGCGCATTAAAATGTGAAAACGGAAAGATGAGCAAAAACCATTCAAGAAAGGTTGAAATAAACGTTAATCAAACGCAACTTCAGACCTTTTCCAGACTAAAAAAACATCTTAGCTTCAGAAGAGGTTATCTTATCCTACCCAGACTTCAAAAAATCATTCGACCTTACTACCGACGATTCCGGTTTTGGCATCAACCCCTAACGTTAGCAGTATCAGATAAAAATCCTAAAGCCAAAATAAAGCATTGGAAGGCATTTATTGATGAGCACAGCGCAAAGATAATCTACAGGCCAGGAAAGGAAAACTTTGTAGCCGATACCTACGATACGCAGCTACTTGTCATAGCGAGGTATCCCTTACTAACACCAAAAGCCGGTAAATTGTTTCCGAAACCAAATAATTTTGGAGGAAGCAGGGGCTTCTGCATCAGAAGCTTCATAATATTTAAGGAAAAGGCGAGGCATATTATAAATTTCTTCAATCGTGACACACACCACTCTAATGAACGTGGTAAAAGCCAACGTATTTAACGCAATTTATTGCGAATTACCAATATTGGCCTATATTCAACACTTACTGATCCCTTCAACAACCTTCAAACATTGTAAATTGTTCGTTGCTGACATAACTAACCGATCCGAAAAAATGCAAATAATGACTACGGAACATAACATCAAATTGCAATTGCAAATTGTTTAATGCCAAAATACAAACGCCATCCGACAAAACAAGTTTTTGGACAAACACCAGTCCCATCCAATGCTGGAGAAATACTTCATATTGATGTGTTCTCCACAGATGAGCAATTTTTCCAAATTAACCATCGTACAGCCAATCGCGTCAAAGCAATAGTGCACTTGAAACCTCCAATTCTACAATTATTAATATATTCCCAAAAATAAAGACTATTTACTGCGACAATGAGAAGTCATTCAATTCATAGACCATAAAATCCTTACTTAATAATTTTGATATTCATATTTCAAACGCACCCCCTCTTCACAGTACTTCTAATGGTCAGGCGGAAAGGTGTCACAGCACCTTCTCCGAAATAGCCCGCTGTCTCAAAATTGATAAATAGCTCAACTATTATTACTATTTAATATAACAGGACGATCCATTCAGTAAACAAGTGCCGAATTGAAGTAACACACTCTTCATCCATCGAACTCGAGAAACACATTAGAGGTTAAATCGTTAAAGCTCAAGAAAAAACACTAGAACGAGCAAATAAAGATAGGGAGCATAATAGCTACAGAATAGGTGACAAGGTATGGCTATGCTGCAAAACAAGCACATAGGAAATAAACTCACACCTCTATGCTCTGAAGCACTTCGTTGTGAATTGGACGGACGACGATACCGTCGCATAGGCGCAGTCAATGACCATCGCCGATCACGAGGCGCTGACGGTCCGGAACTCTACTGATGACGCGAAGCTTCGACGAAGCTTCGACGAATTGACAACTATTCGGCCCTCACGGGTGTTTCATCCTCTTTATATTCTCTCTGACCTTTGCGGGCATTAAATTAAATAAATATTTAGTCAAACACAATTCATGTAATTTTTATATATATATATAAGTTAACACATCCGGCCAAGAATAAATCAAGTGATCATGCAGAATAAACAAAATGCGCATGGTCATCAGTTTAGGCATGGCTCGTGTGTGGCCGCAACAACATAGCAACCTACAACAAAGTCGTTGCTGTATCCGTGCACATGGACTGGCTTCCCGTAACCCGATCAGTTCGGACAGTTACGCTGCATCAGCGAAAATAGGGCATAGAGCTAGCTTTACTACACAATAATATTATGTACTTAAAGTTAGTTTGTTAGTTTGAGTTAGTTTGATTTGATGAATAAAAGCGAACACTTGCAACGTAAGGGAGAATAAAGTTTAATTTATATAAATAATAATAAAATGCCGGCGTTAGTGGCGTCGCAGCTGCAAGGTCCCGAGCGATATCCACGTTGCAATAGAATTAACGAAGAAGAAAGTAAATAAATAATTAAAACAAAGAACAAGAAGGTTGTGTCTTATATGTGGAGGAATTTAAATATTACAATATAGAGTTACAACTTAATACTACAAAAACAGGTGTTGCAGATTTAAAAAGACAAAACAATAAATGAAAAAGTTCGCATTATAAGAAATTCAGACGATAGTGAGGTCAAGTTGAGTAAAATAGACCTATGAAATATATATTAACATAACAGCTTACGAAATTGACACTAGGTACAGAAATAGGCTATTGCAAAAGGGTAAAATGTAGAACAAATTGACGATGACCACTACAAAATTACTAACGGAAATAGAGAAACACATACTACAAGACACAATTAAAAAAACAGAAGAAAAAAAACTAATCGACTTCCCATCGTACAGGGCCCTGACTCATCCTTATACTACTCTTCGCTTGTGTAAAACTATGCCAACCCCAACAAATCCAAATCAACAACATCTCTACAAACCATAGGTACCTTCTATTTTCGGATAAACCAGTAATTCTGTGTAATTCTGTGAGAATATGAACACCATTGTCTCCGCATTAACCTTACTGATATTGACAATTTAACCAATTACTTCAATACTAAAATAACTAACCACACTGATAGTTCACAAATTAAACTTTTAAATAAAAAAATGTTAGGAGAACTTAACGGCATAACCTTACTCAACCAAATAGACAAAAACGATGATTAATTAACATAGTAGGATCCGCGCTTAAATACCTATTCGGAACTTTAGATAATAATGATCAAATTAAAATCCAAAATCAACTAGAATCTGTAGCAAAAAGTTCAATTAACATACATGAAATGGACGATGTGATCCAAATTAACAACAATAACTTGCAAATGATTAAAGAATTTACACAGAAGAATAAGCACAGAACAGCTATTATACGAACTAATCCTATTTAACGAATATTTAGAAGATATTGTAATGGGAATGAATCTTTCCCAATAGGTACTTTTCAACCCAAAATTACTAAATTACTTATCATATCCCACATCCCTATTAAACAAAGAATCATTCATCAATCCATAAATATAATACCTTACCCTAAATGGTTATCAGCTTGGTTAAGTAGAAAAGATACATATTTTGAAAAACAAAGCAAAATTTAAAACCAAGATAACAAAGAAATACATTATGAATGCATTAAGAACATCAAAAAAATAACTAGTCCAATATGCAGTTACGTCCCTATAGCAGTAAAATAAATCATTAAATATGTAGAACCAAACAATATGTTAACTTCGATTGCAAACGATACCATTATAAACCAATATTGCCAATAAATAAATAAAAATATAACGATAAAAGGCAATAAAATTATAACAATAAAACAATGTAAATTAAAATAGGAAAAATTGTGTTAAGCGAAAACCATTTAAGTCCCGAAATCAATCTAACTCCAGTGCATACATTACCCAGACTGTACCCATCAGCCTCAGCGGGAGCATAAGCTTCCTTTTTAAAGGGAGGGAAGTAGCATAGTATGTAAATTGTGTGCCCTTTCGTAGACTCTGGGGTCTCGAACTTCAAATTATGCGTGAAAGTTTTCGATATATGAAATAAACTATCTATAAGTTAACAAGAGTCAACGCTCTCTAGGCAATTGCCTGCACTCGACTAAATAATTGGCGCCCAACTAGTGTCTCATTTACCCACGCGTGTTTTTGTTAAAAAATAAAAACACAATTGTCTGCAGCACAGTTATATTGTAAAGCTGTGAAAGCTCTATAACGATATAAAAAAAAAAGCGTTGCGAGTAGTGTTAAGTACACTTGCTGACATACGTCAACACAGGCAGCAACAGTGGCCGTGAATCAACCTCATTTGTTATAATAAATATACTCTAATAAATTTAATCAGTCGCAAGTTTATGTTAGTTGAGAATATTGGTTGACACAAAATGGGGAAAGTAAACTGTTTATTAACGTGCAGAATAATTTTGTTTTTTTTTACTCATTGCTTTTGTTTTTGCTTTCAGCTCAGACTCCGCGCTGTGGTGTAACACTATCCACCAAGTCTGTTTTTTCTTTTAGCTGCCTGAATGTGCAGTTGTTTATAACTTATGTTTGTTTGTTTTAATACCTTATGTTTAATGCCCATGAGCTCGCCGCGCTCGCGATATAGGATACATCGCCAATACCCCACTAATTCAGAATCTGACTCCGACAGTCACATTAAAGTATCAGCCTCAACACATTTTCCTGTCACGTCTGCCTCGACACAAGCAATGGACGCAGAACAAGGTAAGGCAATGGTGAATGCAGCGATCGACGCTGCCCTAGCAGGTCAAGCAGCAACGCACCGGCTGGAGACAGAGGAATTATTACGAAGAATAAATGAGTTATCTGATAGGGTAGCAACGGCACAAATTGAACCGCCAGGCTTACACAGCCAGTGCGACAAGGCATAATATTGTTGCCTAATTTTGTGACGAGCCATTAGACGCCGTCAAATGCTTAGCAGAATTTTCAGGGCCGCAAGAATCGTATATCTCATGGATACGGCTATGATTCTGTCGTCAATTTTTTAGGGGGAAGTCCCTGCGGCCTGTCATCAGACGAAGAGTAGCGGGGGCAGAAATGGAATTTTTCGTAAACAACGGCGCCTCTAAAAATTATATTCAGCCCTTTGGGGGATTAAAACTCCTTTCACTATCCATTCGATACATGGCACTTCTAGATTAACACATGAATGCTAAGGCAACTTTTTTATACTACTAGATCTTTCTTCGTTCGATGGCATAATAGGCGTCGACTTGCTGGCTCAGGCAGGGGCGACCCTCTGCTTGACGTCTGGTCAAATCAAATGGGGTTCAGAAGCCGAAAAGATTATTTTCCGTACATGCGCCGATAACGTTGATTGCACCCCCGAAGAAGGGAAACTTGGGTAAAGCCAAGTATTTCTCAACACTGGACTTAAAGTCTGGGTATCATCAAATAATATTCGCAGAGTGCGACCGAGAGAAAACTTCGTTTTCAGTAAACGGAGAGAAGTACGAATTTCGAAGACTACTCTTCGGTCTGAAAAATGCGGGTAGCATTTTTCAGAGAACAATCGATGATATCCTACCGGAGGAGATCGGGAAATTCTGCTATGTTTACGTCGATGACGTAATCATCTTCTCAGAAAATAATAGTCCCATGTCAAGCATGTAGATTAGGTTCTAAAGAGCCTGCTTGAAGCAAATATGAGGGTATCAGTTGAAAAATCGCGTTTTTTCAAGAAAGGCGTGAACTTTCTGGAGTTTGTAGTTACATCTGACGGTACGACAACAGACCCGGAGAAAGTCAAGGCCATTCAAAATTATCCGGAGCCCAAGACGGTTTTTGAAGTCAGGTCATTTTCAGGTATGGCCAGCTACTACAGGCGCGACCCATCTCAGAAATTTTAAAAGGAGAAAATGGATCAGTTAGTAAGCATATATCATGGAATATTGCAGTGCAATTGTCCCCCGCGCAGCAACAAGCGTTCCGCAAGCTGTGCAATATATTGGCATCTGCAGATGATGCTCAGATATCCCGATTATAAGAAGCCATTCGATCTGACGACCGATGCTTCAGCTTATGAAATATGCGCAATGTTATCACAGAAAGGTCGGCCCATAACAATGATTTCAATAACTTTAAAGGATCGAGAAATCAACTACGCTACCAATTAAAGAGAATTGCTAGCTATTATTAGGGCTTTGGCCAAATTACGGCATTATTTTAAGACGCACTTTCGTTTTGTTTGTGAACAAAAGACGTCATATAGTGAGTTACGTCTGTAAAGAGTCTCAGTTGGATGGTTAGACTCCATATTCACACCTAAAGGTGTAAACGCCCTCCATTGCGACTTATATACACTCTCAATGATAAAAGTCGAGGTAGTTTGTAGATTTCCAGATGCAAAATTTTAGTATTGCAAAAACCGTGTGGTAGACATATTTGGGGCTGGAGAGCGAACAGAAATCCTCACCACTGAGCACAATAGAGCACACAGGTCGGCTCAAGAAAACTTGAAGCAAGTGTTGTCTAAATACTATCGAAAATGCGCAAAATGGCGAATGAAATCGTGCTAAATTGCAAAATATGAACTAGGGCGAAATATGATAGACACCCTAGAAAACAGGAGCTTTGTGAAACGCCAATCCTTTCACAAGTGGGTGAGATGCTTCATATTGACATCTTCTCTACAGACAAGAAATTTTTTTTAACTTGCGTAGACAAGTTTTCAAAATTCACTGTTGTACAGCCCGTCGCCTCTAAAACCATAGAAGATTTAAAACCGGCCTTGCTACAACTCATGAATTTCTTTGCCAATGCTAAGTCGGTATATTGTGACAATGATTTCAATGTTGCAATTTCTAATACACCGTCTCTGCACAGTGTCTCCAACGGACAGATAGAGCGCTTTCACAGCATCTTGTTAGAGCTTGCCAGGTGTCTAAAAATCAGCAAAGGTTTGAGCGACACAGTATAGATAATTTTGATGCCAGCAACTGAATACAACAAATCGATTCACTCAGTCATCGACAAAAGACCGGTCGACGTAGTCCAGGCACGCTCAGACGAACTGATTAAGAATGTTCAATCAAGAATCAAGGGCACGCAAGTCGCACTCAGGGCCAGAGAAAACGCTTCACGGCAAAATAGAGTCTTCAAGGTTAGAGATAAAGTCTTAGTAAAGTCAAACCGGAGATTGGCAAATAAGCTCAAGCCATTATGCGAAGAGAGAGAAGTGAAAGCGGACCTGGGGGCCACATAAAGACAACCTCAAATGACCCCACTATTTTTTCTAATTTTTTTACCCTTTATGCACTTAAATCAATTAACTAGCACTGTCAACCAGATTCTCAAAGTAGCAAAAACCTCGCAGGTCGACACCGGCCACTTGTATGAAACTTTATTGGCCAGAAACAGAATGTTGACGATGGAGTTACAAAATTTGATGCTTGTAGTTACGCTCGCAAAAATCAATATCGTCAGTCCAAATATTTTAGACCATGCAGATCTAAAGTCAGTTTACCCCAATTAGGGATCTTATGTCCGTTTCGTCCGTAAATGTACTTCAGTCTGCCAGTGCCATTCACTTTATTATTAAGTTCCCGAAAGTTGTATCAGAGTGCAAAAAAATAACTATTTACCCTGTCGTTCATGAAAATTAAATTCTATGCTTATCAGATAACGTCATAGCTGAATGTAACGTAGAGACTCACTCTCTCCAGGATTGCTCTGCCTCACCCGGGGCCATTTTCTGTCGCTTGGCTTGAGAGAGCTCAAGCGCTGGAGAGCTTCATGCGGGAGGCGTGCCTCACTGCGAAATACAACCCAGCTACTTTGAAGCGACCAACGAAGTGGATGAGAGGATTGTAATTATTAATGATAAAACAGCGAAGACTCAAGTGGACAACGGCACCGAACTTATCTCATGTTAGACAAAATTTTGCACAGCTATATTCATTTTTACACTCTAATTACAAGCATTTATTTCATTAAATGATTTTACGCATTCTATCATTATGTGTATATATTTAAGATTTACGATTTTAATTTAATTTATCCAAAAACAAAAATATTCATAAGTGACGACACTTAAACATATATTATTAATGTGATAATAATGATTTATGGATACCTGTAAGACACCTACCTAACAAACAAGAGCTCTGGCCTCTAACAAATATTAATAAAATTTAATCTAAATATTATTGTTTTTGGTAGCACTGAATTAGTTACAATCATAATTGATTATACCAAATAATAATAAACAAAACAAAGAATAATAATACAAAAATTAAACAAAAGAATAAATGAAGTCATAAATAAATTATTATTAGCACAAAGGTGGTTAGGGAATTTCCAATTTCTTTTTTTATTTAATTTGTCTTTTATTTCCACCACTGTTTTTATTTTAATTTTTTTTTTTTTTCCTTGTTTTAATTTGTAATTTTAAATGTGTTTGTGTTTAAATCCTGATTGACCTCCTCCACAACCTCAGATTTTCTTTTTTGTCTATTTTGTCAGTGTGCATCAAAATCCAATCTCCACGCCGACTTTTCTTCACTTATTTTATTTACCCCGACCTAGTTCTCTGAACCATCAATATCGGCTTTAATGACATATATGGGCTATCGATATGCCCCACATATCTGATTATTGGCTTCACTAAAAGAAAACACATAAGTGGAAATCCGTCTGCACAACGGTCTGCCCTGCGCCAACGTGGGCCACGCCCATACCTGAGACTAAGAATCTCATGCTCTACCGACTGAGCTGCAACACACCTAACGGGTTCTCTTGAAGGCTCTCCAAGCCATATATGCCGTTGCCTATTGGCCTCGCAAAGCGGCATGGTGTATGAGGGGCAAAATTTTGGGATAATATTTCTGCGCGAAATAGATAGTTAATTTTTCGAGCCGTGTGGTTGTTTCCTATCTCTACCTTTACGTACACCCGCTGAAGCGTCTCCTGGATGCAAGCTTCGTATAATTACTGTTTTTCAGCTCTTTCTTCCGGATGGATAGCAAAATAGTTGATGGAACATAGCTTTCGTCTTTCATTTTGTGCTAGAAGGCTCAGCGCTGTACAATGCGGTTTCGATGTCTCCTTCTTGCTCATGCTACTACCGACTGGTTCACTCGCTCGGAGGCGTTCGCTTGAGATAAGTAACTCCCGGTCTTTGTAGCCAATCGACCGCTCAAAATCTTAAGCGTCATGAGCTGGGATGATCCGTGATGACAATAAAATGCATTATGGTCTAAATCGCTCTATTGCCTTCACAGCTGCAAGGCACTCGTTCTCTGTCACGTTGTGGTTCAGTTGAGTTCCCAGAAATTGTGATGAAAAAAAAAAACGCTATCGACCGATCAGCGTCCTCATCATCTCTCTGGAAGAGCATCGCACCAATGTCTACTAGGATGTACCACTAGTGGAACATAGGTAAGGGTCTTTTTTAGATAGTTTATCACCTCATTGTTCCCAAGAAGCAGCAAACTGCTTCACAATCTGCGGTACTGGTATGAGGACGACTGCTGCCACTTTCCTCAATGCTCCATCACCTATTAAGTAGCAGGGGTATCGAGTGGCGTCATGCAGAATTTATAGATTTTTAGTCCTGGAATGGTGAACGCTGTATCTTCACGGACCTTCGAATTCAATTCAATTTACCATAACGCTTGCTTTAAAGCTGTTGATACAAATATTTCATCCATGCCGAAAGGCGTCTTTTACCATCACGGCATTCAGTTTTCTAGCATCCAAACATAAGCAGTTATTTCCTGGCTTCCGCACCAAGGTCATCCTATTGTTCCACGTGTTACCGCTGAGTTCCATGGTACCAACATTTCGTCCACCTCTGTAATAATTGCTGTACTGCACTAGCAATATTATATTGATAAAAAAAGCTCCTTGTTTGGCACTGATTCATCAATGATTGTAAGGTCCTCCACACCAATTTTCTCCAATCCTGAGCATTAATGTGAAAGGAAGACACTTTCTACAGCTTCCAATTTCCGCCGTTTTGCCGCATACACGTGAGGTTCAAAGGTTCCACGCCAATGATTTTTGGAGCGAAACCAAATTTGCTCCAGAAGTTGATCCCGAAATATAGCAGTTGTTAGAATGGCTGTAAGGTATTGTTAAATTTCGCATTTACCTTCAACCTTCCCGACAATTGTGTACTTCATACCTCCGGATACTTTATTTCTAGTCTCCTTTCAGTACTATTCGGATTCCTGCTGCTGCTGCTTGAAACGCGTACGTGCACGAAGAACCCGTGGCGTTATTTCGATGCTCGGTGCTCCACAAGAAAATTAAATTTATTGACCGGCATATTTTTGGCAAAAATTACTCTCCAACGAGTCTGTAGAGGATCAGTGTACGCTTCTGATCGCCCAGATCCCTGTAGCCCGGGTGCACTTGGGATTGTAAACTGGTAGATTGTAGATTAGTAGAAGAGTGAACTTGTGTATTAGCTATTCTGAAGCTCTGCTTCCATTCTCAATTAGACTTCTACGGCCCAATTGTCAAACGTGAAGTTCTGTTACTTCTCTGATGCACCTTCAGTCACTGTAGCGATTTTCTATACGCTTCTTAACATACTCTCTGAGGGTCTTCTGAATTTTCATCAAGAAGACTATTATCGCATTTCGTTTCTGACCCCTCGGTAAGATCCCTGAGCTTCGAACAGAGTCACGTCAATAGCCGACTTCCATACACTGGGAATGTTCGCAGATGTTCCTTTTTTCCTGGAAAGACAGGTCCACGTTAATTGTGGAAACGTTCTCTTGTAGACCATTCGAAGCGTTGTCCGCCTTTACGGATTTATCAGGTGTTGCAGGGCTCATAATTTTCACCCCTATATCCTTATTGAAAGAAGTGGTAAGCCTTATTTACCATTCCGCTGATTGACTACTCCTTTAGACTACCTCTTATCCCCCCCCCTCCACAGAAAATCACCACTCTGTAGGTCTAAGCTACACAACCTATTCTTTCTTTTCTCTTAATAAACTTTATTTATAAGCATCTAATTACTCTTTATTAATATTAATATCTGCAGTTATTTTCTTTCATTTTATTTTTATATATAAATTTTTAAATATATTTATATATATTTATTTTTTATTTTATTTATATATATAAATAAATATATACATATATTTAAATATATATTTAAATATTTATTATGTATTTTTTGTATTATTCTTGAATCCACAACAAACATACACAAGTAAGGGTGAAATAAGTCAATGTAACTGGGGTGCTCGCCTGTGAGTCAGTCTTCTCCTGGCAACCGACCCATCATTTTCGTTCTTACTACTATTTAAGAATAGAATTTCTTAAGAGAAATCAGGCTATTGCGCCGAAACTATACACTGAATAAGACTGGCCAACAATGCACTGACACAATTTAAAGCCAATTGCACGTACCACAGACTTAATTCTAGTATCACTCGAAATTGATTGATTGAGTCTAGTCTGCTCGAAAATAAATAAATAATTAACCTACTAATAATTTAAATTAGGAAAAGAAACCAACAAAAATAATAATATCAGGTCTAACGACGGAAACTCAGCATTGAATTTTAAATTGCACTCTGGGACCAGCCCTTATGAATGCCCGAATGATTTGTTGATGCTATCTACTGGCCCCTCTGCTTTCGAAAGTCCAAACAGTGAGACGTTCTGAAAGATAGCCCTATCTTGGATTTGTATATTTTTTTGTCAATTGTTTTCTATTCCTCGCAAACTCATTATTTTCCATTGGGCGTCATTTGCTATGTGCCGACTCGCCATTTATCAACTGCCGGCAAGTATAGGCTGACTCAGGGTTGAGTACTTCGATAAATTAACAAGCGGGCAACAAAATAATTTATTTTTGGATTCGGACAACTCAGACTTTCGGTTTTATTTAAAAATACTGTAGGAGTATTTTTAACGAACAGCTGTTGTAGTTCAACCCAAACGAAACCGTCCCTGGTTTCAGCTGGCTAATCTATGGTTTGCACAACTCCCTAGCCTCACGATGCACCCCACCTACATTCTACTTATCTCACCATAAAAGAACTTTATACAGCTATATTAATTTTTACATTTCATTCAATCATTAATTGTGAATATTTTTTATTATTTATGTGTATATATTTAAGATTTGAGATTTACGATTTTAATTTAATTTATCCAAAAACAAAAATATTCATAAGTGACGATAGATAAAGAAGAGATATTATTAAAATATAAATTATTATTTTTAATATAATGATACCTGTAATATAAGGATACCTGTAAGACACCTACCTAACACTCGAGCTTTATTTAGGATCCCCATAAGGCCTCTTGCCACTAACAAATATTAATAAAATTTAATCTAAATATTTTAATAATTGAGTATAGCATTTGATAATAAATATGAAAAATAAGAATAAATAAATCAAAAATAAATCAATTATCCGTCTGATAGAACATTTTCAATAAATTGAACACACTTTCCTTATATTTTCTTTAATTAAATATTTTAATTTACCCCACTTTTTCTATATATTAATGCAGACGCATGACACTACCTATCGAGCCACTATTCTATGCTCGTCACATCTCCTGATCTCATCACTGCTTTCCTTTTCGGCCGACTCCACCATTTTCACCACAAGGCTGTCACACATTTTACCGCCTAGTGATCGCGTCAATATCCACCTGTAAGTAGAGAAGCGCCTATACGACAACTTGGTGATTACAGCAAGGGCACTCCTCGGAATCGTCATGTCAGAAGCGTGAAAGTTGAAAGGATTTTGTTCAGGAAAAAGTCATGCAAGTGAGGAATCTGCTGATTGCTGAGCAATCCTATCGGGCTTGCTTCTTATATTTGTCACACCGCGAGATTACCTGAATGCTCCAAATTGTTCGCCTCATGAGATCAGTCGCAAATGCTAAATAGTTGAGCGGTTTCCGGTTTGATCTTACATCAACTGCTAACATCAAGGATGACAAAATAAACGCTTAAATGGAGACTTGGCGCCAGATAGCAACTGTACATGTCCTGGCACAACCAGATTCCCAATGGTATGACTCCCTGATGATTGCTAAACCAATGAATTTTTCCAACAGGTTTGCTAGATGAGCGCTTGGGCGACTATGCAATGGTTCAGGTTTATTTGTAGTAATCTTAGCAGTTTATGTTCGCATAGTAGGCATTTTGGCGGCTTGGTGCAGCAATTTGCCTGTTACTCCACACCTGAAGCATCCCCCAATTAAACCTAAGTCTTCGACATCTTATTGCAATATGACCATACTGTAAGAACTTAAAGCAACGCTACGGTTCAAAAAATGTTCTGAGATATCACTCAACTAATACGTTTTCTATCCTCTAGCAGTTTCTTAGCATTTTCAGATGCCAGTTTTAAGATGGCTATTTGCGAACGATTTTTCAGCGCCAGGATTGATTTGATTAATTCTTTGAACAGGGAATA
Source organism: Drosophila repletoides (assembly GCA_018150835.1). Lineage (NCBI taxonomy): Eukaryota > Metazoa > Arthropoda > Insecta > Diptera > Drosophilidae > Drosophila > Drosophila repletoides. The sequence goes on from JAECWQ010000236.1 coordinate 703,575, forward strand.
GTCTGCAATAGCGCCAACTGCTACAATAAATTCCTTTTTGGTTGCCAGCTTATCTGGATCCCGGATTTAAGCCTGAGACATCCCCATTACTGCAGTAACCCAGTAATGCCCAGGGCATTCCCAACTGCAGTCTGGAGCTCTTCCCAGCTATGCACTGGTTTTCTTTTAAAAATGTTTGTTAAATTTAAAAATTAAAAAATCGTATCAACCATTTATACGGGTGTGCGTACGGTGAATCTTTGTGAAAATATTTAAAACCCTACTCTTTTGAGTGAAAGTGAGATAAAGGTTTTAGCTTAGTTGGTTTCGGAAATAATTCTGCACAACCACAAAAAATAAAATCACGCGAAGAACAAAATTGGAGGTCCGCTCATAACGCAACAACCAAAATGTCACTCAATAATTCAGATTTTAAAACCCTGGTAGTGGTTGCACTCAAGGCAAAAATGACAACTCAGACACAAGTATTTGATAAAAAAATTAGAAAAAATTTGGAAAATAAATTCGCTAACACAACAATCGGTATACTCGAAGAAGAAGCTTTTAAAGATGCTGAGATAATACCAGGCGTGAGATGCGCCGAAACGTTAGATATTATAAAGTCTGTACCTGACTTTGAGGGAAAACATGAAAAATACGTTTCATGGCGAAAGGCCGCTCAATCGGTTTACAGAATTTTTGAGATATATGTAGGTAGTTCTAAGAACTTTCAGGCACTTGGTATCATTAGAAACTGAATAAAAGGCCACACCGATATGGTAATGTCTTCGTACGACACACCACTAAATTTCAAAGCAATAATTAATTAATTGATTTTATATGCCAATAAACGCCCGATTTACTTAATTGAACAATTATCGACTATGCGTCAAGGAAACTTGACGATAATACAATATTACGAGGATATCAAGCAAGAGCTGACCCTTTTAATTAATAAAACAATCATGACATACGACAGTACCTTGATGAATTGCATTTCAGGTCCAAACAATCATTAAGTGACATTCTATTTTCGGCATGTCCAAGAGACCTGCCATTAGCACGGGCTTTGGCTCAAGAGGTTAAGTCCAACCAGGAGCGCTTTCAATTCGCAAATAACTATGTAAACAGTCTTAAAGACAGGGCTCAACGGATGGAACAACGACAACAAAAAAGTGTACTTCCTGACTATGACGAGCAACAACCTGGTAAATACCCCTTTTGTAATAAGCAAAAAACTCAAACCCAACCCATGAAGCACGAGCCACCGCAACCGATAGACATCGACGGCTCATCCCGATTCATGCAGGCCACCAACCAAATAGGTTAAAATCTTTCCACTTATACATCTTTTTCAAATCCAGCACAGAAAAGGGCAAACAGTGGCACTGCTAGGTACACAGGACCCTAACAAGAAGAAGTTGACCATCTCGAAGAAAAAGAGGGCTCACCCAGTAGAGAAGAACAAGAATATCAAGCAGTGGAGGAATGGCAGACAGACAATTTTGGACGAACAAAAATATGATGAAATAAATTTTTTAGACATAACTCCCTGCTGTAGAGCGAACCATAACAGTCAGAACCATTACCAGCACTAAAAAATGTAACCGCAGTGAACCTTTCCTAATTAAGTCACTTCATGACTTTAATTCATTAAAAAAAAATGTTTGATACATCTCTTTAACACCACAACCACATTTTTGGTACTCCTCAAATTGTCAACATTTGATGGAATAATACTACTCAATAAAGTGAATGCCATACTGGTTATTATCTGGAAAAATTTTAAGTATCTCAGGCACTCAACGAATTTAACCATGTACTCGGATATAGCCGAGAAAACAAGTCTACTTAAGAACCACTTTCCCCAGTCTCATATGAAAAACGTTTGCAATCTGATATAGACCATATAGAAACAGTTTTAGAAACAATTAATATGCCACCATTGGCACACAAAGAGTATAAACATTTTAGGAACTGTTTTGAAGATAATTGCGGGACTCCCGATTTCGAAAAATTAAAATTCAAACAAGCAACTACATGCTATAAACTCGTATACAGTAACACATTAATAATTAACCATAAATAGTATTGTAAAATTCGAAAAACAGAAGCGAATCGACACTGGCCACCTCGAAACGTGACTTGCAAGGGATAGAATCTTGATTTCCGAACTTGAAACAGTCATGTTATCAATTACATTCGCAAAGATTTAGATTATCAACCCCGTCATTCTCGATTCGAAAGACTTGAAAAATGTATTAAATGAGCACTCTACCATAATAACTACAACAGATTTAATGAAAGTAGCATATGTTAACGTTTTAATAGATCAGAATTTTCTACACTTTATAATTAAATATATATTAAACGATAACTATATTCCTTGTCCAACATAATAAAAAATAAAAATACTTTATTTCGCTGAAAACAATAGCATTGCAGAATGTGGAAATAAAGTCTTGCCAATTGTAAACTTCGTTGTCAACAACAACAACAACGACAACAACATCAACAACAACAGCAGTTTCACAGCGACCTGTATCGTCAGCTGAATTCGAGAAGCTCCCCCACTCCCTACCAAAAAATAAGCAAAACGGTAGTGGAACGCTAGTACAGACTGGGGTCGATCGTTATATGTAAATAAAACGAAAATTAAGCCCACAAGCAATAAAGAAAACAAACGAACCCAAAATAACGAAAACCTCTGAAAGCACTGTACCTAAAAATGCATTGACGAACAATAGCTTCGCAATCCTCAGTGACCAGAATGAAGATGAAAAACGTTCAAACACCAAAGGATAAGCCGTCACCTATTTATGTGCGTCAGGTCAACTGTACAGAATTAGTTAAAAAGTTAACGGACTCACTTGGAGATAGTAAATTATAGGTCAGCTCAATAAAAAGGGGTAACATTTACGAAACAAAAATTCAAGTAAATAAAGAACAAAACTATCGATCTGTGTGCGAATCCCTTGATAGTGAAAAAATGAACTATTACACCTATCAACTTAAAAGTAGCAAATGTCTACAAGTTGTTATAAAAGGGATCAAACCAACAGTTCCAGTCAAGGAGCTAATATATGGGCTTAAGGATAAGGGCTTTGAAGTCAAAATGGCTATGAATATAATAAATAGAAATAAAATCCCCCAACCAATGTTCAAGGCAGAATTGATACCTGATAGTATTCACTTAGGTAAAATTAAAGTCCATCCAATCTACAAGCTCGCGTATCTACTGCATCGGAGAGTCACCGTTGAGGAACCGCATAAACGAAATGGACCCGTCCAGTGCATAAATTGCCAGAAATACGGACATACTAAAACTTATTGCACCCTACGTGCCGTTTGCGTTGTGTGCGGCGATGTACATCTTACTGAACTCTGCCCCGTAAATAAGGAGGACCAATCTGCCAAAAAATTTAGTAACTGTGGGGGTAACCACACCGCCAACTATAGAGAATGCCCTGTGTATAGGGAGTTAAAAAGCCAGCAAAAAACTGCATCTCGAAACCCAGCCATAAGGCCAAACTTGCCTTATATACCATCAAATACAACTCCAGGCGTTTCTTTTGCTAAAGCGTTAAGTTACAACAACGAGTCTTACGCCTCAGTCACTAAAAATAACTTTCAACAAGCCACTGGAATAATGCATCATCGGGTAGCGCAACAGAAGCCAGAAATTCATTCCCAAAAACCACTGAAAATCCATCCAGCTTATCTAGTGGAATAGAATCAATGCTGGCTACATTAACAAATACAATGGTAGCAATACAACAAGCGATGCAGGAAATCATGCGCAACCAAAATCTCCTACTGGAGCTCCTAATCAAGAAATTTGCTTAAATGGCTACTTTAAATATATCCTTCTGGAATGCGAATGGCATTTCACAGAACAAAAACGAGCTCTTGCAGTTTCTTGATCACTATAACATCGACGCCATGCTTATATCAGAAACTCACATAACAAGCAAAAATTATTTTCACATTAAGGGATATAGTTTTTATGCGACGAATCATCCCGATGGCAAGGCTCATGGAGGCACTGGCATTCTAATTAAGTGTCGCATCAAGCATTACCTGCTGCCATCATTTGCAACAACTTATCTACAGGCATCATCAATTCGTATTGAAGCACAAAGCGATTATTTAAACGTAGCCGCAGTATACTGCCCACCTCGGTTCTCTATATCCGAAACAGAATTTGTAAAATTCTTCAACCTCTTAGGTGACAGGTTTATAGCAGCTGGTGACTACAATTCCAAGCACAGCCACTGGGGATCGAGGCTCAGTAACCTGAAAGAAAAACAACTTTATAATGCCATAATCACACCACGAAATAAGCTTGACTTTATTTCCCCGGGAAGGCCCACATATTGGCCCACAGATCCAAAAAAGCAGCCCGATTTAATTGATTTTGCTGTTACGAGAAGAGTGCCGCAAGATCAGGTTAATGTGGAACACTTAACAGATCTATCATCAGATCACTCGCCAATCATACTTCACCTCTATGACCACACACAGTTCTCTGAACGACCACATTTCCTCTTTTCTAACAAAACAGATTGGCTGAAGTACAGGAAATACATAAGTTCTCACATTGAAGACTGCCCAAACATTGGCTATAAAGATGACATAGATAGATCAGTTGAAACACTAACGTCTATAATGTCTCTGGCTTCAAAACACTCCACTCCAATAATAACTGCTAATAAACTTTACAACAGTAATCGTGCTCCCAGGCTTATTGAAGAGCTACTATGCGGCAAGAGAAGGCTTCAACGAGAATGGCGTGCCCATAGATCCCCTGCCTCGAAGGAGCGGTTAAAAATAGGCAACCAGATACTACGCAAAGCCCTAATAGATGAACGAAACTTACAACAAAAACACTACATGGAGCAACTAGCCCCAAACAACAACCTTACAGCAACATCGACATTTGCTGATGACACTGCCATCCTAAGTCGCTCCAAGTGCCCAACAAGAGCAAATAGACAAATTTGCCCTCCTTTGCCTTTAAGCAATATCAACATTCCACACTTCGCTGAAGTAACATACCTTAGTGTCCTTCTGGATAGACAGCTTACTTGGGCCAAACACATTGAAGCGAAGAGAAACCAATTGAAATTAAAAGCTAGTAATCTACATTGGCTTATAAACGCCCGTTCACCACTAAAGCTAAAGTACAAAGTCCTTTTATATAAAGCAGTCCTCAAACCAATTTTAACATATGGCTCCGAGCTATGGGGCAACCCTTGCGATAGTAACCACGAATTAATCCAGAGAGCTCTATAGAAAATGTTGAGAACTATCACCAGGGCACCGTGGTATATATGAAATGAAAATGAATTACCCATAAAGACCTTAATGTTGAAAATGAAAAGGTGAAAACCAAGTATCAGGTTAAACTTCAGGTCCATCCAAATAAACTTGCGCAGTCTCTAACAAGGCAGGCTGGCCATACATGACTCCAGCGAAGAAACTTAATAGTTAAGGCAGTATTTTAAGAAATTAATTGTAATTAATAACCAAATATTTTAGATTAAGATTTAATGACTTATCGTTAATCTCCAAGCGAGAAGATCCGATTAATCAAAATACGGTTCATAAAAAAAAATAAAATTAAGTAAATAAATTATTAAAGATAAAAAGGCTCACCTAATCCAAAATTTAATATCATAATATTAAATTTATTCACTTAACTTCCGGGGAAGTTGATTATTTTATACATATGTTTATTAGTTTTAGATATATGACACGTTATTATATTTTTTTGAATCTTTTTCCCACACTTATGATCTTCTTAACAGTAAAAATTAGAAAGATCTACGAACCTGCATGGCGTAATTTGCGGCTCGCGGCTATAATCTTTCCATATCATACCATCCAAGCGTTTAAAAGCACATGAGCACCATTTGTGGATTTTAATTACAATCATAAAGTTTTTCTGCGTCTTAGTACTCTTACTTTAAAGTTATAATAAGGCGGGACACAACCTCACATATAGTAATACAACACTCCCAGTTGTTAAACCAGAAACAATGCTACACTTCTGCTGACACTAATTTAGAACGAATGCTTGAGGGCCATACTACCCAGGCCAAGTCAATAATAAAAGTGTATGTGTTTTATGTTAGATTTAAATTATTATTAACTTTATTACAATTAACTTTAATTTTATGAGAACTCTTTCGCAAAGGCAATCCACAAAATGACTTTAGTGTTATTATGTAGGTGAAAAACCGAGTTTTCGAAATTTATCATAATAAATAATAATCATTTGCTTAATAGTTAATTATAGATCGGAAAATTATTATTGCCCAGTAGCATGAAAATTAAAGAGTTTAACTTTACAAAAAAACCAAAATTGTAAATTTTAATTTAGAATTTGTGAACTGGATGTCATTTGAGTAAAAATTACACTTCTCACCATTCCTAATTTAACCACTTGACCTTAGGAGCCAATAATAGCTTTAAAAACAAAACTGAGTTTGAAGACATTGTAAAAATAAAATTAAATTAAAAAATAAAAATATTATTTTAAATTGTATTTCATTAAAATCACTATTGAACTTACATATTTATGACCGATGTAAGCTCTGTGTGTGTCCTCAGAAGCCTATAATGTCTTCATGAGAGATTTGGTTGGTAATGCATTTGCCTTCCTAATGCTGGCATTATGAGGCAATAATTAAACAAGTTATATAATTGCGGCTAATGCCGGATCTGTGTATTTAGAAGCAACTGCTTCGTTTCAAGATTGATACAGAACTAAATTATCGAATGCAAAAAATATTTTGGCTGAAGCTAAAGTGGATATTAAGTTTCACTTTACAATGATATGATCCGACGCCGACTCATCATAATCACTAGTGCTAATGAAATTCTTGAGACACAGGCAAGTATCACATTACCACTGTTGATTGCTTATATTTGTGAGCGCTTAGCCCGAGTATTTGATGTGTCTGCGTTTTCGTATGTGCGGGGGCTGTTCCTCAATTAACTCTAAAAGTATGCACTGGTCGCCTTTTCCCTACAGCGTAACTTGCACTTATAAAATTATTTAATCACATTATGAATAATAAAAAAAATACTTTATTATTATCTAACATTCTTAATTTAGTTACGTTCCTATGTTCCTATGGGAGCTATATGATACTGTATATGCACTGATAAATATCATATATGCTTTGTCTGGACGGAGTTAACTCCTTCGAAGCATAACACAAACTTATAATACAAGCAAGGGTATAAAAATGTTATATCCAATTCCGTCCTCAAGTTATGTCTGAATGTTTGTTATTGCATGGCGTTTAGTTGTTCTTTAAAGGTATGCGGCCCTAAATGATGGGATTTATTATTTGTATTGGTATTTGAAATATTTTAAATTAAAAAATTAATAAAAAAAATCATCAATGTCTCTTCACCGCAGTCAATCGAATAATTCTGCTGCACTCCGCTCGTAGCATTTCATCGCTGTTACCTTCGTTTCGCGTATTTCTCTACAGAACTTAGGATACAGTAGAATTAGCCTTAATAACTTTTTATACCATCCTACATTAATTCGTTGTTGTAAAGTAATCACAATATATATTTATATATATATTATTTATATATATATATATATTTATATATATATTATTTATATATATATATATATTTATATATATATTATTTATATATATATATATATTTATATATATTTATATTTATATATATATATTTATATAAAATATATATTTTTTATATTTTTATTTTACACTTATTTAACCAACTATATAAAATAGAAAACTAGTAAGGAAAGGCTATCTGATAATTTTAAATGTGCGTTTAGACAATATACTCTTTAATCTAACTTGAAAATTTCATTAATATACCTTCAGAAAAAAAAAATTTGATCCGGCCGGCTCCGGCATATGTGCTGCCTGCAACAAAAAAGGTTGCATACCGAATTTCACTCACCATGCTCAAAGACTGACAGACTAGTTTTGTCATCATGATCAGTAATATATATACTTTATGGCGTACAAATGGCTCTTTCAATGTATTACACATTTCGTGACAAAATTATGATTCACCTTGCAAGCGCATAATAGCTCCTAACCGCTGTGGTCTCTCATACAAACCTTTGTATAATTATCCAATTTTTTTTAACCAAAACAGCTGTAAAGTGATATATAAATAAATTGACTTTACATTAAACAAATATAATTTGATTCATCCAAGAACGCAATTTGATTGTAATATTTATTTGTTCAATCCATTACTTTCTAAATCAGATAAATAATTTTTTTACTGTTTGATTACAATTTGCAATTTCAGGTAACAGGGCGATCTGAGCAATTATACAAGACTGAAAAAGGTATACAACTCTGACATCCTTTAGGATTTCCTTCATGTTTGTATCGGTTTCAATGGCCAAGACCTCTACCATTTATCGACGACGACATCAGGAACTACATATATATAAATAAAATTGTCGGTAATTGCCATAATGTGTAGATTTATATTAAAAATTCGATGCATTTGCAAACCAAAATTGGAAAGAATGGAAAGGCAGGACATCGGCAACGGTTTTTGGGGAAGCAAATACTAAGCTGCTGCTGTGGCAGTGTAATTGTTTTAAGAAGTAGACCAGTTCGTGTTTCAGTATTTATATTTCGTTTTCTTGTTTAGGATATCTTACAATGCTCAATTTGAATTATGAATTCATTCGTTTTTACGGTAGTGTGAAAATGTAGAAGACCACAATGTACAGCAATAAATCTCTTGCATTCTTATAGAATTTGGCACACTATATATTAAAATTAAACAACTTCACATACTTTTCGATAGCAGGGATGGTCTTAATTTATGTTTAGTTTTTAAGGTGACATCCAATTAATGAAATCGGGGATTTACTGTATAAAATAAAACAATAAATAAATTTTAAAATGTATATTGGCAGGTATATTCGAGTCGATGACCTTTTTGGTTCAATCAACAACAATTGCAGTGCAAGTGCGAGCGAGCATTCAAAAGCTTACTAGGATGAGCAAACGCCACCACTGCTCAAGTAAATGAGTTTTCAGGCGCAAATTTTAGTTTCGCATATAGTAATGATTGTACTGTTTGTAATTTTTGTTTATTTCACAGCGTCTATAATTTTATAATAAAGTACATAACGTATATTTAACTGAAATTTCAATAAAAGGTTAGATGCTTAATTATTTGTAACAGAAAGACGAACATTATATGATATTCTCCTTTTAATTTAAAATCAGAAATTAAAAGGAACTATGAACCTATCGAGAGTAAAGCAGAAATTATCAACATTTCATTGACTTTATCCATGGACCCCAAATTTATTCATTTTTGAAGCAATCAATATAATTACAATATTGGAAATTAAATATTGAAGTAAAGAGCCTTCCAATAAAATACACACAGAACTTTTTTGTATATAAATAGCTTTTTACATCATGAAATCAATCTGTATTCTTGAAAGTAAATACTTCTTATGTACTATGGAATGGATGATCCAATTATGTATATTTTAAATTTAAAAACTGAATAATGTGCCTGTAATAAGTCTACTTAATTCATAAATAAATCGAATAGAAAATGTATATCCACAAATCCATATATAAATTAGGATTAATTTATAGATTTGTATATATATATTTATATGTATATATATATTTTTATATATATATATTTTTATATATATATATTTTTATATATATATATTTTAATATATATATATATTTTTATATATATATATTTTTATATATATATAAATATTTATTTTAATTTATAAATATATATATATTTATATATACATATATACGTATTCATATATGTAAAGAATTCATGATTTGTCTAATGTATTGAAACTTTATTAGTTTTGAATAATATGAGCCCTAATTGAAAAAATATGTACACAGATTTACGCAATCATCTTTTGTACAGAAGCAAAAATTTTATGTATTGTACAATAAATACAATTAAGTATTTTTTATATACATACATGCTATAAAATCTACGATCGGAACATTAGTTTCAAGAAAAGCTGAATTTGTAAAAGTAACGAATACAATTTTTATAAATAATCATCACATTTACAATAATATTTTTTAAGATTTCTTTTTCCTCAAACAAAATTAAAGTAATTCTGAAACCTATCCCGCATATTAAAATTAAAATATTCCACATCGAGTCTTTTCTACAGCATTGTATGTACAAAAAGCAATGCCATATTATGTAAAATATATTCACACAGATATATTATGTATAAGTATTAAATTAATCATTAGCTCATAATCTATTGACCAGTTCACGGTGTTGGTGTAAAGAAAAGAGTAACTCAATCTCTTGTTGAAGTATCGTGAATTTTAGTAATATTCGGGAACAAATCTATTTTGTGGTTAAAGTGGTTACTTTAGGTATTTGTTTTTTTTTTTTTTTTAATTTAGTAACACTTTATGCTAGTAATTAGAATAATGATGTTGGGCTTAATGATTAAAGTTATATTCTTAAAGCATCATAGCGTACAGCAGGCCAAAGAAGACAGCCCACATTAACACAATTCCATGCATCTTATATATAGGGCTCTCACCATCTGCGATTTTTCTAGCAACAAATTTCAATGTTTCATCTAATAAAACTACAGGAATTGAGAATTTCATCACAGTTATCCATTCCTCTGTAGACAACGGTGTCACTTGGAAGACGGTCTTAAAATAGATTAAGATTCGAATATATTGTCATAGATCATTTGACTTTTATAAGTGATACTCACAGAGAGGACATCAACATAAAGAATAACAAAGTGGAGGGTGAATGAAAGTGCCATTGAACCAATCAACCACAAATTGCACCATGGAGGCATAGTTATTAAAGACTGATTCTCGGATAGGCTGATAAAAAAAAATTTATACTTTGTGTTACGCGTAATTAATTAACCACAGTACCTGTTCATTGCATTCAACATTTCAATGGTCACGAGAACGGATAATGCCATGGTCATCGCATGTGGGTCGCTAAAGATTTTACAATCGACTCCTTTGAATTCCTCTCCACCGCCTAAGCATGACAGATGATGAGTGAGTTGCCAGTATGTTAGATTTGGACCTTCTGCGGAAAACACAAACCACCAAGCCGCCGCACCTACTGTTGCTGCACCAACGTAAAAACCAATTGCCATGTAACTAAATAAATGAACAAAAATGAGTAAATTGAAGTTGCAAGGTAAGAAAGGATAAATAGTTTCCAACCGGAAGAACAGCCATCCTGAAATTAGACCTTCATCGGCTTTTCTTGGTGGTTTCTCCATTATATCCAAATCAGGTGGATTAAAGCCAAGAGCTGTTGCTGGCAAGCCATCAGTTACCTAAATAAAAATGCTTATTAATAAAAAGCATAGTCAAAGAGAAGAAGTAATAATAAACCTACCAAGTTTACCCACAAAAGTTGAACAGGTATCAAAGCCTCTGGCAAACCAAGAGCCGCCGTAAGGAAAATGGAAACAACTTCTCCAATGTTCGATGATATAAGGTAGCGAATGAACTGCTTCATATTATTATAAATAGCACGACCTTCCTCAACAGCAGATACAATAGAAGAAAAGTTGTCATCTGCCAAAACCATTTCCGCCGCAGATTTAGCTACCGCAGTTCCAGAGCCCATGGCAATACCAATTTCGGCTTTTTTAAGAGCTGGAGCGTCATTTACACCATCACCAGTCATAGCGGAAATTTCGTTCATGCCTTGCAAAAATTCAACAATCTTAGATTTGTGCTGAGGCTCAACGCGTGAAAATAGCCGAGATCGCGCAACTGCGGCCTTTTGTTCAGCAGGTGACAGATCATCAAACTCTCGTCCCGAGTATGATTTACCAGTTGTGTCTTCATCCTCAGTAAATACACCGATACGCCGACAAATAGCCTCAGCGGTGGCCTTATTGTCACCAGTGATAACAATGACGCGAATGCCGGCAGCTCGGCAACGAACAATGGAATCGAAAACTTCTTTACGAGGGGGATCCAACATACCAACGACGCCGACAAATGTCAAATTTACTTCATATTGGTAGAACTTAGTGGAGTCACCCAAGTCCATTTCTTCAGGACGAATTGGACTATCGGCAACAGCAAGAGCTAAGCAACGGAGTGTATCACGTCCGGTACCATACTGGCCAGTAAGATTCAGAATCCTGCTCTTTAATGCAGATGTTAGTGGTACTTTCGTTGTACCAACGCGAGCATGAGTGCAGCGATCCAGAACACCCTCTGGAGCTCCTTTGACAAAGAGTTTTGGACCCGTACCCAAGCGAGATGCCTTAAGCGGTGTACAATAAGAAGACATAGATTTACGGTCGCGTGAGAATTCAAGAGTGAATTCTTTCTTCCATTTTGTTTCAATCTCGCCACGTGCGGCAATAGCTGCCGATCTACGGTCTAATCCTGACTTATTAACATTAAAAGAATTCAGTTTTTCAGCCAATACAATCAATGCAGTCTCCGTCGCCTCGCCGACTTTCTCAAAAGCCTGTTTAAATTCATTGTAATCAATTGCAGAATCATTGCACATAATGCAAATAGTAGACAATTCCGGCAAAGCGTCGTAATCGCTGGCTTTTACTCTCTGTCCGCCCAAAAACAGTTCGCCAATTGGTTCATAAGTCGAACCAGTCAGTTCAAATTCAAGAAAACTGCTATCGTTGCCTTCTACTTTGTCAAATATAAACATGCGGGAAACAGACATTTGATTAGTAGTGAGTGTTCCAGTTTTATCGGAGCAAATGACTGAGGTACAACCCAAGGTCTCTACAGATGGAAGAGATCGGACAATTGCATTCTTTTTAGCCATACGACGTGTACCCAGCGCTAAACAGGTTGTGATAACAGCTGGAAGCCCCTCAGGAATGGCAGCAACCGCTAATGCAACCGCGATTTTGAAGTAATAGATTGCTCCTTTAATCCAAGATCCTCCATGGGCTGGATCATTGAAGTGACCAATGTTAATTGCCCAGACCGCAACACAAATAATTGAGATAACTTTAGATAACTGTTCACCGAATTCATCCAATTTTTGTTGTAGTGGCGTTTTAATCTCTTCAGTCTCAGACATTTCAGTCCGGATTTTACCAATAGCGGTGCTGAGACCTGTACCAATTACAACGCCTCGAGCCTTGCCAGCAGCCACATTTGTACCAGAGAACAAAATGTTTTTTTTGTCTTGATTAACTGCACGGGGATCAGGAATTGCGTCTGTGTGCTTAATAACGGAAACCGACTCACCGGTGAGGATAGACTGATCAATTCTTAATGTTGTTGAATAAATGTGAGTAATACGAATGTCTGCTGGGATCTTATCACCAACAGAAATCTCAACCAAATCTCCTGGTACAATTTCTTTCGCTCTGACTTTTTGAATACCAGACTTGTCTTGACGAACCACTTTACCCATTTCGGGTTCATATTCTTTTAGTGCTTCAATAGCTGATTCCGCATTCCTTTCCTGCCACACACCAACAACAGCATTTGCTATTAGAATAAGTAAAATTACTAAAGGTTCTACAAATGCAGTGAAAGTGTCTTCATGTTCTTCAAACAGGGCTAATACCTTGAAAAAAATAAAATGACAAAATTTATTAATTTTTTTTTATCTCAGCCCGATGTTCACTTTTCGTCTACAAATTCTAAACGAGGATTTTGTTTTAAGAACGATTTTTTCACAATATTTTCGAAAATCTCAACTTATGTTTTGAAAAACAAATGGTATTTGCAAATAAAACGAAATCCAAAATGAATGAAATTATCGCGATTTATGATTTATTTAACAAGATGTGACTTCATTACACTATTTTTGGATCCCATTTACATTACATAAGAAAAAAGTGAACATACGGCATCAAAAGTACTTGTTGAAGAAAATTTTTTTAAACTTACAAATGAAATTATGGCTGCCAAAAGCAATATCTTCACCAGAAGATCGTCAAACTGCTCTAAAACTAATTGCCAAATACTCTTTCCTATAAAACAAACAACATAAATTAGATTTTAACAAGATATGAGCATTAGCATTTGGTACAAACCTTCCTCAGTTGGCAATTCTGAAAATAAACGTAAAATAAACCCGAATTAGTAAAAAAATATTGATAAATATTTTATAAAAAAGTTTTTTGCTCTTTAAGATAATTCAATGTTATAACCATCATTTGAAATTGTGAATTGTATAAAGGAAATAAAATTTCTGACAAAAACTTCATTCATTTATATGTGAATATTGCATAAGACTTGAGCTTACCATTGGGTCCATATTTTTTTTGATTTGTCTTGATCTGATCAAGGGATAGACCGCGCTCTGGGTCTGTGCCAAAGAAATTCAGAGATTGTTCGACGGTTTTTGAGTGACCGTCTTCCATTTTGATTTGTTATCCTTCTCGTGCAGTACCCTATATTAAAAGAGAATAAAATAAATACTTTTCGATTATTATTTTTCCTACAATAACACTATCAACAAAGGTAGTTATTTATTTATATTCTGCAGTTTTTCGAGAAATTAATAGACATGATACTTACCACAAAAAGCTGAATTCCTAATGAAATACATAAAAGGTGGGTGTATTTTTTTTTCAAAAATTAAACTCTTCTGTAATCAACCTTGAACCCACACTACTGAATTGATGATTTTCATACACTTACCCTTACCCAGTCAGTTAAATACCTCCTTTTTTAATATTAAACCTTTTAAGGATAAGCTTTTTATTATTGAAGAGTTGTGCTTCAAATGAAGCTCTATTTGTCCTCTTGAGATAAATTGCGTAAAATATATTATATACTGATAAATAGGACCTTAATGCAATATCAGCTCAGATCGTTGTCATATTATTAGTGAGAGACGTCTTTTGTAAACGACCATAAATAATGGACTTTCAAGTTGTTTATAAAAGCGGGAAATAATTAAAAATTAAATTTTTTTCAATATCCGATAGTGTGGCAATTAAGATAAATAAATAATTAAGGAACCTTTAATTAGCGAGTTGGATTGCAAGGTACATATATCTGGATAAACCAAACTTTCACGTTGAAAATTATTCTAAACTACATCGATTTGGACCGATCGGCATCTATACGATAAACTTATCTAGTATCTAGGAATATAAAAACAGACAGACCGACCGATTGACATGACTTTATCATCTGATCTCATAGACAAATTTCAGTATAAACTTAAGAAACTTGTAGAATTATTGGAAAAACATATGAGATTATAGTAATACAAGTCCCCATTTGGAGTATCTCAATCTTCAAGATTACTTCGGGTTATAGATTGTAAAGATGTAACAAACGATTTACTAAGATACAGATATGTATATGTAGATACGTAAACTCGTGTTTGTATGCATATACACATACACATGCAGGGTGCAGCGAATACTCTGTTCACAGTTTCTTTGGACATACAGTACATATTTACATATTTGGTACAAGCTATTCCACACACACATACACAAACATATACATATCTGCTAATTATTTTCTATGCATGCCTGCCCATATATAAAAAATATATATTGTCAGCCAATGATACACGTGTTCTTTTACGTGACATACATACATATATCTGCGTATGAGAATAAGCATATACATGCCATGTATATTTGAAATGATTATACATAAATATAAATAGCCTAATAAATAAATATTTATTTCAATCATTACCACTGAGCTTGATAATTTTATAATTTTCACAGTGTTGAATAATAAGATTTACACACGTGTCACTTTTGTATAACTGATGTATTTATTATCTGCGACAGCTCCAAAGCAATTACTATATTGACAAACATTCAAAAGCAAAGATAGTTGTGTAAGTACTTAGTTTTTATTGAATTTAATGTATATACATATATTATATATCCATGGCGCTTTTTTTTGTTCTAAATACATATGTGTACTGTGATACAAGAGAAGTTTTGAGCCGTTCATTTATAAAATTCTCCGGCGTATATTCGACTATGACATGACAGTATCGGATGCAGGGCTGCTTGTTAGTCCCATAAAAATCGATAAACTGATGTTGTGTACTATTCTAGTTACATTTTTAATGGTATTTTTTTTATCGATTTTTTTTTAGTTTGTATGTTAGCAATAATTTAAGCAACGAATTACACATAAAAATCCTTGAAAATTTATCCAAAATCTATTTATATATTCCATATTCAACCTTCATATTAAAATCATAGCTTAATAGGAATATTGGTTTATTATGCCCTGCAGAGGGTTTTATAATTTTGTCACGAAACGAATTGTTCGAAATATCTGTAAATCAATAACGAACAAATACAGTGGATCACAGCTTATTTTACTTCTCTAAAAGATTTGATTAAGACGAAAGTAGATCACAGATTATTTTATTCCCAAAAAAATTTGATTAGGACGGAAGCGTGGAACTGACTTGAAATTTTTAAGATAGGAAAAATCTGCGCTTGAATTAATCCGTTCGTTTAGCGCGCTTAACAAATTTATCAGCCCAAGCAGTATACTTAACGGATATACAGATACATACATATATCGCTCACAGAATACTTAGAAAATGCACTCTACAAGTTTTGTCACATACAAAGCACATACAACGCAAGAAAAATCTCAACTGGGTAATCAAACACAGCTTTGCTATGTAGCTTTTGAGATGAATTTCCAAAATAAATAAATCTTTTTCCTAATGATTTTTAAAATGATCTGAGCATTGGCATTATTGCATAAAAGTAAGTCAGCAAGAGGATTTTCAAAAAAAAAAAAAAAGAAACTAGTAAGAAAAGGCTATCTTCGGGGCGCCGAATATATACAATATGCTGCCATGCATGTGCAAAACGAAGGCTCCATTACCATGAGAGACCAGTTTTCATAAAACAGACGGATAGATGGACACGGCTATATGGAGTCGTTTCGTCATCCTGATCAATAATATATTTAGTTTATAGAGTCGTAGATGCCACCTTCAATGTATTACACATCTCATGACAAAATTACCAGTCAGGATTTTTTTTACGTAACATGTACGAAACTCTGTTAACAAAACTATCTAAAAAAAAGTGTGACAGGTTATAAAATCAATCAACATTACAATCTCGTAACACCCTATACTTATGCAAGAGTCCGATTATTATCAATAACACCATCTTGACCACCCCCAGTTAGTCTCTCCTAAGCAATAAACACACATCCAATAAGAATTAAGCTCTTCCCGCTCTACATTTCAACATGCATAAGTGGTATACCTACCTGTGTTTTATACATACACTATATTTCAATGATTGTAGACGTGGATATAAAAATTTTACATATATTTATCTGCATGTAAATATGTACATACATATATCCATACGCAAAAACATATATATACACATATATGCAAACATATACAATATTAACAAGTATGTATAACTATAAATAATATAATATACTATATATAATATGTATGTTCATATATTATTGATCAGGATGATGTGTCGTGACGTGTCCGTCATGTCCGACTGTCCGATTTTTACAACCAAATCTCTTAATTTTTGAACTAACCAAAAACAACTAAATTGTTTTTTATTCATGCATACTAAAATAATTTAAATTTAAATAAATCCAGCTTACAAAATTGAATAAATTATTCATATTATGTGCAGCATTCTTCTCATCTTCATCGCCAGGATGAGATGCTGACTGCTTAGAAAGGTTTCTGCATTTAGAAAAGCAGCTCGACCGCGGAGGACAAGGCCAAACGTATGTACATACATACATACATACATACATACACAAGTAGATACGCAAATGATTTAACAAATCGAGAACTCTACAGCAACATGCAAAAGTGCATGTGCATCTTTTTTTTCATAGATGTAGATATGTATGTACATATGCATATATGTGCTTTTAATATAATTTACACAATCAAAAAAAATATATATGTATTATATTATATGCGTTATGTACGTACACATCGCTTAAGCAGGTTTAATCAAAAACAAATGGTTCTTTGCAAAGGTGCTTAAAAGTCTACATATGTACATATGTATGTACATTTATCTGCATGTAGATATGTACATACATATATTCGTATACATACATACATATGTGCATGCGCAAAAACATATATGTATATGTACACTTATACAATATTAATATGTATGCTTACTAATTTGTATATATGTATAACTATAAATAATATAATATACTATTTATAGTATGTAGGTATGTACGTACATAGATATGTATGTATATTCATATAATAATTCTAAAGATACATACGTAAGCGTGAATGCCTTTGTAAATACATATGTACATTTGTATATGTATTTATGGATAATGTGTGAATATATATTTATACATACATATTCAAATATACATACATACATATTCCTAACATACATATGTATGTATGTATATCGGAAATATATTTACACAAATACAATTAGACGATGAAACGTACATATGCATGCATTTACTTACATAAATATATTGTATGTATGTATGTACATATAATGTACGTAAATATGGACATGCATACAAATGTAAGTATTTTGGAAGAAATTGATTTTGAATGTTTAAGATATCTAAAAATAGAACCTTAGCTACTAGGTGTACGCGTCCATACTTATGTTCATATCTCTGTAAATATTTGCGCACCTATGGATATACATATGTATTAGTATGAGTGTACACTCTTCATGTATGTATGTATGTATGAACACGTATATTTCTAAAAATTAACATACATACCTACATGCATAGTAAGAAAATCACGTTCCTTCAATGAACACATTCAACAGGACTTTCATTAAAATATATATATGTGTTTTGTGTTGTCACTTACATCAATACGTATGTATAGATAAATGTACATGCAAATATACATATGCATGTACATTATGTGTGCATTTAATTTACAGTGTGATTATATAATTTAAATATTTGTTCATACATAATGTACATACCGACGTAGGTACAAGCATACATATGTAAGCACAGCCCTACGAATATATGCATAAATCATAATTTGTTGTAATGGGATGTATGTACATATATATTTAAAAATGATTGTTAGTATGTAAATATATGTATATACACATATATGTACATATACATATACTCATAGTGAGGTCTACCTAAATTAACCGTCGTTTGGGACCCCATAGAAGTCTCCATATAAAAGAAATTTTTAAATAGGTACAGAAACACATTGGGTAATGCTATCATTAGAAGCGGCTGTGTGAAACGTACCGTTCTAAATTTAAAAAAAAATACACATTTAAAAATTATCGTCTGTGTGCGCTCTCTTATGTATATACATGTGTATGTGCATATTTATGTATAGAAAAAATATATTTTATTTTTAATAGGAATT
This sequence comes from Drosophila repletoides, assembly GCA_018150835.1. Taxonomy (NCBI): domain Eukaryota; kingdom Metazoa; phylum Arthropoda; class Insecta; order Diptera; family Drosophilidae; genus Drosophila; species Drosophila repletoides. Next base: position 722,937 of record JAECWQ010000236.1, read on the forward strand.
TTTTGGTTTGTCTCTTCACTGAATTGCATACATACATACATACATATGTGCATATATCGATGTTTTAAGTAGTAAAATTAGCCGGAACCAATAATTCAACAATTTATGGTTATACATACATACATAGGTAAACGCGCACCTTATCCGTGTTGGTGAGTTACATATGTAAATATGTATGTATGTACATATATATGTATGTTCTTATTTATGTTACCAAACTTTTAACAGGTCGAGGTATCTTTTAGATGTATGTTCGTATGTATGTATGTACATACATTAGCACATCTGTATGTACAAATACATGTATGCATGCATCCATGTTTTTATGTAAGATGTATTATTGTAATTCCGGATAGTCTTCTTTTATTGTATTTTTTGTGCATATGCATGTATATGCCTGTATCTACTTATTTACATACATATATAGAGACATATGTATGGACGTACACATACATATTTACGCATAATATATGTGTATACACTTGAATTTTCAGATGTGACACGTTTAATTTTCCAATTTTCAACTTTGAAAATATTTTAAAACACACTTTAAAGCACCAACTTTACGTACACATATGCATGTATGTATATCTATGTACTTAAGAATAAATCTGTATATTTTCTTGCAAATGCTTAGTAACTCTCAATATATACATACATATGTATATACGCGGTTTTAAAAATTGTTATATTTCAAAGTTTTTGTATATATGTACAATGAATATAAATGCATTGTAACTTTCATAGTTGCATACAATTTTTAACACTAGTTAAAATTATAGTTTATTGGATTTGTTGCAATAAATCAACAAAACTTACAATTTTTATTTTAAACAAAAATTCAGTTATTATATAATAATTTCTTTAGTCAAAAGACCAAGAGCTAACACAAAGATCGCGCTATTATAACGATCAACGGCAACTGAACGCAAGGAGAACGCTGCCTGATGAGAGTGTCTAGTTGAATTACAAAATTCATATATTTTGGCAAAATTCCCAAAACTAGATACACTCTCTATTTTGGCCCGGGAAAATACTTTTGGCACGCATAAACTTTTAAGCACTTACCACCTATCCAATTTTTGCGGTTGTATATATGTATGTATGTATATTTAAATACTTATATACGTATGTATACATGTATGTACATATATAAATGAATGTATGTGTTTTCATATACTATATACTCAATGTACATACTTATATACATATGTAGGAACATTTTAAGATTCATATAAGTATGTATGTACATGCATACAAATGTAGGTAGTTATGTATGTTTATTTGCTTTCTTTGCCCATGACAGTTTTAACATACATACTTAAATATGTACATACATATATACATTTACATTCAATTGAAAAATGTTTGTGCATATGTATGTACATATTTACATATGAAAGTACATACATATGTTATATTCTGATGTATATAAGCAGAGATTATACAATTATGCAAATGACTGTGAATTGAAACATACATATGTAAATATATTTTCATATATATGTATGTATGCATATATGTGTAGGTAAACTATATGGATGTATGAATATGTATGTACATATGTACTTACATATACTGTAAGGAATGTGCTGATTTAAATATTGAGATAACTCAAAGTACTATGTGAATTATTAAATTTGATTAGGGTCAAGAAACAATTTTTATTGCATGAAAAATTAACATAATAAAAATCGTGCATCACTGATTAACAATTTCATTTTACGAAATATCATAGGACCTTTTAGGTCTCCATTCCACATCGGACAAATATTAAGATCATAAGGGAATATAAATGTACGTGCAAATGTACATTTGCATGAATGAATGCAAGCATAGCTACATACATATGCACATATCTATGCACGTATATACAATAAATGTGTATGTACATATGCATACATAACTACATATGTATGTATGAAAAAAGTGGCATAAATACATACAAATAAAGACAAACAAACACATGCAAGAACATATTTTATATTTACTATAAAGGTATGTACATGCGTACAAACATATGTACGTAGATAGGTGTAGTATATAGGGATTCATAAAATCCTCTACTTTCAAGTGTGTCATCTGATGTGTTCTATAAATACAGACACCTAAAATTTAAAAAAATTAAAAAGGTAGTCGAAAAAGAAGTTTTTTTTTAAACCAGTTACACTCTTGCAAATACATTAAATAAGGCATCTCCTTTTCAATATGGGCACGTTTTTTAAAATTTATATTATCTTAATTTAACTTGACTATGCCGTGCACAATCGATTCTATCTACTGTGCGCTAATTAAAATCATGTAGTATCTATAGAAGTCTCTCTCGCACTTAACATCAGCTCTTCTCATTAATCTCCAGGAAAACTCAGATCATTGAATGTTGAGGTGGATAGTATAGTATATCTTGGCAACATTGCTTACTTTTCAGACTAGAGCTTTTCTGGATTTTGATCAAGATACGTTGAAAATTAAAAAAACAAGTTTTGAACCAATTGTTCCTATGGGAGCTATATGATATAGTTGTCCGATCCCGCCGGTTCCGACTGATGTGCTGTCTCGTCATCCTGATCAATAATATATATATTATATGGGGGTGGAGATGGCTCCTACAGTGCATTACAGATTTCTGGACAAAGAAGCGGATGACGTGGATCATATGTCTTATGCAGTATGCCTCCTCCTTTTTCGAATTCCGGTTGTGCTCGTGAACTATAACGGCTTGTGTTACGGGCGCAGGCAGGATTGAAAGATACGATTGAAGGGCTAGGTTTAAGGTAAGCAACCAACGTTTCTTTTATTTTGTGCTATCTAAGCGTTGCATCCCTATCGCAACACGGGTGGCGGGACAATCTGTTAGTGACACTGGCTGCCACTTCAGTGTTGAATTTCAATATCTACCTGCTGGAGTCGCCAAAGACTGATAGCTCTTGTGGTACTACTGTAAGACTTGATTGTATACAATATATAAAGTTCAATAATGTAATTTAATATATTTTTTTTTTGTTTTACCCCTACAGAGGGTATTATAACTTTGTCCAGAAATGTGTAATGCATTGAAGAGCCAACTCCGAATCCATGAAGTATATATATTGTTGATCAGAACAACGAGACGAATTGATACAGTCTGTTTATATGCAAACTAGTCTCCCACAGGAACAATCAGTTCAAAAGTTGTTGTATGGAAAAGTTTTTTGATTTTCAACGTATGGAAAAGAGTAATTTCTAAACGTTTACCAAAAATCATTAAGATAGATCTATATCATATAGCTCCCATAGGAACAATCGGTTTAAAAGTTTTTATATGGAAAACTTTTTCGTCAAGGTATTTTGATTAAATTTACAAGTTATATGGAAAAGTGTGATTTCTAAAAGTACACCTAATATCATTAAGATCATCATTAAGATTATATCATATAGCTCTGCAACGGTAGGTAATCTTCGGGGCACCGAGGATAGCGTTTCTTACTAGTTTTCATTCTGACGAGGGGATGCACGGAGTTGTGCTGTCTACGAAAACCAAAGTGTTCACATGGCAGAATACTATTTGATTCAATGGAATGAATAAGTTTACTCTTAATTACTTTTTTTTAGGATTTTTAGCTCGATATGAAGAGAGCAAATCAGGAGTCTTGTTATGTTTCGAAATAACAATAATATGATGATTAAAATTGTCAAACACTAGTTTTTCAAAACCGAAGTCAATTTCTTAGGTTTCTCAATTTCGGGAAATGGTATCAAAACAAACTGCTCTATGCCAAGGCTGCACAAAATTTCCAAGAACCTAAGCAATTAAAGGACTTGCGATCCTTCCTAGCACTTGTCAGCTGTTACCGACGTGATTCATTCGCTATTTCGCTAAATTAGCGAAATCACTCACTACCTTTTTGAGAAGAAATAATGGCCGCCTTTCGAAAAACATTTCTAAAAAAATAAATGTTTCTTTAGACCAAAGTTCTTTAAAAGCATTCTAAAAAATAAGCAAAACCAGTAAGGAAAACTATCTTCGGCGCGACGAAGTTACATACCCTTGCAGAGCTATATGATATAATAATCTTAATGATTTTTGGTATACGTTCAGAAATCACACTTTTACATATAACTTGTAAATTTTATCAATATACTTTGAAAATCAAAAAAAATTCCATACAACAACTTTTGAACTGATTGCATATAAACAGTCGGACATGGTTATATCAACTCGTCTTGACCTCCTGATCAATAATATGTATACTTTATGGGGTCGGGATGTTTCCTTCCATGCATTACACATTTCGTGACACAGTTATAATACCCTCTGCAAGGTTATAATAAATACTGATCATAAACCATTGCCATTTGCCTTAAGCAATGAAGATCACATTGGCAAGCTCAAAAGGTGGTAAAGAATTTAATCACGCTCCATTATAAACCAGATACATCAAATGTAGTGGCTGATGCCCAATTCAGAATCCCGCGGGGCTGCCAAAGAAAGAGTATATTCTGCTTCAGTCTACAGCTATAACAGTTCGTCTCACAATCTGATACCGTTTATGGAAGTTGCATATTGTCACTCTAAATTGGATCTGATAAAAATACTTAAAGATAGACTTAAGTTGATAAACGGACTATTTACATCCGATAGTATAATGGGAAAGATACAAAGTACATATCCATTTCATCTAATCAACTAGGTATCAACAAAAACAATTAACGAACATATTGCTGAAAAGAGATCAAACAGAGATAATAACTAAAGAACACTTAAGTGCCCACAGAAACCCAACTGAAAGAAAAGCATAGATACTAAGTAAATATTTTGTCCCCAGTCTAAGAAAAAAAAGTTATTGCCGTAGCCAAACAATTGTCAAAATATGATAGGCTCCCCCAACAAGGGGAAATGTAGGGAAAATTAAAATAGACAAGGGAGAGATGGGGTGGCGACGTACCAGTCTCATACAGTTAGAAAACTTATCAATCAAAATTAACAACGAAGAATACGAAGCAAGGTAAGCAACTACTTTTCCAAATACTAGCAGAAAAAATAAAAATTGAGGAAGTACTATCCCTACAAATGCTCAAAGAGCTTAGCATCAACAACCCTAGAAGATTGGAGAGCCTAAAGACGTAATTTTCAAACAACAACCATTAACTTGTCTCTTTCCGAAATTCTGGTAATAGTACAAGGCTTAAACGCTGTTTCGATATGGGAGCAGGGCACAATCCAAATTGATGCATAGATATTGCATCTAAAATAATAACACAATTTCATCATGCTGTTGAATTGGCATTGCACTATTGATGTGCAAGTGTTGCTTGATGCGATTCAGGAGGAGTTTTTCAAATATCTTTCATGGGCACGGGAGGTGACCGATAGGTCTATATGATGAAAGCTGGGACTTGTCCTTTCCAGCTTTCTAGATAATTGTTATGACCGAGTTTCTCCATTGTTTGGGTTGATAACCCGATTTCATTTGGTTGAATATTATGGGGAGAAAATATACTGCCCAGCTCGGCAAGTCTTTGATCATTTTAGGGGAGATGATATCGTAGCCCACACTTTTTTGTTGATTTGAGACTTGGTTCTTGGTGATCCCTGTAATGTCTTCTGCACCGAATATGATACGCATACTATCTTCAAGATTGTTGCAAGATGACTTAGCTTTCTTTAGTGGAAATCGTTTGCGGTTTGGGGAGAGTTGCGCCACCTAGTGCTTTCGAGTTAAGTTTTACTCATTTTCTAGGGATTCAGGTAGGAGATGATCGGCGATTTTTAACCGCTCCTTCAAGACAGGTGATCAATGGGCTTACCACTGTGGCCGAAGCCTTCTCTTATCGAGTAGTAGCTCTTCAATATGCCTGGGATTACGATTACCGTTGCAAAGTTTATTAGCTGTTATTATTGGAGTGGAGTGTTTTGCAGCCATTACAGAGGTTAGTGTTTCAACTGATCTATCTTTGTCATCTTTACAGCCAATGTTTGGGCAGACATCAATATGACAACTTATTTATGTCCTATATTTAAGGCAATCTGTTTTGCTAGAAGTGAGAAAGTGTGGGCGATCAGAAAACTGTGGGTGGTCATAGAGGTGAAGTAGGATTGGCCAGTGATCCGATGATAAATCTGTTAAGTGCTTCACACGAACCTGCTCCTGTGGCACTCTTCTCGTGACAGCAAAATCAATTCAGTCGGGGTGCTTTTTTGAATCTGTGGGTAAATAAAGTCAAGCTTGTTTCGTGGTATGACCATGGCATTTTAGAGCTGCTTCCCTGTTAGGTTGGTGAGCCTATATCCCCAATGGTTGTGTTTGGAGAACCGAGTTTTTGAGCTTCGATACGAATTGATGTTGCCTGTATGGGGCTTAGGGTTATGCTGGGCAGTAATTTTTGCCCTCTGTTGCGCTGGAGGAGGAGCCTGGGGTCGTATAGCTGAGTTTCGAAATGCAGTTTTTTGCTGCCTTAGGCGACTTTTTAATTCTTTTAAACAGGTCATCCTCTATAGTTGGCAGTGTAGTTACCTCCATAGTTGCTACACTTTTTGGAAGATTGGTCCTTCTTATTCACAAAGCTGACTTCAGTGGGATGTACGTCAACGCATGTTCGTTTACTCGAGCTTGTGGATTGAGTGAACTTCATTGTTATCTATATGATTGCTGTCAGGTGTCAATTCTACCTTGAACAATTGTGGAGGAATTCTATTTCTATTTAATATGTTCATAGCCATCTTCACTTCACAGCCCTTATCCCTAAGCCTATCTATTATTTCCTTGATTGGAGCTGTTGGTTTGATCCCTTTGATAACAACTTGTAGACCTTTGCTACTTTTAAGTTGATAATAGTTCATTTTTTCGTTGTCAAGGGATTTGCATACAGTTTGATTGTTTTGTTCGTCATTTATTTGAATTTTTGTTATATGTGTTACCCCTATTTATCGAGCTAATGTAGAATTTGCTTTGGAGTTTCGAATTTGCTGTTCTCTTGAACTTTAAATATATCTTTTTGTATATGGCTCCTGCAGTTATTGTCTACCTGTACCGCGTTTATTGTTTGAAACAGCGACAGTTTTCCCATACAAAATTTAAGCTCGTTGTGGGTCTTACCCCATTTGCTCTCTCCTTGCATTCATTTTGGCAACAATTGCTACAGCTGCGTTCGCACCTTTTTTCCTTTAAACGTGGCTTCACCCATGCCTAATAGTCACTCAATATATGAACGCTGTACAATGTGTACCAGTGTTCTGCAACACAGTTTAGCTGAGCCGCAGGGGCCGTTAACGTCCTGCCCAGTATAAGCTATTAAATTAACGCAGACCAATTTATTTGTCTTCTTATATTTCTTCGTGCCGTTGTTCTGTGCGCTTGTCATTTTTTATGTTACTCATGTGACTAATACCTTACTATTTTGAATTGGCTTAATGTTAAATATGCGCATTTTTTGTCAAAGTGAAAAAAGCCTTTCCCGTAAAAGATCCAATGTAGCAGACGAATAATCAGATAAAAAGGAAAGACGTTAAACATAAATAATCTAGCAAGGCGAGCAAGATCCGTTTAATGTCGTGCTGTCTAATCCGTCTCCCATTTCCAGTAGGCATTCTGCTTTAACTGGTGTCGCAGGGTATTAGCCAAAATCTCATTGGGATACTTTGGTAATTTTAGGGCTCGTCTTTGATTAGTTTTTACCTCAGATCCTGCTTAACTTAGTTTTCTGAACCTGCTTCCGGGTTGCTTGATAGAAGCCTGGAAGCTTTTAGCCATTATAGTGCAAAACACTGCCCGAGCGGTTACTTTTTAAGTAGAGCTGTGCTTTTGAATGTTACAATATGCTAGCTCATATAGCAGTAGCTTCTGACATGACATTCTTCCTGGCTATCCATAAAGAACGCATATTGTTATTTCAATAAAAAAAATTAAGGCTAGCAACACGGTTAAAATTTGTATTTTATTTTATTTTATATTTTTGGTAATTTACATTTGAAATATGAGGTGCGCCTATGAACTAAAGATTTATGTATAGATTATTGATAGATATGCAATAGGTGAACGGTATGTATGTATTGTGTATTTAATTATTTAAGTTTAATTGGACTTCTTAAATCTTCGTCTTACTATTTAAAAAATAAAAGAAGTTCTTTTTTTGATAAGTTATATGGATAGTGTAAGCTCGTTGGAACAAAAATTTTGCCATTGACCTGCCTGAAAAAAAAAAAAAATAATGTTTGATATCTTTGGTGAATTGCAGATTTGAGTATTTTTATGAAGCGATCCTATGACAGAATTCATAAATCTCTCTTTATAAAACTCTTTTTAATGATTTCTTTTAAGTCCAACTGACAGTTCAAACGGAGAGAGTAACAAAATTTGACATGTTTTCTTAGTTTTTATAGTTTAGCACAACACTACAACTTTGCCATATCCCAAAAAGTATATACATTTTTGATAAAAACCATGAGACGCGTCGAAGATGCCTTTTAACCAAAAAGTTTGTAATATGGCCAATTTCATTGTGTGCGGTGACCTAGTGTGTAGGTATAATAAACTTCAAAGTGTAAAAACGAGCATTGTAAAAAAGATTAATTCTGTAGGGTAAGTAAAAGTGTTCAAGCCTAAGCTTTAATATAAAATTTGATTAAGATATGAATATAAATTCTTGCGAAATTTCACCTCCTAAGAATGAAGTAAGAAATGAGTGGTCTAAACTTGTATGAAAAAAATCTAACCGACTTTTGACATAGTTTCAGAGCTAAGTAAATATGTAAGCTCGAAAAATAGGGGTCACAGTTGTATGGAAACAAATTCTAATTTTTGGCGAAAATTCAGTTTCAAAATTGTTAAATTTAAATAAAAATGGGGGTAAGATGAATGAAAATTAAACTTTTTTTCCAATTTACTGAAAGCTCTGAGAGTTCTTCGGCGCGGCGAAGATTAAATACTCTTGCAGAGCTATATGATATAGTAATCCGATCTTAATGATTTTAGCTGTGCGTTTAGAAATCACCCTTTTTTGAAAATTAGAAAATGTTTCTATACAATAAATTTTTAACCAATTGTTCCTATGGGAGCTATTTGATATAGTAGTTCGATCTTAATGATTTTTAGAATACGTAGAAATTACACTTTTACAAATAACTTGTAAATTTTATCAAGATACGTTGAAAAACAAAAAAGTGCCTGCAGACTGATATGGCTATATGAACTCGTCTCGTCGTCCTGATCAATAATATATATACTTTTTATGCGGAGATGGCTCCTTCAAGGCTTCTCTCCATGCGTATAAAAATATACGTATTTCACAATTAAGAATAAACATTTTAAATTTTGTCATTATTTTAATCTTACAAACGCGGCTACGAGCATATTATTGAAAGACATGTATGCAGATGCGAAGAATTTTTTTGCATGTTTTCATACATCTATAGCTTAACGCTAAACATTTTACAAGAGGAAAAGCCCCTTTTTGTCGTTTATGGTGGCAGTGCTGTCTAGGGTGGTGCATTGTTTTGACCAGCATACGAAAAAACCCATATTCATATTCCAGGAAAATCAAATCAGATAAAAAATAATTATGACAGCTTGTTATGTTTTATATTTATTAATAAGGGATCTATATTTTAGCAGAAGTAAAAACGTTAAGCTTAAAAGAAATATCGATGTATATAAATGAATGAGAAAGAACCAGTATATCCAGTATTGGCTACTTACGTGTTAAAGTTTTCCTCATATCCCACCGTATAGTCATTTGGAATTTTAGCTGTTGTTGTAAATGTTATGCACTCAGGAGGCGGTGTTTTTAGTGCATAAAAAGGGTAATCAAAGGTATTGATATAAATATCAACGCATAAACCATGGCTCCCCAGATGATGTTGACTAGCTACTGAAGGTTGACTGAGTCCACAGCTACCCAACATGATATTTCTGTGGCACGAGTATATTAAAGTTCCCTTATCGCGACTTGTGTGAAAGCATTGAACATTCTTGCCAGCTTTTGAGTGATCGACAGCAATCGGATCGAATCCTGGGCCAGCCATATCACAAGCTAAATTAAATGAAATTCAATTAATTTTAATTTAATTATTTCATTTTTTAGTAGTTACTGTCAATATTTTGTAACGTAAAATGTGGTTGTAACAATCGTCCCACAGCTGATGCAAGTTGACCTCCGAAGCTGAAGCCAAACAAATATCCTTTACTTGGATCGAATCCATACTGAATAAGCGATATTATAATTGAAAGAATCGTACCCGCAATATTTTCAAAATTTGCATACAATCTAAATAAGAGTGAATATGTATAAGAATTTTGGATTGTTCAAAAAAATATTTATCATTTATGTGACTATTTACATTTACTTACCGCATGTAAGATGAACTTGCTATTGTACTATAATCTATGCAGATTACACAGCCTTTCCGATAAAAGCTTAGTCCTAAAAGAAATAAGAAATCGAACAAAATATTTAGTTCAGACAGAAAGTAATCTAAGCGGACTATAGAATCCAAGGAAAGTGTTTGGAAAATTGGAAAACGGAAAGTCCAAGTTTTAGCGCAATCAAATTTTAATTTCCGTGTAAGTTGTGTGGCCTAATAAAGGGACTGAAAATAGTTTAATAAAAAACAAATCAATGGGAGACCGAAATGAATAAAAGATAGTATTGTAAGTTAATAAATTTAGTTATTTACACCAACATTAGCGCGGTTCAATAATACTGCGCTTGGTTAAGCAGCGGTATAGGTACATGTAGAAGAACCTTCATTTATACATAAAGTCGCGTTCTATAACTTTAAAGTTGATGTATTAAATTTTGATGCATTTCTTTTTTAATATTTTGTCAATAGGTTGCCAAGCAGAATATTAAAAGCGAACTTGAGATTTGGCAACTGTTTGCTTATCGTCACATTCTACGGCTTATTGAATATTGCTGCACTGAATATTGATGTTTAATTGTTGGGAATATATAATTTTATAATATATAATTTTATATTGATCGAAATATTGTTCTATGAAATAGTAAGTTAACATTATAACTATTTAAGCAATATGAATCCAAATAAAGGAAGAGTTGGCAAAGACACCTCTTGACTTACCTTGGCCCTTGGGCCAAATTAGACGCAGCAATGCAAAATCTTGAAATAATTTTACAATATATGGCGCTCAGCTCTATAGTTGCTTGGAATTATAACAGTTCCATTGTTCAAATTATTGACATAGACTGAGGCTGCCACGAAAGTTTTATTTGTCAGCTGTTCATAAGAAAAACACGGCATTGTCATTGTTTTGACGTATCTGCTTCTTTGACTCAACATCACGCCTCACAGTTACCAAAAATACTGTTCTCCAAGTTCAGTGGAAATCATGCCAACTTAAATTCTGGTGCAATGTTGGAAAATTAAATCAATTACTTTCTTATTTGTCCGGTGATAATAATAGAAAGCAATTATTAAAAGGCTTTATAAAATTTAAAGGCTGTGTATGATAAAAGATTCTATTTCCTGTTTAAAATTGTAAACATATTTCAGCCTCAATTGTGGATTGATACCATATGCATTTGCCCAGCAGTCATTGGACAGTGACTCAGATATTGCAAATGGAATGTTAATCCACAAATGTGTTATGCATTGAAGGAGGCAACTTCTCTATCTGTCCGTCTGACTGTCTGTCCATCTGACCGTCTGTTTATATGCAAATTAGTCTCTCAGTTTTTGAGCTAGGTAAATAAAATTTGGTTGAGAGCTAATCGGTTCAAAAGTTGTTGGGTGGAACTTTTTCTTTTGTTTCTCAAAGTATCATGAGTCATGAGTTATTGGGTGGAAAATTATTTTGTTTCTCAAGGTATCATGACTAATTTACAAGCTATATGGAAAAGTGTGATTCCTAAAGCACACCTAAAATCATTGAAATCGGAATACTAAATTATATAACTCTGCAAGGGTATGTAATCTATTGAGCGCCGAATATACAATTTTCTTACTAGTTATGTTTCAAATTCTATTTCCATTTCTCAGCATGATCACATGGGTCATTCGAAATAAATTGACTGAGCGTCAATGTGTGATTTTCATAAGCAGTTAAGGTAAATTGGCTGTTAGAGAAGTTTTTTGAATTACTTTGTGTCGCCTAAATAATATTATCTCCTGAGCATGACATGGTTAGGTTGAATTGTTTTTGTAGATTTTTATCAAGCAATGTCATAGTTGAAAATTACATTACTTGTCTAAGAAAGGATTAAAATTCGGACCCCAAGTTGGAAAAAATGAGAAAAATAAATATATATAATTTTTTTGTTCAAATTCATTTTTAGAATTCTATCGAAAGTTTTAAATCTTTTCCGATTAACTTCAAATACAGTTTCAGATACAAACCCACTTCAGAATTCCGACAATAGGGGTCAAAAATGAGTGATAGAAATTCGGATTCTTACCTTATGGACTTCAAATACAAAAAATTTGAGAGCTTCAAATACGAATGGGGAAAAATCTTTTTTTTGTCAGATAGACTTCAAGCCCAATTTCAGAGCTCAACATTAAAATCTAAAAAATGTGCGATTCTGATTTTTTGTAAAATACGCCTTCATGGTTGGAAAATGGGGGGTTAAAGATGAATGACGTTTTTTTCAATTTTATTCAAATGGTTTTAGACTAAGTTTCAAAGCTTTACATAATATAAAATTTTTCAAAAATCCGACACTATGGTGAAAAGTGGGGGGTCAGTTTTAGAGTTAAACATTAAAATCAAGATATGTGTGCTTTACTTTTTTTTTTTTAAATACACCCCAAAGTTAGAAAAATGGAGAACACAGAAAATCATAAGAAAGTTGGATGTGAAACGGCTGAAACCATTTCATTATTTCCTTTTATTTTTGAGGTGTTCACAAAGAATTATTAATGAAACTATCACAGACTTTTTTAAAACGCAAATATGAAGGGAGAAGTATAATATATATTTTTCATGTAATGTATCTATATTTTTCCGAATAAATTTAGCATAAAAGTTACTTTGGTAATGGACGGAAAATAGGTGAAAGTTTGTAGATTTGTCATTTTATTGAACTGTCTCAAAGTGTTTTGCAAAAGTATTTTCCAACAAATACTTATTAATATATATAGTTTATGCGGTCGTATATAACTCATTCAATGCAGTAAATTTTTCGTGACAACATTATAATACACTTTTCAAAAGTATATTAATGCACATTAGAATAGACCTTATGAATTCTACATGTAATTTGCCAATCCTATCCGCGTTATGCAACTAATCTCAATTCACGACTGAGCCCACAAGTCGTGAGTCGAGTGTCATACACCGAAATTCAAGTAGTAAAGTTGATCAAGAGCATAGAAAGTTGAATTAATTAAAGTCGTGATAAAGTTTATCAAATACTAATTTCTAAAGTAGTGTTTGCAGAGTGAAAGCCGTTATGAAGTTACTTGATTATTATTTGCGAAAGATAGGTTTATTTTAGTATATTTATTTTGTCATTTTTTGACTATCATTTGCCCTACATATTTTCTTGACGCTATATAATTTATTAATAAATACAATAAATTAATCTTACATACATACGAATAAATATGCATATCCTTTTATATGAATTCTAGTGGCGAATTTAACACTGTGGCGGCAAAAGCATCGATAATCGATTAATTTTCGGGTACCAAGTACCCACTAAGAATGTGTAACCGGTTCTTGCTCGATTACAAAGTATCCGCTGAAAATGGGTGATCAGGAAATAAAAGAATTCATTTTGTTTGCAATTTATTTTCAATTTACTTATATTTTATATACATATTTGATGACATTTTGCAGTATTTAGTTTTTAAAACTTTATAACCTTGAAAATTTTTCAGCATGGTTTCTAAAAATATATATACACTATTACCCGGCGTTGCCCGGGTCAACATAAGAACTACATTTTAATATGCTGGATTACATTTCCCGACCCGGGATATATCAAAATCACTATTATTTTTTTTTGGAAATAGTTTTGCGAAACAGATTGACGCAAAATAGCTTTAAAGTTATATCTTTCGAAAAAAAAAGTTTTTCCTAATTTTCCTGTGAAGCACATTTGAAGTCGTTGGGGTGAAAATTATAATTTATCTTTATCAATCTTTAAGTCATAATTTTGAAAAAAGTTGTAGATCTCTGAAACTTAGTCTAAATCTAAAAAATTGGTATGTAGTCCTTATTGAATTTTCTTATTATTATTTGAAAATTAATTTGAAGCTAAATTATTTGAATTCACTTATGTAGAAATGTATCTTTTCATAATTATAGCTTTTTATTGGTTATGGCGAAATTCATAAGCTGATGTAACTGGAGTTTCATTCTAAAATTTATTTTTTAAGTAATTACATTACAGTTCAATTATATTTATTAATTTATGTACATTTATGTATACTTTACTTAAGTCGATTTCTAACTCGGCTACAAAAACTGGGGTCACAAGAACAGCTCATTCACTCAATCAAGAATATGCATTTTTTATCTAAAACTTGAATCACAGTCGATCGGCTAATATTTTCCATGTGCTTGTTGCAACATTGCCATCGCGAATCCAGAGAGTATAAAAAAGCTCTCTCGCTCTCTGAATAGTATTCGGAAAAACTTAATTACAGGCCACCAATAATTTCACATATTGTGACTGAAGAAGAACCGAAAGAAAAGTTATCGAGCATTCGCCTATAACTTTAGGAAGCGACACCAACATAACTTCATATAAGCACTATTGACAAAGAGGATTTATTAAATAGAGACAGCGTTTCGCTCCTTCGAACTCGCGTGACAATTGTGAAAAGCGGATGAACTGCACAAAACACTCAAACAAAGAAAATTAACTTTGCTTACGTTTTTTTATTTCTATTATTGGGCAATGTAATTTAAATTTTTGAATTAATTCTTATTTTTTTGGTTATTCTGTAAAACTGTATAATTTTTTATTATTTTTATTGAATTATTTGTACTTTTATATTTATTTTATTTATTATATGTTTGTAACTTTGCGTTTTGTGTTTGCAAGCTGTCACTCCGTTTCCCACAATTTGTCACTCACGTTTTTCGAAATTACTCAAAGAGCGAAACGCAATCTCTATGTTCTTAATACTCTTTGCTTCTGCTTGTGCCACAAACTTAAAAAAATTAGAATTTTTTCCAACTGGCAATCAACAGAAACCCAATATTTATGTACATATGTATGCGAATACGTAAGTACACATGCATATTCAAAGAACTAGTTGCATTTCGCTACTCGAGTTGTTGGGCGATTCTGCTTAAAATTTTGCGTGTAATTGACGTTTAGTAAAGACATCACGCAAATTTTTCTGATAATTTAAAGAAATTTTAAATAGATTATAAATTCCGTAAAACACATGTGCTTCGAGAATCCACTCTGTGCTGGCAGCACATTTGTCGGAACCGGCCGGATCGGACATCTATATCATATAGTTCCCTTAGGAACAATCGGGTCAAAAGTTGTATAAAAAACTCTTTTGATTTTCAACGTATCTTGATAAAATTTACAAGTTTTATGAAAAGGTGTAGTTTCTAAACGTATACTAAAAATCATTAGGATCGAACCATTATATCATATAGCTTTGAAAAGGTACGTAATCTTTAGCGCGTTGTAGTTCTTTTTTTGAAACTCTATTTTCTTCAACGTATGGAATTTATAATTTTTGTTTAAATTCCTTTCTTATGCATCGAAAACAGATTTTTTAGAAAAATATAATTAAACACCGTTAAAAAAATGGAAAATTCGCAAACATTCCTGAAGAACTTAATACTATTGGAAACTGAAACTTACGATCAATAAGTGCAAGTGCCCAATCATCTGCACAACTCTGAATCCATCCATGCAGTATAATAGAAAATTTATCTGTTGGCTTACATCCTGAACTTTCCAATAATTTTTCAGAAAAACCGATCGGTGTTTCTAAAGTTTTCGTATTGTTCCTAAAAAAAAAAAAAAAAATAATAATAATAAAGTTAATCATTTTAACTTTGTGAATATTTAATTTACTCTGTCCATTTGTCTGATTGAACGTGGTGCTCTCTGTGATATTCTCTGTCCCCTAGTCTAACACTTTCTCTCACTTTCTTGTTGTCAAACACTCATTGGCATGCATATAGATACATTGTATCGGAAATTGAGCTGGTGAATGGTTTTTAGAGGAAAAGATTTTTCTTATTTTTTTTTTTTAATTTTAGCAATGTTAACAATAGGAAATATTATGTTAAGGATAAGGCTGACCCGGCGAATCAACTTAATTGATCTGAATCACAGCTGTGTAAGGTTACAGTATGCAAAGTTTGACATACAAATTCAATACTATTAAGCGGATCCACCAAATACGATCTTTACATTAGAATTTAAAAAAATATATAAATAAATAGTGTACAAAAAATAAATAGAAAAATAAATTTCAAGGGTATAAGGTTTAAAGATTTTTTGACTACTGAAATATAACCTATCGAAAAAATGTTCAGTACTTTACATACTCGATATGGTAATAAGTAATATACTTTATTGGCTCTGACGGCTCATTTTATTACAAAGTTTGGGCCAAAATTTGAATATTTTTTACAAGGGCTAAGCGTATGAAATATAAAATCTAACATAGCAAATTTGGTACTTCTATTGTTCACAATCACTGACAAGGAGACGTTCATTCAGGCAGATGTTATTCTTTTATTCGTGTACGTAAAAGGATTACTTACTTAAAGAATTGTAAGGTCATAGTTTTGCGCACATCATATTTTAATGCTCTCTGCTGGTAAGCTTTCGAAATATCTTTAATTAAAACAGTTGAAAATATTGTAGTCAAGTATGATGGAAATACTCTGAACCCCGGTATAGTATGCAATAACAATCATTCGTAAATTCTCTCAATTTATAGAACAGACAAACTGAATCATGATTTTTGTATTAGAATGTTTCCACTAAGAAATATGTTTGCAATCTACGATGGAGGTGGTGGAAAATTTTTACTGAGTATCCTCTCGTTTTTGTATGCAAATGCTCACAGTTTTTTAAAAAAATGTCTCTACAAATAATAATTGACGTATTTTAAAAACTCCGCGGTCTTAAAAATATATTAAAATACACTTTAAGTAGCAACAGATAAAAGAAGTAAGATTTTTTCATTCCAGATAAAATAAAGAAACCTTTTTTTTTCAATTGACAAAGGTTTCGTAAGAAAAAGGGGTATTAGTCACAAAATTCCTGCAGCGCAACAGATACTCATTATAGCATTAAGAGTTCAGCAGAAGAAGATTTAGTAATAGAATATTTAGAAACGACGAGAATAGAGCTAGAGAGTTTAAATTTTTTAAATTAAAGTTTTAATATTTTTTAAATTTGAAAGTCGACGTGTGAATTTGGGAGGCTTGGATGAAGCAGGCAATACAATTCTTGGAACACAGATATTAAGAAGTGAATTAACAGTGTCATACAAGTGGCTTAGAGCAAAATTAACATCAAAAATAAAATATTAAAACTCAATTATAAACTTTCTTGGCATCACTCCACGATTGATCTACATTGTATAGCCAAAATGTAAATGGTAGATTCCAGGTTAGCGAGGCTATCGCATAATTTTTTTTCCAAATGATCTGACTTTTCATATAAATGATCTAACTAGTTATAAGTTTATCTTTTAAGTCATTACGGGGTTTTTAATTTGTATTTCCTCCCTAATGCATCAGGTCACATTCACACCTTATCATTCCTTTGTACATATATATCCAAGCAGAAAATGTATTCTACTAAACTTATACTCTTATTACTACTGTAAGCCAATAATCACAATACATTGTAAATATTACTATAAGTGAAATAAATCTAATCTAATCTAAAAAATTAATATCAACTGAATTGTATAATATAGGCGAATCGGTTGAAGAAAGAAGTTGATAAAGCATGGATAAATATCCCTGACAAAAACAAATCCGATTTTTATGTAAAGAAAGAAAAATTTTTATGGTAGGATGAAATGAGCTTCAGAGAATACTAATGGACAAGATCTTGATACTGATAGAAATGCAATCGTTGATAAAAATAAAATAAATTTTAGTTAAAAGAAGTATATTATTGTGAAAGGAAAAGTTAATATCTAAAATCCTTTTGAGTTGAGTTTTAGATTTTATCTTTTGAACCATATTGAACAAATAGTAAAAATTATTATTTCACAATAAGCTTGACAACCGCAAAAACTTGATGGATCTAATTAACGTCACTGCGAACTGAGTATCAAATTTTATTCTGTAAGCATGGATTAATGGAACATTACCCTCTAAAAGGGCTAAAGTGCAAAGGTTTAGCCAGATTAAACTTAGTGTTGTGCTTATTAATCGTTCGTATATATAATTATCTGGAGTTCAATATGATTGGCAATAAAAGGAACAAAAAATTGTCAATTATACCCAAAAGAATTCTATTACTTGACCACATTATTTTTAGAGATAAAGTCAAAGGTCTAAAAGCGAGAAACCCTATTATTGAAAAATTTTTTTATCCGAATTAACTCAAACGAAAAAGACCACAAACTTTTTTTTAAACCTGTTATATTACAATAGATTTGGCTGAAATTAGAAATTAGATTTGGGTGAGAAAAAAAATAACCCACAAGAACAATCAATTAAGTTTTAAAGAAAAACTCCCGGTTCACATAGCTTATTTGACGTCCATTTTATAATATTTGTATGTATTATAATTGTTGGCAAAATTGAATTATTTGCGGTTCCTGATCGACAATATACATTTTTTGAATGGGCGTAGAGTGTTTAGAAAGAACGTATAATTTGTAGATTAATTCATACCTAATGTTTTATTACGAGCATCATAAAGTTGTAAATATCTTGAGAACTGCTGTTTTTCTTCCAATTTTGAATGAACCATATTAAACATGAATGGCCAAATTGCTATGATAGTAATATAAGGAAGTAGATCCTTTTTAAAATATTTCATCATATATATGTTATGTTTAAGAAATTTAAAAAATAGTAAAAAGTAACAATAATAATATGCAATACAAGTAATGTATAAGTTATTATGAGAAAGAGTGGAAACCTTCCCTAATTCTGTAGTGGATAAAAAACGATCATGTGGCATTGGTTACGTTGGTATTGATGTATTTTAGCGAGAAGATACTTTCCCCCATTTTTTGAATTTATTAATAAATATCTTCGTTCCTCATTATTTACCAACGCACAACTGCAACCGTAATACGTAGATGCCAAAATTCATCGATTTGCTGTTCGCTTAAAATTATTTATGCTAAAAGTTTGGTTATCATTGACAAATTTGTCATATTATCTTCATTCAGGTGCTACATTTTTTGGTGGAATCACGTCGCAACTATGAGAATATTAAATAATCAAATTTGGCTAATGTATGTCACAAGTATCGATATCGATAGAGGTAGAAAAAATAGCGTCAGTAGAAAAAGAGGAGGCAAAAGCGTAACGGAAAACGAGTTAAGTGGAGTCAAGTCGTCGAAAGTGTCTAAGTCTTCTGTAGCAGTGCCGAGTATTACATAAAATACATTAAGTTGTGGATTATGTTTTGGCAATAACATTTGGATTCGTAATAAATAAAAAAAATTCATTAGAACATTGTCCAACTATATTTATAGAAAATTCGGCCATCAAGGAGGTAAATGGGGAAAAGCCGTTGTATGAAATTATTTATACAGAGTATTAAAACTGTGTGAAGTAATCTGTAAAGTATTAAAGGAGACATTTCCTACCCTCAAATTAAATATATTATTAATTCTAAAGCGATTCATGTGCTTCTGCCTATATGTCAGTATTCTTATTTCTGCAGCATATATGGCGGAATCGGCCGAAATGGGTTATATTTCATACAGCTCCTATAATAACGATTGATGTACAAGTTGTTGCATTTAAAACTGTTGTGTTTCTTAAGATGCCAAAGATTACATACCCTTTCAGATTGATTATAAGGACGTGTTAAGGTGCTTTCCTCCAAACAAGTGTGGTTTGCTTTACAAAGTTGTAGGATGTGTACCCTAGTGCCTGATTCAACCTTTATCATTTCAGCAATGTTGACAATAATGCGGTTAGTATTTGAATTTAATTACTCTGAATCTAGGCGAATAGCATCCAACAAAATTAGTGTTGCTTCAGAGACATTCTATTTATTTGTAATTCAAATATTTTTTACTCTCTTATATTCCTCCGTCTTCTGATAATTCTCTTTAAATGCAGCATTTGCGCTGCATTAATTATATATCAACTCTTGCTTGATGAGAAGTTATTTTTCATATTGGGCGATTTTAATTTGCCAAAAGTTCACTGGTCTCTTTCTAGCAACTCTAATTATTTTTAACATTTTGCAACACATAATGGCTTTTTACTCTACCCTTTTAATCTTTATTTTTTTTTTTCAAATAAATTGAATTCCTTAATAGAATGTTTGTACCTGTAATGGTATCTGTTTTTGCGAAGCGAAAAATGTTGCAGAGCATTCGCTAAGGCACCCATGCATCATGCCGCATTCATTTTGCAGTGCATTCAACTTTAAAGCTAAAAATTTCGCAGTGTAAAAAGTTGCATGCAATAAATTTTGCAAGTCATACGTTAAATGAACATGAGATTAATTACTTAAAATTAGCAAATGGGTTGTTGGCCGTTGTTTGGGCAACGCCATTTCAACATCAATAGTGATCATAAACCTGTACAGTGGCTTCAATCGTTGAAAGAACCAAACATGAAACTCTAAAGATAATAATGAAGCAGATTGGCTGTCTCGCATTAGGGTAGAAGACGTTAATGTATTAGATACAGTCCCCATATCAGCCTGTCGTAGGTCGTTGAATAAATTAAGAAAAAAAAAATAATTTTTAGCAAACCAAAAAAAATATACAATAAAATTAGCACACTTTTGAAAATAAATTTCAAAAATAGACTTTCATTTAATATCTGAAGATCCATCACTAAATATTGTAAAAAAATACTATTGTGTTAACACTACTAATTTTGTGTTCAAAATATAAATCAGTTTGTTATTTGCAACAGAACTAAGCACTAATGTCAAAGGACAGATTTTGAAATTACCCCAAACTGTAAAAATATTTGAGATAAATATGTTGTAGATTACTGGGAATTTTGGGTCAATAAAATCTCAAACTCATAAAGATTATTAAAGCCACAGATAAAACTTGGAATGAATTCAAAATGGCTGTATTACAAATCTTTGACTTTATAGATCCACCTAAAACTATTAAACTTGACCAGACCCTTGGCTAATAAATAACTCATAAGAATGGTTGACAACAACTTTCAAAATTCATATTGAATAGAAAGGGTTCACAAGACATTGAACGAGAATATACGAATCCTAATAGCACCCAATAGAACTGTAGACACCATGTTGACTTAATTCCTTATAATTACAATCATAAAACTGTTCATTTATCCCTTATAGTCAACGAATGGAAAAAATAATCAAAAAATCAAGAAAGATAGAATTAATTAAATTTATGAAACCAAATTAGATTTATTACGCACTGTCAAAACGTTAAAGTGTTGTATTCTTTATAAAAAAAAAATATATATATATGCATATATATACATATATATTTTAGGGCAAGATTTTATTAAATATAAAAACCTTAATCTGGTTAAAACAACTATTAAATGAAATTACACAAACAAACCAAAAATTAAAGGAAATCAACTTATAAAAATTTATAATTATAATCTCAGAATAAATGAAGTATCTTTTCAAATGCTTGTTCTTATTATTGATACCCTGTATTTTTAGAAAATAATATAGCTAAGATCATACTCAAGAAATAATATAACCATGTAAAATCATCAATTTAGAATTATGACGAAATATAACTATTTAATATCAATAATAATGTTATTTTCATATATATTATATTTAAATTAAAACCATTAAGAAAGAAAGCAAAAAGAGCAACCAAATTACGAGAGCGTACTCCAAGGAAAAAAGTGAAGATTGATGATATAGAAGCACACCAGAAATGTAAACCTATTTACCCACTTTTACCAGCTTCAGCAAACAATCAATAGCAAAAGCATACCGAAAATAAACTCCCAAAGTGGTGAAATAAAAACCGATCGACATCAAATAAAGTTTTACAGCTCAACGTTGAAATATAATATAATATAATTTTTGAAACTCTACCCCTAAAGGTCTGAAAAGAGACATTTTTCAATGTTTAACCAATATTATGATCATGCGTCGCATCAAGCTTTATCCGTTGCAATAATTTATCTACAGGTAACAACAAATCGTATCGAGGCTCAAAGCGGATTCTTAAACCTCGCTGCTTTTTACTGTCCGCCTCGGTTCTCCATATCCGAAGCAGAATTTGTAAAATTCGTCAGCCTGTTTAGTGGGAATCAACCATTGGGAATTTAGGCTCAGCAACCCGAAAGGGAACCAGCTTTACAATGTCAAAATTACACCACGAAACAAGCTTGATTTTTTCCCTAGAAAGGTTTTTTATCCCACAGATCCAAAAAAGCAGATCGACTTAATTGATTTTGCTGTTACGAGATGAGTGTTGCAGGATCACGTTTTTGTGAAGCACTTAACAGATTTATCATCAGATCACTCCTACCTACAATCCTACTTCACTTCTATGACTAACCACCTCTATGACTTCCTCACTTCTAGTAAAACAGATTGCCTTAAATATATGAAATATGTAAGTTCCCATATTGATGACTGCCCAAATATTGGCTCTTTTTTTCTCTCACCTTCTCTCTATTTCATTCACATTTTTTTTCTCTTCTTCCTTTTCTCTCTCTCTCTCTCTTCGTCTTTCTTTCTTTCTTCGCTGGAGTCACGCATGAGTCTTTTGCTGGCTACGACGACTTTTTAACTAACGACCATTTATCAATAATTAATTAATTAATTTATTGTTCATACACATTCAGTTTCTCCCACGACCCTCCAGCTCTATCCTCTTCACCATCTCTAGCTCCGGCACCAGCTGCACCTGCGAGTTCGGCTGCAGCTGTAGTTCCGGCTGCAGCTTCACCTGATGCTCCGGGTTGTAGCCCCTGTTCAAACTCCAGTCTTTACTTTTTATACCCATGCAGAAAGTAATATAACTTTGTCACGAAATGTGTAATGCATTGAAGGAAATGTGTAATGTTTGTCATCACAGTCTCTCAGTTTTTGAAATTTGGTATGGAGCCCTCTTTTTGTTGCAGGTAGGACATATGTCGGAACCGGCCGCATGGGAATATATATATATATATATATATATAGCTCCCATAGGAACAATCGGTTAAATAGCTGATAAAATTTACGAGTTATATGGAAAAATTTAATTTTCATACACACACCTAAACTCATTAAGATGGGATAACTAAATCTTATAGCTCTGCAAGGGTATGTAATCTTCGGCGCGCCGAAGATATCCTTTCCTTACTATTTTTTATTTTATTTTTTACGAATATTACAAAATTGAGAAAATAAAAATTGTGGCCTTGATTTACTTGAGTAACTCAAAAGAATAGTAAGCATTGGAGAAAAACTGTGAAATAAAAATAAGGCCTAGATTAACTCAAAAGAATAGTAGGCATTGAAAAAACTTTTCGACCTAAATGATTTAAATGAACATAACACCCAGTCGCTCGGCGATCAGCCGGAGGGGCCTGTAGCGAAGTTGTCCAACGGATGGTTAAAGATGCAGGCTTCCGAGGTGGCATGATCCCGGATGCTACAATGTCAGAGTCGTACAGTTAAAGCCAGCCCGGATAAATACATGCTTGGAATCTTTGTAGATTTCAAAGGGGCATTCGACTACGTTGAGTGGCGAAGTTTGTTCTCCGGAAGGAGAGCGGAAACAGAAGCCACATATACGGATTTCAATAAAGCATTTGACTCTGTAAATCATGATTCTTTAATCTTAAAGGTAGATCGTATTGCATTCCAACCACACTTCTTACTTGGATATTCTACTATTTAAAAACAGGAGTTAAAGAGTTCTGTAAAGGAATAGAATATTGCTCATGTGTGAACATGTGATAATCGATCTACTAAGGCCAAATTACTTAAATTACTTTTATAAATTAAGCTTAAATTTTAAAATAGGACTCCCAACAATTCTTCTTCATCAGGTGCTCAGTCATCTGGATCGATTAAATTTCACCTTATTCATTGAAAATCTGCCATATATTTTATTACACTGTCACATGTATACAGATTATCTGTAAGTTATCCAACCCTGTCCATATATTACAATGAATTTTATTATCTAATCTGCACAGATTACTGCGAGATTTTTGGGGCGTTTCCGTTAAATTAATTTCTTTCTTTCCTACTCTTTCCTTATTCTAGGGCTTTTTGGTCTTTTTCTGGGCTTGCACCAATTTTTTCAACATATTTAGGATCATATGTTCTTGAATCAAATAAAATATTGTGGATCATAAAAAGATTCAACTAAATATATTTTTTATTTATTTATATTTATAATTTGTCTAATTTTTTTACATGATTTTCACTACCGACAGTTTGGTTATCGCGTCCATTATTAATCGATAAGATGCATAGGATATTACATCTAATACATTTCGTGTCTACGTCTAAGTATACGACGTTAAAGATGTCGCAAAATTTTTAACACAGATGTAGACTACATAAAAGTTTTCATGGATTTTTTTTAAATATATCGAAATAATTGTAAATAGCTCATAACGAAACGACCCTTGCATATATTATGGAAGTTGTAAAAATCGAAATTATTTTAGTCGATTTGTTGCGAAACTAGTCCAGCTAAATACTAAATATATCTTTGCATCGATTATGGTATGGTCACTCCGACCAAAAGCGTTTGAGATTCGGTCTCACTAAAACCAACCTAATTCTTTTAACTCCAAATCGTTGTGGCGTGCTTTTCGTTTGAATCTAATCTTGTTTGAAGGTATGTTTAATTAATAGATCATGTATAATTTTTAAATCTTAAGAACATGCATGTTTCTACACTTTTATAAACATACACTAAATGTGTAAGATATAACTTGCTTTTCCCTAGCAGCCAACGAAAGCTTGCATTTTAGTCATGCACTTGTAAGTTTAAATTGTAAAAGTTTACAAAGTTTAGTCCAATTGATGTGTTCTGTACTTAATATTTTCAAAGGCAAGCCTTTTAAAAAAAGTGCAAAACAAATTCTGTCCGCATCTTCTAAATTATCCAAATAACCTTAATTCTGTACCGCTATAGGTAGAATGTGCGCATTGTGACACGTGCTTTGTAATCAAGTTCAGGAATGTACAAACACACCTATGATGTATATACATATGAACATACAAATATGTACATGTTCGCTTAACGATTCGTGTCTCTTAAATACATATGGATGTATATATTGTATTAAATTATATTTCAGAATCGCATATATGTATATGCGCGAGAGAATGTGTATGTGATGAATAGTATATATATATATATATATATATACATGAATAACACATTCTCCATTTGTATATCCTATATAAATATGTACTTACATATATAACTGATGAAAATAATTGGTTATACCCTAAGCTCATAGGAAGAAGCTTACTGATTCCTGAATTGTGTAGAAGTTTAAATATAAGTTAATGAAATATACAGTGGATCACAGATTATTTCAATCAGCACCAAAAGATTTTAAAGCATAGTACTGGTGAAAATAAAAGAGAGACTTAAATAATTTAAATGCAGCATTTTAGTGTAATGCTTAAAATTAAAATATATGACTTAATTTATTTTTGTACAGTGTGTTGTCTATATAAAATTAAATTAACGAAAAAACATACAAAAAAATGGCGCAGCTTATTTCAGCTGAGCGATGATCATTTCCTTGGAAATATAGCTGTTCTTTATAGTAGGTCTATTGCTGCATATAGCATTCGCAATTTATATATGTTGCATTTCTCAAGAAGAAAACCCATTTTATTAACTTGGGCCCACGAACAACTATTTAGAAACGAGGAGATGGTTTATCTCATTTCAAGAATGGACATTCTCCACGAAAAAATACTGAAATTCTACAACTGACTGATTCAACGGAGCCGAACAATATAACACGGTTACAAGAAAATTAAAAAATTACAAATTAGTAATCAATTAATTAAAAATGTTTTATAAATTTAAAATTAACAAGCGTTTCCTGTATGGGAAATAAAGGCTGCTCATAGTCAGGACGACGGGACGAGTTGATATAGCCATGTCCGTCTGTCTGTCTCAGTTTTTGACCTAGGTGAATGGAATTTAGTATGTAGCCTTCTTTTTGTGTGCTGCCTGAACCGGCCGGATCGGACAACTATATCATTTAGCTCACATAGTAGTAGCTCACAATCAGTTCAAAAGTAGTATGGAAAACTTTTTTGTTTCTCCATGTATTTTGACTAAATTTACAAGTTATATGGAAAAGTATGAATTTTAAACGCATACCTAATATAAAGATCCGATTATTATATAATATAGCTCTGCAAGGGTATGCAATGTTCGGCGCGCCGAAGGCAGCCTTTTCTTACTAGTTAATATCAGCCTTGTATTCTTCAATAGGGAGAAGTATGCCAATTACACAGTGGATAGCACAATGACAAGCATAATTCGAACAAACATTCGATCCTCGACACGCCGAATTTTTTTATAACGCCAATTGTGCTAAAGTCATCATAATCCACAAAAACTGTAACGAAAGTAACAGAATTTTTACACTGTTCCATTTTCATCTTGATCTGAAAAACGTTGACTTTTTGAGGGCAAAGCTACCGAAAAATTTTTTTTCGTGAATTTTTTTCTAAGAAATTAATTTAGCTTTAACAGAAACATAATTTGAACGATAAAAAGGTTTTTCACTTTTCCCAAACTAAATTAGTTATAACATAATCGATGACTTAGGATCACCACAAGTGGCATGTTATCCTCAGTAGGAATACTATCTTCAATAAATCTTCATACAGGAATATATTGTTATGTTTAACTATTTTTTTGTAAATATAGTGTTAATCTTTGCTTTTTGTTACACAAACGATGCTTTCAGCATCGTTACTATACTATTTTAGTTTCTGCATTCCAGAGAATATTGCACCACTTTTTTTTTTACGCTGATTATCGGTCACTGAATAAATTGTAGGGCATATCTAAATTTTATTCAACTTCATAAAAATTTTTTATTTTCCACCTATTATTTTTGTCAGTATATTCTGCGTCCACCAAATAGATAATATATCAACCAATTCAATAATACTGTAGTTAATCCTGCGGTAGCACTTTGTACTGTGCTAAACACTATAGTTTTTTTTATGCTGGTGTTAGCGCTTTTGACAAATGTTATCACGAACAGAAACTCGTACTTTCACTTATTAAATACAATGCTGTCATATGCCAGTTGGAAAATGCCTTTTAGAAAGTTGATCTGAAGATTAAGATAGATCTTAAGATATTAACTTCATGTTATTTCCTTTTATTTGAGGTTCTGGAGTGAACATGCTTCCAAGTGTTTTTTTTTTTTTTTCCAAAAGCTACATGGTTTTACAATTATTATAAGTACTGAACACATACATATGCTCATTTGTGTACGCGCTTATTCACATTTTGGTATACTTCACATATTCAAAATTTACTTATGTGCTGAATAATATATGTATTTCAGAACTCTGCATTTATAAAGAATGGACGCGCCCCAGGAGGGAAATGTTGATGCTGATTCCTGCAATGAAGTCGATGATGAGAAGTCAAACTCTGACTGTCAGTCCATGTAATTAAAAGCTAACATTTCTTATAATTTCATGCCAAATTTTAAAATTTTGAAATTTTATTGACAGGCCAGCCTACATGAACTCTGTGCTACGACGTCAGTTCTTGCAAGAAATGGTGAAATCATTGCCTTCCGCCGTTCAAAATAGGATTACTGTACTGAAGAACTTGCAGCTGGAGCATTTGAAAATAGAAGCCCAGTTCTTTGAAGAGGTCTACAAGTTGGAAAAAGAATATCAATTAAAGTATCAGACAATGTTTGATAAACGCCAAAAAATTGTTGTTGGCACCGTGGACCCTGCAGAAGAAAAACCCAATTGGAAGGAACAAAAAGATGTTTCGACCGAAGAGGATGGGGGTGACGGTTTTCGCGAGTCACTAAAACACATCAAAAATATGCCGAAGGATGCAAAAGGCATCCCAGACTTTTGGTTAACCGTGTTTCGAAATACAGCAATGTTATCTGAAATGGTGCAGCCTCATGATGAACCCGCTATACGCAAGCTCACGGACATTGTTATTAAATATGATAACGAAGTAAGTACACGAAGATAAAACAAAAACAAGTAAAGGCTATTTTCGGCGCGCCGAAGATTTTATATACTTGCAAACTCTGTTGTTCATGTGGCAGCTAAATGATATTGCACACGAATATTGATAATTTTAATTATGTGCTTAGAAAACATACTATTTCATTTTAAATGTAAGTTTCATTAAGATAATTCAAGAAAACATAAGTTTTCATAAAACATCTTTTGGACTGATGCTATAGGACCTATACCAACAAAAACAATGCTACATACCAAATTTCATACACCTAGCTTTTTCAAAAGCTAAGAGACTAGTTTGCATGAAAACAACCGGACACAGCTTTATCCACTCGTTTCGTCGTCCTGATGCATTGCACATTTTATGACAAAGTTATGATGCAATTTTCAAGTGTATAAAAATTAATGTCAAGATACATTTGTCCACCCAAATAAGCAAAATCTCAGATGGTAAATTGCTCAGGAAAGAAACGCATACTGTGATAATTTACACTTTCAAACATTAAAATAAATTTCTTTTAAAACCGTTACTTCCTTCAGTTAAAAAGACAATACGATATTAGAATTTGGGAGGTTTTTACAAAATACTTTCGGATACCAAAAGTATGTACGTTGAGCCTGCTCGATCTTGTCCTAGCCGTCTGTATGCCCATCCACAGGGAAGGGGCTATCTCAGCCTGAGAGACTTAAAGTTTGGTATGCACAGTAGTAGACAAATATTTAGACGAGCTTCGAGTTTTATTGCAGTATCCAATAATCCAAAAAAACATTTGTCCAGACTGTATAACCTGTTTATTGTGGTCTGAGCACGTTTGAATAATATTTTTATTCTGAAAAACCAATATTTTTATACAATAAAAAATTATTGTATTCAGTTTTTCAACATTTTAGAAATAAATATAACAACTGGTAATAAATCTAACGTTTTTGGGTTTGTTTCTTTTTGAATGCCCAATGTTTCCGAACAGTCTCTCTTATGAGGACAGCTTTTCGATTTTACACATGTTTGTTGCATGTGAAAAGATCTAAACCTTACCCGAACGTCTTTCAAGCTCAGTTTCAAAGCTCTACCTGAAAATCTAACAAGAGTTTAATGTTGGACTTCTCTACAATTTAAAAATATGTACTTCATACTACTGCTTTTTTCAAACTCGCGGCAAAGATAGGGAAATGGAGATGTTGTTCAACACATTTCGTTACAAAGTTACAATATCCTTTGCAATTGTTTTTTATTTTTATAGTTACAAAGGATACAAGAAATTATGACTTAAATTAAATTAAAGTTTAAAAAATTAAATAAAAATTACAAAAGATTCAATTTAATTTTACATTTAATCCTTCTGGGAACATTAAATAACAAAGTAAATTGTATGGTCCAACATTTGTTGAAGGATTGAGGATAACTCAGGAAAAAATCTTTATACCCATATTATGGATTGCATTATTTTCAAATTATTTGATTGATTATTTTATTTTTTGCAGCATTCATATACTTTGGAGTTTCACTTTGCTGAAAATGAATATTTTTCGAATACTGTACTTACGAAGCAATACTTCCTAAAATCTACTGTCGATCCTGAAGATCCCTTCGCTTTCGAAGGTCCGGAGATTTACAAATGCAAGGTAGTTTATAATTTAAGTATTTTTAAATTCAATTTATCCAACTCAATAATTTAAGGGTTGCGTTATTAATTGGGAAAAGAAAATGAACTTGACCGTTAAGACTATTAGAAAGAAACAGAAGCATAAGGAACGTGGCGCCGTGCGAACTATTGTCAAACAGGTTCCTACAGATTCTTTCTTCAATTTCTTTAATCCACCAGAAGTTCCAACCGAAAAGGAAGAAATCGATGATGACTCGCAGCAAGTAAGTGTTCAGTCCATTCGCAGTCCTTATTTTCAATTTTCTTCAATTTATAGATATTAGCTACCGATTTTGAAATCGGTCACTTTTTGCGCGCAAGAATTATTCCAAAAGCAGTACTTTACTATACTGGTGACATTGTAGATGACGAAGATGATGAGGATGAAGAGGAATTTGAAAATGAAGATGATGAGTACGACGACGATGAAAATGAAGGTCAAACCAAACCCTCTATTGGTAGCAAAAAACAATCGCCAAACGACTGTCCTAATCAGTAGAAACTATAAATATCGTCATATTTCAGCTACCAAGTTGTATATAATAAGTATACATATGTAATTAAAATATATTTTGGTGAATTAAAGTCTTTAAAAAAAAACTGTAAAAATTATTTTGCATTTACTGGTTGTACTTATAGTACAATAGGAATCTTAAGATTTCATTTTATTTTCAAATGTTTATATTAAAGGATGCTGTTCGGCTAAGCAAGCCCGCAAGCCTACTATTCATCTGTTAAGATATAACACTTAAATTTGTTTTATCTTTATATGGTTTTTAGAATTTGTCTTTCACTCTTATCCGGCTGGTCGAAATTAATATAAGCAGAACAAATTTGGGTTGCTGTTTACTATTTTAATTTCTATATACATATGTACATAATTCGTTCTGAAATTGAGAATTTACGGTATACATATTTAAATATATTATCATTCTAGAGAAAAGGAGTAGTTTTTTATATACGAAAGACTCGAAATTTTAATTGAGTCATAATCAGACCAGAATTAAATAGAGAAAGTGAGAAGAGAAATGAAGAAAGGGCAAAGAGACAGAATAACGAGCACGAGTAAAAATAAAAAGGAATCGAGGAATGAAAGAAATAGAAAGCGGAAAATATATTCCGATAGTACGAGCTTAACTTTTTAAGCCACTGAGCTGTCTAACATGGATAAATTGTTTAACGAAAATATATCTTTATTTCTCTTTAATAAAAACTAAAGTAGAGTCAAAAGGTCATATTGCCAGAAATATAAATAAAGTTATAGCCTCTAAATATTGACAATAAGAATAGGGATATCGTAATCTAAAACACATTTCCAACAATATTATAAAAATTTGCAAAGTTATAAAATTATTGAGAGCCTCATCACAAGTCCAATGATTTAGTACAATTCCAACTATATGCTAGTAGTGTGGATTATTACCTCTAAATAGAATCTGCAACAAACCTCTGCAGGAACAACGCAGCATCACACAGCGAAACAGAGGACAAAAATGACTGCCAAACTTACCCCTGAAAATTCATCCCAATTATGCAGTGGAATTGAATCAAAGCTGGCTACTTTAACAAATACAATGGTAGGAATACCAACCAAGCAGGAAATCACCTCCTGTAGCTCCTAAGAATATATATCTTTTTGGAATGCGACTCGCTGTGCAATGGCAGAATACGAGCTCCTTCAGTTTCTAGATCAATATAACATTCACGCCATGCTCACATCAGAAACTCACCTAACAAACAATAATTATTTTCAGTCATCCCGCTGGTAAGGCTCATGATGGTACTGGTATTCTGATCAAGCATCGCATCAGACATTATCC
Organism: Drosophila repletoides; assembly: GCA_018150835.1. Classification (NCBI taxonomy): domain Eukaryota; kingdom Metazoa; phylum Arthropoda; class Insecta; order Diptera; family Drosophilidae; genus Drosophila; species Drosophila repletoides. Next base: position 754,669 of record JAECWQ010000236.1, read on the forward strand.
ATTGCTATCATTTGGTACAATTTATCTACAGGTAACAACAATTCGTATTGAAACTCAAAGCGTCTACCTAACCGCAGCCACCAAGTTTCTGCATTTCCGAAGCAGAATTTGTAAAATTCTTCAACCAATTAGCTGACCGGTTTATAGCAGCTGGGGATTACAATGCCAATCCCAAACGCATTAGAGATCTCGACTCGGCAACCCGAAAAGTTGACAACTGTATAATGCTATAATAAATTAATCACTTGTCAATCCTAATTCACCTTTATATTTATACCGCCCACACCTCGCGGAACACTTATACTTTCTAGCCTCCAGCAAAACAGATTGGCCCAAATGTAGGAAGTATATAAGTTCCCATATTGATGACTACCCAACTATTTCTGTAAATGGCTTTGTTAGATCCATTGAAACATTAGTGTCTATAATACCACAAGCTCTCCACTCTCGTCTTACAGAGGCGCTGCAAAGTTGATCTAAAATTTTTTTCGAATAATTTCGGAATAGCAGACAACTTTGCATTCTTGTTAAAAAATGCTTTGAATTAAAAATAACGCACTTCATCCTTTTTCCCGAAATCAAATTTTTTAGATTTAAAGTGGAAAGCAAAACTAAGAAGGATGTTATTCCTGTAAAACGGCTCTGACTTTAACCAATTTGAAAGGGCTTTAAAAATGGTGGAAGAAATATAAAGCAAATGGGAACTATAGGACAGTCATGCGATTTTGATGAAATTTTCAATATATTAAGACTCAGAAATCGCAATTTCCAATGTTTCATACATTTATACATTTATAATCGAAAGATATAAATCTGACCCGATCGTTCCTCTGTTGCCTAACGTTTGATTTCAATCTTAGTTTGAGAACACTAAGTAATAACCTAAAATTTTAAAATTATATATTGGAAATTTCAACCCTAAGGTAAACGGGTCGGGAAATCTGAAAAATTAATCTTTCTGCCATTCTCATATAATTTGAAAATGTGTAGAGTGGTTTCTTTTTGCAATTGGTCGTAAATTGTTTCTCAAAACTTAGAAGTTAATTCTCAAAGTATTAAAATTAATACGTTTTCAGTAATCAACAGGGCAAGGAATAATTTTTGTAGGGCATCGTAGGTTGCTTGAAATTACACAGATAGAATAATTGTATGAAATAGAAAATTTTCTTTTTAATTTTCAAATGGTAAGAAAACTGTGGAGAACCGAAAAACCCCTTCTCTTTTATAACTTTAAACTTATGAACAATTATATGTAAATGACACAAATTTCAGTACGAAATAAACATAAATGATTCTGGTCGAACGCAAATTTCGATGATATTTCCCTGAGGTCAAAAAAGTGAATTTAGAAACTGATACAATTTATATGTATGATAATAATACTAATTAGCAGATGGCCTGGATAAGAACATTGATAAATTTTTCGGGCATTTATGTATGTATTTAAAATCTGTCTATCAGTGACAATTATTAAATTTTAGGATTTTAACTTGACATTGAGTTTTTTCTTAATATCACTTCTTCCCAGATAAAGTGGGAGTTTCATTTCATAACATGGTGCCTCAACAGTAAGTAAGAAAGGTGGAATCATACAAAGAGCCAGAACAGAAGAGTGTTTAAAATGAGCACATCCCAATTTCGGGAATCTTCGTTCTTAACGGATAATAGATTCTACTGGAAAATTCTACTACTTATTATAAAAAAAAAACTTGTTCAAGGGAGTTGTTGTTTTGCTGGTTAAGTTCGTCGCCCGCCTCAAGTTGATCAATATTAGTGGATTGGGAAACCATTAACATATCAAACATTTCTGGAACGCACAGATCGACCAAGGATGCTAATGTGAAATTAATTATTATAAATTAAAAAAACATTAAAACAGCGCTTATTTCTATGCGAATCCCCTGCACACAGACGCTAGTTTCAAATATATGAAGCATCGCTATTCATATTTGGTATCTGCATTCTATAGAATATCATGTTTCATTAATACCTGTGATAACGCCCGCTGGTCATTCACATGAAGAAGTTTTCCCATGTGGAGGCGGTCAACATGTGTGCCAAATGCCTGTTACAGCAACCGCAGCACACGCACCAGTGTTCCGTGTGCAATCGATGCGAATTCGAAATGGATCCTCATTATCCATGGCGTATTAATTGTGTTGGGTATGTAAATCATCGCTACTTCTTTCTTTATATGCTCTACACAACGGTGGGCTGTCTGTTTCTTATTGTGTCTGGCTTGGAAATTGGACATCAGTATGTTTGGCTGAATAACGGTGAAAGCTGGAAAAAACATGAGCTTCTGGTTCAGCTGGTAAAATAAATTCTTAGTGGACCCTTTTTAGATGAGGGGGCGTAGTGCTAAGTTAGCGTTTGTACGCAAAATTAAAGTTATTTCTGATGTAATCAAAGCAATATTCTTAAATTAATAGCCTAAAGTTAAGCATTTAATTATAATAGCATTTACTAGTATTTATTAACCCTCTAGTGCACAAGATCGTTTCTAGACGGGCTTCACTCATACAGGGGTATTTACATTTTTTGGGCTATTTTGCAATTAATTCTTTTATATTATATTTCGGAGAATACCAAATTTCAATTTATTGGTTGGTTATTTTATTTAATATAAAGGGTGCCCGTCTAGAGGCGGCCTTAGGAGATATGATAGTGCTTTCTCCATAATGAACCTAAAGCACCGAATCGGACACGCTGAAAGCTTCATAATATATCTTCCAAAAAATTCATACCCAGTGCGAGTTCGAAGCAAACAAAAGGTGGCACCACCGATGTTAGAAAAATAGCGCGACTAACCTGACCAGTCCACTGCAAAAACGTTCGAGAGAGCTTTGTCAGCTAAACAGAGTTTGAACTCGACATTTAAAAATTAAAGTTTTACCCTGACAACTGTGGACCCCCATTTTCAGCACAGTAATTTAAAGGAAACACAGCTAGCTTGAATTTTAAAGTAGAACTGTGGTAATGAATTTGATTTCGATCGAATTAGTACGAAAAAGTTTCATACAAAGGTTTGACCCCATTTCAACATGCAAACTAGTGTGCCAGTTTTAAGTCTTGTGAATAGTAGTTTTTTGAATGCACATACTAAAAATGATATAGATTGGACTACTTTATCATATATATCAAAAAGACAAATATATAAATTTATCGAAAATTTTCGAATAGTTAATTCCACTCTCCAAGGCAATGAACTGTATGAAGATTGCCGCGGTGAAAATGGCCTTTCCATGCCAATTTTTTAAGGACTTTCATATGCTGTGATTTAAACTTGCGACCATTTGTAACGTGAATGCAAAAATTATTTACATTTAAAGCACAAGACCACAAAAAACAAGTGAAAATAATCGTTATCTATAACTTAAAACAAATATAATCTACATTTGAAAATATTCGGGAAATTTAGTTTTTATTAAATTTTTTTCTTAATATTTAATTTATATTTTGATGATTTAATGATACTCCATTTTATTGCAGCCATTTCGATATATTAAAAGAAGAAAGTTTTTATTATTGTTACAATTTTTGATATTTTATTTACGTAAAAATAAAATATTTGGACATATGATTTATAATAACAAATTAATTATAACCTTCATTCAAAAATTTGATTGATTCTTAAACTTGTCTAATGTTGCGAACTCTTAAAAATTGAGCGATTAATGCTCTTAAGAGTAAATTGTTATTACTTCACGACCTCCTCCACGAACCATTAATACTTTTTCAAGACCTTCTGTTAAAACTTCCAGGAATTCCATATCTAATATTTAAAAAAAAAAAGAAATACAATTCGTGATTGAAAATTAAATAATATAATTTAGCTTACAATTGCTTTCACGCTCCGCTCTCACTTCCCTAGGGGGACCTGGTAAATTCATGATGACCAGTTGGGCATCTTGTGACTTTTCTACTATAACTTCATTAAGCTTTATTGCCGTGTGCATACGTCGAACGTTAAATTCATCCCTGAAAAACGTAAATGACGTGAAATTAAAAAAAAAAAAAATTAAAAACCTTACGGTTTCACGCTGGATTTTAAATTTTCGTCCGTTTTTTCTGTTGATTCATCTTTATTAGAGGTAATATCAGGTGTTTCCGTACTTTCTGGACCATCTGAGTTAATCGAATTACGTTTTTCTTCACTTGAATCCTGCATAAAATTTATGGATGAGGAAGAAATATTCAAAAAATCATTCTTAATATTACCTTGCTTAACTTATCCTGTGCAATTTAAATAAGCCAAAAAATAAATCATAATAAATTATAAACATAATAAAAATATAAAAAAATGGCAGTGTAAGATGATAATAATGTCTACAAAATGAAAAAAAAAAAAATATAATTTTTAGAAAGACCACAAATTTTTTTCCATATATCGAATCTAACTTGTATAAGTAGTCTCATTTTACCAATTCTGCTTATTTATTTCATATTATGTTATGTATTTCTTATTATGTAATTTATACATACGTGATTTTGAATTTCTTCTATGGTAGGATCGGCAAACCGAACCCTCGACGCTGTTTTTATGGCGTCATAATGGTGATCTACAATGGTCTGAACCTGAAAATGTTAGCGTAAAATTTATATTGATTCTAATGTGGCTGCTGGAAATACCAACAAGTATAAACCTTATTGTGTTGAAGCCATAGTATGCAAAATGCAACGCAATTCAAATTTTGAAATTTAAATTTAAGCATTACAGTTAGTACAAATAAATTATTATTTATATTAAATATTTAATTATCAAAGTGATCTGTTCTTTAGCAGTTTTCATATAATTAATAAATAAAGTATTGCACATTTTTTTGCTTTTAATATAAAAATACTGGGCTAAAACACAAATAAGCAATTTACATTATTGGCTTCTTATAGTCATATTTTTTATCTTATAACTTAAAGTTATATTTTTTGTTGTTAATAATAGTTGTACTGAGACGCGGTTTGCTTATCGCAATCATAGTGTTCAGGGCTTGTATATAAATGGTGTTTTTTTTATAAGTTTATTTGGAACAACTTGTTAACTTGTAAAGCCTAAAAAATAAATAATTTTTAGGCTATTTAAATGGCGATTTCTATTCTTAACAGCAAGAGTGGTACAGTCGGGAGTATTAGATTGGGAGATACTCTGCACTTTCTTTACTAGTTTTGTACTGTATTTTGAATGTGATCAAAATGAACTGTAGAGGCTTACTAATAAAAAAGTTATTGAACCCACCTCAGACGCTTCTAAGCTAGCGGAAATTTTATCAGACATTCTGTAAGACATCTCCTTTCCTTGCTTATGTCAAGTGAGCAGTCCCTCAGTATAATTCTTAATACAGCCCACTATCCGGATTTTTTATCAAATTCCCAAAGATTTTTGGAAAACACTTTCAACAATTCCAACCCAGAAGTGATAAGCAATGGACTGTTTGTCCTGGGAGTTGACAATGATCTGGCAAAGTTAATAGACCAGTTGCTTATATGCAGGGCCCTCAACCCTGTTCAAGTATTTGACCAGAATAATAAATAACCGTTGTTGTAATGTTGTTGCCTAGGAAGGCTAAATGGGGCATGTTCCCCAACATAGATGCCAGTAGAGTACTTAGTACACCGCTCCTAAAAATATTGTTTTATGAAATATTCTGTAGCCATAAGTTTTCACACAGAAAAAGGAAATTTCAATGGAAGGTTTCAACTGGAATGTCTGGAATGGTCCAGCACAAGAAATAAATATTGATAATCAAGCCGCTGTTAAATTTAAAAAGCGATATCCAAAAACTCAGCTGATTTTTAATAAGAAATGAACAATTATAATTATAAATTTTTGGGTACTATAGGTCTAGTAATGAAATTCAGCTTGATATATCTTTAACAAACCTTGGCAAAGTCTTATCAGCTGAACTCACACTAATAACTGCGCCTCAGTAAAGAGGAGTAAAGAGAATATCGGTATCACAACCGGGAAATTTAGCAATGAATGTGTCGATATTAATCGATACCCGATCAAAACCCAACATTCTGCAAAGCTTATTTAGATTTTCTATTTTTGGTGTACATACGCAAATACTGATTGGAGTTCAGCAGTAGTAGACGTGGGAGCAGAGTATTTCCTGGTCGGACTCACTCGACTTGAGAACTCTTACTTATTTTCTTAACTTTCCGCAGTAAAATAAAAAATAAAAATATTATTATCAGGGCAGTCATAAACTCAATATTTCGCTCTTGTCTTAAAATGAAATATGTACATACAATGTAAGAATGCATTTGTATGTACATAAATATTTGAGATACTTTGTACAAAGATAAATATATTTCGTAAATCTAGCAATAAATTTGTAGGAAGTAAAACATGTAAATCGAATATATATAAATATATATTGTATTATATTTTTTCCACATCTATATATGTACATATATGTATTTATGCATGTATATACGTATATGTGTATGTAGATTCTATACTCTTTTTGTGCATATGCTTTACCAAAGATAACTTATTATCACTGGGAGTTTCCTTAAAGTCCATAATAGTTTGAACCTTTGATCAAATATACAAAATTTTAAATTTAATTGATCTCAGTAGTTATAAGATTTTTAAAGAAAATTTTAAAGAGTAAAAATTAGGAATTAGAAAATAACTAAAAAAAAAGTTAAACTGTGCGAAACTATAAGTACGATCCATGTATGAATGAATGTTGTATATTATTATGTAAAAATGTATGCCATTTAAAAAATATATGTATGTAACTTACTACTTTTGAATTCTCTTTTTTGTTTAATCCTAATGCTCTCAGCATCTGATTGCGCTGTTCCATCATGAGAGTTCTCTCATAAGTGTATGCAGAAATGTCGCTATTATTCTAATAAAGATTACATTTGGTAAGAAAAAGGTGGGAGCGTTAAGAAAATGGTCGTTTGATCATTTACCATTTCAACAACTTCAACATCTGCTTCAATTCGTAAATGGTACAGGAATGTCTTTAAATCTTTTTTCATCTGAATTGAATTATCTTCGATTTGAGCAACAGTGAAAATGCGTAGCTTACAATTGCGCCAAGTTCTGTGTTGTTTAAGCAAAAATGGCAGTAGCATTAACAAGCCACCATCATGAACAATCCACCAAATATCAATGTTTCCACCAATCTAAATATAAACAGGTAATTAGACAATATTTGATGTTGATTGAAAAAAAAACTAACTTTGTGATTAGATTCTGGATAAAAATTGATTCCCTTTGGCACAATCAGTGCCATATGACAGGCAGCAACAGTCCGTACTGTTTGGATAAAAGTCTTCCAGCTGTATCGACCTTCTTGTCTCCAACTATATGGCCAACCAATAATAACGGTATTTGGTTTCATGCCTCCGAGACCAATAGTTTGAATGCTAGTTAAAAGATAAATCTTATTATTTGTATTGGTATTGGTAATAATAGATATTGCTTACACCGAGCTTAAGCCTTCACTGATTTCCTGGGCTACTAAAACATCACAGAATCCTTTAACTTTCTCGTCTGTCATATATTTCCGAAGTGTAGTTTTTGCATCAACTGCTTTATTGGTAATTTTTGTGTGATCACCTTTTATCACAGACACACATATAGTCAGTCCTTTGCCAGCTTTTAGCTGGGTAGCAAAGGAGAATATTTTTCGATACTTCGGAACAAGGTTGTCATTGAGTTTTGAGAGCACTAAAATTTGTGGACGCCAATTTTTAGTATGCGGTGGGCCTTCTTCAAGACGCTGGAGTGAATATCTCGCCGCAGTCAGCGCCATGCCGCGTATACCATCGCCCCATTCCTTCTCAGCGCTTTAAAAAAGAAATTTAAAAAAAACTAATAAGGAAACGCTATTTCCGGTGACTAAACCAACGATTTAAAAATTGTCAAATATATTTATTTTGACATATTTTTTCCCTTGGCGGCTATATGAAATAGCAAACACATCAGCGTGCGTTTAGAAAACATACTATTTCATTTTCTTGCAGAGAGAGACTAGAAATATTTCTATACAACTATTAAATTTACCGTGTATGCTTAATATAATTAATCATGTCGGTCTGTCTATTTCTACGGAAATTAGTTTTCGAGATAAATCATAAAGGTGCTATTAAAAGAAACAATAAGAAAACTTTTAATTGTTAAAGTGAAATGAGACAGATAAATGACTGTCACAGGAACATAACGAAATTCATTAAATCGGACTTATGTAGCTTTTATATGGAAACTGGGTTTTAAAAATAAAGTACGGAATACCTCTTTATTTATCAAGTTATCTTGTTGAAACTAACGGCTTAGATGGAAAAATATGTTTCCTAATGGCACACCAAGAAATAACAAGATCGGTTTACAATGTATACCTGCCATAGAAACAATGGGTTAGAGCCTAGATCCACTACAACATATTATTCTAAACTTCTTGTTTTTCATCCGATCAGGCTTAAGTTATAGTACTCTTTCGGCTATGCCACCGTAACATTTGTATGAAAATTAAATGTACTATCTCTGCAACTACAATAACCACTACTACAATATTAAACTATCTTTTGTGGTTTTAGAACAAATTAGTACAAAAAGACAATTTTAATAACATAATAAAATAAAATAAGGTAGTAATAGAATTAAAAAAAAAGGCTTTAGATATTCAGTAGGTATTTCCGGATAAGAACTACAAGTACTTGATATAGTATACCACTAATTGATAAAAGGACTTAATAAAAACAAGATAATCGAATCCAAAAATTCAAGCATTTATCATAAATTTTAAACTTATAAAACTTACCCTCTATATTCGATGTATTTGTATATAATAATAGCCATGCCCATAGCAATAAGAGCAAAATACCAAGACGTCATAATCATAACTGATATGCACAATGTAAGCCCTATCAAGGACAAACTCCAGTGATAAAACTTGAAACGTGGTCTCCAATTGGGCGTTCTTAACAATGTTTGTACGGCGCAAGCCAAGTTAACAAACCCGTAGCACATGAGGAAAAACATTGACAGTAAAGGGGCAAGAAGATCAACGTTACCTGGATAAAATGTAAAATTATGTATTTTAAATGCATGTCACTATCCACACAAAAATTTATATATAGGTGAAAAAATATGCAGACGGTCTCATAAAATAATATTGATCAGGACGATGAGACGGGCCGATATAACTGCCAGTCTGAAACTGTCTATCATATAATTGATATAGGAAAAATCGGTTGCTTGTAAAAAAATTTTGTTTCTCAAGATATCTTAATACACTTACTGGTTGGAAGTGCGCTTTCTAATTGCTCGAAAAAAATTAGTCGGATAGGATTAAGAGATTATCATTTATCTAAATGTAGGACTATCGGTCGGAAATAAAGTGGTAGTACGAAAATTTTTGTTCGTCTTAAAGATATTTTTCACATGATTTTTACAAAGTTTTTTAATTCGTGAACTATTTAAAAGTTTTATTAAGCAAACGCATTTAAACTGCAACGCGCGATAACTTTCCTTAAGAGTGTTAAATTTTCAAATGGATGACCATAAATTTTTGGTCTTCTGCGGAGGTATTATTTTATAATTAATATATAATCAATAAATTAAACAATTTATTTTCATTTGAATAAATTTAAAATTTTACTTTCGCGATCTGCGAAGCTAATGGTTTTCCATTAGCACAAGATTTGTAGCATATATCTTTGATTTGGTGACTTGACACCTCAATGAATTGTATGGTTAAAGATATAACTTACCTAACAAAATGCCACATTGACAAATTACAATAGTCAGAAGTAGAGCCCTTACTGGCTCACCACGATTAGAAGACTTAGCGAAAGGGGCCAAAAATGGAATAATTTCATCCTTAGCAATTGCTTGTAGTAGACGTGGTGCACCGGTTAAGCTTTGTAACCCAGCTCCAAGGGTAGACAAAAACGATCCAATTAATATCACCCATTGGTTTGGCCAAGCAATATTAGCAACGACTAATTTTCCTCCAATTGACTGGCCAAATCTGAAAAAAACGTAGTTATTAAATAATTCAAACTCGCCTATACCAATATTCTTACTTGTCTCTCAGCAATAGATTATCAACAGTTCCAGCAAAAAACAAAACGCTTGACAAATAAACGGTGCTCGTTGTCAAAATGGCGCATATAGTGCCAATTGGTATACTCTTTTGAGCGTCAGCCAAGTCCCCTGATCGGTTGGATCCAGCCATGATACCTAATGAGGCACATATTATAAAAAATGTCGATGAAGCTAACAACAATTATATACCTGTGACTGATGGGAAAAATATTCCGATAAGGAGTGTAAAGGATGTGGTTATATCCGCCATAATTTGATTGTAGGACTGACTTCCTATATTCTCAATATCAACAGAATTTTGACCGTATGAAATAAATTGTCCTTTCTCTAAAAAGGATGGCATGATATTGTCGTAAAAAACGCCACTTGCAAGACCCTTAATTCCTTTTACTCTGGTCACATTATTGTCTATTTACAAAAATTATTATTAGCATATTCGATTTTTTTTATTAGTAATAAATTTACTTTGAAAGTACTCGTCACATTTCCGGTCCGGACAATACAAATCGAATAACAGTGGATCTTCCTTTGTGCAATTCTCAAGTGGGATATCTTTTAGAACTCGCTTTCCAAGTACACACAGACTGCACCAAGCGATAATTTTTAATTGAAATCCTTCAAATTTTATATTATTTACAACTTACTATAACTTCTCGTTTCCATGAATATTGTCGAAAATTCCAATATATACTGCTATTATTGAGAATATTACACAGGCGAGTGCAACGGTTGCGAACTTGTTGACAAATTTGACTCCCAAAAACACAATTAACCCTAAGTAATTTAGAAAAAATTTTCATTTTTATAATGAAAAATATAGAATTAATTGAATAAGGTTACCCATGAATACGAGCAGAATTGATCCGTACACTCTGAAGTTATTGTACATTGCTTCTGGGTCTTTTGTGAAATCTCCAAAAATAGATGCCCATGGTGCCATGTATGTCTATAAGCGAATCATTAGATCAATTATCCCTTGCATTACTTATTCGTCATCGCTTCTTACCAATACAATTTCAACAGCTCCGACGATGTACATTGCTGCAGCCAACGTCGTCCCTGTGTAAAATAACATTCCCACAGCACCACCAAATTCAGGACCAAGTGATCTATATATATATATAACAGTAAAAAAAATAATGTATAATAAGCCAGTGTTATTCCTGGCCTTTCAAGTCAAGTCGCCCATGCGATGAGCCCAGGTCCGCCCCTGAATAGGGGCACCACATATTTTTCATTGTTCACTATAAATCTAAAACTATCTTATTTTTTTAATTAAAAATATAAGACGACTACCGCATTTCTTACTATACACCTGGACAATGATCAATAATGTGAAACCAAATTCCGTCTTTGTTTAAATAATAACCCCGAAACGGCAAATCCAATTGAAACTTGATATATGGATATAATATAATCAATACACAATATATAAATGATTCACAGTTGAACTTTTTGTTTTAAATATTATTATTTATTATTCAGGTTTTGTAATTTTCATTAAGAATGATTGGTCTCATGGGAGGATATGATATAGTAGTGCGATATTAATGATTTTTGGTCTGCACTTAGAAAACCTGTGTCTCATTTGTAACATCATTTTTTATCAAATTGTTCTTTTCTGTAGCAGGTATAAGATACAAAAGTCCGATCCAGCCGGATCCGGCATATGTGCTATATGCAAAAAAAGAAAGCTGTCTATCAGTTTGCATAGAAATAGGCAGACGCACGAGCCTATGTCGACTCAACTTGAGGTCCTGATCAATAATATATAACTAGTGATGAATTATAGTTTATTGGGTCTTAAATGAAGAAGGCATTAATTTTCATATTTCATTTTTCGGATTAAAAATTAATTTACAGAAAAAGTGAATCTAAATATTGATAGTGTACATTAGGAATCGTGTAAATATTCTAATGCCCACGAACTCCCAGATTTTTTTAAAGCTCTTTCCAATGTTAAGACTAATTGCAAAATTAGGTTGACAAGACTAATTTTTCTTTATCCTTTCCACTACTAAGTGCCAGTGTTTTCAGTATTTCCTATTTCTTCTGTCTATAATCCAATTAAAAATGATCAAATATTGTGAGCAATCCTAGCATATCGGTTTCTGGATCAATAGTTTTATTATGCCTTATTATGTCAAAACTTCTGGAGTAGAACGTAACTGCCTGATGTAATTCAATAAAAGTTTGATGAGTTGATAAGCCTATGTGTCCATCAATAGGATTATCTTTATTATTATATAGAAACTAGATTTTCAGTTTTCACTTCTCTTGGCACTTAAAGAAAAGGTTTTGTATATTTGCAAATACCTTGATATCATAAAATAGCTTCCACCGGCGGGGACAACTCCATTTGTTGCAATAGCTGACATTGAAATCGCGGTTAACATCGTCTAAAATGCATAAACACTTATTGACATGATTTGATTCATAAAACACTCATTTAAGAAATTCTTACCACACAACAGCAAGTCAGTACAATAAGGAATCCACACACAGCTCCTGCTGTACCAACAACCCATGTTAATCGAATAAACAATATTACGCCAAATATATTTTGAATGCATGGTAAAAACACTCCAATTAGAGTTCCTAAAAAATAAATAAAAGTATTAAGACGATTTAGGGCATAATTAAATGTACACAGTAAAATCCCCGTGTAGCGGGTATTATAGCTATGCCACGAAATGTGAAATACATTGAAGGAGCCATTTCAACTAGTCTCTCAGTTTTTAAGCTAGTTTTCTATCAATTTTTGTATTCAATTTTAATTTTGATCTATTTAAAAAAAAAAAGACCATTGAGCAAGCTGAAATCAAGGGGGGTGGGCTACGAAATATTTTTCCTGCATGTATTACCCGGCGCTGTCCGGGAAGTTCAACATTAGAAGTAAGTAGCTGAATAGCAGAAATCCGAATAAATAGAAATAAACTTGTTATAAAACTTTATCCTTAAAATTCCTTTACTTTTGTTGGAAATTCAATCAATCAATTATTTCAGCTGTATATTTAAAAATGTTCAAAGTTAATTTCGTTGGCAAGTTTCGTCAGTGGGTAACCATTTTAATAAAAAACTTGTCATTTGAAGCATCTTTCAGTCAGTATCGAAATTTATCAAGTTCAGTGGGAAATATTTGTTTAAAAATTTTATAAGATTACTTCAAACTCTTTAACCGACTGCTATAGTAGTTATAATCATTTGATTTCGTGTCTCACAATAACCAAGTTAAAATAGATTTTTCAAAATCTATTGTAGGGCGATGATTCTATATACCCTGATCAAAATAAAGAAAAAAACGAGAGAGATACCCAGTATAATTTTATACAAATAAACTTAGATTATTAAACTCAAAACAAAAATAAGTCAGGTCCCGCGCCTTTCTGTATGTGGGGTGGAATTTTGAAAATATTCATTTATTGAAGTAAATATGATGAAAATTTGACTGTTCCCAATGAACCCATGATCATCGAATTTTAGATGTTATTACTCGAGAATTGAGAAAAGTTAACTTCACTTCACCACTAATGAATTCTCAAAAATCCCTTCTTAGTTTTCTTCTTCGTACGTATTACAGTTTTTGCTTTACGATGTAAAGTCAGTAAGTCAGTTAGACTCTATAGATAAAACTGTTTTTCCTGAACGAATTGAATAAATTTCCTCATTATTGGGTTATATGTTTTATTCAATACATAATATATTTTGTTAGTTGTAATGTACATAAGTATTAGTTGTAATGTACATAGGGCTAGGGTAAGAGGTACTAACCCATAATAGCAACCAAAAACTGCTGACTTACGTAAGATAATATTGTCCTTATTTATCAATAGGATATAAATGATTTCTTGACATACCCATTCGAGCCGATGGTGGTGGTGGCTTGGCATCAGGGTCGGTGGCAGCTGGTATCGTGTTTTCATAATTGGCAATTGATGAAATGAATGTTGAAATATGTGGCCTAGTCTCCAAGTCATCATCGTATAGATACAAATTAGGGTCGATTGCTGATTTTTGATTTTCTTCTGCTCTGTGAACATCCCGCGTATCTGTAAACAGAGATTTCAAACAGAATAAGAATAAGAAAATTGAAAATAATTCAGTACAAAGCATATATTAGAGTGAAATAATATTTATTTCATAAAGTCAATCGAAAATAAAACTGATATATATATATAGAGATTTCTGTCTAACCTAAAAGACGTGTTTTTTTTTTGTGCTCCGAATTTTATTTTTAATTGTGTACTCTCGCTTGAATAATTTTTGTTTTTTTAATGGTATTTTATTTATCAGATCTACTCTCTTGGAGACGATAAGTAATAAAACCTTAATCTAAAATAATTGTTTAATTAATAATTGATTGCATTTTATTTTAAATTACTTCAAACCGGAAAACAGTTCTGCCACTTCTTCATTTGTGCAATTTACTGTTTACATTAGTTTGTATATTTGTGATTATCTTTATTATCTTTATTTTTTCCGTTTAACCTCTGGATACTAAACTAGATGCTTTATCTTTTCCATCCTCTTCTATTTTCATAACGTGCTATCCTTTCGACTTCTGAAATTTCTCTTTATATGCAGCATTTAAGCTGTATTAAATATATATCAACACTTATGCTTAGGACTTCATCAAGACTTATTTTTCAAGTTAGTTTATTCTCTGTCTCTGCGTTAAAATACAAATGTACTTCATTTTTTGTAAAATCTGCCCCCAAAAGTCAGAAAGTGGCGATGACAGATGAATGGGAAAAATTCGAACATTTTTCTAATTGATTTTAAACTTACAATAGTCTCAGATCTTAAAATCTGGTCTATAAAATATGTGATTCATATTTTGTGAAAAATACGCCACAAAGTTCGAAAAATGGGGGATCATATTAATAAATAAAGTGTTCACCGACTTTTGAAACTCTGTCACCACAGACAGAAATATGACGGGAGAAGTATTAAGATGATTTTACTTTTTTAAAGTAAGTATAACAAAAAACTTCTTTTGGTTTTGCAAAAGTATTAAACAATAACTAATAATAAATCAAGAAGGAAAAATGTAATCCAATATATCAAAATTTACTTGTAATATATTGACCTGCAACGCTGGATAATACCGGCTAGTTTTATACAATACTCTTGATATTTAACGAAAAGTATTAAATTGTCTGCTTCTACTAAGCCTTCCTAGTTTTATATGCATAAAGACTTAAATCGAATCTGTATACAAAATTAAAGCTATCCAGGTTCAGTCTTGACTGGTTAAAATATTCTATTGCTAAATCAAATGTCTTTCTTCTTAATTCTCAGTGCTATAATAAGTATATATAACGTTGCGAAAGACATTTTATGTGTGATTTTAAGCCTTTCTCAAAATTTATTATTTCTAAAACAAAAAAATTAAATATTAAAATAAAAATTAAACAAATGTTGGCCATAAAATTTAGTTTGTTTTTTAATGCCCCGGAAAGCTTAAGTGTAATGTTAACTTAATCTTATAATTTAAGTTTTAATTTAATTTTATTTCCTAATTTGATTTACAATTTTTAAATACTTTAAGTTTCTAATCGACTGCAATTGGTTGATGTAATAAAATAAATGAATAAAATAAATAAATTATTTTTCATCCATCTACTATTTTTATTCTTGGTTTGATTGTGTTTTTTATATTTTTCTTTTAAGCCTCCCAGAAGGCTTAAGATTATTTAATGAACTTAAATTTAAAGTCTTAAATTTTATTTCTAACATACTTACACTGTTGGTGACGATTAGAATGCACAAAAAAAAAAAGCACAAGGTAATTTTTGGAAAGATAGTCCCTTTTTATGGCACTTATATATGATATATATATATATGTATATATGATTCAGTACTCCAATCCAGTCGATTCTGGCATATGTGCTATTTTATTCCCCTAACAAAAGCTAAGAGACATACAGTCTGCAAGTGTATATAATTATAGCCGCGACGAAGATAACATTTCCTTACCAGAGAAACTTTTTGTAGTTGGAGGTTGTGTTTGAGACACAAGTGATTGCATATAAGAGCTGGGAGCACAATGTAGTCAAAGATAATATGGAAAACTATCAGACAATATCCAGGAAATTCCTGGTCTTAATTCTTCTTTAAAACTGTTGGACATACTATGTCGTAATTGGCGTATAATTATGTCATCTGTTGTACTGGAATATGTTTTTTATCAATATTGTTTTTGAAACTATCAAATTAATTATTTCTTTTATATCATTGTTATTTCTACTAGACTCTTTATAAATAAATAACTTATATACGAAGTGTTTATGCTATAGTTATAGCTTGATTTCATTTTGTTTTTGTATTAAGGTTAAATATTTTTTCCTTTGTTTTCACTTGTTCATTGCATCCTATTTATTTTGTTTTGCAATAAATTGTAGCAAACAACATATCCGAAAAGAGAAGGAAATTGGGAAATACTATTTTATGAATTTTCGTCACAAGCTAATTTTGAGACTTGTTGACAAATAATAATTAATGAAAATTTTCACAGATAATTGAAAATTAAAGCTGTACAGAAAATTACGTCTCAATGGAAGCCGCTGTAGGTATACTTTATGAAATAATATAAGCCTTAATCTTATATATTTTTCCACAAACTTAATATATTCTTTTAAATTCAACAGAAAATCGGAGCCTTTAGTTGCAAAAATCTATTCTATTACAAACTTAAAAATTAAAAAATAAAATTAATATACTGACATTCATACGCGTTTCATAGAGTGCATGATAATTTTTCATACCTGAATGCTTTGTTTCGAGTGGCGTTCCATTACGTTCTGATGGCATAATATTCATTTCATCTGCATCATTTTTTTCACTATTACATTGCATGTTCCCGATTAATTAATACTTTTTCCAGATCACGTAAATCTCTTAAAATTAGCTAACACTTTGTGGCATCATACAATAACATTTAAATAAATATCACTGTCCATTATATGTTTATTTGTTATGTAATACAAAGGACATCTAATAGACAATTAATGAAATAAAGAATTTTTTTTTAAAACATTAAAATTTACCACGCATTGTTTTTAAAAACAATCAATATTATTTCTCTCTTTAAGTTTAAAAGAGAATTAGCGAAACTACCTCGGAAATATGTAACAGTAAAATCTAGGTCAAGAATTTGAGGACTGGCAATATTTGTATGAAGCTGAGCAAATTATCTGGGCGTACGAAACTTAATCCAGAATTTGTGATTTGTTAATGACATCAATAAATAATAATAATTCCATTTTAATTTGAGCCTGGCATTGTTATTGAACGCACTTTTATGTATTAACAATTACGGATTACTTCAATTTTGCCAATTGTTTAGATTATGCTCAGTGTTTTATTGTAACCTGAGTTAGATGTAACTTTGCACTTTGTTATATTATTTAAGCATTTAATATATTATGATTTTTTGACAGGGCGAACACGCTTTATTATTTATTTGAATAATTAGAAAAACTTAAGAAAACTGCTTGTATGCTACCGAATAAAAATTGTGTTGCCCAGGACTCTGAGCTTCAAAATTGAGATGAAAACGAAAGCTTCTGTCTACACACAAATTCACCCCATACTTGGAGGACAATAGAGAGACCCAATTGCAGATACACACACATATGTATCCATAGTAGGTTTCCTGTGAAACTTTATATGTACATTGAAATGTACATATTTTGAAAGCTCTCTCTCTCTTGCACAGCATCATCTCATTGGAAATCAGATAAAAGCACAGCAGAGGTGCTCCCAAAGCTTTTGATGAACTTAAATGTGCGGATGCGGTAAATGTGTCAGCGGGGCATCTGGGATGCTTACTACCTACATACATACATATGCATATAAAAACATACATATTATACGTATATAAGTATATGTATATGATAGCCGGCATTACCCGACTTTGCCCGAGAATCAATATTAGAAGTTAATTTTGATAATCAAATCTAATAATATTGAAGACTATTTTCTAAATTACATATGTGAAACACATTTATTTTAGAGTTTAATGTCAAACTATGAGAATGAATAAGATTTCTACTGGATAAAAATTTCAATTTCACCAAAAAGATGTGAAACACGTATGTTTAAGTTTAATTTAAACTTGAAACTGAATGTGAAGTGAATGGGGTAAAAAGACTTTTACTTTTTTTTTGGCTTGAATTTGAACATGTATATTTTATATTTTAATTTAGAGCTCTGATACTGAGTTTGAAGTTAATCGAGCCTCGTGAAGAGGGAAAATAAAACTTTTTTCCATACTTTTGTATGGATATGTGACCACCTTTTTTGGGCGTAAATATTCTAGGAATTTTGTAGGCAGTCTTTATTCCATTTGTATATTGTTGCTTGAAAATAATTTTTTAAGCCTGATCAGATGAAAAACGAAATTAGATGACTTAGGGAAAACCCGTTCCTAACTTTTTTCAAATCCGATCGATTTCAAATTTATTTTCAGAGATTTAATTTAGCATTAAATTTGTTTCCCAGTTTTGAAAAGGTATGGGCGGCAAAGGTTTTATAGGGACTTAAAACTTAAAATATACGTGCTTCAAAGTTTCTGAAATGGTGGTTAAAGATGAACATTAAAAAAAAAAAGCAAGCACGGGCGGAAAATAGGTGAAAAGGTGTATAACAATTTTGCCTCAAACTTTTTAAAACTTAAAAATAAATTAAAAATTAGTAGAATAGTGGCTATTATTTATATATATAAAAACCAAAAGAAGGATTTTAAAATAAAAATTATTTCAAAAAATATAAAAGCAGAGTAAGCTAACCATAATCAGGGATATTACAATTTTATATGACATTAAGTTAACAGGTGCTACACAAAACTTTTGTTGGAAAGTTAATATTCAATTGTATTTCAGAATGTTGGGTACCACACATTATTCGCCCGAAAGATTTTTAAACTGTCCAGGCAGCCATGTCATTATTAATTTTATGGAACTTAAATGAGTTTAAAAAGTGAAAAAGTTTTTTTTTTAATTTTCTACCGTTTCAATCACGTTTCTAATATTATTTAAATCGTTTATAGACAGGAAAGACAACACTGGGGAATAAACTAAAATCTTACTTTGCATGGACGCGTTGACGGATATGACTAAATCGACTTCGATTCATTGCTCTGATCAATAATATAAATACTTTATGGGTTTTTTATGGATTCCTCTTTTATTAATATCGTAACAAAGCTATAATACCCTCTGCAAGAGAATAAAAAAGATTGATTACCAATACATTCTTGATATTACGTGTAGATTCTGTTGCAAAATTGTTATTTTCAAAAATGTTCTTTTGAGTTTTAGATAGAAAGCTCACTTAGAGCTGACCAAAATAAAAAAAATAAAAAACAAGGGTATAAATATTGTTGGTGAATACAATTAAGATGACAGCGGAGTATACTAATTAAAATGCATAAGAAGATTATGTTTATGTTATGATAAACAATTGAATAAGGACTGCATACCTATTTATCAGCAAAAGGAAAGTAGCAGGTCAAAATTTGAATTTGGCAGAACATCCCGATTCTCGAGTCTTGATTTACATCAAACGCAGTTTCACAGTACTCCACATAAATTTAAATTATATGTGTTTCACATTTTTTTATTTAATATATATTTGATTTTTAAAATTTAGCCATAAGTGACGCAGGGTAAAACCTTCTAGTTAAATATAAGTATATTTACTAGAAGATTACAGGTTTCATAGTTAATTCAGATTGCGGCAGAAAGTTTGATTCAGTTTGCTTAATCAAGTTAAAAACATTTTTAATAATACACTGCTAAAGTACCTTGTAAGTCATCTTGAGTATCTCCTAGTAATTTTCCGCTTGCTGATTCATCTTGAAGATAATCTAATACAGTCTCTTCATCTGTTTTTGAAACCTGAAATCTGTCAGGCATATTTGTGGTTCTGATGCACTCTGAAATATAAAAAAAATTTATTTTTAAGTTCTAAAATACTTACGTAAGTACGGACAAAAAATATATACAAATCTGTAAGAGATATTGTAAAGTGGACTAAACTGTAGAATATATACAAACATTTATCACATTCAATTTCTCTCTCTACATTCCACAAACAATTTACCAGTGCGTTGCT
Organism: Drosophila repletoides; assembly: GCA_018150835.1. Lineage (NCBI taxonomy): Eukaryota > Metazoa > Arthropoda > Insecta > Diptera > Drosophilidae > Drosophila > Drosophila repletoides. The sequence continues at coordinate 774,857 of JAECWQ010000236.1, forward strand.
AATAATATTAATTATAAGAAAAATTAAGTTAAATTATTAATTCATGATTCGTTTTTTTTTTTAATAATATTAACTGAAAGACTTTTTTTAAAGTTTTAATGAATTTGGCGCAAGTTATTACAAGCCAACCAAATCCAAAATTTAAATGTCTAGAGATTACATAAATCGTTAAAGTATTCGTAGATATTCTATGTATCTCCTACGAATGAAATGGGCACGTGTCTTGAGTGCGACTTGAAGGTTGCTAGGCCTGACGTAAATTATCAAAAAACCCGGAAATATGCCTCATGTAAAATATTTTCAAAGATTCCGTTATTGGGCTAACAACTTTATTCACAAAAATCCTGTAACTCGAGTATTCTGAGAAACATAAATTGAATGGCCTATATATTATGGATACAATACGAAGATTTTGTTTGTGCCTTAGTAGGAAAATGATTGTGAACGAACAAGCTTTCACGCGCCCATCTCTAGTATTATGTATAAATGGAATGCATAACTATATTCTAAGTTAGAACTCTTAAATAAAGCCTGATCGATTAGGAAACACTCTATACTCAATTCGAATACACCCTAATATGCACGTTCGAACATCTGTGTTTATTGTGTTTATTATTCGATCCGATGTTTCCTCTGATAGTATTTGAGATAAACGTGAGCATACATACGGGCAGATAGATAAACTTCTATAGATAGATTCGGTTGGTGATCCTGAGCGAGAATATATGTATCAACTTTACGTGACTGAAGAGTCTTATTCTACCTGTTACGTAAAATACTAATTAGAGAAGAAAAATGAACAAAAAGAAAACTAAATTAAATGAAATTATCTCCGACTACAGAAACTATATTTTTATTCATTTCTGTCCATCTATTAGGGACAGATTATAAGAGCTAATAATACCGTTGGGAAACATAATTGCAGATGGTAGTAGTTTTTGATTTGACAAACCTTTTTCCATATTTTTATACACTTGAAAAGTTTATTAGAATAAAGAGTCGTATCTGACGAGACGGGATATAACCAGGCCCGTCTGTCCGCAAGGTAGTCCCTCCGTTTTTGAACTAGCTGTATAAAATTTGGTCCGATATATGGCTGTTGAAACCGGCCACCTATATCATATACATAGCAGCCATATCGGTTCAAAACGTGTTGAACAGAAAAATTTTTGTTTTTCAAGATATCTTGATGATATTCACAAGTGAGATGCATAAACATTCAACTACAAACAAAAACTCATCAGGATCGTTTAACTATATCATTTAGCTGCCTTTGGAACAATCCAGTTTGCAAGTATCTATCATTTTCGGAGGCGAAGATAGCCTTTGTTCATAAGTTATATCTACGTCTTTGAAAAAAGACGAAGAACCCGATTTTCTGGTCCTACATCGTTGTCATTTTTTTGTTGCAGAGGTTACCTAATATGCATAAGAGCTTTGGGTTGGAGTATTAAACATTTGACAGTAATTTTATCTACTTAAATCTGTTAAGTCTATATTTAATGTCTCCAGCTCTTATAGACCTAGTTGTGTTTTTCCATGTCTACTGTTTGTTTGCTGACAGTTTCACTTATTAATTGGTGATCTGATCCGGCATCTCGTTTCTATATCCAGAGAATTGCACATATGTACATACATAGGCATGTAATTTAGTTAACTGGAATAAACATTCTCCAGCATATATGTATATATGTACATACATGTATATACATGTATATATGCATATATTTACATACCTACATATGTATATATAATTAATCTAGAATGTACATATTGCTTTACTCATACTTAAGGAAAGACATGTTTAAATATATATGTACTTATGTACATGCATACATACATATATGCTTAAGTTGTCGAATTTAGAAACATATGTTTGTGTGTAAATATTTATTTGAATTTATTTATTCACATACATATTTACAGACAATGAATGCACGTATTTGCATTGCATACGTACATACGTGCACTAGTGAATCTGTCCATTTTGTTATATATTCTTACATATATAGAACATATAAATACACACACACATAATAAATCTATTAAACATTAAGTTATCACATATGTATGTACATATGTACATCTATGTAAATATATGAGTAGTATGTGTTAATTTGTCAATTAATTTGTTTATTATTAAGTATATACATATAATTGTTTAGCAAAATATGTACATAAATGTCCGCAAATACATACATATATTGCAAAGTACATACATTACATACATACATATGTACACCTACATATACAAATGTGCGTACACATGTTTTCTTTAATGATAATTACTTGTCGAAGTGCCTTTTGCAAGTTTTACGATAACCGAAAATGTTGCAGGTTTCGTTATATATCAAAGTAACTTGAAAGATTAGTTAATTTTCTTATGCTGTTATTTTGAGAACTTTTCAATTGTACGAATAAAATTAAACTATCATATTGAAGGCGCATGAGTAACATAAAATAATTTTCTACTGTATATAATTTGGAGTCGTGAGTTGGGGGAAATACTGTTGTATTAATGAAAAAAGTAACTGAAACCAATGTAGCGCATTTAGGGCCCATGGATACAGATTGTATTTTAGAAAAAAATTCTTATTATTCATTAACCTGCAAACTCACATATGAATATATGCATTTCTATTAATGTGAATACATAATAGTTGTATGTATTCAAGAGTGCATACACCATAAATAGGTAAATATTTTCATTCAATACATACATGTATGTATACATGATACATATATTGTATGTATGTGTAATATATTTATTTATATTTACATATATGTAAATATGTATGTATGCATGTATATGTTAATTCATACGTATGTACATATGTGTGCATATTTATGAAAATTGTATCATTCTTATCACTCACTCAAAAACAGTAAATCATGAGAAGATTTTGAGTTAATGATGTATAATTATAGTTTCAAATATGAATAATTAACTTTAATATATTTTATACTCAAAGCTTGATGTGGAATAAATGGAATCTAAATCTTATATAACCTTTCTGATTCCAAAAAGGATATATTTGTATATCTTTCAATCCATCCTTCTGTATCGATGAACTTATCGATCTCGGAGAGTCAGCTGTGAGCACCAGCTTTCTATATGTACTTCGGGTATACCGCAGGATAGTCATCTAGGATCATTACTTATTAATGACTTACCCTCTATTTTTTCACACTTTCTAAGATAACCTCAACTCCAATCAAGTTTTTTGCTTTATTATCCACTTGGAGTTAAATGTTTATAATGCTTAAGACTTTAAGTCAATTTACTTTGTACTCCGTACATACATACTTAAATATATACGAATACAGCACATTCAGGTTTCTAATTCAAAAATTTTTTTTATTGTTATTATCTTTATAACTAACAAAGGTAAGGGTGTCTTTGGATCCATTATGCTTTGGACCAAGGAATAAAATAGTACCAAATATACCACAGAGACCATCGATATCACTCCGAATCCAATATTTTCTCTTTGTCCTCCGATCCGATACTTGGATCCCGATCGACCTTTAACCCTTTTAACATGCACCACTGACAATGCTCTGCACATCTGATTCCGTGTATTGTATTTCATAGAAGAATAATATAAGAAAATGAGAGAGAAGGCTCTCACACTTAAAATCTTTTCTTTCAGAAATTTTTAAAATTTTTTTTTTTGTAGTCCTTAATGCTTGCAACGTAGTTAGACCATATATTTGTTCCTTTATTTAATTTATTAATTATATTCCCCGAAGTCTTCAAAATAGGATTTAATATTTTTACATATAACTTTTTTACAATTATTACATTTTATGCTTTAAGTAAATATCATTATTACATTCGTAATGCGAATTACATGTAAAAAAATCAAAAATGCTTTAAGAAGTATTATGCTGTTAATCGTGTTTTTGAAACAATCCACTATGGAAAAGGAAATAATAAAAAGACCACTGATAAGAATGTTTGGCAACATTCCAAATACCGCTATCTTGGTCAACCAGATTTTTTTAAATAATCTTTTATTTATCTTCTTTCGATTCATGACGTTGTGTCAGTTGATTGTGTTTATTTATATGGAAGTTCACAGAACAATTTCAATTGGGGTTAGCTTATGTTAGAGCTCTAGTTTCGTTTCAGGTGATTACCTACATAATAAATAGGCTATGCCTGACCCATTACGATGCCGCAGCGGACTTGCCCACTTCTGTCCGGATGTCCGGACCAGCCGCATGCTCTCTGAATTCTACTATACTACCTCTGAAAGGCCAGATAAATGAAATGAGTAAAAAATTCAGCTAGTTACAGAAGTTGTTATAATGGCCAATAGTTTTTTGATGTGCTTTCCTATTAGCTGGTGCAAGCAGCTGTGCGGGCTACTATGGTACAGTTTACCCTGCCTAGCTAAAAAAAAGTTGGCCTATATTGCTTCGAATTCAAAATGGGTAGGAATTCTTAGCTTGCAGCTGGGCATGGGTAGGCCATTAATCCCCTTATCGGTAAGGAGACTGCGATACAATAACCCTCGATGTCTCAATACCCCGTAACCCAAAATAGGAAGACAATTAGCTGTTTGTCCATCTCTTAAAGAGATCTGCGACAGTTGAATCCCTGTATCGATTGCTTTTTTTATTGTATCGACATCCAAAAGGGCTTTCTGAAAGGGGAGTTTATCGAAGAAGACGCCTCCACCAAAAAGGGTCATCTAGCTTTGAATAGTAAATTAATATTGGTTAAATCAGAGGGAAAATAAGTATAAAGAGCAACTGAGGCATTCCTTGCGCGATCCTCTCTGTATATTGCAGAGGTCTGGAAGGAGCGTGGTATATCATTTGATATTCGAGAGTTCAAATAGGGAATTTTATATTTCTTGGTCAAGAGCACCATTCTCATTGTTTCTTTTTTGCTTGTGTGAAGCCCATTTTCGGTAGTCTAGTTAGAGGGGAGAGGATACACCTTGCGGTGTGTTTATGCTGACAAACCTAGAAATTCCGTTGTTGAAATCTTTATCTATGCGTTGAAAATCAATAAGTCAGAATTCCTTCAGGTGTAAGTTCCATCACTGTGTGATCGGCGAACTCATCGTCCGACGATTCTTCGTCAAGAGTGTCCGTTCCGAGGTACTCAATTTCCCTAGCCATTCCACAGAACCGCCGGGAGGATCTTCGTCCATTTATTGTCGTTATTTGATATTTTGAACTTGGCTCGGACTCCGACAGAAAGAGGGAATGCTTTGCCGATTTTCCAGTATTTATTAATTTTCTTTTCGACCATGTCCAATTCACGAGTAGTCGGAAAAATTACTTTCAACTGCGACATTGTCTAAAAATTAAGATTCTTTTAAGGCTAGCTCTTGCCTAATTTAATACTCACTGGTTCTTATTTTAACCCGATATTGGGATTGAATTAAGATTAATTTAAGCTTGTTTCAAACTTACTAGCTTAATTTATGGATTGAAGTAAAATTAATTTAAGCTTATTTCAAACTTACTAGCTACTCTTAAAACAATCTCTGAGTAAGCTTGATTTAATTAATTGATTTAAACTATTGGGGTTGAAACACACTTTTCATATAAATATAGTTAAGATACCTTCAGAAACACAAAAGTTTTCCATAGAATGACTTTTGAACCGATGGTTCCTATGGGACCTATTTGATATAGTGGTTCGATCTTAATGATTTTAGGTATACGTTTAGAAATTAGACTTTTAAATTCGACAAAAGTTCCAGACTTGTCTTTAAAGCCACAGATAACATTCATAATTACTTCAAAAGAATTGTTTTTTTTTTTTTTGAATTTTGTGTTTTAGAAAATATTGTGATAATCTCAGCTAAAAAGCTTTCCAGCTTTAATGCTTGGCTCACTGCATTTGGTATAAGGCATGTGTATACAAGAATCACATTCATCGACGTCGTGGTTGGCTCCAAATAGAGTGGTGCTTGAGTTAATCGGTATCACTAATACCAAGTCAACATCTCCCATGGTTGCAAGTAGAACACTTAATAATAGAAATTTGCACGTTGGATGTTCTTTAAGTACACAGTGATAGCTTAGAATTATTAGAACCAGGTTTCTAAAACGTTCAAAATTTCACTAAAAAAAATTCTTAAAAAGTAAGAAGGTAGATTAATTTATCAGAAAAATATTTATACTATATTTATTTTAAAATGATTAAAAGCAATCTTATTATTAACTGAACTATATAACATGGCTCCGGCTGTGGTACACCTTCAGCTCAGGTTTTGGCTCCAGCTCCGGCTGCGGTTCGAGAGGTTACCCATGTTGCGGCTTTAGATTCATCCTCATTTATTTGTCATTCAAATTTCTGACTTCCACAAATAATTGTTAAAGAATTAAAAACTGTGGTGCGGTGCCTTTTAACCTTGAAGTTAGTGGTGCTCATTTACAAGCAACGACTAATACTAAAAAAAATTTATCCTTTCTCAGATTTAATCATATTAATTATCAGAATGTAAGGGGTCTAGTATCAAAGATTAAAATTTATCCGGTATCTGTTGCTGGCCGAAGATTTTTCTGATGCAGAGTGTTATATTTTTCTTTTTTTCCATTCAAACGATTTCTATTTCCAACTTTCCTATTATAATGATTGTTTTTATTTTCGTCGAGGATTGCACAAATACGACTGTATCAGATTGCAACCAGATCTGCACGTAAAAAGATAGATCAGCTCAACTTGGCACTGGTGTACTCATTCCAAAAAATTCTTCCCTTATATTATAGTGTTATAGAAAAAAGTTTCAGCAACGTTTATGTCAAGAATAAAACTAGCCGGTATTACCCGACGTTGCCCGGGTCAACATAAGAAATAAATTTTATTATGTTGGAGTACATTTTCCGTCCCTAGATATATATGTTACTAATATCTTTTGGGAAGTAGTGTCGTGTAACAGATTGAGACAATTCGAAAAAATGATAACTCTACAGATCAGCTATTTTCGGCCCGCGACCAAAATAACTTTTATGCTATTTCTGTCCAAACTAAAATTTGTTCTTCTTCTCCTATGAAGTACATATGTTTAAATTTTAATGTTAATGTTGTTCTGAAAGTGAATTTGATCGTTGGAGTAAAATTAAAATTTGCTGCATTTCCATGTAAGTCTTTGAAATTTAGTTTAAAGTCATTTGAATAAAATTTGTAACTACCCAAATTATCTAAAACATCCCATTTTGCAGCGTTGAGTATATTTTCAAAAAAATCAAGAACATTTATTTTTCAGATTTTAATTTGAAGTTGGTTGGCTAATAATTTGAATTATTCCATTTATTGTTGACCATACACTTACTGATCTTAGGGAAAGATATTTAAAAAATATAAATACCATGCTCTTAAGATTTTAATATTGAGTTTTGAATTTAACGTCAATTGCCTTTTCCCCACATAGGGAACCAATTTTCCAAAAAAAATTCCAGTTTAATACTGAGTGTCATGTAAATCGGGAATCACGAATGGGAAAAAATTTACTTTTTTGTTTAGAAAATATTGGGCCCCATTTCCCCACATTATATATTCTGGAAACTTGGTACGCAGTTCTTTTTATTTTTCATATTGCTCTATGAAAATGAATTTAAAGTTGATCGGATAAGAAACAAAAAAGTTTCATATAACGGTTTTTCCCCATTTTCCCCCACCGTCCCAATTTTTAAATCCTTCCTTAGGGGAAACTTTTAATTTGCCATAAATTTTGTGTCCAAATTTCATCTGCGTACGTATTACCGATTGTGCTGTGTGATGTTGAATCATTCAGTCAGTCAGGAAAAAGAGTTATATATATATATATTATGTATATTGCAAGAAGTTGGTTAAGTATTGAACAATTACCTTTTCGAAAGTAACGGTGAGATTTAATATGTTATGTGGGGAAAAGTCTTATTTTTAACCGACCGACTTCCAAGAAAATTTCGGAGCTCAAAATTCCAATCTTAAATACTACTTTAATCTTTAAAATGTTTTTCAATTTCTTTGAATTTTTTAATTGTCCTTATTTTACTTTATTACTTTCTATCCTTTTTTCTATTCTAGACTATTTTCCTTCTATTTTCAACAATCTTTATATTCTTTTTCGTCTGCTTTCCTGGTCTGATTGGGTTTTTTTTGGCTGGGTTTTCCCCAATCCTGTGCAACAAATGTTGGACCATAAAAAAAATTAATTTGTTTTTAATAGAGAAAGCTTAAATGTAATGTAATTTTAATCTTACTTATAATTTTTAATTTAATTTATATATTTTTATTTTTTGTAATTCTTTAATCGACTGCAATTAGACGATTTAATAATAATGATAATAAAAAAAAAACGATCCCATAAGTCAGAATATGGAGGTCATTGTTTATGTGGAGAAAAGTATAATTTTTAAACGAGCATTTGTAAATGTAAAAAAATGTAAAACACGTATATTTTATTAAATGGAGTTCGAACTCGATCGGTTAAAATTAAGACTTTTCTTCTCACAGACTTTGAAGAATCCCTTTTTAGTGGCAACTTTTAGAATGCCATAAATCTTGTGCCTAAATTTCACCTTTGTGCGATCACCAGGGGTAAATTTTCGGGTGTCAATGTTAAGCGCTCTTCTACTAAGGTCAACGGGTTCTGGTAGAGAGCTGCACGTCATCTTTGTGTTCGCATATTTCTGTAGAAAGACGTGGAAATCTGTCCCACAGTCGGAAACTATATGGCCCTACGACCTAGTTGACATAACTGTGAAGGTATATATCAGCAGCCATCACGACATCACGTGTTGATACTTACTTTGCTTATTAATAAATTGTTTTGTCGGTTAATGAGTCAATCATAAAATAAGAACCTTTTAGTTTAAAATATTTTTATTTAAAGTTCAGCATTATGATTGTTTTTCCAATATACCCATTTAAAATTAGTTAAAATAATTCTGAATTAACTTTTCTAATTTTACCGTATCCACTGCAAATTTCCTTATTCCTTCAGATAATTTATCACTCGCCATGGCATCTTCATTTAATAGCCATCGAAATTGGTTTTCATTGACGGATGTTTTCTTAATGTCTTGGAGTTTAGCATTGCTTGCTGATAAATAATTTATTATTTCCTCATTATCGTTTTCCAACTCTTTTAGTAAAGACGGGCTGATAGTAAGCAAGTCACAACCAGCTAATGCTTTAATTTCACCAGTATTTCGAAACGATGCGCCCATAACTAAAGTTTTATAATTAAATTTTTTGTAGTAATTATAGATGCTGGTAACCGATATTACACCTGGGTCAAGCAGGGGCTCAAATTTTTTGGAATCTGTATTAGCCACATACCAATCCAATATGCGACCAACAAAAGGGGATATTAAAGTAACGCCAGCTTCAGCACAAGCTACCGCCTGAGCAAATGAAAAGAGGAGCGTTAGGTTGCAATGCACGCCATGCTCTTTTTCCAATATTTCGGCCGCCTTTATACCCTCCCAAGTTGACGCTAGTTTGATTAAAATGCGCTCCTTGTCAATTCCAAAAGAAGAGTATAAATTAATCAACTTCAATGCTTTATCCACACTTTTTTGAGTGTTAAATGAGATGCGTGCGTCAATTTCAGTTGAAACCCGACCAGGCACTACTTTTAAAATTTCGCATCCAAACAAAACGCACAAGTAATCCATTGCTTCTGACACTTGAGTCTCCACAGATCTGAAAAAAATCGATGCGCTACATTTTAGAATGAATTTATATATAGATCGCATTCATTCATGTTTAGAGTTTTTACCGCTCAAATATTATTTAATTGAAAAATTTTATTATAAAACAGCTCGACAGTATGAATACCTGTTTTGGAGTTACGATGTTTCAACTCCAAAATTTCGTAACCATTCTATTGTTTGCTCTATGAGCAAAAGCTGATTATTTTTGGACGTTTACATATAAATTAAGAGTCAATATTAAAAGTAATTTACAATTTTAATTTAAAAACCTACCCGTTTAGCTAATGTTTTGTGCAAAATTAGTCCACCCATTTTGCCCATTAATGGAAATATAATTTTAATGCACGTCGTCAAGAATATAATAATAAACTTTTGTCCTAATCTATTCATTTCATTATTTATAAGGGTAATATAATTTTAATTTTAAATAATAATACTTTACCCTCCTTTAGTTTTTCCATAATCGACTGCCTTGAGTACCAAGTATTGATATTGTTTCATAGTCGACGCAGATAAAATGAGTGATGGGTTGGTAGTCGCATCTGTAGGCTTATAGGTATTTATTGCTAGAATAAGAAAGCGAAAGTTAATTACTAAAATCTTGTGGGCTTTTTTAAAGTATATATAATAATAATAATAAGAGGAAGAAAACTGTTCTTTTTTTGCAGTTTTCTCAATCTTCTTCTATCTTTTGATATAACCATAATTTTATTTAAAAACATATGAAATTTATCCTTTCTCATCCTTTTCAATAAATTTTGGACCAATTTTTTGTCCCATCCGGCCGGTAGTCTGTAAAAAAGTAGGCTCAATACTAAATTTCATTCACCGAGCTTAAAAGCTGAGAGGAGGCTAACTGACATACATATTACTTTGTGGAGTCGGAGATGCCTACTACATATTTGACAAAGTTACATTACATTCTTTAAGGATATATATACATAAGTAGCAGAAGTTATCTTCTATATGCCATTTGAAAAACTTTGAATACAAACTGTCGAATACTTATAATTTTAAATTTGTAAGTTTCATTTACATATATATATTGAGAAACAAGAAACTTGTCTTACTAAAACTTTATTTTCACATAATTTTATTAAAGAACCTTTATGATTTAGTTATCCGGCTAATTCCGATATGCGATTGCAGAAAAAAAGATTTAAAAAATTGAGAGACTAGACTAAAGAAATAATAATTTAAGTTTTCTAAGGGCGATTATGCTTTTCAATTACACATTCCATGATAAAATTAAAATATCGTTTACAGTGGCATTAGGAAAATCTCTTTACCAGTTGCCTAAAACACATTCCTGCTGTCAAACATACATACATATGTACCTTAAACTTAATCTTATAATGTACAAGGGATTAAAAATTCAGAGCAATTGTGTTATATTAAATCAACAGCGAGGTTAATCACATCCCAATTGATTTTAATCGTCGATTTAAAAAGTATTTCATATATACACTGATTGTGGATTAAGTGTGGAGGTAGTTGGTCCCAGCAACAGGTTACATTTGCATAGATGTATGCGCTTGTAAATGTTTACATATTTGTGTATAATTTTATATGCATAAGTATGTACACAGTACTGTGGTAATAAATTTATTCTGGCTTTGTCCTTATCTTTACATTATCATTAATATGTAGTATGTATATTTGTGCATACGCCAAATGAAAAGTAGATTCAAATAAGGTCATCGAAAAGTCACGCTCACCTTCGACTTTAACTTTTATTTGAACTTCAGAAACTGATATGTACGATATGTATGAATATAAAATGGATACTTCAAATAAATACTTATAGATGTAATTGCCCAATTGCATATAGATAATAAAGCACGTTATGTACAATGAATTTAGATACTAATGATCTGCATACAGATAAGTATTCTTAGATACAAGCTTGTTTGCATGTGTGCGTTTGAACATAAAGATGAAAGCATTTAAGGCCGGCCTTAGTGCACGTCATATTAAGTATTTTATTATTTATATATCACCTTTAGGCAATCCAACTTTTTAACTTTACCTTCAAAATCACCAGTATCAGCAACTATTGTAGTTATTTTTTTAAGCTGTTGCAAAGCCGACATCTCGTGTTTGTTATTGAGCGATCACCTTCCGTTTCCCAATTCAAATGAATTCGTGATGAAGTTGTAGTGTCACACAAAAATATCGAAATATCGATATGCCCATGTTCCTCTTAACGATGTTTACTGATTTATGATCGATGGTAATTTCTTCGATATTCTATGGAAGTTTAACAATGACGCTTCTCAAAACATGAAAACTTTCAAATAACATTTAAAATCAGTAAAGACAAGAAAAATAAAGCTTGAATAAAAGGTAATTAGAGGTTTGGTTGAAGTATAAAATAAATTACAACACTTACTGGCCAGATCAACTGCAACATATTTGAACTATATTAAAAAAAATAATTATATGCTCCAACAATTGATGGAGGACGAGGAAACCGACTTTGATATGCTTTGGGTAAAAATTACTATCAATTATTTGGTCTCCCACAGGTACTAAATTGCAAAAGAGAATCAGCAGTGAATGGTGGTGATTATAGTTAAATAATCGACACATCGATAAAATATGCAATTCTTTTAGTAAAATACAAAATTAACTAGTCAGATAAAAGTAAACTTTATATTTCTTTGCCCAGACTTTTTATTTTCTCTTTTTTTTTTTTGCTTTATTTTTCATATATTGACTTTTGATTCTTTTAGAGTTTATAATTGTTGATAGTCTTGTGTGACTAATCAAACAATATTAGCATATGTATGTAGAAAGAAAACGGCAGCACCCAAGAGCAGATTAAAATGGAAATAGGTTATGCTCGCTCAAGTTTAAGAGCGATCAAATGAAGCTGGACTAAAGGCCCTTACGCGGCTAAGATAACGCGCCATTGAATTATTGTAATTTTTTTTTATTCCGATCAACTGTTCTTATAACAGATGTCATATATTTATTTACTGATGTGTTAAATCAGATTAAAGGGAGATAGGGGAAAAAAAAAGAAACCACAGAAAACCACTAATCCCAAAAGGTAGGAGGGTTTTTAGAAGAACAGATACCAGTTTAGTCCCACTATGGGCAAAGGGGAGGAATTGATTCTGAACTCTGATTCTGGGGAGGAATTCAATCTATCTTGAAGATTAGAAGATCATGATTTACAGAGTCAATGCTTTACTGAAATCAATATAAATCCAGCAATGAATTCAAGCAGATTATTCTTTTTTTATATAGTTATGTGAATATGTTCTGAAATTAATTTATGTGTTCAGCATTTTACTTAAAATAACTACGCGAATTTCGATGCTTATAAGAAAAATCAAATAAATTGAAGTAGTAATTGAGTTTTTATGAAACACTAATAACATATTAAAAGAATAGAAAAAAAAAATGATAGAAAAATTAAATACGAACAAAAAATATGAACTGAAAGAACGAAATAAAAATTGGAAATTGGAAATAATTACATTACCCTAACAATAACATAATAATAAAAAAAATTGCATTGGCTAAAATGAATAAAAAAGAAATTTGCTTAATATAAAAATAAATTATTTAAGTTTAGATTTAGATTTGCTTTCATCGTTGGGAATACTTTTATTTATTTTATATTTTTAATTCTCATGTAGATAGTATACTCTTTTTTTCTTTTGAGAGCACGTTCATTGACCGCGGTAATACTTCACACTTATCCTATCGAGCCACTTTCCTTCTACAGCTTCGTTCTTTGCATTTCAGCTTCACTTTGCCGAAAAGTTGCTGACCGCTTCCCATTTTTCTGTCGACTGGGCCGTCGACAGAGATTGTGCTGCGTAGTGATCGCTCCAAAGTCCGCCAGTGCGTAGTAAAACACCTAAATTATAATAAAATGTGGTATGCATCCGCGACCAATTGGTCGTCACTAGCAGCGGAACTCGTCGGAATCGTCATGTCCAAATCGTTTTATCGAGAAAGGATTTGAGTCAACTAAAAATTTACGTCTCCTTGATTCCTCCCAAACAAATTCTCCAAGTTGAGAGTCAGCCGGTATGTTCAATGTAACAATCTGATGGCGTTGATGCTGTATGTCGCACAGATTCAACGACAGTAGCTGCACGTTGCCTTAGCTCTTCTCTAAATTGACGCTGCATATATGATGATCGCCCTTTTGACGCTCATTAGTTATTAGTGTCTCCATTTCTGATTTGGTCCACGACTATTCAGCATAATCCGAGAGAGAGTACTAGTTGACTCCTCTGCCTTCTTGTGGACATACTCCGAGACTTACTCCAAGTTTCTCAGAACAACTCCCCTCTTGGACACCACAGGGCCAAGGAACCCTCGGTTCTATGCGCCGCTAACTCCAGGCCAATCAATATTAGCCACCGCCTGACTTGATCTATGCAGCTATTGCATGCGACCTGGGCCGCTAGCAGTTCATTCGCGATGATAACGTCAAAGAAGTCCGCGGTGTGAGTACACTATGGTACAGTCAGAAGCAGCACTCCATCATGCATAATGTTTCAAAGAAGAGGCCGTAAAACTACTCTGGCGAACACTTGATGAACCAATCTTTTGTTGTAGTAGCGGTGGGTTCTTCCAACAAGCTGCTCGTTTATCCTTCTGCTTATATGCGAACTAGTCCCTCAGTTTTTGAATTAGATGGATAAAATTTGGTATATTGCCTTCTTTTTGTTAAAGTGCTGCCTGTAATGCCTGTAACCCAGAACCGGCTGGATCCGACAACTATATCAAATAGGCGCCAGAACCACTTAGGAAGAGCTATAATTGTTGAGTTGACAAGCTTTTTAGTCCTTAATCAATTATAAATTTTGTTTAGAAATAATTAATCCAGATTGTATTTCAAATGCTTCATATATTCATTGAACTATGTATTTGAATGTACATATATATGTAAATGACAATATTAGACTTTACCAGTTCGAAAGTTAATTTATTTAATATAAATTCGAAATACGTAGACGAATAATGTACAAATTCTAAGTGAGCTCAGCAGAAGCTGCCCATGTGCTGATGCTAGCGAAAAAACATGATAAATAAAAAGAAAAACTAAGCTAGGTATGTAGTCAACTTCAATAATTGGCTATTAAATATTAATTAACAAATAATCCGATGAGAGAATTTCTTTACTAGTTAATTTTTGTTTTATGTCATAGGCTATGTGATTGCTTAGTGTTGGGTTTTTATGGAGCAGCGCGTCTTTTTTGCCGTCTGTCGATATGTCAACGCGAGGTATATTCCTATGGCATGTTTAAGAGCTTTTTGGAGAGCAATTAGTTCCGCTGACAGCGAAGATATAATTTTGATTGTGTAAACTCTATGTTTAATATGTAACGAACCGTTTTTCTTGCCGGGAGCAAGCTCAGATGAATTTGAGATAGTCAACAAATTTATATTGCTGTTACTTGCAAAGAAAAATACTTTTAATTTTAAATTATTGATTTATTTTCTCGTACTCTTTAATATTAGGTACACTGGTGTTATGCTATGCATAGTTAATGTTAATTAATACTAGATATAAGGTAGAACTCCTCGATTATGTTTGCGGTCCGACACACTGTATTCGCCTACTACTGGCATTATTTATATAATCACTCTGTAGTTTCACTCTCTTCTTTCGCTAAATTACACTCCACTAGTCATAATGATGATTACTTATCACCAAAATTAGCGGTACAGGCATTGTTTTGAGAGTCGAATGACTCACAGGTATTTGAGTCGCGCAGGATTTACAAGGTTTTAAATTTAGCATAGATCTCCCGGTAAATACTTGACGTCCTTGATGTCCTTGCCCGGTTGGTCCCTCTTTCATTATCCTGTGTCTTCTTGATATTTTCTGGTTCGAATCCTTGTTGTCTCTCTGTGGTATCCTTATTGTATCTTTGATATTCTTGCATTGGTTTAATTGAAGCTTTTAGTTCTAGAATTTTACCACACTTGCTTATAATAACCGCACTTTATATTTCGGTCAGTGACTGCCCGGGTAGCTCAGTGAGTAGACCATGAATCTCTTAATATCAAGGAAGATCTGTCGGAAGATCTCGGGATGATTGTCAGCTACTGGAGTAACGGGTAGTTAGCGATAGGAAAAAGACTAAACATCATCTGCAGTCTCGAATGTGGTAGTCGGGCTTTTACTGATTTAAATTTTTAGCGTGGAAGACTCCAAGCGGGATTCGGGATAGGTCCTAGTCTAGTACTTCATATAGAATTTTCACGAATTTTTAGAGAATCACGCTTATTTCCTGCCCCGTCGTTAATATTCAACTTATATAAATGGCGGTTAAGTTTCAAATTTATAACGTAAACTTAAAGTTTAGAGCGTTCGTTCCTAAAAAATGTTAATAGCTTAAAAAGTATAGGAAAAGCCTTAATACATTTGTTTGGTGCTTGTTGTTACTTCTCTGAAATAAAACGCAAATTAATTCGAAAAAGACGCTAACTAATAAACTAATAAAAAACGATCAATATAAAATCTTGGAGAAACAAATGCAAATGAGCTAAGCTCGTGCTCGGCAGTAACAGCAACAAGACGAATGTTGACTTTCGTCATTTAGCAACAATCCAACAATAATTTCAGGACTGCAAGCGAACGTGGAGAGGATACAGTGACCAGTATTATGCCAGCGCTAATAACTGTGTCTTCTTCCCCCTCTCAACTGAAAAATGAGCAAAACGTTAGCGGAACGCTATTACAATTAAGCCCACAAGCAACAAAGAAAACAATAGCTTCGCAATTCTTAGTGACCAGAAAGAAACAGATGAAGCCGCCACGTATTTAACTGGCGTTAGCAAATTCTATTTCAGTTCCATAAAAAGTAATTCAGACGAACAAAATTATCGATCTGTGTGCAAACACTTTGACAATAAAAAAATTTATTATTAAACATACCTACTTAAAATTGGCAAAAGTTTTTAAGTGGTTATCAAAGGAATTGAACCAACAGTTCCAGTCAAGGTGATGAAATGGGGCGATTATCCCCAACAATGGAGAAAATTTGTTAGTTGTTGTAAAGTTGGAATTGATAAGTCTTAGCCGTCAACATATAGACCAATCAGTCATGAAGCACACCAATGCCGATGCATCGTTTTCGGTCGCGAAAACCTGGAACCATTGAACAACTAAACTGCTTTTCTGGTTGTCGCTTAAGCTTTCGACCGCTTTTGGCTAGATGGCTTGATTAACACAATCAAAATATGTCTTCCACAGAATATCCATAAAATATTGGAGTCATATCTATTTTTCTAGTTTCGCAGTAAGGTGAATTTCCGCTTTGAATACCAACCAAATGAAGCTGGTGTACCTCAGGGTAGCATACTTGGACCAATCTGGACCAGCAGATATACCAACAGAAAGTATCGCAACTACATCCCAAGTAGCTCCACATGACCAACACGATCAATGGAACAGTTATCATCTCATCTGCTGGCTTTGAAAAAGTGGATAGCAGTGCTCACATGCAAATGAGAATAGTGAAAACATCTTTACCCTAAATAGGCAAACTTGGCCTCCACGGTCGCTAAACAACATCAACATTCCTCACTGGATAGACGGCTTACTAGGTGTATAAGGACTTTTTTATAATACAGTCCTCAAACCAATTTGGACATATGACTAGGAGCTTTGACTAGAATTAATCTAGAAAGTTCAATAGAAGATATTGAAAACTATCACTGAGGTACCTTGGCATATAAATTAAACAAATCGGGTTTGTTATTATTGTTTATGTTTATTGATTAGTATACTTGCCCGTAAGGGCCGGCGAGAATACAATATTATAAATCACCCGTGAGGGCCGATTGATACTCAATTATAGACTGTAAGGGCCGGCGAGAATACAATATTTCAAATCACCCGTGAGGGCCGATTGATACTCAATTATAGACTGTAAGGGCCGGCGAGAATACAATATTTCAAATCACCCGTGAGGGCCGATTGATACTCAATTATAGACTGTAAGGGCCGGCGAGAATACAATATTTCAAATCACCCGTGAGGGCCGTTTGATACTCAATTATAGACTAACTTAAATCTACTTAACACTATCCCTCGAAGCCTCGGATCGTCGGCGGTGTTCTTGGCAGAACGCCGCATCAGCGCCTCGTGATCAGCGACGGTCATTCACTGCGCGCATGCCACCAATTGCATGGTGTCCAATTTCGTCCATCGAAGCTTCGCGTCATCAGCAGAATTCCGGCTGAACGCCGCGTCAACGCCTCGTGACCGGCAGCGGTCACTGGCTACGCCTGTGCGACGGTATCGGGTAACGTCGCCCGTCCAACTCCCAAAATCCGCTGAGTGCTACACATTCCTTGACTGGAGTGCCACGCTTTCCGCCGACTTTGTCGTTGGTGTTAACTTATATAGGGATTTAAAAAATCCATAAAGACTTACATGTTCGATCTGTTAACAACGAAATTGCCAAGGTGAAACCTAAGTGTCAAGCCAAGCTTCACGTTCATCCAAATCGACTTGAGAAGTCTGAAACAGAGCACTCTGGCCAAGCTCAACTCCGGCAAAGAGACCTCCTTACCCAGCAGTAATAGTTATGGTCGTATCTTAACAAATTAATTAATTAATTAATTGTAATTAATTAAACAAATGTTTTACATTAAGAATTGATTACTTATCGTTGGTATATAACAGAAAAGATTCGATTAATAAAAAACTGTTTAAAAAAATAAGAAATTAGTCTTACTATTATTATTTATCGTAAACATAAAATTAGAAAACATTATAACTAGGATGATGAGTTTCATTGCTAACTGATAGCGGATTGCAGCATTCATCAGACGCATTTTAAGAATTTTTCAAGTTGTTAAGGAAAGGCCATAAAGGTTTTTGAGACGCAAATAGAGGCATTTCATGCGTAAATGGTTTTTCGGAGACCGCTAATCTACTGAACCACCTTCCATTAAAGCCAGAACTATGCCTAAAATAATTAAATTTTAGAGCACATTATTATATAGGTTTCTTTTATTGATATAATTCAATATATGATAATTGATTGATAATTATGAGTCTTAATCCTCATTCCCTTAGTATAATAAAATAAATATTAATACTTAATTCATACATACAAGCTTGCAATTTTAATAAAAATTGTAACTCCCAACATTTTCTATATGCACCTCCAAAAAAACTTAATTCTAATGGAAATTAAGATGGAGGTAACGCCCACAAAGTTGCGGTTTTGTCAGCTGATGTTGAAATAAAAGAAAATTCGGTTGGATGCCATCTTATTGTAATAGCCTTGTCTTTGTGCTTTGCCACAACTACTGATGCCAGGTCATTTGCAAGATCCCCTTGTAGATCAGTAAGCTTTATAGTGTTATCATAGCTACACGTTAGCATATAGTAAGCAGAAGGGGAGAAGCGTACACATCTAAAAATAAAAATAAGTAATGATTACGTAAAAAGCAATTATACTTAAGACAGTACTCAGATAGGAAATACTCTGTAAGTAGACCCAATACCTTGACTAAATTGTGAATTACACTATGCAAGAATTATAAAAAAATGTTCTGTGTTGGAGCATTTGATAACAATTTATATTGTATAATGGACACCTGAATCCGAAAACAAAGTTTGCAGGGTAAACGAAAAATCAGGTACCCTAAGAAATTAATGTAAACACACAAACTGGTGTGTAACAAGGAATATGGTAGTCGACTCATAGTTTTCATCCAATAAATAAGACAGTTATTAACTTTACAGAGAAAAATGTGAAATATAATTGTTAGTGTTACATGCACTATTTAGGAGCAGCGACGGGGTCATCGTATGGGTGAGTTGCCAAAATTCTAAATGAGATCCCATTTTTTAAACTTTTAAGTCATTCCTTAAGTAAATAAATCTACCATAAATTAAGTTTGACCGTTTTGTCAATGATACGAATGTCCAATAATACGTGCGGACAATATTGCTGGCATAATTGGCCACTTTCTCTATCTCCATATAAAGCGCAATTGGAGCAGGAGCGGTTGTCTCGTGATCAACAACTCATCCCAATTTGATTGAATTGACTCTGCTTTACTTTTTTCTGTGGAGTCAAACGAGAATATATATATATTATCCAAAGACGTTTCCAGGCATAAAACGCACAATTGCATCAATGTTTAAGCCATACTTTAAAATGTTATTGAATATATGGCCGAAAAAATAACTTTCGAACAAGTTAAAAAATATTTAGGAACGTTAGAGCAGTTTGATTTTTATATAAATTGAAATTTATGTGGTACACATATCTAATAGTCTTTAATATTTAGTCTCTAAAGTAGACGTGTTAGTGGGCGGTTAAACAGAAAAAAAAGCCTGGATCGATCGACTCCTTATCGCACATTCTTAGTATAACCTTTTGAACCATTGTCAATAATTTATAAAGTTTTGTATAATAGCATAAGAACAGAGGTCATATCGCTAATCCGCTACAATAGTGATATTTTACTATTAAAATATTATACCGCAATGAGAATTTTAGATATATATAACTTATACGTGAAATTAGAATTGAAAATAACAAATAAAAAAAGCAAAGCAACTAATTTCCTCATTAATTTATATATTTACCTTATTTCAGCGGTATGTGGATAAAATCGCTGTATTAGTCTATTTCCACGAATATCGTAAAGTACACAAGCACTATCTGCATGTCCAGAAACAAGAAGTCGTCCTGTGGGATCTACGCAAACTGCAGTAACTGGGGAACTTTGTAAAGCTCCGCCTTTATAGTCTTGTTCAAAAGAGTGTACGGCAACGTTAACTCGGAGATCCCAAAATCGAATCGTTTGATCCTAAGGTTTACAATTTAAATATATTTCTTGTCTTTGATGTTAAATAATTACCTGCGATCCCGAAACAAACATCGCATTATTCCAGCTATATAGTGATGATATGTGCCCGGTGTGACCACTAAATACTTGAAATGGCATACCTGTGACACAGTCTGTTACGTAGATTTTGCAATCACCAGCTCCTCCACTAACTAGCAGTCTTGATTTTGTGGATGAGTTATCCAGAAAACACATATCTCTCACAGTTCCGTCATGCATGTTGAGTTCCACTTCATGACCCACTAGCTGATTTGTATCTTTACTGAATCGCATATATTTAATGGTTTTGTCATTTGATCCAGTTGCAATAAGTTCGCCATCTGCTGACCAACATGTGCAATATATTGAGCCCCTATGATGCTTTGTCCTTTTACATAAGACGGATGGAGGATACATATGTTGATCTTGCCTAAAAATTTGTTTATAAATGAGAATAGGTTTACAATTAAATAAAAGTCTTATACCACCTTATTTTAGATAGTTGAGGGTATTGACAAATTCGGAAGGTTTTAGAATTTGATCCCACTGCGTACAGTTTTCCATCAGGATGAAAATCCACACTGCGAATTGCTTGCGAGTCAGATACGGTCGTAACAGCAACAAATTGTGATCGTTCGGCATCGTTCTAATAAGGGTAAATTTATATATTATAATACTTTTCTGCTTAAAATAGTAGCAAGTAAAAATAGAATTTTCAAGGGAAGAGTGCCCAGCTATGAATTACTCCTTATCCAGGAGTTATTTTGCTTAATACATATTCCTATTTTCGTTTACAACAATGCATAGATGGAAAATGATTTATATATTCACTTCTGGATCATAGTTAAACCATAAACTTGTCCAAATAATATTCACTCTGTGGGGATTAATTTTCACTCTGTGGGGATTCTTTTAATTTATTACACATTTTATGACAAAGTTACTTTGTAAGACCATAAAACTATAAACCTATTTTTTTCGGGTTAAAATTCTACAAAAATAGGTCCCCAACATAAAGAAATTTGTGGCTTAAAGATCAATGGGGGAAAGTTTTATTCTTACCTAATGGATATTAATTCACCAAGGTTTGAAAATCGGCGTAGAACTATTGAATACATCTTTTCTTTTATTTCAAATTTATTTCTATATTTATTTTCTGCTGGATTCAGAAATAGTTATTATTATAAGTATATACCGATTTTTGAAATTTAACTTGTTTGGGATAAATTTAGCTTTATATTTTGTAGAAATGAAAAATTTTGTTTAAACCATTTTTTAAACAAATAATAGTTGACTTAGTTAATTTACTTTACATTTAAGGTACAAAAAACAATTTGCTTCAAAAGTTGTAGATAAATTATTTTTTACTTGAGGAATTTTAATAAAAATTACAAATTACCTGGATGGGTATTTTTTCTTTTTTGTGACCCAAAATTATAAAGATCGACCTAGTATACAATACTATTTTAATATAAGACGTCGCATTAAAGATTTTTTTGTTTCTTATGAAATATGTGTGAAAATTACATTAATTACATTAAACGCATACCAAAAACCTTTACAATCGAAGATAGCATTTCCTTACTGCTTTTACACATTTGCAAAAGGAATTATAACTGTCATAAAAAAGAGTGTTTTGTGCTAATCGCATGCCAATGATCGAAGTACTCTAAGCTTTTTCTTCTTAATGTAATTTCTTGAATAAATTGTATGTAAATTGTTCGATCGTGCTAAATATAAAATATAGATAAAGAGCAGTATAAGTAATGGAAGGTATTAATTTCATTGTAGAGGACCAGACCTTCAGGTAATACGGACTGTTTTCGTCAATATTTTCCTCTGTTGGCAGAATTACCTTCCTTTGTGGATAGATCAAACGAGCAATGGACACAGTACAACATTAATTAGAATATTTAAAACAAAACAGCTTAGTTCGAGTAGCCATTGTTACTCATTGTCGAGTATATTCCAAGCTAATTGCCTAAGTTTTTTAGTGGACGTCCCAAAGCTTCGTCACTTCGTGGTGAATCATTTGACAGTGCAAATTTAAATGAGTCGGTAAGAATAATTACTTATATGTAAACAATTTTTATTTAAAATATAATTTTCTAGCCTATACAAACTATGGTGCATGTATACATATGTATGTACGTATATTGTATATTCTTTGCTGTATTTGCCTTTGCATGTTTTGTTTTCATTTCCATCTGAATGTATGTATGCATTTATTCCAAATGTTTATAAATTAAACATGTAGTGCTTACCTCTCTAAAAATCGTGTCCCTCTCATCAGTATTCATTAAAACTATTTTAAAAAAATCTGTCTAAGAAATAATATATATGTATTTTAGAGTGCCCTTAACTCTAAGCCACAATCACTTGGTAGCATGCAATACAAATGAGTTTGTGCATTAAATGAGTTAGTGGAATGACTAAATTGTAAAGCTATTCTCTTTTTAGACTTGCATTTGTTTGTAAGACACTATGTTAAAAAGTCGATAAATACTTTTTTATTCAATTATTTTTATATATTCATTTAAATTGGATGACTTCATTATACAGATCCTACAAGAGTTATGGTTTATACATAATTTGGTATTCAAAATTTTCTATTCTTCAAAATTAATTAATATCTGACCAATTTATCAACAATCAATCGGTCAAAAAGAAAATGATTGGGGGAAGAAATGTTTTGGCTTAAAGATAATTTTCACAAGGTTTATAGGTTATGAGCAATAAAAACAAGATTATTAGAAACAAATTAGATAAAATATGAAAAATTTAAATTTTAAAATTGTGCTTTTATGTAAGTGTAAAAAAACAAATGAAAATCCCCATATATATTTTGGGACATCAGGAGAACTTGATATAACTCGCCTTGTACTAAATTTAAATACTATTCTTCATAAAATTAAAATTTTTATATAGCACATTCGTATGCCAGTGCTTTATTGTGCATACAAAGTTTCTTAGATATGCTATTATTTGTAATTTTTAAATTTCTTTTGTAAAAATTTACTTTGTGTGTTCTTTTTCTGCGTGTGTTGCATTTTAGAGTACTTGCCCGGTAAAATTATTATTTAGTTTATACTAACCGTAGAACTACCCTTCGTGTTAATTTTCTTCAAAAATTAATTATCGATGACATTAGCTCTCAATTTCTATTATCTCGACTTAACTTTCATGATCCTCGTTGACTAACAAGAAATTATTATCCTTTACTTTTATCTAATTGCACAACTGACTATACGTTGCACAATCGATTCCTCCGTACTGTGCTCTAATTACAACGAATTTCATAATGTAATCTCTATAGAACACTCTCTAACACCTTAAATCTGCTCTTCTGTTCTATCTCCGGGAAAACCCTAATCATTGAAGGTTGATGTGGTTGCTGACTTGGCAACACTGTTTTCTTTTTGGATTAGAGTTTTCCTTGGCTTGGCTTGAAGCGCGGTACCCTGCTCACATCTGCTCCATCTACTGTGGATCATCGGCTCGAGCAAACTGGGGATACTTTAAATCCTTTTTTTTCTTATATTTTCCTCAATCATTATATCTCTCTTTTTCGCCTTCTTTCAAAACAAAATACAAAAAAAAAATTCGCTACACAAGCTTCTTATGGTTTAATGGCTGTTTCTTTGCGCTCTTATTTCAGTTGTCTGTACATAAAACTAACCCAATAGTAAACTAAGAAAGAAAGGCTATCTTCAGCACGCCGAAGATTTTGTACAGTTGCCGCTGGACTGCTCCTATGTCAGCCATATGGTATAGTAGGTGATGATGAATTTTTAAGTGATGTTTTTTTTAAGTGTGCGCTTAAAAATATACTCCTGCATCTTGTAAATTGTAAATGCAACTTGTAAATGTCGTAAAAATATTATGTGAAACAAAACAGTTTTCCATTTATAAACTTTTAAGCCGATTGATCATATGGGAGCTATATGATATAGTAGGCCAATCTTAATGAGTTCCTGTATGCATTTAGTGTCCTCGGACTGATTGTTCCTTATATATTATATTATATAGTCATCTGATTCGGCCGATTGTAACATATGTTGCTTGTAACAAAGAGAAGGCTGCACATAAAATTTCATTGTATTAAATAGCTCAAAAACTAGTCTAAACACGGGGACATGGCTATATAAACTCATCTGGTGTTCCCTATCAATAATAAATATACTTTATGGGGTCAGAGATGACCCCTTCAATCCATTACAAAGTTTTCATACACTTTGCAAATTTAAGCACTCTGAGAATTCAGTGCTTAACCCTCTAGTGTTCAAATTTTAAATATAAAACAAATTATTTAATTCTTTGAAAGGCCGATTAATTTTGACTGTCAAGATTACATTTTGATTATCTATAAAAGGATGCGAGGAGAACTTAAGCCACTAACGAAACAATATATAGATAACTCATTACCTCCAACTGAAATGTTCCTAAAAATTTGAAACAACAAAAACCAAGATCAGTTTGCAAATGGCAACACACACGTTCGCTGTGCTCAGTTGAGCTCTACAAATTTTTAGAGCGTTGGAAAGTAGCAGCTGACTAAGAGTTGTCTGGACAACTTGATCTCTTTGTATGTATGCGTGCACACTTATTCATATATATGTGCTTTGGGGTTTTGCTGCGTTTTCGTCAATTGCTGTTTAGAATGTATTTGGATTTTTTGAAGTTTGCAGCACAAGCAGTAGAGTATGCATATGTATGCACGCTTTCCGAACTGCTCGCGCAGTGAAATTGGAAAAGAGGCCCAGTCACGTTTAGCCTAAGATACCCTTTCAGACTAATCTATTCCAATCCATCCTCGACCTTGTTTCGCAAGAGTGATTATTCTGTACTTAACTAACTTCTTCTTGATCAGACGGTTGATGGTTGATATTAATTTTCCTTGGTCTACCAAAAGCGCTGGAACTACAGCGCCGGACAGGTCAGAACGTGTAATAGAATCCGATATCAAATTGGGCACTTTATGTCCCGCTTGTTGCTAAAAAAAAAATTAAAAAAAATTAAGAATTGAAATATAAAATTGACCTCAAGAATTATTTTGTTAG
This sequence comes from Drosophila repletoides, assembly GCA_018150835.1. Lineage (NCBI taxonomy): Eukaryota > Metazoa > Arthropoda > Insecta > Diptera > Drosophilidae > Drosophila > Drosophila repletoides. Next base: position 800,422 of record JAECWQ010000236.1, read on the forward strand.
CGTTAGAATACGAAAAGCATCTTGAGTTACATTATAAAGAAAAGCGAAATAGTATGAAAACTATCTCCAAAAAAACTTTGATAAAATTTGTAAATTCTTTTAAAAAAATATATAGAAAATTTTATGGAATATATATTTTAAAGATAAATTAATAAGGAAAGGCTATCTTCAGAGCGTCGTACATTACATACACTTGCAAACTTATGTAACCCCTTGAAACTTGTTAAATTATATAGTTATATATAGTTTAAACGACTGTTCATTCGACAGGTATATGATATTGTGGTCAGATTATTAGAAATCACACTTTTATTAGATATGGTAGACTGATCTTGATAACTTTTAGTGCGTTCTTACAGAAATTACACTCTTCCATCTTACTTGTAAATTTGATCAGGATACTTCAAGGAATTAAAAATTGAATTTCCATTCAACTTTTCAACTGACTTCCTGTAAAAGCTATATGATATAGTAGTTCAATCTTAAGGATTTTAAGTATGCATTTTAAAAACAGACTCTTACTAAGTTACAAATTATAAAGAAATAAAAAAAGTGAAAAACAAAAAATTTCATATAAGTGCTGTCTGCAACAAAACGAAGGGTCCATACAAAATTCGGTGCAACTAGCTCAAAAACTAAGAGAACAGTCGGATCGCTGTTGGTACAGGACTTCCTCATGTAACTTTTAGTTGTGGTTAGAGCCAGCCTTTTAGGCACAACATCAAAGTTAATTACCACCTAATCCCCGTCGCTCAAACTATACCTAAATGAGTTTACTTTCCGTTAGAGGTCGGTGCCAATGTTACAACCCTGCTAAATTTTAGAGATTATTTATGATGCCGTCATAATAAAAAGGGGGTAAGGTATTCAGCAGATTTGATAAGTGAAAAATGTATATCACCCCTGCTGATAAGCGAAATTTAATTGCAATTCAATTTACACCGACATTTCCTTCATGGTTCTCCCAATGGTTATAATATTTATCCTTTCTACTTTATCAATAATTACTTACTTTTATTTGATTAAAAAATAATTTTTGCAAAAGAAACATTTAATTTAACGTTGAATTAATATTACCTTACACTAAAGAAAAGAGTCTACTTAATAACTTTTGTATTTATTATTCGACCGCGATGAATACAAAATATACAAAAATAATATTTGTATACTATTGCTATGCAGAGATTTTTTCATTTTCTTCAAAATCTAATGTGTTAAGAACATTAACGTCAAGTTCTGGATCAGCATATTCCAATATATTAAAATCATCACCAATTTCTGATGTTAATGATTTTAGTAAATCATCATCATCCCCTTCACCAAGTCCACCTAATATATCTCCAAATCCAACATTTTCCAGTTCTACTGCAGAAGATGATATTCCTTCCTGGGATTCAGTCATTTTTATATCGAACTGGGCTTTTCCATCATGTTCAAGACTTCTAATTTCAGAATTTTGAGAGTTTCCTGTCATGCTTAACATTGGATTATTTTGAGTTAGAGAAGAAGAATTTTGTATTAGCCCCATTCTTAAAACATCGTTAGGTAAAAAGTATTCTGAGTTTGAAGTCATTAACATTGCGTCAGAATTTGTCTTTTGCAATAGATTCCTTAATTTTTTATCACCAACCGCCTCAGATCCATATGATGTATTATGTTCCATTCGATTTTCTACCGACATAATTTTTAATGATGCCGGCGGTGCAGTCTGTAACAACGTCCTTTGAATTGCGGATTTAACTAATAAATTTTCTTTAGGAATTGTCGATTGATGGGCATTGGAGTTGTGAGGAGATGATTCTATGTAGCATGCTGCATCGTATGAAATTCCATCTATAAAAAAGTGTATTATCATTTCAATTCTCAATTAAAATGCAATTAACTTACTGAAATTGCCAAAAAAAATGGATTGGTCGTCCTTTGACTTGGGCTGATTTTTCCAAATGTGGTTATCATCTTGCTTTTCCAGTTTCGGCGGCTGGATGATTTTACATTGTTCACGCCTTTGACGTAGTGCAGAACGATTGTCCTTAGCTTTTTGTAAGAATGGTGCCTTTTTTTCTATGCATAACGATCTCCACCTCTTCAAAATTTGCTTACAACGATCATTCCAATTAGGATATAACTCCTTTAAATTTGAGTGCTCAGTATTAGCATATAAAACAGCAGAAATTGTGGCCATTAATCCAAGATCTATGAGAAAAATGATCAATTTTCAAGTAAACAAATCGATTATTACACAATTAGTATATACCCTCATCCTTGCGCATTTTTTCAGCGGTCTTTTGGGTACCAGCATTTATCCCTTCTATGCCAGGTTCAGTAGGCTTTACATCTTCCACCACTCTTCCCTCATTTTGCAGTGGGAGCTGAGCAGTTTGTGTTTTTGCTTGATAATGTAAGCTTGAAGACTTTCCACTTATATTCGTGGATAAGAATAATTTGTTATGAAACTTTTGGTCTTGAGTTAACTGTGGAGATACGGTATAATTATCCACTAAAGCACCGGGTTCACTGCAATATATAAACAATTGTTATTTATGTTAAGCTGGCTTGATTGCTACACATATTTCACCTGTGCGCATTTTTCATATTATCAGATGATGCAATAAAATTGACTGAGGCATTAGTTCCATCTATGTCCGTAATTGCCTGGGAAGCCTATAAAAAGAATTTGTAACAAATACAAAATTGAAGTGGAATTCGACGAATGTATATATACCAACGGGTCCAATGAATGTATATCGTTTACGCCGCTATTCCTTGTAACATCTGATAAAGATACAACTGTGTCAATCCATTCTGAATCATATTTGTTAAAAAACCATTTTTGAATTATTGCTTACCAAATATTCCAGCTTCAGATACAAGCTCATCTTTTTTTTGCGTTGTTATTGAAAATTGGTCTCCAAAAATACTTATATTATCAGGCACAGTTTTTTCTGACTTCGACTTCTTAATTGACTTTATAGGGCTTTTGGTGGTTAAGATTACTTCATCTTCCAATTTTTTTCCATTTGAATTAGTAAAAAATATTTTCATTGTCGAGTCAATTTCATCTGATGACTCTGAATCGTATATGACAGCATCTCCCGATTCTAACAGGGGCTTCCCAAAAAAGGCTTCTTGTAAATATGCTGGATATGCTTCAATAAGTTTGTTTTTTTGCTTCTTGCGAATAATTTTCTTTTTTTTATCAACAACTAAAATAGCATTTAGTTGATCAACACCATCTTCATTATCTTTTTTAAGAGTCCGATTTCTAACTGAAAAGCCACCGATTCCCAATTTTTGAAGATTGCGTTGTCGTTTCTTGCGCAAAATATGAACACCATCATCATTCGTAGAAATTGAAAAACCTTCGGGTAACGCAGCATCTGTCCTGTTCCATATCATTCCATCTTTGTATTTATCGCCTATTGCATCTTCAGAAACAGCATTTTCATGTTGTAAATCCTTATTTAAATTTGAAATAGGCTGTCGCATTTTTCGTTTACGTTTAATTTCTGTTGAAAGTGATTTGATCATATTCAACCCATTTTCACTAAGGCAAACACCATCTATCCAATGAATAGCTTCCGTGCTGTCTAACAGTTCATTTGTCATAATTACATTACGATCCGAGAGACTAATATTTTTACCCTCGAGGTTAACCTCAGATACTATTTTTGACGGAATCATTGAATTTTCATTACACATTACAGTATTATTTTGCAACATAGGCTTTCCACTGGACCTGCATTTTAAGCACTTATACATCTTATTATCGTAATACTCTATCGACTGCTGAGTATTAATTGTGTCGCACAAAAAATGTGACCAATGAGTACATTTCTCACATTGAATAATCATGTCGCCATCGTTGTAGGCATTTAGGCAAATACAACAGTTATTTTGACTAGCACATGGAGGACACTCCGGTAGGTTTGGGTCATTATAATCGCCTATTTCGGTGGGATTGCGACCACATTTTTGGCATATAGTACAAAAAGAGCATTTCCAATTTCCATGGGGTACCGTCTCTAAAGGTGGGTTAACACAGTAAATATGGTAGGAAATATCGCATTCATCGCATAGAAGCAATCGGGCTTCATCATTTTTTTTACCACAACCTTCACATACAGTACAGTCTAAGCAACGCCAACCCTTTTGTAGAATTCCCCGTGATGGCTTAACACTGGCGCAATAAGGATGATAACATTGACCACATTGAGCACACGTAATCAGAAGCGCGTCGCTTTCAATTCCCACTGACCCACACATTACGCAAATGTCTTGTGCGAGTACAAACTTATCTCGAGCAGAGCATAGTAACATTTTCTTATCGCTGGAAAAATCGGTATCCAAATTGCGATTGATGTAACGATCACTTGAGCCACTTTGAAGAACAAGCTGCCGTCCTTTTCCACGATTATTTCGCTTTTTTCCTATCTGCGACATGGCTCCTAACCGATGTAGAACAAACTTACCACCTTTGCCACGAATGTTAGTTACGCAAACTTTTTTTTTTGTGTTTGGTAGCTTCAATGGATCTTCGCTAAAATTTTCAGCATAGGTCTTTCCATCTAAAGGATCATCACCGTCTTTAATACATAACTGCTCTGATCCTTGGGATTCGGACATGGACCTTTCAAGTGGGTCCAAAATTTTAAGTTGAGATGAAGTAGAATTGGCTTTACAATTAGGGCAGATATAATCGTAGTCAGGGTTAAATTCTTTTTTTTTGTGATATGCAGTTAAATCTGCTTCTTCGTCACAAGTGCTGTGAACGAACCTGATAAAAATATTTTTAATTAACTTCCAAAATGTATCATTAACAGTCATTACTTACTTATGACACCAACTGCATTTCACCATTTCTTTATGTGCTGCAGCCCTATATGCTTTTTGGCAAATTGGGCACGAAAATCCCTTGTTCCTTTGTTGATAGCATGAATCACATATTGTATAGTGACTGTGCCAGCGAGATGAGCTACCACCACCGGGTGTTCTGGATCCACAGTCTGTGCAAACGCGACATCGCTAAATTTATAATAAATAAGTATTGCACATTAATTTTAGTGAATTACAACATTTTTCTACACTTGGGCCAATACAGACACACGTGAAAGAAAGAGCATTTAGTATAATAATATAGTATTTAATACACAGAGTTTATTATGACTTTTTTCTAAACTGTTTAATATTTTTTTTGTATCAGAGAACTGTATAACTAAAAATTTATCACTGCCTCTGACAGTTCCTGAAAATGTTTTTTCTATTTAGAAATGGTTCACACATCCAAAGGTAAATCTATTCTTTCTTTTACAACAGTTCCAAAGTAAACATTAAACATATCACACTTTTTCATATTAACTTTTCCCAGATATGATGGAAAAACTGGCTAGTTTGTTTGATTATGCTATGATTGGTTTGGTAAAAAATTTATTTTTAGAGTTTTGGGAAAAATAATATAAACGGCATGCAGCTTTTCACTAGTAAATTTGATCCAGATACGTTGAAAATTTAAAAAGTTTTTATATACTCGAAAAATAAATATGTTTCGACAGTTTACTTCAAAGATATAGAAAGAATAGAATATAAGTACACAAAAATCTACCTTTTATAAATATATATATTGGATTTCATGAATAACACTGTTATAAATAATTAACAATAAATATTACAAGGCCTTATTATTATTTTTCGACAATTGTACACCCACCCCATGCAGGAATATGTTCAAAAAGAACTAGTCTCGCCACGTTTTCTAGACCATTTATTATAGTGGGTTAAATAAGTATTCATTGGGCAATCGTCTTATCTGGTACACATTTTTCATTAAACCGAGATATTTTGGTAAGATAATTTTCCCTATGATTTGTTAATACAAAAATGAATGTGTCAACATAGAAGAATAAACTTACATTACATTTCCATCCAAATTTAGGAACTGAAGATGTTGCTGGTCGTAAGCAATTTGTATGATACATCTTTTGACATTGCTCACATGTCGCGCATTTCATGTCGTTCGCGTTCTGTTGCCTACAAATTTGACATTTAGTACATTTAGAACAGTTCCAGCCAGAACGTGTATCTAGGAATCGTAAGAGATCAAATCAAGAATGAGAGAGATGGAACATAAAAACAGTTCATATTTGTTTACCAGGTAAATTAGCCAAACCAATGCAGGTAGAGTGAAAATGATTTCCGCATGAACAGCACATAATCAATTTTGATAGGTCTCCCAGTAAAGAACATTCTTGGCACTGCACGTTATTATCACTGCCTATAAAGAAATAGTAATTGCATTATAATACTTATAATAACTTAATAATAGTTATACTCTTAATACTTACAAATTAGTGGAACTTGACTCAAATGTTCTCCACAGAACACTGTGAAACTTTCTAAAATAAGCAAACAACCAGCTGCCGCTGCACAGGGCCAGTGATGTATCTGACGGCAAGTCATTTTACAAGTAATAGATGCTCCGTACTGCCCACAAAAGCTACATTTCTGTTCCATAAATTTTGATAAATTGCTTAAAAACTGGAAAATGTCTGGGTCGGTAATTTGAACTTTTCGTAAAGACCACATCACACACATGCGATGTACATAAATAAAGTCTTCAGCGAGAAATAATGAAGCATTCAGAATGTCTGCGTAGCCGATTTTATCCAATTCATACGTGTTGTCACTGTTGATAACAGCTTTATCTTTTAAATCACTTTTAAGTTTTGGATACATTTCCTGGTCTTTTTCCTTGTCATTGGGTATATACTCGGACTTCTTTTCTTTAAAATCAGTGGGAACCTTCAGTTGAAACATAACACCCTGGCCAAGGGCACTTCGCTCCCCAAGATTACATAGACAACACACTTTTCCTGGGAAGCTTTCGGGAAAATATGGAAGGTCATCCAAGCCAGCCGAATTAGTTTTTGCTTCCATATTGCCCAAAACGCTGGAACTCATTATTTACGAATTTCATGTACAACAATGCCGTAGATACAAACTAGGGATGAAAGAAATAACAGAACTATCTATGCATTCAGTCAATTTTATCGATTTCAGATCGATAAATTCAATGTTTTGGAATTCACGTTATATTTACGCACAATGAAACAAGTGAATACAATCATTAAAATAAAATATATATTATTTTAAAGGACAATCGATACATAATTATTACTTCCCTGTACATATATATGTATATATGTATATTCACATACATTTTTGTTTATCCCAGATATTTGTTTTATTTCAAGGGTAGTTTAAAACATTGTGTTAGCATATATGCACATATGTATGTATTTAAATGCAGGGAATGTTACTCATAATTTAAAATGGACCTTTATCGACCAAGAGGAACTCTGGCACGTGTAATACACGCTAAGTTCCATAATGACAATTTTCTGGAAAATATAGACACACAACAGGTAACATACGTATGCATACATATGTACATATAAAGCCTGGAAAAGCTGTTTTATATTTGTACACTATGTATGTTTATATATATATATACTATACTGTTACATATATTTACAGTGGTACTCCTTAAATTCCGAATTACCTCAAAAATACCATTCCAAGTTTGTTTCTCTAAAGCAACCAGACTCAACCACAATGAGATGGTTGGAGCATGCAAAAATGTTATCTTCTAACATTTGGTTACATTTGTGGCATGCATTGGCTCGGTCTGTCTTACAGTTTTTTATGACTCAAACTGATATTAATGGCCTTTTAAAGCGGGGCTCCATGTTTATTCTATCGGAGGAGCAGTTTTACAAGCTTTTGGAAGCAGGAGGATTTCCAGCTAGACTTTCAACAGAAACGGTGAATAGTAATTTTAATTATTTAGATATCAAAATGTTATTGCAACTCATATTCTTTAGATTACTTTACTAGACATTGGTGCTGGAGATGGTGAAGTTTCATTAAGAGTTGCGAACTCGGTGGCTGCATTGAGCGGAAATGCGGTTATGCAAGTGTTTGCAACCGAAGCAAGCTGGACAATGCGAGAGCGACTGAAGAAACTTAATTTTAATGTAGTTACAGAAATACGCGAGTTAAAAAGCGTTGAATTAATTTTATGTCTCAATGTGCTCGATCGGTGCTATGATCCCTTCGCACTTCTGGAAGATATACATTCTGCATTAGCACCTAGTGGTCGAGCAGTAGTTGCTTTAGTTCTTCCATACATGCACTACGTTGAGACAAATACATCGCATTTGCCATTAAGACCTCTAATGGATAATCCTAACAAGGGAAATGGCCGTGGGCAAACATTCGAAGAAGAAGCCACAATGTTTTTGGAACTATTGGAAAGCTGTGGGTTTTACGTGGAATCCTGGACAAAAGCACCCTATTTGTGTGAAGGAGATCTTCGACAATCATTCTATTGGTTAATTGACATAATAGTTGTACTTTCAAAAAAAAATACTTAAATAATAATTTCTAATACTTAAAACTATGTATTATTGTACATAATCAAAAGCCAACTCGTTCTAACCGTATCTATCTGTATGATCGACCGAAGGTACACATAGATAACAGTATCCAAATTTGGTTTGTGGTTTCCTATATACCACAGGAGTTTATGTATTTTTAAAGTGTTTGACAAAATTTCCATGTGCTCCTATTTGAAAAAAAAAAATTGAGTATACGTGATTTTCTATTTATATGTATATAGTATATATACCTATATGGCAATGTACATATGTTTTATGGTAACTTGTGTTAAACCCATATATTATATTATAATGGAATTATGTATACAGATACTATTAAAGACTGGTGCACTGAGACCAACTTAAAAAGAATTAGTAAGGGTGGCGCACCGAAGATCTCGATAAAAATAAATAGTTTTAATTTCATGTGTTGCCTTTTGTGTTTTGCGCTCTCGAACCAGTAAAAAAAAAACGTATTGTATATAGGGGTGTACTAGCGCTGTGCTGACTTTTGACAATAGTCGGTCGTAAAATCAATTCAATGTTTCTCTTAGCCATTGTGATTTGTCAATTTCTCTAGTTGAATTCTTGTCTTTTTCTTTTACCTGATTAGGATCAAACACCCATATAGGGAGCTTTTATTAACAATATTGTCATTTAAAATTTAGGCATGACATTATCTTTATTATTACCACCTTACAGACCTGGTGGTCTCTCGCATTTTTAAGTACACCCAACTACTTTTAACTTTTAATTTAATGTTTTATGTAACACGAAGGAAGTTAGTTTAACTAAAAATTACATTATTTGTATAATTTTTATTTTAAGAGGCTAAGGTTGATTTAGGCTACAAAATCGGGATACCGATCTGGAAAGTTCATTCAGATGCAATAATTTTTTGTTGTTTTGGTATTTGCTTCATGTTTTAATATTTTATCTTTCATGACTGTTAAAATTTGGATACGTAGTGATTTGAGTACATTTTCTTATATTCGCAGAATTATCGCCATGAGCAAGAATTTTCCCATTGCGATTCGAGCAGAAATAAATATATAGGTTATATCATAGCCTAGCGAAATGCTTATGCTATTTAAATGAAGGGTTAAATACGAACCATTGTTGCATTGTATGTCTGTTTTATCAAAATAGTGTTGTAATGATTCTTGATATACCTTTAAAATATGAGTTGTCGAATTTCTAATTTGCATTGCTTCGAATGCCTGTTACTGTATTATAATGTTATTAAAAGGAGCATCTATGTGATCAATCTAATATTTTGAACTTTAAGATTAGTTCTTTCTAGCTCAGTTGTTTTCGGCTTAAAATCAGTGACTGGAGCCGGATCGTTCAACGATGTAGCTGTGATATGAAGAATCGGTCCAAAAGTAGTGGTATGGTTTTAAAAATATCTTGACAAAATTTCAAAATTTTTTGAAAGTGTAATTCTAAGGCATAGTAAGAGTTAATACGATCGGACTACTATATCACATATCAATAGATTTCAAAGTTGTGTGGAAAACTTTTTGTTTCTTATGGTATCTTATAAAATTTATAAGAAGAATGGATTTCTAAACGCAAACAAAATATATATCAAAATTGGTTTACTAACTCATATATCTGCCAAGAAAATAATCGGTGAAAATAGATTGAACAATTTTTACATGCATACTAAAGTCAGCAATTGTATATACTCTTGCGGCACGCGAAAGAAGACTAAGGTGCACCACTTTAAATGGGCTGCCTGCAATGCAGATTTCGCGAATTCTAATGCTAATAGAAAAACACTGTAACTTTTCGGAAAATATATAAGTTTTTATTGATATGTTGTATTTGAATCAATCAACGAGTTAGAAAACCCATTTATGTAGGCATTATGTAACTTGGTAACAAATTCTTTATCGTTTTCAATAAGGTAAGTAAAGGCCTGTACAAATTGTGCACAGTTCAGCGGTCTCAAGTTTTGATGGTTTGATTCTGATTTGACGTTGGGCACATCGAACATTGTGGGGGGCATAAGCGCGGGCTTTACATCCGACTTATCGCCGACCAACAACCTTCTAAGACACTGTTCAGCGTCGTCAGTTGCAATTAAGGCTGAAGCTGGTGATTCATTCATATTTTTTTCAAATTTAGGCTTACTTAGGAGTGAAATAGGGTTTCCAGAATTTCGAGTTATCGCCGAGGTCGATGCTTTTAAAAATGGTGACAGGGGACTCTCCGAAGAACCGGATAATTTTCCATCCCTGGCAAAGGGTTGGCTTGGCACCTCGATTGGCGTAGCAGAACGCTGCTGTTTTTCTAACTGGTCGACTGAAAGGGGCTGCGCCCGACTCAATAACGAATCCACAGTGGCCTGCTTTGCAGATTCAAAGAACTTTAATACATTACAGGAAGTTACGTTTTCAGTCTGAGTGATTGTGGCTGTGGACTGCGACAGCGATTGCGGCTGAGGCTGCGACTGACAACCTGTCAACTGTGCATTGTATTCTTTCTGCGCCTGGCTGAGCATGTTAAATATACTTAAATTTGCCGGATTCGGATAGGAGAGCAGTGAAGCTGTGTGTTGGCCGTTACTCTCCTTATTCAGTAGTAAACTGTTAACCAGTGTGCTAATACGATCACATTCTTCGCTATTGTAAAACCAAAAGCCACGAATGCGGGACCGTTCGTTACGGTAAAGCAGGAATGGTGGCTGCGATTGCAGTTCCAGGCTGCCAGTTATAGGCTCCACGAATGATGTTGTGTTTAGCCGATTATTTATAAATATGCTGTGAAACGGCTCTGCATTTCGATGGTAAATAAAAAACGCTCCTTCGACATCAGTTTTTTCCCACTCATTTTGCTCCGAATTAAAGGTGTAAAAAGCAACATGCGATGACGAATCGACAATCTCCTTGGCGTATGGATCAATTTTTTTTATAGCTGACAAGTTCATTCGAGTTATGCTTTCGTCCGCCATGTTTTAAGTCTTAAAAACAATTTAATTGTTGCTATTGTAATTCTTTAAAGATTCAACAAGCCTCTTATAAATGTTAGAGATGAGTACTATTTCGATACTTACGGGCATCGATATTATAACAGGGCCTTAGCTGGAATAATTAATTGAAAAATATAGTATTCAAAACGTGAAATTAAATAAGTTAATATCTTTAAACTTATCAAATCCACAAAAAAAGTATTAACAAATACGGCGATATTGCAAAAATTTATATAAAGGAAAATTGCTTTTATTTTGATGAATTTAATTGGAGGCAAGCCCAATGTTCGTATACTACAATAAAATAAATTTTATTTATTTACTTCAAAAGTGGATTAAATTTTGTCCAAAAATGTGTAATGCATTGAAGAAGGCATCTCCGACCATATAAAGTATATATTTTTGACCAGTACGACGAGACGAGTTGATATAGCCATGTCCGTCTGTCCATCCGTTTATATGCAAACTAGTCTCCGTTTTTGAGCTAAGTGAATAAAATTTGGTATGGAGGCTCCTTTTTGCTGCAGGCAACACTTATGTTAGAACCAGCCGGATAACACACATCATATTGCTCCCATAGGACCAATCAGCTCAAAATTAGTTTTTTAATTTTCAACGTATTTTGATTAAGATACAAGTTAGATTTTATTATGTCATATAGTTGCATATAAGTGTATATATCTTCGGCGCGTCGAAGTAAGCCTTTACTAGTTTTTTATTAATATCAGTACAAGTACAACAATAAAAACATATACATATCGTGTATTCATTTCTGTGCTGTGAACCTAACCTTTTTTTAACTGCATCTAAAATGTTTAAATGTGTCGATTTTCACGTCTAGTTAAGTATAGTAGAAGAAAACGAACAGTTGTTTCCCATTCTACGATAAATTGAGATGATTTAGACTTGTGTACAATTATCTAAATATTAAAATTTGCAAGGATAGCTTTAACTGTAGGAGTAATTTGTATATGTACATACATCAACTTGTGTATATATGGAATATATAAAAGTAAAAATAATCGAATTCAAGCGATAACTGTTTTTAATATTTCCATCACACTTCTACGCGTTTACTTAATTTAGATATTGAAATTAATATTGTCAGTAAAGCTACCAGATCCATTATTATATTTTAATATACATTTGATCAAATCACCGTATAAAATAAAAATATACTTTTTTTGTGTTATAAAGTTTCTTTAGATTTTATCTTCAGTCTTTTTGACCAAACGATGTGAAACGGAGACTTATTTTTCATAGCGGAATAACCTATACAATAATTGGAACGATTGAAAATACCGATATCACTATAGATATGTAAAAATACGAAACGATTGAAAATATCGATATCACTATCGATATGTGAAAACTATTTCGATACCAAAAGGCGGGAATGTGATTGTGATAAAGACAAAGTAATGTGAATAAATTTGCTTAACATGCAGAAATCAATAACGTCAGTATTTGTATACAAACTTTTATTGTTTTGCTTATTTTTAAAATCTAATTATCTAATTGAATTGCAGGTCATTTTTTAAGCCAAAATTAGAGCAGCAAGGCTCAGTACCAGGAGATACTACAGATGAACCAAAGTAAGTTATCTGCCTCTAGCCGGCAAAAACATAGGTATTATAAAAAATGGAACTACTCAGCAATAAAATAAAATCTATAAGAAATTAAATTACTCTGTTTCTGCCTTTGAGCAATCTGAATTCTCAAGATTTAGAAATATGTTCTGGGAGACTGCGTTTTTAAACAAGTCTAGTTTTTATTCTTATAAATGTTCTGATAAAGTGTTATTCCTTATCCTTGTTCATTGAAAGGAATCCTCTTATTTTTTTGGCATTCATTTAAAAGTTCAGTGATTTAAATCGATTTTTAGCTTAGAGTTGGTAAAATAATCTTAGCGGGGTGTTTCATCATAGAAACTGCAAAGACGACGATGGACCGTTTTAACTTACTTGGATTATGGATTATGCAGTATATTAGACAATCTATTTTTTTCGAACTCTATATGTTTATTCGAATATTTATATTGCAAAATTAGACAAATGTTCGCCTATTATATTTTCACATCTTTTGGAATACCTTAACAACTTATTGGAAACGTATATTACGAAGGTACGGTTATTATAGTGCATATGAGAGATCCTTGAGTTTTGGCTGACCCATCTTTAATTTGTAAGGAAAAATAATTCTTCCTTGAGAGATTTAAAATCTGTAAAACCAATTGATAGCTACAACAATGTTGAGGTGACTGCAGCCCATATATTTCCTCAATGTAGAAAACCAGAATATTTCACTTCAATCAGCATATATATGAAAAAGTGATTGTTAATCATTGTTGCCATAATAAAATTAAAGATTTTATTAATTTATTTGTTATAAATGTTTAACTTCTTTGATCATAACAGGGATGCTAAAAGTACTAAAGTTGACAATACGTTTCCCAAAATTTCACTTAATGCTGAGGCTGAGATAGTAAAAGATTCGCTAACGGCGTTAAATCCTGAGATTAAGAAAGAGATAGTAAAAGATGAGGTACTGGCGTTAAATCCTGAAGAAATTGATGCTTCTCCGGCATCAATGCCAAGTCCGACAAAAATGATTAAATTGAATTCAAAAGATAATGACACAGAATGTTCTGAAATCTACGACCCATCGATGGACGCCTATCATCCAATTAAACACGCTTATTGGAAAGATCAAGGCGTGTAAGTATTAATAGCTTGACAACAAAATTTTCAATTTCACACCTGTCTGATATTTCTTACATTTCAGAACACCCTACTTGGCCTTGGCTCGAACATTTCAAGTCATTGAGGAGACTAAGGGGCGTCTTAAAATGATTGATATATTGAGCAACTTTTTCTGTTCGCTAATGCTAGTTAGCCCAGATGACTTAGTGCCCAGCGTGTACCTTAGCATCAATCAACTGGCTCCGGCCTATGAGGGGCTGGAACTAGGCGTTGCTGATACTACGCTGATGAAAGCAATTTGTAAAGCAACAGGCCGAAACTTGGCGCATATTAAATCTCAAACTCACTTAATTGGGGATCTCGGTATTGTGGCAGAGCAGTCGCGAATCTCGCAACGCATGATGTTTCGACCGAAGCCTTTGAATATACGTGGCGTTTTCAACAAACTAAAGGAAATTGCTAAAATTTCTGGACAGTCCAAAATAGCATTAGTGTATGATGTTTTCGTAGCTTGCCGCTTTTCCGAAGCTCGTTTTTTTATACGTTCTCTGATTGGAAAATTGCGCATTGGTATTGCAGAACAAAGCCTTCTCACAGCGCTGGCTATTGCTCTTGTCAAAAAAAACCACATTATAGATTGCAATATTAATAAAGTGTGCGATATTTACAAAGATGAAATAGCAGAGACTACTCTAATGCTGAAAACTACTTTTTGGTAAGCGTTCATATGGCTACTCAGCAAAATATTAATAATATTATTTATTTATATTGTCCTATGTATTATGATGTATTTATAGAATTTATTAGCAGTAAATCTGTATTTTTTCAGTCAATGTCCCAACTATGACCTTATCATACCTGCAATATTAAAATATAATATTAAGGAACTTCAAGATCGTTGCCCAATGCATCCAGGCATGCCGCTTAGGCCTATGCTTGCACAACCTACAAAGGGAGTTCTTGAAGTAGTGCAACGTTTTAGTGATATGCACATAACTTGTGAATGGAAGTATGACGGTGAAAGGGCTCAGATTCATTTGAGCGAACTGGGTGAGATCAGTATTTTCTCGCGTAATTCCGAAAATAATACAGAGAAATATCCGGACCTCATTGCTAGAAGCAAGTCTTTTGTCAAAGGTGATGTGCAGACTTATATAATTGACAGCGAAATTGTTGCATGGGATGTGGAGCGAAAGCAAATTCTTCCATTCCAAGTTCTCAGCACACGAAAGAGAAAAAACGTTGATATCGATAATATTAAAGTTGAAGTTTGCGTCTATATATTTGATCTTTTATATTTCAATGGTACTTCACTCGTCACCCAGCCACTCTCCATGCGACGAAAGATTTTATTTGAAAACTTCCAAGAAGTCGAAGGAGAATGGAAATTCGCCACCGCACTGAATACAAATGATATGGATGAGGTACAACAATTTTTAGAGGAATCTATCAAAGGCAAGTATAAGTTAAATTTTTCTACTTCGTACTAACCTAACCTTTTTTCTTTCTTGGAAAATATCTTAGAGTTAAAAGATTAACTTCTTGTTTTTTTATGCGATTGGCTGTAAACTAATTTTCGAAATTATACGAAAATAATTAAGAAGCATGATGTCGTTAAAAGCCACATCAGAATAGGAGAATATTGTGCGAAGCTGGCTAAAAGACTCTTTTTTGTTTCAACTTTTAAACCAGTTTGAGTAAAAAACCCAATCAAACAAAGAAATTAATAATAGGTTACATAGAAACAGATGGACATGGCTACACAGGCTTGCTTTGTCGAGTCGGAGTTGCATTTATTATTAACGCATCTCTGGTAAATGAGATCAAAAGAAATACCTGGAAATCCATCATCCGAATAGGCAACAGGGTTAAAGAATGGAGTAAATAACGTTAGATATTAAGTGATAAAAATCGTTATTTATTAATCCAATACCTGGATTCTGTTGTGGATCTTTCATCTTACATTTTGGGTTCAGAATACAAAATTCGCAGGAATAATATAATTGTGTATTTGCAAAAAGTTGCTTTATTTTATTTCTTATTTTTTTTTAGGTAACTGTGAAGGTCTAATGGTAAAAACTTTGGATGAAGACGCAACATATGAAATTGCAAAAAGATCAAGGAATTGGTTAAAACTAAAAAAAGATTACTTATCTAATGTTGGTGATTCACTGGATCTTGTCGTTATCGGTGGCTATAAAGGTAAAGGGCGACGCACTGGAATCTACGGAGGTTTTCTGATTGCTTGTTATGACACGGAAAATGAGGAATACCAGAGCATATGCAAGATTGGAACTGGTAACTAGTGTATTTATACGTTTATTATAATCATTTCAAAAATAATTGTACTTAAAGGTTTTACTGATGAAGATTTACGAGTGCACTCGCAGTTCTTCAATAAGCATGTCATCAACAGCCCGAAATCATATTTCAGATACGATTCTAGCTTGGAGCCGGACGCCTGGTTTGAGCCTGTTCAGGTTTGGGAGGTGAAATGCGCAGACCTATCGCTTAGTCCAATTCATAGAGCGGCTATAGGCATTGTCGATAATGAGCGCGGTATTTCACTTCGCTTCCCGCGTTTCGTGCGCACCCGTGAAGACAAAAACCCTGAAAATGCAACAGACGCAAATCAAGTAGCCCATATGTATAATTCACAGGATCAAGTTAAGAACAATCAAAAGTCTGGTTGTGGTATGGATATGGAGAGCGACTTTTACTAATAAAGCAGCATTTTCATTAACTAGAACAAAACCATTTATTAAACAATTATTTTAAAGTGGAAGAATGAGCACTAGTGCTACTTTCGGACGATTTTGATACACATCTTGTATGATCAGCGTCATTAGTTTTCTGCAGCTTCTGTTTATTACGTCTGCCGAATCGCTTGCTCTTGGGTTTGTCGTCAGGTAATAAAATATCGACTTCTGGAGCAGAGATCGGTATTTCTGTCGCGTGCGTGGAGTCTTTACAGCTGCTTGGCGATTTCTCTTCTGATTCCAGGCGCATTTTAACCTTCGGTTGGTATATGGCGATCGATGGCCGATCCTGTCAATAAAAACTAATTAATTACGTATCACACATAATTCATATTTACTGAGAAACAAACCTTATTTCTTATCCTACGATCTTCCGACGCCCGTGGTTTGCCTTTTCTAGATGGTTCTTGGAGTGTACAAATTTCTAGACAAGCTGATTGTGGGGTGTGGCTTGCCAAGGATGTGGCTGATTTACCAGTTACATTACACTTGCTTAAATTTTTTGTGGGTTCTCCGTTATCGGAATTACCGACCAACATTTCACCACACGTATCTGCTAGCTTTTCAGACTCAGATTTAGAATCAACTACGTTGGCTTCGGGGCTTTTTTCTTTTTTTAAAATTATAACTTCTTTGATTAATTTCTGATTTGAATATTTCGACTGTTTTTGGACCACATCTTTATCAGACCTATCGTGTCGTTCACTTTTTTTCTCCCGCTGTTCACGTTCACGCGCTAATTTTCGCTGCTCGTGTTCCTCCCGCCTGCGCTGGTCGCGTTCAGTGCGACGTTTAGAACGTGAATTTTTTGAACTCTCATCGGGCCCTTGTGCTTCTTTATTAAATGACTTCTTAGTATTAATACATTTTTTATTTTCACTGGCGGAATCCTTTGATTTGGTATTTTCTGTGACTTCAATCGTTCTCAATAATTTCTGCTCTTCGCGCTGCTTTCGTTTTTCTTCGTTTCGCTTGCGTGCTTCTTCGCGACGCTTCTCCTTTTTGTTAGCCAAATACTGCAGCAGCGGAGTAGATTTCACTTTCTCATCAGTTCTATGCTCGAACGTAAAATCCACCTTTAAATCTCCCAAACGACTGGCTTCCTCACGCTCATCAGCCAGTTTTTGAAGATATTCCCGATAATGTGCCTCCTTTTCAATAGTATTTACTTTGTTATCATGATTACGAGCCTTATTCTTCATAAAACACTGAAAGGGTGCGTACTCGACGATGGCAATGTATTCAGCCCCGTTCGAATCTACGAATACATATCCATCAAAACGATCTCGAAACTGTATAACATCATCAATATCTTTTAGAGACATATCTATATAGGCCCGACATGTCGCTTCTTGCCCTAGCGACCAATCTGCAGGACAATAATAGTAGGAATCGTTTTCGGGCAGATCAACTTGCTCCAAAAACTCAATTTCAGTCATTGTCGGTGGCAGGTGCCGTACAACAATCTAAGTATATGCAAGAATAAGAATAAATTAAAAATTAAATATATTACACATATTTACAAATGTGCCTACGTATGTACATACTTTAATAGCATGGTTTGATTTATCTTTTCTCTCTCTACGTTTATTCGCTCGGGGTTTTTCCATATTTAGACGATTTAGTTTATTATCAATTTTAAACACATTGCTGTCAGTTCAACAAATCGACTATTAAATGTCAGGAAAAGCCAGATAAATACATATGTATAAATTAGTGATGTAAGAAAAACATCGGAACATCGATATATCAATTTTAGCCTAATCGCTTTTTTACGATTTTAACTCGAAACCAAAGAGCATGAAACTACTAGAAAGGAATACTTCGCTCTGAAACGGGGTGCAAAGTTTGTTTAAAAATAAAGCCAAAATCACTGATGACGAAACAAATTGTGTCTTCTTTTGTTAAGGTTCTAAATTAATATTTTTATTAATGTCCAGAGTGTTTGTTTTTTTTTTTATAGTGGGCATACCCTAAGCTAAAGTTAAAACTGATCGTACCCACGGGCGCATAATAATAAAAAATGGAATCGCATACACACGATTTCGTGACAACAATCAAACATGACTTATAATTTAGCTTTCTTTTCGGTGGGGAACGGCGGCTAATAATCGATCGCATTGCTGGATTGTTCCCAATGACCGCTTAATAAAATCAGAGCGAAAAGATATATGGCATCTTAAGAAATAAAAAAATAAACAGTATACAACAAAATTGGCAATCCTCTACTGGATCGGCTGTTGCTTGCCTAACCATATGTCATCCCTCAATAAATATATTTATGTCAGACTGAGCAAAAGCTCTGCTCTGGACTTCCAATACTAAACTTCAACAGACGAAATATAATGGTATCCTTAAATACAAACTATTATCAAATACAATCACTATCTATATGCTTACTATATAATACCCTGTTATCTACAAAAAAAAAAAAAAGGTGTCCGTGCGTTTTCAACATATGATGTGCAAGTGTATGTAAACACGGCATAGGCGCTGAGACATTTATTAATTTTGTTAGAACAAACAATTAATATATCCGTTCCTTTATTTTCTATATGCTATATGATATAGTAAATTACAACTTGTAAATTTTATTATTAAGCTTTGAGAAGTTTTCCATACAATTATATGATATATATATATATATCTTAATGATTTTGTGTTTGCAGTTGCAAATTTCATTAAAATATCTTGAAAATTAAAACAGTTTTCTATACAATAAATATTGAGCCGATTGTTCTTATCGGAGCTTTATGATCCTCGATCCTGTTCGATCCTGTTCTGACGGATGTGTTGTCTGCAACAAAAAGAAGGCTATTTACCAAGTCTCACTTATTATCTCAAAAAAAATTTGACATGTTTTTTTGCTTAATTTTCTCGCGTGGGCAAGTACACCAAATAGACTAGCTTTCCTGCCTATAGTCACACTGACATACAATTATTTAGCGTGGTATATTCAAATGGGACTTCCGTTGCTATTATTTTCAACTATATAGGATGGAATTTCGAAGGATTACTTTCTGCACAAGCATTGCGTATAACTGACTTGTTTTCTGGTTGATACCTATACTTCGTTCATAGGCATGATGTAGTGGGACGTATATCTACTCTTGGTTAACTTCTTATAATGACACATAATGCTTTTCAGTATATCGCAAACGCTTCGCTAACTGGTAGCACGACCCATGCTCAGCAGGGAGTAAACTACTGTCCTCATAAGATTGACTCCAAAGGCAACAACCATTTTTTTAATGAGCTTGGATTTAAATTATGCTATATTGACTGTTTGAATGGTGTCCGACAACCAAGCCTTTTGAAATGCTTGGTTTTCAAAAAAATCTTTCTTCTCCTACTGTTGCCGACTTCAGTGTATTAAGAAAAGTAAACTTCAACAAGATCAGCAAATAATAAATATCCATGCTTGTCCGTTCTATAAACGCGGATGTATATATTTGTCCATTAAATCAATATAAAGTTTTTGGAATGGGTGCTCTGTGACCACGTCTTCTCCAATACTAAGCTGCGATAGTCTTCGACTACGACTCTTTGCAAACGACACAGTCGGATATAATCGCTAACTTCTATTGCCATATTGGGACAATTATGGTGCCTTCGCAATAAATTATCATTTTCGTGAAACCACAGCTGCTTTCTAATCCGTGTGTGCTTGTTCAATTCATAATATCCTTTTTTTTTTTTTAATTATTTTACAATTTAATTGGGTAGAGTAGAACTCAATAAATTTCATTTGGGTTTCAGGGAGTAATCTACTACTCAATAATGGGAAGCGTCATACTGTATTCAAAATATCCTCTTAAAATCGGCGTAAGCTAAAACTGAAGCTGAAGTGCAGCGTTCAGTTCCACAATGGATTACCTGGACCCAACTGCCAATTTAAATTTACCTTTAGTTGATTTCTTAGGTCGTCCAGTGGAGTAGTCAGGCCGGCGAAGTTTTCTTTGAAGCATCGAAACCATCTCGCAATTCCGTGGCCTGCAAAATTTTCTATGAAGCATCGTAACCATCTCGCGATTCCGAGCAAACTCTACGAAACTCTTGGTTAGACATTTAATAGTCAATTTCTTGAGCTTGTGGGCATCGATACAGATACGATTCATACCCGGCCTCCGTACCACAGTATTGCGGTTACTCCGG
This sequence comes from Drosophila repletoides, assembly GCA_018150835.1. Lineage (NCBI taxonomy): Eukaryota > Metazoa > Arthropoda > Insecta > Diptera > Drosophilidae > Drosophila > Drosophila repletoides. The sequence continues at coordinate 821,447 of JAECWQ010000236.1, forward strand.
GATCTATTACTCCACTCGATTATTTCCAAACCTAACATTTTATCCACCTCTGCTCAGTCCTGCATCGCTGGTAATAAGGGCTCGGCACCTTACACCAAGTAGATTTTCTGCGTCCTGCAACTTGTCTTCCAGATCCTTTGTTCGGAACAGGAACTTGTTTTTCACCTGCTTCAAAGCTACAGTGTGCTTGCTTGACAAATTCCACTCTTCCTGCATGATGTTTTTCTCCGGCCTTTCAACAGAGTGAGCTACTTGATCATCCTTCCCTGCTTCAGCTTCCTCCTTCCCTTCAGACGCTCCTCCAGGAGTTGTTCCCATCATTTCAGACGCCAATGCAAGCAAGGTAAGTCTCTTGCTCTATGGAAGGGCAAAGTTGCGTTTTTCTACCGCCCTTCAGCCTTTATCCGATTGTCTAGAATTCCAGCAAATCATCCTTTGAAAGGTAGTGCTAGACATTTACACCTCCTCAATGTCTTCACATGCTTTTTTTCATATTGTTTGCTCATCTGCGATCTTGCCTGGTTCATAACTGAAATTGAGGACCATATGTGTTCCTCGCCAAGAGGATCTACTCTTGTTTTTTATGTTAGCAGTCAGTCAATCCATATCATACTTATGTATGGTATGAAAAGACTCTTCCACTCTCTTATTAGGACGTTACATCCTTTCACAAATTCCCCAATACGGTCCAACTCAGATGCAGTGGCTCAGAAACATGCCACTGTTCCGCAGTTCCACCCATTTGTCCACGCGATGATATCAGAAACAAAGCTCTGAGGCGAGTGCTGGTGAAATATCACACCAATAGACCTGTGCATGATACTCTGATCATAACTCGGTACCAGGTGAATATTGCTCTTCTTTATCATTTTCCATCGCAACCAGTTCTTTTATCACTATCGAGTGCGACTTGGTAAAAGTGTCAATCGGTAAAAGTGTCAATCCTTGCTGTTCAGGACTCCTTGAGGATACTACAAGGATAATTCGAGGAGACTACCAGGATCAGAGAGATTTCTATCTAAGTGAACAGTCGAGATTTTTAGTGCTCCGTAATAAAATTCGTTTTGTATTATATTGAGAGATTTTTCTTTTAAATTTAACTTGGATATAAACCTTATTGGTAAGCCAGTATCACATTGTTGCACATAGTCATCAAGTGTGCAATTTTTATCAGAAGCTTTAATTATTCTATTAATAATACCTTTACCTATCTTCCTTTTGTGCGGTCGTTCGCTTGTGCGCCGCTCGCCCGCTCAAATTTTTGTTGTTGCTTTTCGCATTGCTCAAGCATTGTTTGTGTTATTTATTGCAAATAACAGCTATTTCTTTTCGCTCTCAATTTGCGCGCTCTTCATACTAATCATAATAATACCCAGTGAGAAACTTTTAGCATCTTTTTTTTCTTACTAATATTGTATACTAATAAAATGTCTTGCTACAAGTTGAATTGCACGTATGGCCCAGCGCGTGATGGTGGCCAACCAAGGTTTGTTAACTGCTGGTTGTGTGACAACATGATGCATGGTAAATGTGCAGCTCTAACTGGGCGAGATATTGGCAAGTTGGAAAAAGACAATTCCAAGAAAGGCTGTGGAGGCCTGAAATGGTCTTGTCCGAGGTGCAATGACTTGCAATTGAATTTCTCCAAAATGTATAATTCTGTGAGAGGTCAATTTCTTAAGTTGCATAAAATGTCCAAGCTTTTGTCTACTGATTTTGACTCGAGCATTGAGATGCTTAGTGAGTTTAATTTCGAATCCCCACCTATCCGTCGGTTAGAGGATCAATTTTTAAATGTTCCTCTTCCATCTTCCTCTGCAATAGCTATTCCCCCTTCAGAAAATTTATCAACTCCACGCCGTTTAGAATTATCTCCGGTTCGATTTTTCTCGCCCTCGCCTTCACCGTCAGTTGGCCACTCTTCCTTTAAACACCCCGATAATTCTTCAAATACCAATGTATGTGCTGTTCATGTCAAACCAACTTCTCCAAATCAAGCTCAGGCTTGTGCTCCAACTACAACACAAGCTACAAGTCCAGCTGTCCCTCCAGCTCCAGCTGTTATTGCAGCTCCACTTCAGTTGGTGTCTGGGATTTCATCTCCGGCAACTGGCTCAATTACAACCCATCCTGGTACTGCACCCATAACTGTGCTTCCAGTTTCGGTAACTGTTCAGGGTTCTGACCCTGCCCCGACTCCTTTGCTTACTGTTGTTGCACCGCGTAAGCAAATTTTTCTATCTAGACTTTCACCTGATACTACATGTGAAGCTATTGCTGTCTATATTGCCAGCAAATCTTCAAGCAATGTATCAGTATCTAAATTTAATTTCTCTGAACCTAGGGAAATAGCCTCCTTCAAAATTAACGTTCCATCAGACACATTCTCACTTATTTGTGATCCAAATTTCTGGCCTCCACAAATAATTGTTCATGAGTTCATTATAAAAAAACGCACTCGTCCGGTGCCTGTCAGTCTTCAAGCTAGTGGTTCTCTTTCGCAAGCAACCATTAGTAATAATCCTCCAAAAAACTAGATCGATCTTCAGATTTACTACATATCAGTTATCAGAATGTTAGAGGTCTAGTGTATAAGCTTAAAAATGTATTTTTACAAAGTTCTTCCTACGAGTCTCAAATTATTGCTTTTTCTGAGACATGGCTTAATTCCTCAATTTCAAATTCTGAAATTTTTTCTACAGCCTTTACATCCTACAGAAAAGATAGAATAACTCGACGTGGTGGTGGGGTACTCATTGCAGTTAATTCTTCCCTTCGGTCCGAGTCAATTACTTTATCCGTTTCACCTCCTGAAGTCGAAATAGTTGCCGTTAAGGTATCGTTTCCATCATGTTCCATTTTCATAACGTGCTCTTATATCCCTCCGTGTTCTGATATTTCTATTTATATGCAGCATTTAAGCCGTATTGAATATATATCAACACTCGTACGTGATAAAGACATGTTTGTCGCTTTAGGCGATTTCAATTTGCCTAATATCCAGTGGAAGTCTAATTACCTTGTGCCTTCTGCACAACATGACTATTTAGATTCCTTGTATGACCTCTCGTTTTTTCAAATAAACTCGATTCCTAATAATCTTGACAGAATGCTTGATCTTATTTTTGTCAACGATTGCACTTCTACCAGTGTGTCAAGATCTTGTCCATTAGTATTTCCTGAAGACTCCTTTCATCCTACCGTAGAAGTTTCTCTATCAATTGCCACGTCGACTAAACCAATATCTAAACCTATTAGTAAAACCCGCCGTTGTTTTCGCAAGGGAAATTTTTCCTTGCTTAATCAACTTCTTTCCTCAGCTGATTGGTCTACTCTATACAATTCAGTTGATATAAATTTTGCTCTAACCTACTTCTATGACACTATTAACTAACTTCTCGATATCTGCATTCCAAGTAGTGTTGTATTGCCTTCTCCGGGTCCTGGTCCGGACCTGGTTTCATCCAAGCCTCCCTGGTTTACACGTCGACTTTCAAATTTAAAAAATATTAAAATTAAGCTATCTAAAAAATTTAAACTCTCTGGATCTAATATTGATTTTTCTAAATATTCTATTGCTAAATCTAACTTCCTTCTCCTTCACTCTCAATGCTAATTATAATAAGTATCTTATGCGCTGCAGGAATCAGTTTGAGCGGGATCCTAAACTGTTTTATAAATTTGTAAATTCTAAGCGTAACAGCTCGTCTATGCCTCCTACAATTTTTCTGAAGAATGAGGGATCCAAGGACGACTTTACTAGTGCTAACCTTTTTGCAAATTTCTTTCAATCTACTTACACTTCTTCCATTAACAATATCGCTTACCCTTATCCTTATCCTATTTCTTCCTCTAATTCTTTATTTGCTCCTATATTACTGATAACGATCTAGTTACAGCAATGAAAACTTTAAAATCTTCATATTCTCCTGGGCCCGACAATATCCCAAGTTGCGTACTCAGAGAATGCTGGAGCTCTTTATATCTTCCCCTACTCAAACTTTTTAACTTATCTCTTGATTCCGCTGTTTTTCCATGTCTTTGGAAGGAATCATATCCCAATTCACAAAAAGGGAGCTAAACCCGATATATCGAATTACAGAGGAATTGCAAAGTTGTGTGCAATCCCAAAATTATTCGAAAAAAATTGTAACATCAACTTTGCAGCACCTCTGTAAGTCGATAATTTCCCCTTTTCAACATGGCTTTATTAAGAGTCGGTCTACCACGACTAATCTGCTTGAATTCACATAATTGGTGAATGATGCATTCCTAAGTAGAATGCAAACAGATGTCATTTATGCTGATTTCAGTAAAGCATTTGACTCTGTAAATCATGATCTTTTAATCTTCAAGCTAGATGGAATTGGATTCCCCCCTACACTTCTGACTTGGATTTCCTCTTATTTAAAAAACAGAACCCAAAGAGTTCTGTTGAGATCCGGAATTTCTAAACCCGTATTTATTACTTCGGGCGTGCCGCAAGGTAGTCATCTTGGTCCATTATTTTTCACATTATTTATTAATGACCTGCCATCTATTTTGTCCCACTCACGCATCCTTATGTATGCTAATGATGTGAAACTTATTCTTTCTTACAACGATCCTTCTAAATATATTTGTCTGCAAGATGACTGTAACTCCATGCATCTTTGGTGTCAGGCTAATAGGTTGCATTTAAATATTTCTAAATGCTTGTTTATGACTTTTAGTCGAATTACTCCACACTTAGTCACGTATACGCTTGACAACAAAGCCAAGGGTGTCCTTGGATTCATTAAACGTTGGTCCAAGGAGTTTAATGATCCCTTTGTTACCAAAATCCTTTATACTTCTCTAGTTCGCCCCATACTAGAATATTGTTCATGTGTTTGGAGTCCTCAATATGGAATCCATCAAGTTCGTATTGAATCCATTCAGAAGCAATTCCTCCTCTTTGCCCTTCGTGGCTTAAACTGGGATCCCGATCGCCGTCTTCCACCGTACTCTGATAGGCTTTTACTCATTGATCTCCCTTCATTAACTAATCGTAGAACTATCCTTGGTATTATTTTTCTTCATAAATTAATTATCGGTGACATTAGTTCTCCTTTTCTTTTATCTCGTCTTAACTTTCATGTTCCACGTAGACTAACAAGAAATTATTATCCCTTATTTTTATCTAATTGCACAACTGACTATGCGTTGCACAATCGATTCCGTGTGCTGTGCTCCAATTACAACGAATTTTATCACGTTATCTCTTTAGAACTCTCTCTCTCACACCTAAAATCTGCTCTTCTGTTCTATCTTCGGGAGAACCCCAATCATTGATTGGTTGACGTGGTTGCTGCCTTGGCAACACTGCTTCTTTTTTGGTTGGTGTTCTCCTGAATTGTCCTCTTTTCTCTCTGTTTTTCTTTATTATAATTTAATACATCACTAAAAAAGTCCGGATACCTACCGAGAATACGCTCAAAATCTCGAGATTCTGATTATTTCTGTGGATCTTCAAAATCAATACTCGATTGATTTTTGATATTTTTTTTAATGTAGAAATGGAGGTAGTTCTATGTCGGGTATCTGCATTATAATTATTAATTATTTTCGCCACAGCAATGGCTTGGCTTGAAGCGCGATACATTGACGCATCTGCTCCATCTACTATGGATCCTCGGTTCGATCAAACTGGGGCACACGGTCACATTGTTTATTATCTTACTTTATTACTCTCTTTCTTTCTATCCTTTTGTCTATTCTGGTCTCTTTTCATTCTATTTTCAACAATCTTTATATTTCTTTTTCGCCTTTTTTCCTGGTCTGATTGGGTTTTTTGCCTGGCTTTTCCCCAATCCTGTGCAACAAATGTTGGACCATAAAAATTGATTGATTTTAATACCCCAGAAGGCTTAAATGTAATTCAATTTTAATCTTACTTGTAAATTTTAATTTAATTAATTTCTAAATTTTAATTTAATTTATATAATAATTATATTTATCTTTTGTAATCCTTTAATCGACTGCAATTAGTCGATTTATTAATAAATAAATAAATAAATAAATAAAATCAAATGCAGTATCAGGAATTGGCCGGTGAGACCTAAGCTATAAGTTAAATAAATAGTGCGCGATATCAACACTTGTAAGCCCTGCGTACGACTTGTGCGAACCGATAGGCGACAACGAAGCGACTTAGACTTTGAATAAATTATACCCAGGCAGAACCTGCGTATCTAGTGTGGCAACGTAGGATAGGCACATATTATTTAGGGAGTCAGTACTAAATTTAAGCACTACAAATAGTTAAGATTTTAGCATTAACAACCAAGTCTAGTTAAGAATTTGGGGAAAATAAACCAAGTTAAAATTAAAATATATAAGTGTTGGCACGATCCTAACGCCGTCTGAGCAATAACCCAGCAAAAAAATAGGTGCGATACCACTGGCGGCCAACTTTGGGAACCAACTTTTCGCAACAAACATAAATTAAAAATTATTCCCGTTGTAAATTTAAGTCAACAAAATTAATACAACAAAATTAATACAACAAAATTAATACAACAAAAAAATACACAAAAAAGGAAGTTATAAGGTATGCGGAAGAATTTGGAATCCAAGTTACTGGAACATTGGATGCCATACGGAGACCTTGCGGAGAATATATAAGGGAAATTGGAACAAGTCTCCCGTTTATTATAAGAACACATAAACTGGTAAGCCTGCGCTAGAAAAAATGAAAAGGCAAAGAAAAAAAAGGATGGGTGATGAATTGGAAGCAGTACATGAATTGATAGCGAAATTAAAAATTCTCGCCACATCACGCTCTCTATGGCTCTTGACCTAAGAAACACAAAGAAAAAATACCTCTCACCACAGATAAGGCGAACTCTTTTCGGGGAAGCAACATCAGCACCGCAAGAACCTTTTTACAAACGTTGAGAGAAATTATGGAGTTGGCTGAACACCAAGGAAAGGGATAAGGAAAGAATAAGTCAATTATCCTACCCAAATAGAATACGCTTCGTGGCAATCGAACACGTACATAAAAACCAATACGGAAACAAAATTTATCCACATCCAGCATCCAGATTCCAACAGAATTAGGTGACAATGCATATATCCAATTTTATAAGGGCTTGCAGACGATGTGGATAAGAAAGGCACTGAGCCTGGGAATGCCGAAACCCAAGGAAAATATTCTGCTGGCGATGCGGGAAAATGGCACGAAAAATCGACGGCTGTGCATCGGGAAACTGTAACGAACAGTCCTCACGTGGGCAGGAATTTCTATAAATATTCCAGCTGAAAACCAAGTAAATAGAAAACCTCTTGTTTCGCTTCTCTGAGCGATCTGTAATGAAATCAAATGAGACAAAGTTGCTAGAAAATACATCAGATAATGACGAGACAATCGAGAAGCTTCTGAGAGAAGAATTGGAAGCACTTGGCAATATGAAGGGAGCTTCTAATATTACAGATTAATTGTCATGAGCGATGAGCCCATAAAACAAATATACTTTTCTAAAAATCCAAAAATGCAAGTAAAAAAAAATGTAAATGTCGATTATGCCTCTTTAATAATGAGTTCAAATGCTACACTATGGTTGCAAGGTCTGATTCACCCCTAAAATATTTCAGCTCTTACTTAAAGAAGACACACTTGTCGACATTAATTCTTAAATACGCCTCTCGTAGCCGTCGGAAAACGTCCTTTCGATGACAATTATATCATCTATGACTCGATCTAAAGCCCTTTGCTGGTGCCGAGTGTAATCCCAATGGCATTACTTTCCAACCCGTTCTGGAGACAGTGAATCCTGGGAGAAGTCTACTTTCTTTTTCCATAGAGACAACGGTTCCTCAGAAACTCTATAAAGGGCGAGTGTGATAGCCAGCAGGCCTGCTGGAGTCTCACGCGTAGAAGGAGGCGCCAATAAACGGGTGACACGCTGCGGCAATGCATACCGGTAAAGATTTCGTTCCACCCGAAGCGCCGCGAGATTACGCGGAGATGGGTGAAACGGCAACGGGCACTCCGGGCTGGCAACGTCGCCAATTATAGAGGACCCGGAGGTGTCGGAAGAGGAGGAGGAGCAGAATGACGTAGTTGACGGATCCTCCTCCGCCACTCAAAGCCGTGTCGGACGAGGCGAACGAGTTAGAGGTGGATTCAGACGATTGGGATGAAGAGTTTGCAAAGGCAGTGGAGCGCCGGCAGGAACCAGCCGCAGTCGAGGAGGTGCAGGAGGAGAATCTCAAAAATCAAACAAGTCTCGGCATATAGGGTGACTATTATGGCAATCCCAGCCACCAACCGGCCTGAGTGATGCAAGGATACCATCCCATGAGCTGCCACCCACTGGAGGGCAGAAATAAGCGCGGTGGCGACAACAGCAAGAGGTACCGGGTCCGGATGACCCGTCAAAAAGTGAGATTTTTAATTTCTGTATAAAAATATCTAAATAAATAAACAAAAGACAACTATGTTGTAGACAAATTAGCATTCAATTCAAAATACAGAAACATACGCAATGGATGGGAGTCATTGATTCATCACTAGGAGGTTAATAAAACATAAACAGGATAAGAACTATTAATTGCTTACTAGCTGTGTAGGAGTGAAATGTCCTGTTTTTGCCTCAGTCCATGTACGGATTGTGTATATTTTTCGGGGCTTAATTTAACTCTTCTCCCCTTTCCACGGTAAGGATAAAATTATCCTTAACTAGTTTTATCTTATTTCATTACACGTTTCTTCCCCACACCCACGACAGAGATACAAGGATACAACAATGATACGAAAGAATACTATAAGGATACAACAAGGAAATTTCAAGGCTAAAAGGAGATTCAAAACAAGCAATAATGTAAACTAAGCTGAATATAAAGTTAATAAATATCACACGATATCAAGACCTGTAAGCCAAGCGAAACTCAAGTGTTACTTGCAACACTGAATTTGGGTGAAACACGGGCATCCTGCTAGGCTACAGGAGAGTGTATACTTTAGAATCAAGAATGTCCTGTGCGACTCGCTAGGTGACACGTCAGCGATCACTTCCTCTTCATAGAAATTATCCTAAATCCTGCGTATCTATCGTGGCAATGTATGATAAAACCGACAGCGAGAATTTGTTTCTATTGAAAAGAAGGTTATAAAGTCGACAAAAAAAAACATAAGAAATAATTATTCAACAGCAAATAATAATAATAATAGAACTATTTTTTTCTGACCAACCTGCTTGCTACATGCAATAATGCCGTAAAGCAATAAAACAATTAAGAAAATAATGGTTAGGCACTTGCCGAGTTCAGTCTATAGAGTTAAATAATTTTTGTTAATTTTTTAAGTATTCGAGCTAGTGTTGGGTTGCTTAGAATTCAGTACGCGGTTTATTTTGGCTTACCTTAGTTGGCGATAGGTAGTTGATTAATTATTAAAAGGCCTTCTAGCAATAGAGATCAATATATTATTCATTAAAAGTTCGCGTGCTTTTTTTTATTAATCGGTTGAAATTTTTACGAACCGACATCGAAAGATGCGGGCATTGTAAACAAACAATTATATTGCAGACTTTTGATGTTATTACTAAGTATTTTTATTATGACCCTTGCCCAACCTAGAGTACAAAATCCAAAAATGTTAAATATTTATATTGTGATCCGTAAAAATATTCAAATGATATACTTTTCCCTATGCCCACGTCACATGGTTCCAACGATGGAAGCTCTTCCATATGTCCTGTAAATCTGTTTTAGTTTCTTTTTTGTGTTTAAATTAAATAATTATTATTTTCATTAGGGGAAAGCTGTTTAAATCAAAAATCATTATTTTTTTTATATTTTCGACTCTATATTAGTTCAAGTGTAAGGGGAACTAAATAAAATACATATTTTTTTATTTCAATTTATTTATTTATCAATTTTTTCATTTCGTATTTTGCTTTCATTACGTCTAGTGTTTTGGCTGGGAGCCCATGCTTAACTGATGAGGGGGAAATAGAGAGGCAAATAATAAAGCACCTGGCCCTGCATTTTCATAAATATTTGGTTTTAAGCTTGTAACGTATAACGTTCACTTGAATTCGAACGGATTGCTATTGCAGCGGCAGCTTTTTCTGTCAGTCTGGGGTGGGTTAGCGTAAAAATACCGCAAGGCTGTTCGGACAGACAAAATTGAATTGTAGATGAAAAACAAAAGGGGTGAGGTTAGATGTAACTCGCGTTATGCTGCGCTGATCTTGCTGAGATAGCTATTGCCCACCCTTATGGCAGGGTCCGACGCCGCTCAACCTTGTTAGGCCGGTGATCCCTACTACTACAACGCAATCTGCCCAATCAGCCTATTCGAATGTTGCATGTCTCCCTTGAAAAGTTGTTAGCAGTGGTTTAGAGTCATTTTTAAATCGTTATAATATTTTGATTAATAATTGTCGTTATACTATGGTGTATATATATATAGGTAGGTAGGTAGTAAAAAAAAATTAGTTTTAAAGCAGACATCAGAATTCATTTGATTTAGTGATTAAATCGCACTTCATCATAAGCCCTAAAAAAAATTTAAAAGAAAAAAAATTTTATAGTTTTATACTAACATGAATTAAAAAATAAAAAAATAAATTCAATCAAAAAGAATAAAAGAAAATTTTAATAATATAGTAACATTATAAACTTTATAATTAAAAGAAATTAAAAGAAAAGCAAAGTTGGAAAAAAATTAAATACATTGAAAAGATTAAAAAAAATTCAAAATTAAAAAAAAATGATAAAAAGTTTGTAATTTAAAGAATTTAAAATAATAAAAATAAAAATAAACTTAAATAATATAATAATATAAAACAAATTTTTAAGTTTAAAGAATTGCAAAAAACAAAAGTTAATAAAAAAAAATTTTTTAAATTAAAAATGTTACAAAAAAAATTAACAAAAGAAAATTTTAGCAGAACTAAAATTTAAAAAAAAGTCTAAACATTCAAATTTTTAAAGAAAACAAAATTCATTCAATTCAAAAAATTATTAATTAATGAATTAATTAAATAAATTAAGAAAATTTAAGACAAAATCTTTTCCAAAATCGAAAATAAAGCAATAAAAAAAAACCTGGCGAGATTGCCATTATGGTTTTCTTACTGAGGGTTCAGCATGTGTGGGAAAGTAGGAATAGGCAAAAAGCCAGAGGAACATAATTTAAAGACAATAAAAAAAACTTAAACGGTATTTCACAGTGATTTTTCACTTATCCCGAGCGATCCATTTCCAAAAGCGCTTTAATTGATGCTGTTGCTGAGGGAAAATTTTACTTTTTTTTTTGCACACACAAGCAAACACAAAAAAAAAAAAAACTAAAAAAAGCACCCTGTTTCTTTCTGCCATCTAAAAGTAAAATAAAAAAATTGATCGAGAGAGAAAAAGAGAGAGCGTTAGCACAAGCGAAGTAAGTGGGAAAAGGAACTTGCAAAATGGAAATAAATTTAAACTAAAAAAAAAGGTGATGTTTGTTTTACTTTTTTTTTTTTCTCCTCAAAGGAGGGAGTAGGGTTTTCTTAAATATTTAGTAGCTATTCCTCGCTCTGTGGATCCTTGTGTTATTCTTGTTGTGTCCTTGTATCCTTATTGTATACTTGCCGGTACCGAGTGTCACTTTGCCTACTTAACGAATTCGCACTCGATTATATTCACACACTTTTAATGGGCATTTCTGACCCCTTGTTGTGCTGCAGTCTTTACCGTTATTCAGTATTGTACCGTTATAGAACGGTATAATGGCGTGACAGAATTTCTAAAACTTTCGATTCGCTTGTGGGGTACCATAATAGTGAAATAGCGGTATAATGGCGTGATCTCCGGTGACTTGCTGGCCTCTCCATCGTGGGTCCTGAATTTGCCTCAGTCCATGGGCGCAGGGAAGAGCTCACAACACAAGGAAGATCTTTCATCGTTTAAAATAGTGTATGTACGTAAGTGTTACCAATTTATTATTTTTATATTTCTTAATTTTATATTGCATAGTGTCCATTTTTTTCTATTGAGAGAGTAAAGTAAAGCAGGTAAAGACGGATCAGCTGTTCTTTAGATTAAGGCCTATTTTTTTTCTAAGCTTTGCATTAACCCTTGTGCAACAATAAATTAAAGTATTAAAATCTTGATTTCAATAGTTATTATATTTATTATGCTTGCTCCAGCTGTATTTATTTTTTTTTATTCTTAATTATTAATATCAATCAATAATTTGTATTATTTAATTTTTTATTGAGTATAAATATTTCCCCTAATTTGTAAAAAGAAAAAAAATTGCTTTATAATAATTAAAAATATAATTTATAATAAATTAATAATAAAATTTACTATTCAAACATCTACAATCTGCGTCCTGTCGCTTATATTTTATATTTTTTATTTGTGAAGAATAAAAATTACAACCGATTAATTAATAAATAGCACGCGAATGTTTAATGAATAATATATTGATACAGCGATCTATATTGCTAGAAGGCCTTTTAATAATTACTCAACTACCTATCGCGTGCTGAAGTCTAAGCAACCCAACACTATCTCGCCTGATTGAGCAGAGCGTAGATATTCCACTTTATCTGGTTCACTTCATTTTATCAATAGCTTCTAATTCCTCTAGTAAAAACTTCTCGTCATCTTTGGCGTATTTTCGCCATTATTCTCTGGTGTCTCCATTCTCGTTAGAATATCCCACCGCAAAACAAGATTAGTGGTTACATTTGGTAGAATCAGGAATATACTATTTCTCTTTTGATTTTCAAAAATATTATCTGATTCTAGCTGTTGTTCGACTTCGATGATTTGACCATCAGCCAATCGCACTTGTCTTCGAATCGGACTCAGCTGTGCACTGCTAATTTTTCCTGCAAGTGTTTTGCTAATGAAGTTGCTTGTAAATATTATTCTTGCATTTCGGAACCAGTCTTTTTCTTGCTCACATCGTTTGCAAGACTTTTCAAAATTAGGAACGTATGTTGCTTTAAGATTTTGTTGGAGTCTTGGCGCTGTATGTGGTTGTTTTTGTTCAATTCCTATGAAGCCTGTTCCATTCGATCAATACAGCTGTCTTATGCGCTCTCTGCATATTTCTACATCCTCAATTTCTGCTTCTAGATATGGTCAAACAACCGCTCTGAAGTCTGGTAGACAGTTAGCAAAAATTTATCTCAATTCCTTCTCTTCTGAATATATTTTAAGGGCCGCATCAGTGTTTGCAAGGTACTCTTTGAATGGTTCTCCTGGATACTGGCTACGATTTCCAACTTCTTTCGTTAGCTGACGGATACAATCGCGCAGTAAAAAACATGCGTGAAAGCAGTTATTGGCCAGATACCATTTTGACGCCTCATGTTTCAGTAGTTCTTGGGATCAGGCCGCCATTAAACCTGCTCCAAGAATTTAAGGGATTTTATTGTTTCATCAAAACGGAATTCCTATTTGCGCAGTTATTTCATCACTTTGCTATAGTCGCTTGTCATGCCGTTTGATGGCCTTTCTTGCGTTGCTCATGTTGCGTTCTCGTGGTGTGGGGTGTTTACTTATTGTGTTTCTCAGATCGTGAGCCGATGTGTTTGTTGGGCTTTTAGTATTTACCAAGCATTGGGTGCCACTTGTAACGAACCGGTTTTCTTTCTGGGCTAATGCTCAAACGGATTTGAATTAGTCCCAACAATTTAGTTTGCTGGTACCTGCAAAGTTAAAACACTTCGTATTTCCGTTCCAGTTATTCAATATATATTATCACACTGGCAAACTTTAACTATACTGGTACTGGACTAATACGATTCTTTAAAATTTTATTACAATTCTTAAATATTAGATAATACTAGATCGAAGACATAACTTCTTGAAAAAAATTATCCTGCCGTTCAACTCTCTGCGTACTTCTACTAATCTTTGAGATTTGTCTGGTTCTCGTTTTGTTTTTTCGCACGTTGCCACAATAGATACGCAGGATACTTGAATATTCTTGTATCAAGATTGTATCCTTGTTATCCTCGCACTGGTTCGAATCACGTTTTATTTCTCGAACTTGACTTGCTTATAATAACCGCACTTAATTCTGGGCACTTCTGATCTCGACCTATCAGAGCCCTTTCCTGGCTGTACTTTACCGTTGTAACGCGGTATAGTGGCGTGACAAGAGCTTTCGATCTTCATACAGGTTACCGTAATATAATGGTATAACATACAGACTTTTTAGTCAGCGGCTTACTGGCGTCACAGTATCTCTGTCGTGGGTGTGAGAGTGAAAGTGTATTTCTCATCCTAACGATGTTTTCGGCGACAAGGTATTCTATCGAACCTCATATTAGCCTCATATTTATTTAATTTATTTATTATTAAATTGACTATTTGCAGTTGAGTGGAGAGTTACAAAGGCTAAAAGTAATTATTATTTAAATTAAAAATAAAGAAATTTAATTAAATTAAAAATTATAAAATAAGATTCAATAAACATTACATTTATGCCTTCTGTGGGCGTTAAACAACAACATTTGTTGCACAGGATTCGGAAAAACCAAGAAAAAAACCTAATCAGACCAGGAAAGAAGGCTAAGAAAATATATATATAAAGAGTGGAGAAAATATAATAAAAAATATAATAGAAAGAAATAGAGTTATATAGTAAGATAACATATCAAATGGACATACATAATAATAAATGTGCCCTTTTGACCCAATTTGATCGAACCAAAGATCCATAGTAGATGGAGCAGATGCGTCAGGGTATCCCGCTTCAAGCCAAGCCATGGCTGTTGCGAAACTAATTAAGAATTATAATGCAGATACCCGACATACAACTCCATCCATTTCTACATTAAAAAATAACAAAAATCAGAGTCTCGAGATTTTAAATCGATTCGGGCTTATTTAGGATGTGTTGAATCAGAATAAAGACGGAGGGAGAGAAAAGAGGGAAATTCAGGAAAATACCAATAAAAAGGAAGCAGTGTTGCCAAGGCAGCAACCACGTCAACCATCTATGATTAGGGTTTTCCCGAAGCTAGAACAGAAGACCAGATTTTAGGTGTGTGAGAGAGAGAGAGACCAAATGGATAACAGGGTGTTAAAAAATTTTTTTTTTTAATAGTATTTTTTATTTATTGGATTTTTTCGCTTGGAGACTAACGAAAAGTAATTAAATCTTAATCTAAAGTATTTGATTATTAATTACAATTAATTTCTTAAAATACGGCCCTAACTATTACTGCTGGGTGGCGAGGTCTCTTTGCTGGGGTCGTGTATGGCCAACCTGCCTTGTTAGAGACTGCGCAAGTCTATTTGGATGGAACTGAAATTAAACCTGATACTTGGATTTCACCTTTTTAAATTTCGGCTTTAACATTTTACACATTTAGGTCTTTATGGATATTTTCATTCCGTATATACCAAGGTGCCCTGCTGATAGTTCTCAATATTTTCAATTGGATTAATTCAATTCAATCTCTGGATTAATTCGAGGTTACTAGCGTTGCCCCATAGCTCGGAGCCTTATGTCCAAATAAGAAGAAATAAGACTGCTTTATATAAAAGGACTTTGTACTCGAGCCTTAGTGGTAAACGGGCGTTTATAAGCCAATGTAGATTACAAGCTTTTAATTTCAGTTGGTTTCTCTTCGCTTCAATGCGTTTACGCCAAGTGGACACCAAGGTATGTTACTTCATCGGTTTGTGGAATGTTGATATTGTTTAAAGACAAAGGAGGGCAAGTTTGTGTATTTAGGGTAAAGGTGACATGTTTGCACTTTTGCTCATTTACATGTATGCGCCAGTCTGCGAGCAACTTTTCTAACGCTACCAAATGAAATGCTAGCTGCTCCGTTGCTCTTGTTGGGCACTTAGAGCGACTTAGGATAGCAGTGTCATCAATAAATGTCGATGTTGCTGTAAGACTATTTATCGGTATATCTGCTGTGTAGATAATGTATAGTGTTGGTCCAAGTACGCTACCCTGAGGTACACCAGCCTCAATTGGATGATATTCAGAGATGAAATCTAGGCACCTTACTGCGAAACTTCTTTGCAAAAGGTATGACTCCAATATTTTATGGATGTTTTGTGGGAGTAACATGTCGATTTTATGAATCAAGCCATTTAGCCAAATGCGGTCGAAAGCTTGGGTGACATCCAGGAAAACAGCGGAGCAATACTCTCGCTATGAAAATGCATTGGGTCTCTCAAAACTTATCCAGTTTACTTGTTCAATCCAAATTGGTGCAGTGGGACAGCACTGCTTATGTGTAAATGTTGCTTGATGCGATTCAGTAGCAGTTTTTCAAATATCTTTGATAGGCACGGGAGGAGACTGATAGGTCTGTGTGATGAAGGCTGGGACTTATCCTCTCCTGCTTTATGGATCATTGTTATGATTGATTTTCTCCATTGTCGGGGCTAATAACCCCATTTCATCATTTGGTTGAATATTATGGTGAGAAAATATACTGCACAGCTCGGCAATTCTAATATCATTTTAGGGGAGATGAGATCGTGACCCGGTGCTTTTTTTTTATTTCTGACTTGGTCCTTTATGACCCCTGTAACGTCTTCTGCTCGGAATGTGATGGGCATAGTGGCTTCAAGATTGTTGACAGTTGGGAGCAAAAAGCCGTTTGTTGCTGGATGTGGTTTGAAGACATTTTCTAAGTGGTTGGCAAATATATTTGCCTTTTCTTCGTTGCTCCGAGTCCACTCTCCTATTGGGGTACGCAATGGTGAATCAGACTCGATTGGTGGGCATACGCCAGACTTGGCTTTCCACAATGGAAATCGTTTGTTGTTTGTTCATCTTCTAGGGCTTTGCGTAGTAAATGGTTGGCTATTTTTAATCGCTCCTTTGAGGCAGGGGATCTATGGGCTTGCCATTCTCTCCGAAGCCTTCTCTTGTCGCGTAGTAGCTCTTCAATAAATCTGGGAGCCCGATTACTGTTATAAAGTTTATTAGCTGTTATTATTGGAGAGGAGTGTTTTGCAGCCAGAGACATTACAGACGTTAGTGTTTCAACTGATCTATCTATGTCATCTTTACAGCCCATGTTTGGGCAGTCTTCAATGTGAGAACTTATGTATTATTTTACTTATTACTTTAGCCAATCTGTTTTGTTAGAAGTGAGGAAATGTGGTGGTTCAGAGAACTGTGGGTGGTCATAGAGGTGAAGTAAGATTGGCGAGTGATCCGATGATAGATCTGTTAAGTGCTCCACATGAACTTGATGTTGCGGCACTCTTCTCGTAACAGCAAAATCAATTAAGTCGGGCTGCTTTTTTGGATCTGTGGGTCAATATGTGGGCCTTCCAATCCATCTAGCTTGAAGATTAAAAGATTATGATTTACAGAGTCAAATGCCTTACTGGCATCAGTATAAATGACGTCTGTTCATTCCAATGATATTAACTCATACAGATTAGTCGTGGTAGACTGACTCTTCAGCATCAAAAGGTGAAATGCATAAAATAATTGACTCGGACCTAAGAGAAGAATTAACTGCAATGAGTACCCCACCACTACGTTAATGTTTACTATTTTTTCTGTAGAATGTAAAGTTTGTACAAAAAATTTTATGATTTGAAATTGTGGAGCTAAGCCATGTCTCAAAAAAAGCAATAATTGGAGACTCGAAGGAAGAACTTTGTAAAAATAAATTTTTAAAGTTTACACACTAGATCTCTAACATTCTGATACTAATATATAATCAATTATAACATCGATCTAGTTTTTTTTGAGTATTATTACTAATGGTTGCTTGCGAAAGAGAGCCACGAGATTAAAGATGGACAGACACCGGTTGTGTTCGTTTTTTTATAATGAACTCATGAACAATTATTTGTGGAGGCCAGAAATTTGGATCACAAATAAGTGAGAATGTGTCTGATGGAACATTAATTTTGAATGAGGCTATTTCTCTAGATTCAGAGAAATTAAATTTAGATACTGATACATTGGCTGAAGATTTTCTGGAAATATATGCAGCAATGGCGTCGCATGTAGTCTCAGCTGAAAGTCTAGATAGGAAAATTTACTTATGCGGTGCAACAACAGTAAGCATAGGAGTCGGGACAGAGTGAGGACCTGCAGTACCAGCACTAGTAACTCGTGCTGTAGTTGAAGCACAAGCCTAAGCTTCATTTGGACAAGATGGTTGCACATGAGCAGCAAATTGATTGGTAATTATAGCATTATCGGGGCGTTCAAAGCAAGAATGACCGACTGCCGGTGAAGGGAAGAATCGAAACGGAGATAATTCTAAAAGGCGAGGGTTTGATAAATTTTCTAAAGGATTAGGCGTTGCAGAAGAAAATGAAAGAGGAACATTTAAAAATTGATTCTCTAACCGACGGCTAGATGTGGATTAGAATTTGAATTCACTGAGCAAGAATTTTGCTGTTGGATTAGCAAGCTTTTTTGTAAACTACATTTTCTCTGCGGCTTGGCAGAGACTATTATTAGAAATTCTGGGATTATTATTTGTTTATGAATTTAGTTTATTGATTTGTATTAAATTTTGTAAATTAAACAATTTGAGTTATTTTCTATTGAAGCCGAATTGTAGAGTGAAGGCGAGCCAATATACACGAGCGAGCCAATATAAAGAGAGTACGAATTTAAGAGCAATGTTAGGATGTCCTATTTAAAAGAAAATGTAACGGCTTGCGGTAAGCGCTTGGCTGAATATACTCCCGCCAGGGAACAATTTAACCCAGCAGGTGATAGAAGCGTGCAATGCCCGCTTGGATGAAGTTAAGAATGGCAATTGGACGAAAAATACTAACTCATCCGTTTCAGCATTTCACGTCAAACTTAGCTCCTTTATAAAATTTGTGCCATCGTCAAACGTTAAGAAAGTCTCCTTACCCTTTCAGGAATGTCTCCCAGCATGTTTGGTACATTTGTTCACCATTTTGGGATTTGAAAATACCCCTTTGCTTACAAGCTTAAACTTTGTGTCAGGATTTCTCGAACTTGTTCTACTGAACTTGCACCAGTCATCAGGTTGTCAACATAAAAATAGCGACATAGCACTTCTGATCCTATTGGATATGAGGCTACTGCAGCGAGTTGTTGCACATGAAGAACGGAAACAAAGGCAGCACGTTTATTTCCATATGGGACAATATCTACCTTGAATACTTTCAACTTATTCTGTGGTGAATCCTTCCATAATATGCACTGCAAATAGTAATTGAGTTCAGATATAAGGACACATAGGTATATTTTTAAGATATCGTCAGTCAGTGCAACCTTATATGTACGAAAACGCAGTAATGTATGGTGGGTCATGCCAGACACATCGAATACAACTCTGAGCTTCGTAGTTGTACCGTCTTCCTTTAGCCCACAGTGGTGTGGTAAAAAAAACCGGCGCAGATTTATGAATTTAGATTATACTAGTGACATATGAACAAGATCCGAGTACTCCTTTACAAATGTTGAGTACTGGACCTTCAGCTGGGGATGACAATCGAGCTTGCGCTCTAGATTGAGAAAAAGACGATGTGCTTGCTTGTAAGAGTCTCCCAATTCATCTGAATCCAACTTCTGGGCAACTTAATGGAAAATTCTCCAAATGGCAAATGAACGAAGTTGTTGATAAAATGCAACTCACAATCGATCTCCTTTTTCATTGCATTTATAGGGGGATCAGAAAAATTTTCAATTTGACAGAATCGCCGCAGCAGCTCATCAAGCTGTCTCATCAGTCTCATTTGTAGAATGTGCAGAAAGAAGAGTACTGTTCCTTGGCTGCTGACTATGGACGGAGACCACCCACCCAAGGTGAGTTTTTTGGAGCAAGGGCAATTCGGAAACTAATTGCTAATGATCAAAAAATAAACTTGCACCTATAAGCAGATCTATACGTTGTGGCCTGAAGAATTCTTGATAAGCAAAAAGAATGTTTGAATCCCAGTTACTTGTATCCAAGCCAGTGCTGAGTTGATGATCGGTAATCCTCGGACCAACAATGCAATAATATTTGCAGTATAATCAGCTGCTTGTGATTGCACACTGTAAAACCGTCTGCTTCAAAGCTGGAATGCCCTATACGTGAAACAGCAGCAGCAGAGGGAGTTCTTTTCAGTTGCAATCGTTGTGTCAAGGGAGATGTGATCAAATGAAGTTGAATCAAGTAGTGCGCGGCAAGGGACGCGAGATCCTGTGCGATCCTTGACCAGTACAACAGCAGCGGCCAAAGGCACGGCATCATTACTGAGGGAGCTAGATAAGGAGCTACATGTGGATTGTCATTTCTTCTCTAACAGGAGGCGAGGGAGAGGTGGTGCTTTACGGAAATTTAGACACAATGCTAATTTCTTAGCCTCTTTCAAGCGAAGAGAAGGTGATAAATTACTTTGACAGCGGTTTTCCAGTAATTCCGTGAAGTCCGCAGTCGTTGGAATTTATCCATTCTGTCTGCATATTCCATATATCCTTCCGAGAGTGTAGGCAATTTAAGCTCTGGAAAGCGAGATCAACATGAATGACCTTTTGTTGGTTTCGAAATGTGGACGATAAGAGGTAAGGTTGCCAACATTCAAATTGTTTCCCCAAGCGAGATAACAAGGCTCTTCAGCGCTTTGAAACAATAGCCAAACGTGCACGAAAACAACGGCAATTTAACAGTTCGTACCAGCGGAGTGCAGTCCAATGCGCGCACCAACAATAACGAACAAAACAGGCGAGGATGAATAGTCAGAAAGTTCAATAAACGTACAGCACCGGGAAGCAGAAACAAACGACCCTTTATTTTATTAGAGCGTTCAAATTTGAACAAAATCTTTATATTGTTTATTCACACAAATTCTTCATAAATTCCTCACAATAATTATCACGTTTATCACAATGTTCAGTTGACACCCTTTTTTGTTAACTATATTTTCTCTGCGGCTTGGCAGAGACTTCTATTAGAAATGTAAAGCCTGCGAATATTTATTTGTGTATGAATTCAGTTTATTGATTTGTATTAAATTTTGTAAATTAAACAATTTGAGATATTAGCTATTAAAGCCAAATTGTAGAGTGAAAGCGAGCCGATATACACGATGTACAAATTGTCTCTGACCCAGCAGAAGCAGCCGATGTGTTGATGCAGCTGGCGAAAATCATGATTAAAGAAAGTACGAATTTAAGAGCAATGTTAGGATAAGCTAATTAAGAGAAAAATAAACGGCTTGCGGTAAGCGATTATCAGAACATATACATTTTGGAGAAATTCCATTTCAAGTCCTTGCATTTTAGACAAGACCATTTCAAGCCGCCACAATCATTGTTGAAATTGTCTTTTACCAACTTGTCAATATCTCGCCCAGTTAGAACTGCACATTTGCCATGCATCATGTTGTCACACAACCAGCAGTTAACAAACCTTGATTGGTCACCACCACGTGCTGGGCCATACGTGCAGTTCATCCTGCAGCAACACTTTATCAGTATGCGGAGAAAAAAAAATAGAAATAGATAACTATGGAAAAAAATATGTGAAAAGTTTCCTACTGGGTGTTGTCCTGTTTATTATGAAGACCACGCGAGTTCAGAGCGCAAAGAAATAGCTGTTAGAAGCAAGAACTACATAAACAATTCTTAAGCAATGAGCAAAGCAACAACAACAATTTGAACGGGCGATGGGCGCACAAGCGAACAACCGCTTAAAAGGAAATAGAAAAAGTATAGTTTTTAGAAGAATAATCAAAGCTTTATTAATTGCATGGCTGCTAAACTATGAGCAACAATATTGCACTAGCTTACAAATATTGTTTAAATTTTGAGTAGATTCGCACGAAAAATCAATCCAAGTATAACAAAAAAGAATTCAATCATGGAGCACTAAAAACATGACTGTTCTCTTAGATAGAACTCTTTCTTAATTAATATAATTTATTTAGAATCAGCTTGGCTTCTTAGAAAAATATATGACGTCTTTAACGTAGGCGTAGCACGTCTTGCTGATTCGCTCACAGAGCAATTCATCGATAGCACTCTGAAATATGCTGCCCACGTTTTTTAATCCAAACGGGAGCCTTTAAAACTCATATTTGCTTGTATTTACGGACAAGGAGGACTTCTTACGATTATGCTCTGTTAAAGTTAACCCGACTTCTGATCTAGCATCGTAACGTACTTCACTTGCCCGAGGTTAGCCAATATCATTGATTGTATTTGGCATTGGGTTCTTGACGCCAATGTTTTTCAGTTTGAGCTTTCTGAATACTACTAGACGCTCCTTCCTATTACACCATTCGTTATACCCTTTTTTGTCCACCACTCATATAGGATTTTTTTGCAGTAACTTGGACTTTTATATGATTTTGTCCTTTAGGCAGCTTTTGACCTGTGAATTGACAAAATTGAAAATGGGTATAGCTAGCAGTAGACGGGCTCCTCGATCTCCGTTCGTATGGTTACTATAACCGCAATATTGAGCGATAGTCGTTCGTCAGGGTCTGCGAATTGTTTCAGGTTTCGAACCTGTAAAAAAATTGGGCAGTGAAGCAAATTATTGGTAATAGACTTTTTATGTATCTCTTGTAACGATCCCATTTTCCAGCTGGTCTAAGATTATTCGGCTTAAGATTCCTCCCAACAAATTTTTTTTGCTGGTACTTGCAAAGATAGAAAACACTTTCCTTTAATTTTTACTCTTCTGGTTTATTTTCCTAGATTAATTAAAGTCATTTGTTACTTAAGATTTCTTTCTTCACTATTAATTGCTCTTATACTTAGGATGATTTCCCCAAATGATAATGGCTATCCTCCGCTCTGTTCTCTCACTAATCGTTCTCCTATTTACACATAGCTCCGCAAATTCAGGTTTGGAATAATTTGTTCGAAGGCTTCACTGGTCGCTGACCTGTCACCTGGCGACTTGCCCCGGTCGTACACCGAACACATTTACTTCTCAAATTGTGCACCACTATCCTCCTATAATCTGCTGGGATGCTCACGTTGTTATCCAGATTCAGCGCTGCAGCTTAGTGTCCTTGCGTTCGGGTCCTGGTATCCTTCTTTTGACCAATGGATTGAATGGACTGAAAATGGCTTATAGACAGAGGTAACGCCTTTTAAATGCTGAAAGGGTTTTATCTGGCTCTTTGCAGCACCCGTGTCGAATAAAAATCGTTTAATAATTCCTGATACTCTGCGAATGTATTGCACTGGTTAGAGTCAATTTGTACACTTGCAAACTGGATTGTGCCAATGAACCTAAATGACGAAAGAAGGCTACATACCAATTTTATCTACCTCAAACACTGAGAGACTAAACAGACGGACAGACGGACATGGCTATATAAGCTCACATTTCGTGACAAAATAATAACAATTTAAAACTAAATATATAGTGTCCTTTGAAATAATGCTCAGTCAAAAAAATAAAACCAATAGCAATATATGTACATATACATATATACAAAAATATATAAAGTCGAAAAAAACTGTACAGATTAAAAATAAAAAATTTGTATATAAACCGCCCGTCTGAGGAGTGAACAGAAGAACGAAGCCGAAGCAAAGCAAAAAATTCAACGTGCTTCCACCAACCTATGTTGCATTAATAAAACAATAACCAATTTAATAAGTTTTAGACATATATATATATATATATAAATCTGCAAGGCGAAAGTTGAATCGTTTATTATAACTATGGCATGTGCAACACTAAAACGAACGTTGGACTTGGAGTTCATTAATCAGCACCCCACAAAACGTCGACGCTGTATTCCTTTTGGACAATCGGGCGGAAATTTCCTATCGCAAAGTGACAACTGCGTTGGAATAAGCACTGGCTCCGCCAGTTCCAATTCCAGCATTATAATGGCCACCAATCGTTATGCCAAAGACGGCATTGAGGTTAGTCCGTTCTTAGAATCAGCCTTGGCCAAAATTTCGCCAGATAAAATGCCAGAGAATTTGTGCCATGACATGAAAAGACTATACAAACACAAACAATTGCCTATCACATCGGCCGCTATGCAAGGCATGCAGGACATAGAAGTAAGCGGTTCAGAAATGTGTCCAGAGAGTCCACATCGCCCTGATAGTCAACCGAGTCACTTGTTGCGTCATCACGGGAAAAATGCACTGTTCACATTCAAGCAGGTGCAGCTCATGTGCGAGGGTATGATCAAGGAGCGTGAGGATCAGTTATGTGCGCACTACGAGTCTGTGCTGACCGCAAAATTGGTCGAACAATACGATACCTTTGTGAAATTCACATACGATCAGATCCAGCGGCGCTATGAGGCAGCGCCTAGCTATTTGTCGTAAGGCTGAATGTAACTACTTTTGATTACATTTAATTCTAACCGCCAACATATAAGAAAATAAACAAGAACAAACAAAAAAAAAAAAAAACTATACAGAAGAAGCACACACTTAAAATGAACAACTTATTATACTTTATTTATTATTTATTTTGAGAAATAAAAGAGTTATAGTTTATGATTAGAATTACATAAACAATTTTGAAAAATTTGTGTTGTTGTGGACCTCTGAAGCCAAAACCAATATTTTAAAATAAAGTTGTTCTGCTCCCGTTCGAGAAAGATGAAAAAATAGGTATATATTTACCTTTTCAAAAAGGTGCACTCAACAAACTGTTAATATTTCCGAATGTAGTTATTTTCATAATTATTTTTATAACTATAAAAACTAAAACATTTAAATTACACAGTACATAGCTCTTATAAGCGTAACGGCTAAAATTTAGCAAAACCCAAACCTGCAATCGCTTCATGAGCACAAAGCATTTTTGTTTTAACCAGGACTCTGTCACCAACCTTAAACTCTTTGTTCTATCTAGACCTATTGTGTGTATGTATTGCTAATAGTTCACGCTCTTTAGAAGCGCACTGTGCCTCTCTATCTTTGAAGGAAATCATTGTTATCGGATGACTGTTCTATGAGAGACCCGTAAGCTGAGGCATCGGTAGTGAAGTCAAATGGTTACCTGTATTTTAGGTACATCAGCATGACATCTTCTCATGCGAGAGTATGTTTAAGCTTCTCAAAAGCGTAACGCTTTGTTGCTGAAAAGAATTAGACGTCAGATACAGGTTTCAGGATGGCTGCAAAGTCCTTTATGAAACAACTTTAGGAATGATCCATAACCAGAGGAATGATCTAACCACACATAGGAATGATCTAAACACTAAGGCTAGGATAGTGCACGCTTGTCCTTAATTTCTTGGGGTCAGTCCTCGCTCTCTTATCAGTTATTAAGATGCTAAGGTATTCTCCACTAGTTTTGAAAAACTTTGATTTTTCCTTAGCGCCCCTCATATAAGCCTCGTATTATTTCTTTGGAACCTCGACAATACGTTAGCCATGAACCTATATTGGGATATTATACGGTGACTTCAACTTTTGTATGATTTTGTCCTTTAGTCGCCTTTTAACCTCTGAATTGACAAAATCAGCTACGCCCATGGAAAATGGGTATCTCCGTTCGTATGCTTAGAGTGTTGACTGAAAATGGCTTATAGACAGGAGTAACGCCTTTTAAATTCTGAAAGGGTGTTATCTAGCTCTTTGCAGCACCCGTGTCGAATAAAAATCGTTTATTAATTCCTAATACTCTGCGAATGTATTGCACTGGTTGGAGTCAACTAGCACACTTGCAAACTAGATTGTGCCAATGAACCTAAATGACGAAAGAATGCTACATATCAAATTTCATCTACCTCAAACACTGAGAGACTAAACAGACGGACAGACGGACATGGCTATATAAGCTCACATTTCACAAAATAATAACCAAATCGAGTTCACAATTGATTAAAACTAAATATGAACAGAGACCTTTGAAATACTTCTCAATCAAAAAAATAAAAGCAATATCAATATAAGTACATATACATATATACAAAAATATATAAAATCGAAATAAACTGTACAGATTAAAAAAAAAAAATTTTGTATATAAACCGCCCGTCTGAGGAGTGAACAGAAGAACGAAGCCGAAGCAAAGCAAAAAATTCAACGTGCTTCCACCAACCTATGTTGCATTAATAAAACAATAACCAATTTAATAAGTTTAAGGCATATGTATATATATATAAATCTGCAAGGCGAAAGTTGAATCGTTTATTATAACTATGGCATGTGCAACACTAAAACGAACGTTGGACTTGGAGTTCATTAATCAGCACCCCACAAAACGTCGACGCTGTATTCCTTTTGGACAATCGGGCGGAAATTTCCTATCGCAAAGTGACAACTGCGTTGGAATAAGCACTGGCTCCGCCAGTTCCAATTCCAGCATTATAATGGCCACCAATCGTTATGCCAAAGACGGCATTGAGGTTAGTCCGTTCTTAGAATCAGCCTTGGCCAAAATTTCGCCAGATCAAATGGCAGAGAATTTGTGCCATGAAATCAAAAGACTATACAAACACAAACAATTGCCTATCACATCGGCCGCTATACAAGGCATGCAGGACTTAGAAGTAAGCGGTTCAGAAATGTGTCCAGAGAGTCCACATCGCCCTGATAGTCAACCGAGTCACTTGTTGCGTCATCACGGGAAAAATGCACTGTTCACATTCAAGCAGGTGCAGCTCATGTGCGAGGGTATGATCAAGGAGCGTGAGGATCAGTTATGTGCGCACTACGAGTCTGTGCTGACCGCAAAATTGGTCGAACAATACGATACCTTTGTGAAATTCACATACGATCAGATCCAGCGGCGCTATGAGGCAGCGCCTAGCTATTTGTCGTAAGGCTGAATGTAACTACTTTTGATTACATTTAATTCTAACCGCCAACATATAAGAAAATAAACAAGAACAAATAAAAAAAAAAAAAACTATACAGAAGAAGCACACACTTAAAATGAACAACTTATTATACTTTATTTATTATTTATTTTGAGAAATAAAAGAGTTATAGTTTATGATTAGAATTACATAAACAATTTTGAAAAATTTGTGTTGTTGTGGACCTCTGAAGCCAAAACCAATATTTTAAAATAAAGTTGTTCTGCTCCCGTTCGAGAAAGATGAAAAAATAGGTATATATTTACCTTTTCAAAAAGGTGCACTCAACAAACTGTTAATATTTCCGAATGTAGTTATTTTCATAATTATTTTTATAACTATAAAAACTAAAACATTTAAATTACACAGTACATAGCTCTTATAAGCGTAACGGCTAAAATTTAGCAAAACCCAAACCTGCAATCGCTTCATGAGCACAAAGCATTTTTGTTTTAACCAGGACTCTGTCACCAACCTTAAA
The DNA here is from genome assembly GCA_018150835.1 of Drosophila repletoides. Taxonomy (NCBI): domain Eukaryota; kingdom Metazoa; phylum Arthropoda; class Insecta; order Diptera; family Drosophilidae; genus Drosophila; species Drosophila repletoides. Next base: position 848,667 of record JAECWQ010000236.1, read on the forward strand.
CTCTTTGTTCTATCTAGACCTATTGTGTGTATGCATTGCTAATAGTTCACGCTCTTTAGAAGCGCACTGTGCCTCTCTATCTTTGAAGGAAATCATTGTTATCGGATGACTGTTCTATGAGAGACCCGTAAGCTGAGGCATCGGTAGTGAAGTCAAATGGTTACCTGTATTTTAGGTACATCAGCATGACATCTTCTCATGCGAGAGTATGTTTAAGCTTCTCAAAAGCGTAACGCTTTGTTGCTGAAAAGAATTAGACGTCAGATACAGGTTTCAGGATGGCTGCAAAGTCCTTTATGAAACAACTTTAGGAATGATCCATAACCATAGGAATGATCTAACCACACATAGGAATGATCTAAACACTAAGGCTAGGATAGTGCACGCTTGTCCTTAATTTCTTGGGGTCAGTCCTCGCTCTCTTATCAGTTATTAAGATGCTAAGGTATTCTCCACTAGTTTTGAAAAACTTTGATTTTTCCTTAGCGCCCCTCATATAAGCCTCGTATTATTTCTTTGGAACCTCGACAATACGTTAGCCATGAACCTATATTGGGATATTATACGGTGACTTCAACTTTTGTATGATTTTGTCCTTTAGTCGCCTTTTAACCTCTGAATTGACAAAATCAGCTACGCCCATGGAAAATGGGTATCTCCGTTCGTATGCTTAGAGTGTTGACTGAAAATGGCTTATAGACAGGAGTATCGCCTTTTAAATTCTGAAAGGGTGTTATCTAGCTCTTTGCAGCACCCGTGTCGAATAAAAATCGTTTATTAATTCCTAATACTCTGCGAATGTATTGCACTGGTTGGAGTCAACTAGCACACTTGCAAACTAGATTGTGCCAATGAACCTAAATGACGAAAGAATGCTACATATCAAATTTCATCTACCTCAAACACTGAGAGACTAAACAGACGGACAGACGGACATGGCTATATAAGCTCACATTTCACAAAATAATAACCAAATCGAGTTCACAATTGATTAAAACTAAATATGAACAGAGACCTTTGAAATACTTCTCAATCAAAAAAATAAAAGCAATATCAATATAAGTACATATACATATATACGAAAATATATAAAGTCGAAAAAAACTGTACATATTAAAAAAAAAAAAATTGTATATAAACCCCCCGTCTGAGGAGTGAACAGAAGAACGAAGCCGAAGCAAAGCAAAAAATTCAACGTGCTTCCACCAACCTATGTTGCATTAATAAAACAATAACCAATTTAATAAGTTTAAGGCATATGTATATATATATAAATCTGCAAGGCGAAAGTTGAATCGTTTATTATAACTATGGCATGTGCAACACTAAAACGAACGTTGGACTTGGAGTTCATTAATCAGCACCCCACAAAACGTCGACGCTGTATTCCTTTTGGACAATCGGGCGGAAATTTCCTATCGCAAAGTGACAACTGCGTTGGAATAAGCACTGGCTCCGCCAGTTCCAATTCCAGCATTATAATGGCCACCAATCGTTATGCCAAAGACGGCATTGAGGTTAGTCCGTTCTTAGAATCAGCCTTGGCCAAAATTTCGCCAGATAAAATGCCAGAGAATTTGTGCCATGACATGAAAAGACTATACAAACACAAACAATTGCCTATCACATCGGCCGCTATGCAAGGCATGCAGGACATAGAAGTAAGCGGTTCAGAAATGTGTCCAGAGAGTCCACATCGCCCTGATAGTCAACCGAGTCACTTGTTGCGTCATCACGGGAAAAATGCACTGTTCACATTCAAGCAGGTGCAGCTCATGTGCGAGGGTATGATCAAGGAGCGTGAGGATCAGTTATGTGCGCACTACGAGTCTGTGCTGACCGCAAAATTGGTCGAACAATACGATACCTTTGTGAAATTCACATACGATCAGATCCAGCGGCGCTATGAGGCAGCGCCTAGCTATTTGTCGTAAGGCTGAATGTAACTACTTTTAATTACATTTAATTCTAACCGCCAACATATAAGGAAATAAACAAGAACAAACAATAAAAAAAAAACTATACAGAAGAAGCACACACTTTAAATGGACAACTGTATTGTATTTATTATATATTTTGAGAAAAAAAAGTTAAAAAATTATATTTTATCTTAAGTTACATCAGCTCGGTAAATAGTTTTTCATTTGTGCAATTTACTGTTTATGATAATTCTTATATTTGTGAGAATATAAATTGGCTTTTTCTTCTATTCCATTTTGTGCTTATGTTCCTTTGTATTCTCATTGTGCACTGCTCGACCGATCACTTTGGTTTTGTTTTCAAAGCTACTCAACGATACTCCGATTCTAACGGCTATTTACATTTCTGCGCTCTTTACATTAAATTAACCCATGTAAACATCAATCAGTAAGAAAATTTTATAAATTTTTTTTCTTTTATTTAAATTATGTTGTGCTGCAAGGTAAACTGCAAGTAATGTTGCCCAACGAAGGATTTGTTAGCTGCTTGTGTGACAACATAAGCTTCTTACAAGTGATTTCGACTCGAGTATTGAGTTGCTTAGTCAGTTTAATTTTGAGTTTCGTCGGTTAGAGGATCAATTTTAAACTTTTTCCATTCTTTCTTCCTCTACCACGCCTATATGCCCCTCAACAGTTTTAACAACCCCTCTTAGAAGTATTGACAATTCTATTTTTCTCGTCTTCGGCAGGCGACATTAGCTAATTATCTCATTTTTGGGATATAATATGGCATGGTGGCTAGAAACATAGTAGAATTATTATATATTATTTAAGCAAGTAAATTTTAACCAGATGCTGAAGGCTATGAGAAAACAATTTTTTTTTTTTTTTTTTAACGGTGTTTTTTATTTATCGGATCTTCTCACTTAGAGACTAACGATAAGTAATTAAATCTTAATCTAAAGTATTTGGTTATTAATTACAATTAATTTCTTAAAATACGGCCCTAACTATTACTGCTGGGTGGGGAGGTCTTTTCGTTGGGGTCGTGTATGGCCAACCTGCCTTGTTAGAGACTGCGCAAGTCTATTGGGATGGAACTGAAGTTTAACCTGTTACTTTTCAACATTTAGGTCTTTATGGATATTTTCATTCCGTATATACCAAGGTGCCCCAGTGATAGTTCTCAGTATTTTCGATTGAGCTCTCTGGATTAATTCGAGGTTACTATCGCAAGCGTTGCCCCATAGCTCGGACCCATATGTCCAAATTGGTTTCAGAACTGCTTTATATAAAAGGACTTTGTAATCGAGCCTTAGTGGTGAACGGGCGTTTATAAGCTATTTAGGGTAAAGGTGACATGTTTGCACTTTTGCTTATTAACATGTATGCTTCAGTCTGCGAGCAACTTTTCTAACGCTACCAAATGAAATGCTAGCTGCTCCGTTGCTCTTGTTGGGCACTTAGAGCGACTTAGGATAGCAGTGTCATCAGTAAATGTCGATGTTGCTGTAAGACTATTTGTCGGTATATCTGCTGTGTAGATAATGTATAGTGTTGGTCCAAGTACGCTACCCTGAGGTACACCGGCCTCAATTGGATGATATTCAGAGATGAAATCTAGGCACCTTACTGCGAAACTTCTTTGCAAAAGGTATGACTCCAATATTTTATGGATGTTTTGTGGGAGTAACATGTCGATTTTATGAATCAAGCCATCTAGCCAAATGCGGTCGAAAGCTTGGGTGACATCCAGGAAAACAGCGGAGCAATACTCTCGCTGTGAAAATGCATTGGGTCTCTCAAAAGTTACCCAGTTTACTTGTTCAATCCAAATTGGTGCAGTGGGACAGCACTGCTTATGTGTAAATGTTGCTTGATGCGATTCAGTAGCAGTTTTTCAAATATCTTTGATCGGCACGGGAGGAGACTGATAGGTCTGTGTGATGAAGGCTGGGACTTATCCTCTCCTGCTTTATGGATCATTGTTATGATTGATTTTCTCCATTGTCGGGGCTAATAACCCCATTTCATCATTTGGTTGAATATTATGGTGAGAAAATATACTGCACAGCTCGGCAATTCTAATATCATTTTAGGGGAGATGAGATCGTGACCCGGTGCTTTTTTTTTATTTCTGACTTGGTCCTTTATGACCCCTGTAACGTCTTCTGCTCGGAATGTGATGGGCATAGTGGCTTCAAGATTGTTGACAGTTGGGAGCAAAAAGCCGTTTGTTGCTGGATGTGGTTTGAAGACATTTTCTAAGTGGTTGGCAAATATATTTGCCTTTTCTTCGTTGCTCCGAGTCCACTCTCCTATTGGGGTACGCAATGGTGAATCAGTCTCGATTGGTGGACATATGCCAGACTTGGCTTTCCACAATGGAAATCGTTTGTTGTTTGTTCATCTTCTAGGGCTTTGCGTAGTAAATGGTTGGCTATTTTTAATCGCTCCTTTGAGGCAGGGGATCTATGGGCTTGCCATTCTCTCCGAAGCCTTCTCTTGTCGCGTAGTAGCTCTTCAATAAATCTGGGAGCCCGATTACTGTTATAAAGTTTATTAGCTGTTATTATTGGAGAGGAGTGTTTTGCAGCCAGAGACAGCCAATGTTTGGGCAGTCTTCAATGTGAGAACTTATGTATTTCCTATACTTCAGCCAATCTGTTTTGTTAGAAGTGAGGAAATTTTTTCGTTCAGAGAACTGGGGGTGGTGTAAGATTGGCGAGTGGTCCGATGATAGATCTGTTAAGTGCCCCACATTAACCTGATCTTGCGGCACTCTTCTCGTAACAGCAAAATCAATTAAGTCGGGCTGCTTTTTTGGATCTGTGGGCCAATATGTGGGCCTTCCCGGGGAAATAAAGTCAAGCTTATTTCGTGGTGTGATTATGGCATTATAAAGTTGTTTTCCTTTCGGGTTACTGAGCCTCGATCCCCAGTGGCAACAACTTGATTAGAATTTACAGGATCTACCTCTTTAAGCTTTGACTTATTTTGAGATTATTTAGTGCAATAAAGTAGATCAATACCGCGTGGAGCATATAAGAATATTATATTGATATACTTATACGCTGTTAGAGCCAATTCTATCTTACCTTAGCTTTAAACTTTACACTGGAATAGCTTGGTGACGCGCGTTTTCGATGATGCATTCAGCTAAGTTTCTTTACTTTTCTAAGATGTAAATCATTCAAATAAAACTCTAATCGCTGTGGCCATTTCAAATTTCTCGAGAATAAGAAATAGGTTATAGTCAAAAAAACAAATATTTATCTAAATATAACAAATACAAATGAACGGATTTATCTTATCCTGGTCTTAAAATGTTCGTGGAGGTCTAGGGAAGGTTTAAAAGGTGAGAAAAAAATCGAATAAATGCTTTTCCTGGCAACAGCCTTTTTCTACTTCCCATACAAACATGGTTTTTTATTTTTTTGCTGGTCATATTAAATTATAAGTCTTCGCTTGCTCGTTGAAGGATATAATGTCGCGTTCCGCAACGCAACAAAAGTGAATCGCGAACGCGACAAAATTGCGTAGTCACAATTTTTAATTTAATTGTTTTTGGCGCACTTATTGGTATGGAGAAGAAAGAAAAGAACGAGAGAAGAACCGCACTTCAGAACACGGAAAAAAGTATTACGATATTGTAAAACGATATCTATGAGTGGATCCTTCAATCTTTTTGAGTTACGATTATCACTATGTGAGCGAGAAATTCCTTTACTTTGGTGATCCTTTGTGATAGTAACATTTCAAAAAATAATGTGCTCTTTTTTTGTTGATATTTTGTAATAGTGACAATTCACTGCTTAATTTAATTACAATTTACAATGGCGAGGAGAAGACCTGACTTAGGTCGTCGCAGTCAATCAAATATGCGAAGAGCTACCGCACGTGGTAACCGCATTGATGGCCAGAGAGAGATAGATCAAGAAAATAGTCGTATTGCTATGTCGGAATTGTGTTATTTAGTGAGTGACAATGAAGTAGATAGCATTAGAATGCAACGAGTTTTTGCACACGGCAGTTGATTATTGTGCTGTCAAATCGGAACCCAAAGTGGAGAAATAAGGGTTTTTGGCAAACCGACTCCAAATGTGGGGAAATGGGGATCAAATTTTGTATGGAAAAAATTTTTATTTACATCAAACTCAGTTTCAGAGCTCTACATCAAAATCTTAAATCTTTTGGCGGAAAGACAATCGACGTCAAACTCAAACCTCAATATTAAAATATTGAAAATAACGCATTAATATTTTTTGGAAAATATACTGCCAAATTCGGCAAATTTGGGGTCAACGATAAATGGGGCAAATTCTAATTCTCAACCAATCAACTTCGAATTAAGTTTCAGAGCTCACCATTAAAATCGAAAAAATAAATGTTTCTGATTTTTTGGCGAATTCGACATTAAAATTTAAATCTGTATGCTTCACAGGAGAAGAAGTGTTAGTAATCAGAAAAAAAATTTTAGTTTCCGAGAGATATAACATTAAACTTATTTTATATATTTTTATATCCAGGGACGAAAAATGTAAACCAACATATTAAAATGTAGTTCAAATGTGTTCAAGCAGCAAACATGGAAATATCAATTGTTGAAAATGAGAAGATGTAAAACTCTTTTTTATCAGTATTTTTGTTTGTATTTACACTAATTTTAATAGAAAAAATATATATATTCACTTAAAAATGACAATGACTCGAGATGTACTGGCTATTTTCTATTAGCTATAATTATTCAATCAAATTATTTTTAAAGCTCGAATATATAAATTTTGTTGAGTACATAAGTATTTTAACTTACAAAAAGATATTGGATACTCTTATATTTTATCATAAAAACACTTTATTTGGCATGAATTTTGAGATCCGTTTAGTCCTACATCATAACATTGGGATCCGGATGTGTTTTGCCGATTTTCCATTTTAGTACATTTATCTTTCATAATATAGATTGCATGCCTTTCCTGTTTTCGGAATTTCGCCCTCCGATTCTGAAACCAAACCTGAAGAAGCATAGTAAATAAATGATTAGATTGCAATTAAAACAACAATTTAATATTTATTATTAATTTATTTCTTTTACTATTATTGTCTTAAGCCTTCAAATTACAAAGGGACATACTTCCAATTTTTGCTTAAGCCTTAAGCGGCTAGGAACAAAACATTAAAGGGATTCTCGTATATTAACCGGTACTTCGTTGCCTTGCCAGTGTCAAATTTTAATAGGTTCATACAAAAATTATTACAATTTTGAATCCATTTCCCGTATTTGAATGCCGAATTTTCCAGTGTACCAATTTCAACTTTATACGTACTATCTTTTGAGCTGCGCGTTGATAAATTATTTATTCAATCAGTCAGTCAGTCGGGAAAAAGCTTTGAAGAGTTATTTATAAAGAGAAGTACATACTTATGTTATAACCTTCTGGATCGGACAACTACAATCAGTATCAGCAGAATAATGTACTTATACACATTTCCTGGTCTGATTGGGTTTTTTTGCCTGGGTTTTCCCCAATCCTGTGCAACAAATGTTGGACCATTATTTGTATTTAATACCCCAGAAGGCTTAAATGTAATGTAATTTTAATCTTACTTATAATTTTTAATTTAATTAATTTTCTAAATTTTGAATTTAATTTACAAAATAATTCATTTTTATCTTTTGTAACTCGTTAATCGACTGCAATTAGTCGATTTAATAATAAGTAAATATACTTTATGGGGTCAAAGATGGCTCCTTCAATACATTACACATTACCTGACAAAGTTATAATATCCTCTGCAAGGGTATAAAAAGAATACCCAAGTTAGATCTACGTTTAGTTGACAGCAAAAGATCAATAATGAAAAGCTTATTATAATGAAAAGCTTATTAGATTTTGGTGATAGACAAAGCACGGGAATCTAGCTTCCTGCATAAAATCAATACCATCTTGATGAATTCAATGTTGTGGAATTCTGGCAAATGAACAATATTGCAGCAATGTACATATTAGAGAGTTGTAAAGAATTTGGTTTGGACTCTGGTATTGTTTGGTGGAGAGAAGCAAAACCAAAATACTAACCAAACAATATATAGTCAAAATTAAAACCGAATAAAAAGAAAAAAAAACTCAAATCAAGTGTTGCTAAGCTAGCAGAAGAGTATATTTTAAATATTTTAAGGATTCTTGTTAATCTAAGGGACGAGATGATAGAGGAATTAATAATAATTAATTTTAGAGGAAAACTACGGTTAGATAAAGATGAAAGATCTATCAGCAAAAGCCTTTTGGAGAACGGCGATCGGGAAATGGTGTACTCTATCTTGTGTTTATTTTCTATTCTATATTCTATTTTGGTAAAGAAGTGGTCGTTTAATACGATTAATAAATCCAAGAACACCCTTGGCTTTATAAGTTATAAAAAATATATGAAGATTATATACGCTTTAAAGTTAAATTATCAAGGGTATACGTGGCTAAGTACGAAGTAATTCGACTAAAAGTCAAAGGCAAAGTTGACTGCATTCCACTATGGAATGAAGCATTCACCAATTGTGTGGTAGACCGACTTTTAATGAAGTCATACTAAAAAGGGGAAATACTCCACTTATAGAGACTTTCGAATAATTTCGGAATAGCAGATAACTTTGACATTCCTCGGTATGAATGAGAACAGTATATGATTATTTTAAGAGAATTAAAAAGACTAAATAATCAAAAGATGAATTAAGAAGAGTTAATAGAATAAATTAGTGTTGTCAATAGAAGAAGTATAGCACAAGTTAAATCATCTAAGGACAACTGAAGGAGGCATAGATGAGTTCTTAGGCTTAGTATTGACAAATTCAAAAAAAACTTCCGGCTCAAATTTGTTTTTGCAGAGCATCAAAAACTCAATATATATTTTATCGATTTTTATTTTATTTTATTTTTTTTTTTTATTTTCCTTGCAAAAACAATATCATTGATAGCGTTGGAAATGAAAATTGATACTTGTGTAATTGTTGAAAAAATAAGTTTAGAATGCTTGAAGAAAAAAAGCTCAAGAAGTTATGTTGTACGTAGAGTCGCTGAAGACAGAAATGGCAGATAATGAAGGAATATATGAAAACGTAATAAAAATAGGACATAATGGAAAAGATACCTTACCGGTAACTATTTCAGCATCAAGAGGTGAACACTAATTTTAAAGAAGACTATTTCCCTAGGTTCAGAGAAATTACATTTAAGCGCTGATTCAGTAGATGAAGATTTAGTAGCAGCAATAGCGTTCCAAGTCAAAACCCTGACGACACAACCGAAACTAAAACTGCCCAAGCTGGAAGCACAGCTAGGCTTAAAGGCGATGCTCTATAAAGCACAAGCTTGAGCTACATATGTGTGGGAAATATGCAGGTCCATGGATAACAAATGCATTCGTAATGGTAGAATTATCGACTTGTTCAGCAGAAGCATCACCGATAGATGGTGAAAGAGAAGGCGGGAAAAATCGAACTAGAGATAATTCTCAACGGAGAGGGGTTAATAAATTTGCTGAGGGCGGATTAGACCTTGCAGACAAAGATGAAAATTTGATTGAAATTGAAACCTCTTCAATCGAGCCAAAAATAAAGATGATACCCCATCATAGAATATATATTAAACTAGGCTCCTCGACAGACAAAAAGCGCTGCTTGGCAGCACTTCAGAGTTTCTTTTGATATTCAAAGTACCATTGATACAGAAACCCTAAAAATTTCCCCAAACCATTGGATATCTTTCTAATACGACAGACTCAAATTAAGAAACGCCCGAATTACTAATAAATATCCGATTCCCGAACTGTACAAGTACAATAAATTCTTGGCGAAAAAAGGACCATAGCCGTCAAATGGCCTCAAAATATCTGACTAACAGTCTTCTAAACAGGACAAGTCTCAAAAACCTGATTAGAATCTAATGTGGTGCTTATACCCAAGTCATAGAAACCCTCACACACAAGAAAACAAGACTTTTTTACTGTTAACTCTACCGTCCTTTCTCTTAAAAACGATGGAAATGTTATAAAAAGAAAAACAGTCTGCAATATCGCTTCTCTGCCTCATAGAATGACTAGAAAGGCACACTACGGCTCTTCACGTTCACCACTACAATCGAAAAATCTCTCTTTAGTGTAAAGAAATCTCTTTTGTAGCCTTTTGTGACACAGAAGAATCTTTCAACAATGACAGTTCTGTCACGGGCGCAAAAACCGAACTAATGGGTTGACACCCGGACCGTGAATAATAAAGGTATCGCTGGGTTTAACAACTGTCTCTAAGTTTGTGAACGAGATGTTCTCCCTCTCTTCAATTAATAATTAAGGGGCTGTCAAGTGATTGCAAATGCGGATAACGTCCTTATCTTCTTCGGCAACTGTGCACAGACCTGACAGACCTGGCCACCAATAATTTTATTTTTCTTTCCTGCTCAACGCGAAAACCAACCCACCAGTCAAATGCATGTAAATAAAAATAAATTACCTGCACTCTTGCCTCTGTTAAGTGTAGCTTAGATGCGATTTCTTCTCTTGTATATATATCTGGGTAGTGAGTTTCCAAAAATATTTTTTCTAGTTCATTTAATTGATTTGAAGTGAATGTTGTTCGTATTCGCCTTTGTTTGGATTTATCAGTCAAACTCGATGTGTCATCAGTATATGATTTTATTTGAAAATCTACAAAAAACAAATTTAAAGATTTTGGTTGTATAATCTAATAATATAATAATCGCGACTTAAAATTGGTAATGTAAAGTTTTAAGTTTAGTTCTTTAATAATTAACACAAAACCAGGTACTTTTTGCACCGATCTTAATGATTTTTAAAATGCATTTCTAAAAACATGTTTAGACTCAGAAACAAAAATATTTTCCGCACTACAGCATTTCGATCGGTTCCGACATATGTGCTGCGTACTAAAGAGTATTAAAGTATTAAGAGTGGGCATTTCGCTGTCGAACTTGTTTGAAATTGAACTCGATACAGCCGATGAGGCTTGCTGCTTTTTGCTTGTGTGTATGTTGCCAGCCTAATCGTCGGAATTTTCACTTAAAGCATGCGTTCGGATCAAAAAAGCTCGAGAGCTAAATACAGTTTCTTTTTACCTTAATACTCTTTGCTGCTTACAATAAATATAAGGTTCCGTATGAAATTTTACTCACCTAGCTTAAAAGCTGAATTTAAGAGAGATAGATAGACATAGCTAAATCTACTAGTCTCACCTGATCTCGCTGACCTGATCAATAACATAAACAAGTACTTCTTCGGAGATTCCGCCTTCAATGATTTACAAAGTTATAATACACTTTGCAAGTGTATGAAAAAGTAACCTGCAAGCGATGATTTTTGCAATTTAAGTTTAACCATTTGTTCCCCATATATATATGTGAGGACAACACGATCTCTTGCCAAAAAGATTATTATTAATAATACATTATAGATATTATAAGTTAGCTAAACAATAGTTAGACAGAGAAATAATACTTTAATGAATAATCACAATATTTGATTTTGTATTCTTCCCAAGTGTATTATAATTTTGTCGCGAAATCTGTAATGCATTTATGCAAACTGGTCTCTCAGTATTTCAGCTAAGTGCATGAAATTTGCATATAAACAGACGCACAGACCTTAAGGTAAATCAGTTAAGGCCCTGAGTTAAGAGATGACAATGAATACAATTGAAAGAATCATCGACTGCAAATTTTCAGTAGCTGGGTTTGCTTGCAGACTGATTAACTTTGATTGGTCCACTTGCTGTGGATTTTAATTCTTAAAGATCTTGAATTTGATAATCTTTGGTCCCAAATGTGTTATTATATAAAATTATATTATTATTACTAAAGATTATCAAATCCAAGAAGAACCATATATATTTCTGTCATATATATTTCTGTCGAATCAAGTAGGAGATAATTCGTTAATTCAGTTTTAGGCAATGACTAGTTGTGCTGTGTAATATATATTTTTAAAGCTTTCACATTTTTCTTCTTTTTTTGATGTTGTACTTCCATCACTTAGTAATTAAAGTAAAGTAGTAAAGTGAGTGCAAATAAAAAGGTGTTAGCCGTAAAACCTGCGCTGTGAAGCAAGAGCCGGTTGTCAATGTGAAATTAAATTTAAATTTACTCACATAAGCTACTTCTGCTACGCCCCGAGTTAATTAAAATTTGTCTCATTATTGGTCATTTCATCTGAGACAACTTTCTCAATTCACAAGTAATCTAAGCAGAAGCCATTTATCCATAATTGCTAGGCAAATAATGGGCAAAACCCAACGACTTTAAAATTCACTGAATTCCAACAGAAATCCTGTCATATGATGGAAAACGTGAAACATTCTACGATCAGGTGGGAAAGAACGTAAAGGCAAATTACGGTAGAATCATATTTATCTCATGCCAATCTGTTGCCTTCGGGTATGTTTTTTTTTCGCCACGCCATATGCACATTCACTTGGTTGGGTAGGAAATTCGCATGGTATCTTAAGTGACTTAAAAAGGGACACTAGTTGCATACATGCAGCTCTAGCGCCTGTCGGGCTTGCGCACCAATTAGTTCTCTTGTGGCCCAGAATCTTAAGAAGATAAGTGTCGCGTGGAACCGCTCGTACAATGCTGGGTCGTACAGGATTAAGAACTTAACCTCCAGCTAAAAAAACCAACGGTTGTACAGTATGTCTCAGTCTGCATTCGTAAAGAGCTAGCTATAAAGCAAACATTTTCGCTTTAGTTATGCCAAGATTAAAAGCACTATCTTATTTTGATCTTTTTTGTGTGGGACAGATAAAATTGTCTTAAAAATTGCTCTTGTTAAAAAAAATCGTTTTGGATGGCTGGTATCCATAGACAGCTGCCTAGCTGCAATACTCCTCATTCCACAATTGAGACTGGTAAATTGAGAATTATGCTGAGACCCCTATACATACAAAGAAACAACAACTTCTTTCAATTGCCATCTGAAGAATTTCAGTTATGTGAATCCAGATTCAGATTCCAGGTGACTAAAACATGCAAAGTAGTAATAGTAATAAATAATCTTCCAGAAAACTAGATCATTGTTCTGATTTATTATATTTCAAGTATCAGAAAGTTAGAGGTGCAGTATCTAAAGTTAAAAATGTTTTTTTACAAGGTTCTTCCTTCGTATCTTAAACAACTCGACGTGCTGGTGGGGTACTCATTGCATTGAGTCAATTACTTTACCCGTTTCTCCTCTTGATGCTGAAATAGTTGCCCTTACGGTATCGTTTCCATCATATTCCATTTTCATAACGTACTCTTATACCCCTCCGGGTTTTGATATTTCTATTTATATGCAGCATTTAAGCCGTATTAAATATATATCAACACTCGTACGTGATAAAGACATGTTTGTCGTTTTAAGCGATATCAATTTGCCAAATATTCAGTGGTCTCTCCTTAGCAAATTTAATTATCTTGTACCTTCTGCACAACATGACTTTTTAGATTCCCTCTGCGACCTTTCGTTTTTTCAAATAAACTCGATTCCTAATAATCTTGACAGAATGCTTGATCTTATTTTTGTCAACGATTGCACTTCTACCAGTGTGTCAAGATCTTGTCCATTAGTATTTCCTGAAGGCTCCTTTCATGCTACCGTAGAAATTTCTCTACCTATTTCCATGTCGACTGAACCAATTTCATACAATTTCCATGCTTAATCAACTTCTGTCTTCAACTGATTGTTCTACTCTATACAATTCGGTTGATATTAATTTTGCTCTAACCCACTTCTAAGACTCTATAAAATTAGTTTTTGATATTTTATATTCCAATTATTCCAATTGCCTGCTTCATCCAATCCTCCCTGGTCGACGTTCAAATTTAAAAAATATTAAACCTAAGCTAAACTCTCTTTTCTAAATATTCTATTGCTAAATATAACTCCCTTCTCGTTAACTCTCAATGCTATAATGAGTATCTGATGCGCTGCAGGAATCAGTTTGAGCATGATCCCAGCTGTTTTAATTTTGTTTGTAAATTCTAAGCGCAACAGCTCATCTATGCCACCTACATTTTTCTTGAAGGTTGAAGAATCCATTGATAATTTAAATAGTGCTAATCTTTTTGCAAATTTCTTTCAATCTACCTATAGTTCATCCATAAACAATATCGCTTACCCTTTTCCTATTTCTTCCTCAAACTCTTTATTTGCTCCTATCATTGCTGAGAACGATCTAGTTACAGCAATGAAAACATTAAAATCTTTATTTTCTCCTGGGCCCGACAATATCCCTAGTTGCGAACTCAGAGAATGCTGGAACTCACTACATCTTCCTTTAGTCAAACTTTTTAAGTTATCTCTTGATTCCGCCCATTTTTTAAAAAATCTTTGAAAGGAATCATATATCCCAATTCAGCAAAAGGGAGCTAAATCCGATATTTTCAATTACAGAGGAATTGCAGAGCTGTTTTCTAATCCGAAACTATTCGAAAAAATTGTAACATCAACGTTGCAGCACCTCTGTAAGTCGATCATTTCCCCTTTTTAACATGGCTTTATTAAGAGTCGGTCTACCACAACTAATCTGCTTGAATTGACATCATTGGTGAATGATTCATCTCTATGTAGAATGCAATCAGAAGTATACTAATTATTATTTAATTATGGTAGATTATATTTTTATTTATCTTGTCAAATAATTTTATAATTATTAAACAGAGCGTTAGCCCTGGAGTACATTTGTAAACTAAACTTAGAGATGATCCAGCTGCAACTTGAGACCTTTGCCTCTGTGCAGCGCTGCCCTCAAAGTGCAGGGTCAGCATCTTTGCACCTGCGCAGCACTGTCGCTAAAGTGCAGGGTCAGCGTTCTCACTGACCGACGGCGATCCCACGCTTCGCGAGTGTTCGAGCTCCAGGCAGCTGCCCTTGCAGTGCGTCGTCAGCAGATTCTCCGTTGTTTTCAGCTGTTTTGTCTCGTGGGAACCGAACATGTTAACTTCTCCCTCCTTCAAATGGTCGCCGTCCAGGTGACCCGCTTGTTTTATATCATCGCTAATTTTTGGCTTGGCGTGACATCTGGCTCTCAGGTATTGATAACCGAGCCAACCCGTAGAGCACAGCAAGAAGGCGGCAAGTAAGGCGAAGGAGTTGCTGAGGAGAGACCCCAGTGAAATTTCTTCTCTGAGGGTCCCAATATGGTGGAGATTGCTTAAACTCAGCTCATGGAGAAATGGGAGGCTTAGCCTGCTCTTCCCAGTTGATTGACAAACCAAGTCCCATTAAGAGCTACCTTGTCGGTATAAGTTACCAGGTAGGATCCAGATATGTTTTGGTCCTTGGTTGTCGGTTATGATCACATTGGCATCATTCACAATGAGAGTGCCATGATCCACTATGGTGATTGGATCCAGGTGACCTGGAAGCGTAGAGCAGTGCGCAATAGCCCCAGAAACTATTTGTTGAGCGCAGGTGCCATTTTGGAGTTCCCTGCAGAAGGTGGCGCCAACTGTCGTTTTGCAGTAGCCGATGTTGATGTTCCGCGTCGCGCACTCAGCGACTAGGTTTCCATTTTCGAAGTCCAGGATCTTATTCTGGTGTTGAACTGGATATACCGTTATTTTCTTACATATAAACTTAGGATTAGGGAATTTAATAAGAAAATGTAAAATTTCAGAATTTTGAAAAGCACTTATGCTAGATACTTCTAATAATTCTATCAAGCTAATGTCAATAGGCTGTCTGTCTTTGAATTCGCCAATATCGGAGCTATCCAGAATTGCTGGACTTATGATATTCAATTTTGCTAGGGTTAGGCCCATTAAAATGTTTTCTAGGTCTGTGATAACAATTCTATTTTTTGCTAAAATAATTTCCAAAAGGTGGGTTTCTTTATCTGTTTTGAATTCTTGGATTTGATTCATTGCATTTGCAAGTTCATTTAAACGTTCCTGCAATTTGATATTTAATTCTGTTTGTCCCTCATCTGTTCTCATTAGTTGTTCTTGATTGAATCTTACTCGCTCCCAATCGTTAAAGTCGGGTGTGCCGGCGATGACTTTTAATGCTGCCCCGATTAAGTTAATACTTCTGGCGCCCTATGGTGGATTTTTAGGGTAGCCACTAACTTGCGAATATTTGTTAAGTCCGTCATTATAAGTGGTGTCCTGTGGTCGTCTGTAAATGTCTTCGTCATTGTCTCCGTCTGGTCACCGTATTCTTCGTAAGTCGTCATGTTTGTTGAGTGTTGTAGGTATCCGTAGGACTCCCAGATGACTATTTCATTGTCTTCTATCGGGAAATAGTCTGCGTTCGTGTAGTCGTTAAGTTTTACCGTCGCGTTCGTACTAACAGTCATAAGTACAAAAACTAAGATATATTTTCTTAACCTAGAAAAATATGAAAAATATAAAAAGAATAGGAAAAGGGGTAAAAAATCTCGTTTAGATGTTTAACGCAGATTGTCCTTGTGGACCACTCTCCCCTTAATAAGAACCGTGGTCCCCAGGTCTGCTTCAATGATTTCCTCTGAACATAGTGGCGAGAGCTTGTTTCCTAGGCGTTTATTTGTTTTTAGAAAAACTTTTTCACCAACTTGATAGCTCTTATAGGTCCTATCTTTGTTTACGTGCTTAAGGGTTCTTTCTTGGGCCTGTTGAATTTTTTTACTAATTCTACTTTCGAATTCCGCAGATTTTGAGTGGATAATTTCTATGGGTTTTTTGTTAGTTACTGAGTGAATTGAATTGTTATATTTGTTGGTTACCAAAAAGAATTAATTCAGTAGTATCGTTTAAGTTGATTTCTAGTTTCAAGCATCTGGCTATTTCTGCCAAGGTGCTATGAAATCTTTCTACTTGCCCATTTGAGGTGCTATGTAGAGGCGGGGCGTTGGAAATAGTGATATTGAAATGATTTAGTAAAATTGACTTAATGGTTTCGGAGTTTAATGATCTTTCATTATCACAATAAATTGTTTTAATTTTTGGAAAGAAATTTATTATGTGTAATAACGGGGATTTCACGTCCACAATGGCCCTTGATGCGATGGCCTGCACTGTGGCAAATTTTGAAAATTTATCAATGCATGTAAGAAAAAGGGTTCCGTCTGTTGAAAAAATGTCAATATGAAGGATTTCTCCTACAAAAGAGGGTATCGGTGTTTCTGCTACCGCTTGCTTAGATGGATGGCGCTTGTATTTTGCCATTGAACAGGTTTTACAATTCAAGGTTGTCTCTGTTGCTAACCGAAGCATTTTAGGGAAAAAATAGTCCCTCAAGATCTGCTTTACATTTTCTTGTGCTGCTCGGTGAGCCCTGTTGTGTTCTGTTATGACAATTTCCCTTTGCTAGGTTGTATCAGTTATGTCTTGTACGAAGCTTTTCGTATACTTAAATGAAGTGCTTGGGAACAATTCAACTAGTCGGTGTTGGATAAACGCCAAAATAGGTAAAGTGCAATGTATTGCGTTTACTACTTCGTTATTTACTACATCCTGTAATGCGTTAAGCAGATTTTCTCGGTTAGAAATTTTTATTATATGTCTGATCTTGCTTTTGAACAAGATGAATGTGTCAACCGAGAAGCTGTTTCCTTCTTCAATTATTAATTTCTGAAACAGTTTACTGGGTTGTCTGTCGTGTCTATGGTGTATGTCAGTGACTGTTCGCTGTGTATGATTGCTACATCTGATTCTTGTTCCTCTCTTAAAACGTTTATATTTTGGCGAGACAATCCGTCTGCCACAAAATTTTCCTTGCCAGGTTTATAGACTAATTTTGCGCCGTGATCGTCGATAATTCCCTTCCACCGCTTCAGTTTTGCATTAGGGTTTTTATCTGAGACGGCAAATGTAAGTGGCTGATGGTCGGTAAAGGTCTGCAAATCCTTTACCCCGTACAAGTAATTTCGGAGGTTTTTCAGTGCCCAAACTATGGCGAGGAGTTCTCGCTCGTTGGTTGCATAATATTTTTCGCTGTCTCGTAGGGCACGTGATATCATTGTGATCGGGCGGCCATCTTGAGATAGTACCGCTCCTAGACCAAAGCCTGACGCATCCGTTGTCAAATCGAATGGTCTCCCGACGTCTGGATATGAAAGCAAAACGTCCTCTGATGCCAAGATTTCTCTCAGCCTATTGAACGCGTCCCCCTGATCCTTGGTCATATTGATGTCAATTTTCCTTGACTGATATTTGCTTGTTTTCCCATTCTCTCCTTTTAGGATTTTCGTTAGAGGCCTTGCGATTGTCGCGAAGTTTTTTATAAAACACCTATAGTAGCTTGCTAACCCCAGGAAGGATCTGAGTTCGAAAAGCGTTTTTGGTGGGGGAAATTCTTTTACGGTTTTGACCTTTTCAGGTGAAGTTCGTAGCCCCCCTTGTGACACTATGAACCCCAAGTACTCAACGCTCTTTTTGACTTTTCTTGGGATACTCTCATGCCTGCTTCTAAGAGTTTTGTTAAAACCCAATCCACATCTTTAACATGGTCCTCCTTTGTTTTGGAAAATATTATAACATCATCGATATACACGTAGCATATCTTTGAAATTCCTTCTCGTAGGACATCATCGATGGCCCTTTGGAAAATGCTTGGGGCATTCTTAAGCCCAAATGGCAATCTACAAAACTCGTATTTGCCGTTGTTTATTGAAAAGGCTGTCTTTTCTCTGTCCTTTTCTGCCAGCTCTATCTGGTGAAAGCCTGACTTGAGGTCGAGTGTCGTAAAAAATTTCGACTCGCCCAAATTTGACAGTATTGTCGAAATTGTAGGGATAGGGTACCTATCGTCTATGGTTTTTTGATTTAGTTTCCTAAAGTCAATAACTAATCGCTTCTTTTTAACCCCATTTTGGTCGGTTCCTTTTTTATCTACAACCCAGGTAGGGTTGTTATATGGAGACCTGGATGACCTTATCACGCCGTCTGCAAGAAGTTGTTTAACCTCTGCATTGACGAATTCGGTTACACCCATGGGATGCGGGTACGACTTAGAGTACACCGGCTCCCCGTCTGTTTTTATCGTCGCTATAGTGTTTATATTAAAGGGTAGCGCTTCGTCTGGATCAGCAAAGGCTTTATGATTTTTTACAATCATTTTATCGAAAGAAGCCTTAATCGCCGGAGGAACGTCTTCATCATCAATTTGTATGAAGTTAACGTTTTCCACCTTAGTAAACTGGATGTTTTCGATTCCGTTATTAGTGTGTAGAACATTTCTGGTAAAATAAAGTTTCGCATTCACTTGTTTAAGTAAGTCGAGTCCAATAATGCCATGAAAGTCTTTAAGGTTGTTAAGAATGAAAAAAGGTGTTTTTACCTTGAACAGTGAAACTAGACATTTTTTTTTCTATTTTAGTAAAACCATTTATTGACTTTACTGTGAAAGGTTTATCCGCTGCCACGATGCCTTTCAGCCTCGGGAGTGGAGTGATGTAATTTTTAGATGTGCCTGTGTCGAGTAATAGTTTTATTTCTCTTCCTGCTACCGTAATCGTAATGTAAGGAAGCAGGGATTTTTGTCTAAAAAATTGCAAGAGTCCTCTACTTCCAGTTCATCCTCTATCTCTATGGCGCTTGCTTGGGCGGCGGAATCATAATCATTGTCGCCGGATTTTTCTTCCGGCATGAAGTTGATTTTTTGCTGAGACCGTGTAGAATGCCCCCTTTGCCATGCTGTGGGTTGCTTGAACCGGGAGGAGGTGTCGACCTCCATTGGCTCTGGCGCTGGTTGGCCTGCTGTGTTATTGTGTGGTTTTTGTCTAAAAGAACTGCCATGATTATTGCCTCCCTTTTGGGTTCTGGTGAAGTGAGGGGATTTTTTTGTTGGCCCCGAATTTTGGTTTTGTTCGTAGTATGACTGCAAATTTTTCCAACCTGCCTGTCGCTGGTTGTTCTGCCTATATGCTTTTTCCTCATTGTGTCGGGCGAAGGTGGCCGTGAATATACTTCTATTGTTACTTGATTCAGCTTCTTGAGCTAGCGCTAATGCTGATGGCAAGCCCCGTGGTTGTGCCGGAAAAACGGCTGTTTTTAATGATTTTTTCAAACCAGATATGAACGCATGTAAAGCGTCATTTCTGTGTTGTTCGTTGAGGACGGCCGCTGCGGCTGCGTCGTGTATCATAATTGTTTTGTTTGTCAGAAGCGTTAGCTTCCGTTCTATCTCATCATAGTATTTGAGCAAGGGTAATTCTCCCTGTCTCGACAAACTTAACTCCTGCTTAATTACGTGCGTCGGAGTCTTGTCCGCGTACGTGAAGTCTAAGCGTGCTACTATGGCATGAAAATTAAATACCGTGGGCCTCTTACTTTATTTCTTAAGATTCCGACAGCCTGATAATGTCTACTGCTGCCTTCATAAGGCTCATATACCTTGTAGGCCGCAGTAGCAGCCTGCCTCCAGGAAACATAATTTTCCTGCTTCCCATCAAATTCTGGGACAGACTTAGCCATATCGAGGGGTTCATTACATTCTTTACCTAGCACTATTTCAACCTCCTGGAATGTCTGGATTTTCGGAGTTTTATCTTTAAGTAAACTTAACTCCCCCATAATTGTGGCTAATTTTTGATCAAATAGCTCCTGTTGCCTTTGAAGTGCTCCGGCTATGGCAGCCTCCATAGCCGCAATCTGTTCTGCCTGCATCTCTACTGCCTGTTGAGTTTCTGGATTTGTAGGGTTAAGAACGCTGGCCTGAATGTGTACTGCCCTACTGTTTGATGATTTGCAATCTTCTGTAATTCGGTTCTGCCTTTCTACTCTTGTTTCCAAAAGTTTTCTATATTCCTCTAGAACTTCTTCGTCTGATGAGACGTTGTCTTTGTTCCTATACATGAGTCAGTATTAAAAGTAGTATTGAAGTCATTGGTGCTACAAAATTCAATCAAGAGCTTTCTTTTTTTTTTTTTTTTTTTTTTTTAAATTTCAACTTTCAAAAATATATTTTATATTCAGTGTGTTTTTATTTGCTTAAAATGTAACACTAGGAAATTTACAAATTTTTCGATTTAAATATTGGCAAAAAAATTGAATATTTTTTATGGCGAACACTTCGGACAAAAAGCCTACTCACATGTTCTTATAAGTATTTTATTCTCGGGATCTGCTGTTGATGCTGCTTGCTGCTGTTGTTGTTGCTGTTGCTGTTGATGCTGCCTGCTGCTGTTGCTGCTGCTGTTGCTGTTGCTGCTGCTAGTGTTGCTGCTGGTGCTGCTGTTAATTTGTCTTCTTTTCGAGGGAAATTCCTGTCATTCCCGTTACAGTTGTAAATATTTTTTTAAAATTTTCACTATTAACTTTGTTAAAAGTTTTATTTTCTCCAATTTTCACTTTGTTAAAAGTTTATTGTCTTTATGCCCTGGATCGTGAGTCGATGTAATTGGGCGCCAATTATTATTTAATTATGGTAGATTATATTTTTATTTATCTTGTCAAATAATTTTATAATTATTAAACAGAGCGTTAGCCCTGGAGTACATTTGTAAACTAAACTTAGATATGATCCAGCTGCAACTTGAGACCTTTGCCTCTGTGCAGCGCTGCCCTCAAAGTGCACGGTCAGCATCTTTGCACCTGCGCAGCACTGTCGCCAAAGTGCAGGGTCAGCGTTCTCACTGACCAACGGCGATCCCACGCTTCGCGAGTGTTCGAGATCCAGGCAGCTGCCCTTGGAGTGCGTCGTCAGCAGATTCTCCGTTGCGCGCGCAGACTGCCAGATGGGGCTTGCAATTCAGCTGTTTTGCCTCGTGGGAACCGAACGTGTTAACTTACTTCTTTATACTTTTAGTAAAGCATTTGACTCGCTAAATCATAATCTTATAATCTTCAAGCTAGATCGAATTGAATTCCCAACGTATAATAAGTTACATTTAAATATTTCTAAATGCTTGTTTATAACTTTTACTCACGTATACCCCTGCAATGTATATTGACTGTGGAATCTATTGGTGTGATTTTTGATGCCAAACTTTGTTTCTTCATATATATTCTTGGATTCATTAACCGTTGTTCCAACCAGTTTAATGACCTTTTGGTACCAAATTCCTTTATACTTCTCTAGTGCGTTTCGTGTCCACAAAATGGAGTTCACCAAGATCGTATTGAATCCATACAGAAACAATTTCTCCTTCAAGCCCTTCGTTGCTTAAGCTGCGATCCCCTACCACCGTACGCTGATAGGCTGTTACTCATTGATCTCCGTTCCTTAACAAATCGTACAATTATTATTGGTATTATTTTTCTCGTTGACTATCATATCCCTTGTCGGTTACTTTTATCTAATTGCACAACTGACTATGCCTTGCACAATAGATTCCGCGTACTGTGCTCTAACTACAGAATCTATTTCCTCGTTTTTCTTTTATCTCTTGATTTAACACATCACTAAATAAGTCTGGGTACGAACCGAGAATCCTCTCAAAATCTCTAGATTTTGATTATTCTGTTGTATCTTCATACTCAATACTCGGTTGATTTTTGATATTTTTTAATGTGGGAATAGATGCATTTGCATGTCAGGTATTAGTTTCGCAACAGCATTTGGTTTGGCTTGAAGCTATAGCGCCCTGACGCATTTGTTCCATCCATCTGATCATCGGTTCGATCAAACTGGGGCACAAGGTCACATTTTTTGTAATGTATGTCCATGTAATATGTTCTTACTTTATTACTCTATTCCTTTCTATCCTTTTTTTATTATATTTTCCCCACTCTTTATATATATTTTCTTACCCTTCTTTCCTGGTCTGATTGGGTTTTTTTCTGTGTTTTTCCTTATCCTGTGCAACAAATGTTGGACCATAAAATTTAGTTTGTCATTTATTCCCCCCAGAAGGCTTAAATGTAATGTTAATTTAATCTTATTTTATAACTTTAAATTCAGGTTTACTTCTTAATTTATTATTTAATTATCAAAACAATTTCTTAACTCCTGAAACCGACTGCATTTAGAAACAAATAAATGACCTCATATTGGGCACCAGATACGAACAACGAGCTTTCAACATCATACCGGGAACAACTAGGATTTTGACTAGGGACAATTCAGTCCGAGAAATGGTGCTGAAATGTATCTGTGATTTTGAAGTTATTGCAGATGAGAATAAGGGGACTCCACTAGCAATTTAATTAACATTATTAGCATTTTAATAGGAATTTTAACCTTTTAGACGCTTTCTTTTGTCAGCTATACACCGTTTTTACGACCCTCTCAGGCTTGTTGAACCTGGAATAAGAAAAGCCAAAAATTTTCTGCAGTAGCTCTGCAATGCGAAAATATCTTGGTATAAAATCTTCTTGTGTACTAGATTAGATCTGGTTCGAATTATAATCTAGGTGTTTACAGACTTTGTGCATCTAGGCATATTGAACCTGTGCTTATATTGTTTTTAAATGAAATACTTTATAATAGCGATCTCCCAAATCTGTATCTATTTTCCTTCACTAATGCATTGTTCAGATTAAAAAAATAATTTGCAGTAAGATTAACTGAACGTATGGTCCACCACGTCATGATGACCAAGTAGGGTTTATTAATTGCTGGTTGTGTGCAGGTCTAACTGGGCGTGGTCTTGATAAATTGGAAAAAGCCAATTCCAAAAAAGGTTGTGGCGACCTGAAATGGTCTTGTCCTAAATGCAATGACATGCAATTTAATTTCTTTAAGGTGTATAACTCTGTGGTCAATCATTAGATGTTCCTCTTCTATCTTCCACTCGAATGGCTAATCCACCTTCAGAAAATTTATCAAATTTCTGACCTCCACAACGAACTCGACCGAACATTTCGCAAGCCACCACTAGTAATAAAAACTAGATCTTTGCCCTGATTTCGTAAATTATTGCTTTTTCTGATTATCTTAATTAAATTACTGGATGATTTCCCGGCAAAATGATTGTGTTACGGTCAAAGAAGCATACTATATATGATTAAATAGGCCTAGCTTAATGACTTATTTTGTGTAGTTGAAAATCTTTTTTACCCATTTAACTTGTAAATTTTATCAAGATATCTTGAAAATCAAAAAGTTTTCCGTACAACTTTTGAACCTACTGTTCATACCCTATACGCTAACAACAGATTTAAATTGACCTTTGGCATAAAAAAAAATCATTTCTTAAAAAAAATACTTTCAAAACGCGTATTTCTACAGAGACGGAATTTTCTCTACTCTCTTTGACGTTTTGGATAGATAGTCTGACATAAAATAAGAAAAATTATAGCCGTCCCATATTTTACAATAAAAAAAAATAGGAGCTATTAGCTGTAAAAATGGAAATATAATTCTTATTTAGGCGCGGACATGGGCTTCAATTCGGCCACTAAATCCGAAAATTAGGTCAAAATAAATTTTGGGTGACCGGTTTGCAAATAATTAAAATACGGTTTTTTTTTTAGCTTTAAAATCAGAAGTAAATTTCGATATAGTAGATTATATTTCTCGTTACTTGATTTATCAAAATCATTCAACTATAATTTTTTTGTTTTTTACAGTTTCAAGCGCATTTTCCAACCATTTTCCAATGAGTTAATTTTCTGTGATCACCATTTTCTAACTTTAGGGTTTATTTTCCAAAAAAAAAAAAAAAGTAAACCACATACATTTTGATTTTAATGTTAAGTTCTAAAACTGAATTTGAAGTCGTTGGAGTAAGAATAAAAGTTCACGTATTTTTTATATTTCAATGTTGAGCTCTGAAACTTAATTTTAAGTCGAACGGGTAAGAATTTTAGTTGGCCTTATTTATCTTTGACTCCACATTTTCTATTAATATTAATTAATTATTAATACCATACTTTCTACATTTTAAAGTTGAGTTTTGACCAATTTGACAACATTGACCCCAATTTCACCACATTGGGACAGATTTTTGAGAAAATAGGAAACTCGTATATTGTAGATTTTAATTTAGGGGTCTGAAACTGAGTTTAAAATCAATCGGGGAAAATAGGGCTTTTTCCTATACAACATTTGACTCACATTTCCACGCTTTCCAAAAAATATGTATATTTTAGACTTTAATTTAAAACTTTGATGCTGAGTCTCTAGTTAATCGGTCATTAGAAATAGTGAAAATTACATTTTTTTCCATACAAAGATTTAAACCCCCATTTCCCGACATTGGGGTACAAAATCCGGGAAATTGGTATGCAGTCCTAATTAAATTTTCATATTGTTATTCGATAATGAATTTGAAGCTGATCGTAAAAGAAGCAAAACAGTTTTATGTAACAGTTTTTCTGTCAGGAAAAAAATGATTAACAGATTAAAACATGCATGCTTAGATTTTAATCAAAGCTCTGTTTCCTAGGAACAGCTATTTTGTGCAAAATATTCCTTAGACAGTTTTGGAAAAAAATAGAAATTATTTGCGATCTTCTGGGAGTTTCATCAATCTTCAATTTAAAATTGAATTGAAATTGGAAATTCAGAACTGTAGAGATCATCTATTTCAATTTTCTACATAAAATAGTTATTTCTCTTTTGCGATTGGGATTAAATTGTTTTAAGAAATAATTCTCAAAATATTAAAATTAATTGACAAAAATTGCTGAATGCTTAAAAAGACCCATATTTTATTTGAAATTTGAATTACAGATATAATTGCTATAACTCTGACAGAAGTGTAAGTTTAGTTTTAAAATTTAGGAAAAATAAATACAATAAAATGCTATTAAGAAAAGACTATCTTCGACGACAAGAACATTACATATCCTTGCAAAATGGAATAAGCATTAGCCTGTTCGATCGTTCCTATAGCAGCTATACAATTTAGTAGCCTGAGCTGATCATTTTAGGTGTGAATTTAGAAAAGATACTTTTTTATGTAACTTGTAATTTGTATAAGGATATGTTGGGAATCAAAATGTTTTCCATGCAAAAACTTTAGAACCGATTGTTCCAATGGGACCTATGTGATAAATTTAACCGATCTCAATGATTTTTAATTCGGACATGGAAAAAAAAAAAATTTTCTCTGCACAATATATGAATGAATCGACCGGATTGGATAACTATATAAAATAGCTGCTATAAGAACAATATACATATATCTTCATAGTGCAGAAGATAAAATATTTTCAGATTATTCATACTTACAGGCAGAACTCGACCTTCTTATTAAATATATATTCATCAAGCAGGTTAACGTAAAATAAATTTTTAGAAGATTTTGAACCCGTACATTTTTTCGGAACAGACTTTTCAATATTTGAAAGTTTCAATATTATATGTTGAACTATTTTTCACACAAAATTATATATTTTAATTTTTATATTACTGTTTTTATATAGAGATATTTAAATGTTATTTTTTTTCTGTTTAGTCCATCCGAAATGTACCCTTTATTTTTCTATCATACAATTCTCGTCTAATTTCAATCACAGATTTGCTCTAAAATGGGAAAATGTGCAGCTGTGAATATTGACCGCTTGTTCCTATGGCAGCTATATGATATGGTAGACCGATGTTGATCAGATTTGGTGTACAATTAGAAAACACGCTGTTATATCTCTCATAACTTTTATCAAGATATCTTGAGAAATTCAAAAGCTTTACTCTTAAAATCTTTCGGACCGACGGTTCTAATGGCAGCTATATGATATAGATGCCTGATCCGGACGGACATTTCTGCTGCCTTTGACCTAGTTTAAGAACTGAGAGATGAAAAATAATAAGTAATGTTTGTGCAAAATATATAAAACAGAAGGGAGGAGGCACCTGTACCTAAACAAGGATTAACATCCCCATCGAATTCGCAGACGTCTTCGTTAGTTTGTCCGTTTTTATATAATAACTACGGGTATTAAATTGGAAATTACTTTGCATATAGCTGCCAGCTTTTTAAATAAAATCATGTGCCATTCATATTATTAGAATATTTAATTTAACTTCATAATATGATTTTTTATTATTATTATTACTATTGGTAAGAAAAATCATACTTCAAGTTCAGAACTGATTCAGATCCATATAGTATTATTGATAAGCTTTTAATTGGTTTAAAAATATTACTTACCTGAATTATATGGAGTTATATTATGCGTCCTTGGATACAAGTCTGTCACATTTGAAATTTTTGAAAAGAGAATATTTGATTCTTGACTAAATGAATTTCTTATCACGGTTTCATTAGCACGTAATTTATAACTTGAGTCAATTATTAAGTTATAATGGCTCATATGATTTGCCACGGAGAATCCGGGATTCGCATTCGAGTTGTGGATTTGAGAATTCGAATTGTATATACAATCTTTATCATAGCTCGCTTTGTTTAAAAATGAAAATTCCATTGCATATATTAGCTATGCAAGCGTACAAACTGAACTCCAATAATTTATTTAACGCCCGCTAAAAATCACATCTCAAAATAAAAAATAAATTTGAAAGCACAGTGAAAATACCATTTTTAACTGTGCTTAAATTAATAAGTTTCAGTTACAAATGATTCAATATCAACCTTAGGACGAAAAAGGATGTTCCACTTGCATCAAATGAAAGAGAGAAAAAATGTTCTGTTCCGTTTTTAGAGGCGGTGCTAAAAATCTCACTTTATTTTAAGGGTGGAAATATGTTAAAGTATATCGTACACTGAAAAAATTAATACTATTATAAGTACAAATATTGTTAGTCGTTAAATATTTATATATAAAGTCAATTTCTGTAAATACAAAATAATTAATTAAATTATATTTCAATATAAATATAAAAGAAATACTTTAATAATAAAAGAACAAATACAGTAAATAATTAATTCATTATTACTGCTGAATTTAATTCATATTACGTATAATTTTCTTTAGTGTAAGAAAAAAAACAGTAAACGATAAGGGATTTGTTGAGGACACTAGCTTCATTTGGTTTTTGTTTTTCTTAAAACACATAGAAAATGCCAACGTACTTGACTATATTCATTTCTGGATAACTCAATTTAAATGGATCAATTAGTATAAAAATATACTCCGTTGTTTTTATGAACGCGCCAATCACAGTTGAGCCTTTGGCGATTTTATTTAGTAATCCAATCCAAAAATTAGAATCAACATACAAAAAATGCAGGTTAAGATCACTATTAAAAGTACATATTTCTCACTGTCTGCGAAATCATCATATCTCGATAAAGCAGATATTTCAAAAATAGCTAAGCAAGAAAAGTTACTTTCTTCTCAGATATTTTACGAGGGTGGATCAAAAAGTACCCGTCATTGTCAATAGAGTAAATATATGTTGTCATTTTTAGAAAATGGAGAGATATTCACTGAGGAGTAATTCAAACAATTAGTAGACAAAATGAATGCGAATTTAAATTAATGCTAAAAGTAGACAAATTTTACGAGCTGCACTATGAAATTCTATGTCACTCTGCGTGCATAAAGAACCAGTGAAGCTTGGTTGTAAATTAAACCTGATCGGGAGAGCAGACACCGGAAAGGTGAAATGGAGGAATAGTACAGCAGATATTGTGACAGACAGTCGCCACAGTTCTAAATCACGCCATTGTACCGTTTTTACGGTATCTTTCAGGCAGATCGAAACTTCTAGAAACGTTGTCTCGAAACTGTACCGTTTTGCAGTGGTAAGGTACAGCCAAACGAGACCTATAGCGGTAAGATCAGGCTCAGAAATTACCAGTATCAGCTGCGTAACTTATAGGTGAGAACGGAAAATAAATGTTGGTAAAAGTCGAGAACCGAACCTAACAGACATCAAGGCAACATCCAGGATAGGAAGGATACCAGGAAATAAAATACAATATTAAGGACACAAGAAAGTTTTTTTACCACCAAAATATATGAATGGTATTTAAATAGTGATTTTAAATGTTGATCGTTCAATTCTAACATGATCATTTTGATCACCTGGTCAAAAAATGGAGAGTCAATATAACATGGGGTAAATTCTAATTCTTACCCGGTCAACTTTAAACTCAGTGTCAGAGCTCAACATTTAAATCTAACAAGTAAAGGAAGGCTATCTTTGGCGCGCCGAAGATGGATAGTTTCCAACCACTAATAATTATTTTCCAAAAAACTAGATCCGTTCTCTGGTTTAATACATATTAAATATCCGAATGTTTTTTTTTTATTCTCTTGAGTCACAAGTTTTCCTCAATTTCAAACTATGAAATTCTTTCTGGTAATTTTATATCGTACAGAAAAGATAGAGCAATGCGGTGTTGGTTTTTCCTGATTCATCATCGCAAAGCCAAAACGGTAATACGTACGAAGATGAAATTTGGACACTGAATTTATGTCGTACTAAAAGTTTCCATTAAGAAGGTATTTTGGAAAAACAGTTGTATGAAATTTTATTGTTCAAATTCAAATTAATTTTCAGAATTCTACTCTAAAACTTAAGGCACACATGTTTTCCAATTTTTTGAAAATCAGCCTTAAAGTCAGAAAATGGGGGTCATAGTTTGTATGGAGTAAAGTCAAATTTTTACTCGACCGATTTCCAAGTCAGTATCTAATCTCAACATTCAAATCTACTATATAATTACGTGTTTTTAATATTTTGGAAAATCTTTTCCCAAGCTCAGAGAATGGGGTGTCAATATTAATTGGGGTAGTTTGTAATTCTTTCTCGATCAACTTCAAAATAATTTTAAGAGGTCTCCATTAAATTCTTAAACTTACATGATTTATATATTTAACAAAGTTTTACAGCAAAGGCCAGAAAATGGGAGGCAAGTTCTAATTCTTTCAGGATCTTCTTCAAACATAGTTTCAAAACTCAGTATTAAAATCTTAAAAAACAGAGCTTCTGAAAATACGAACCTCTACATTAAAATCTAAAGAGATTAACATTAAAATCTAAATATATATGCCTTTTTTTTTGGAAACAAACTTCTTTGTCAACTATATTTCTGCAGCTTAGCTGACTATTAGAAATTTAAAAGATTAATTCCGTTTTCTATTTAAATATATTTATGAATATGAATATTTATGTATTATATATATATATATATGGGGCTGTTCGGCTAAGCGAAAAAATATATATATATATATATATGTATATATTTGTATAACAATTTATTTTTCGCTTAGCCGAACAGCCCCAAACGGAGAAATTGGTTATCACAAAAAACAAACAATTCGCCAAAGTTGATAAATTAAAAAATTAAAAACATTTTTCATTTTCATATTCACAAATGCTTAATAATTCAAGCTATTCATAGGCTTTTGAAATGAATCCCCCGAGACCACAAATATAATGGGAGAAGCATTAATATTGAGAAGAACTTACTTTTTTTTAGTAAATAACTTATTTTGGTAAAGCGTGGAAAATAGCTGAAAACTTTTTTAATTTTCTCGAATTTCTTAACTGGTTTGCATAATTATACACTTAAAAATTGTAAAATTAGTTTTATGAAATGTGTCCGTGTGTCCATCTATTTATATGCAAACCAGTCTCCCAGTTTTTGAGTGAATGAAATCTGGTATGGAGCCTTCTTTTTGCAGCAGGCAGTACATATGCCGGAACCGTCCAAAAATCGAAAACTCTTCTTTCAAGTTATATGGGGAAATCTAGATCGCATAAAATCATTAAGATCGGATTACTATATCATGTAGCTCTACAAGGGTATGAAATCTTCGGCTCGACGATGATAGCTATTCCTTACAATGTTGACCCGTCAATTGGATTTACCCACACACTTTGGATTTCATCATCTCATCTTTAAAAAGCAGGACTCAGATGTGTTGAGATCTGAAATTCCTAAGCCTGCATTTGTTACTTCACGTGTCCCGCGAGGTAGTCATCTTGGTCCATTCTTTTCACATTATTTATTAATGACCTGCCATCTGTTTAGTCACACTCTCGCATCCTTATGTATGCCGGTGTGAAACCTATTTTCATTATCATATAACGAAGTTTACAGCTATATTTTTTTGCAAGATGACTGTAACTCAATGTCAATTACCAGTTGCATTTAAATATTTCTAAATGTTTTTTAATGACCTTTGCTCCGTATTTAGCCACATATACGGTTGACAATATACCAAAGCAACATATAAAATAAAATAAAATACTTTATACTCCTCTAGTAGGTCCCATACTAGAATATTGTTCAAGTTTTTTGAGTCTATGAAATCAGAATCTGCCAAGACCGTATAGATACATATAGATAGATATTT
Source organism: Drosophila repletoides (assembly GCA_018150835.1). Classification (NCBI taxonomy): domain Eukaryota; kingdom Metazoa; phylum Arthropoda; class Insecta; order Diptera; family Drosophilidae; genus Drosophila; species Drosophila repletoides. The sequence continues at coordinate 879,712 of JAECWQ010000236.1, forward strand.
CTTCTTTAACTAACCGCATAACTATCTTTGGTGTTATTTTTGTTTATCAACTGATTTTCGGTGATATTAACCAGAAATAATTATCCGTTACTCCTTGCTAATTGCACAATTAAATATGCTTTGTACAACAGATTACACGTATTCTGCTTAAATTCTAATAATTTTATAACGTAATCTCAACAGAACTCATTCTCTTCCACTTGAAATATATTCTTTTAAACTATCTCGGGAAAAACCTTAACCATTGGAGTTAGTGACTGCTTCTCTAGCAACACTTCTTCCCAACTGGTTCCGAGTTTTTCCAGGCGTCATTTTCCATTTCACTCTATATTTTATCTTTACATCTTTCTTGTTTTGTTAAGATTTCTAAAAATTAACTGAAGTTTTGGAAATCTGATGCTGAAAAACAGAGAGAAAATCGCTTTCTTTTCTGCGAAATGGCAGCACGTTTTACTTTCGATTAGGTTTTCAGTTACTGTTTCAAATTCGACTCAGTTAAACAGTTATAAGAACTATTTTAATCTTATATCTGTATGTGTGTAAATATATATATATATGTATATGCAGAGTTTATACGTAAGTAAGTGATCGCTGGCTCATGCTAAAGCAAAGGCTAATTGCTTACTAGCCAGCAATTCGGCTAGCTCCACGCCAACGCTGGCTCGTACAGGGATGTTTATGTACATATGTATGTATATATATTCATACATACATATGTTTATATATGTACACACACAATATGTGAATGTGCAAGTACATCAACCGTGTCTGATCGCATGGATGTATGTATGTGCGTGTGTAGATGTAAGTAAATATAAATTTCATTTTGATACTAAAGTATATAGTAGCCGCCGGTATTACCCGGCGTCGCCCGAATAAAAAAAGTGTATAGTGATATGTTGAATAACACCTCTCTGCCGGTGAATTTTTCTAAATTAGTTAACTTTTATTCCTTAAGAAGTATTTCTGAAAATCAAATAGATCTCAAAATGAAACTGACAAGAAATTTTTGTGTTAATAGTATGAAAATTATTTACAAACAGATTGGGTTATATTTAGAGTAGCAAAAAATCAAAAAAGTTCGTTTTAACAGTTTCGACTATTATTCTCATTTGAGGTGGTTTTTAGATTTTAATGCAAAGATCTAAAAACTGGTTTAAAATCAATTGGCTAAAATTACGGTTTATCCCTGTTTTCGGAATTTGAGGCCTGATTTCCCAAATTTAATGTAGAACTCTGAAACTAAATTTGAGTTATACCATACAACATTCGATCCCCTGATTTTTCACACCTAGGAGTACATTTTTTGAAATTATATTTGGAAATGAATAATGGGCAAAAAAGATCGAATTTTTGTGTTCAAATCTGATCTGCATATTCTTAACCTTTTGACTATGATGAATCGTCAGGACAAAGAGTTTTAGATATGCACAAATACATGCATATATATATATGTATGTATGTAAATATGTAAATGTACAAAATTCGATGCCTTAGAATGTTTATATGCACATATATATAAACATGGCCTTAGTACGAGTCTATTTAGTATGTACAAACATACATATACATATATGTACGTACATACATACATTTATTTATTAAATGAAGGTATGCTTATGCCACAGACCGTAGTTCTTGTTGAAAGATAATAGAGAGAGAGGAAATAGCATCGGACTGTTTAAAGTAGTCAACGAAGATCAACGAAGCAGAAAGGCTTTCCACCCCTCACTCGTGTGGCAGCTGCAATACACACATGTGTACAAGTGGCACGGGCCGCACGTCTAAGCACTCACATGTTGTATGTTTGTACACATGTATATATGCATGTATATGCAAGTTAATATAAAATGTACGATCAGAAGAGGCAATTCCGGAAGGCAATACATATATGTATGTCCATACACGTATGCATACATTGGGTGGGTTGATGTCTTTTAGACTCTCTTGCGCTGTTCTCTGTTGACGGTTTTGCAGAAACAATGTGAACATTCATTTGTATACATACACATACAGACCCATATGTATATATGTATGAATGTACATTCATACGTACATATACCACGGTCGAAAACGTTCAGTTTAGATATATCACACACTTGTGCTTGACCATGCCCAGCGTACGGTTCAGCTGCAGTATTTAAAATAGTGAAATTTTATTTTCTGTTATTCTGTGTTATATTCCCTTAAGTGAAAAATTAAGTTGAAATGCAATTTCTGCTTATTTTAGTTGTTCTAGCGGTTATTTATAACGGTAACATAAAATTTGTCCTTTCGTTTCGTTTCGATTCGATTTAAGCAAGCGTAATCATATTGAGATTCCAAGAACTATTTTTAAATTAAGAAATGAAATCATTTCGCCGTGTGGGAAAGATACACCAGCATACATTCAAATATAGATTTAATACTTATGTAAATATTTAAATGTACATCGTATGTCTATGCATTTATGTATATAAACATATGTTCATTTGTATATTCTAAATGCTACTACTTATATGTATGTGTATCCATATGCAAGCATTGCTGCAAAAAACATTTACAAAATATCAAAAAAACATAAAAATAAATAAACTACTGTTATTTTCTTTATAAAGCCCTTTTACCCAGCAGTGCCGGGAGTGGTAATAGTAAAACTCAAAGATATATTGAACACATCATATAAAAGACGAAAAGGATAACCTCTACCTTTTTCGACAATGATAAAAGAAAAAAAGGAAGTAGTTTAAAATTATGAAAAAGCAGAAATATGAGGTATACAGTTTTCCCGCCATTCTTCGGGATTTTCAGAATAAAAAGCTATTCGTGAACAGCTCTGAAACTGCATGATCAACAAAAAATAAAGATTAACAATTATGTTATATATATTTTATTCTAACTTGATTTTTAAAATCTTATATACATATGTCCGAGCTTTTTTTTTTTATTTTAATTATTTTTTTTTTCAAAAATATACAACGGATAAAATTAGTTACAATAAGGAAAAGTTAATAATAAAAGGGTAATTTAGTACGTTGGCTTACATTTTCCCGGAAGTTGATCCAAAATCATTTTTCTTTAATTTTAATAGAATTCTGTCTGAAAATCATTTTGCGCCTAATCGCAAAAAAAAATATTCTACAGATTTACAACTTTTCCCTATTAGTTCTATAGTTTCTCGTCCTTTGGTCTTGGCATGGAATTTCTGAAATATACAATTCATTTCTTTATAGACAGCTTTAAAAATAAGGATTATTGCCTTGTAGCAATAAAACCACAGTTTCATGGCAATTTTCCAAACTAGATTTTGAAGTCATTCGAGTTAAAATTACCTATATGCCGTGCCAACTTTGACCCCCCTTTTCCGAAATTGGGTGCGGAGTTTTCAAAACATGTGAAGAATGTATGATTTAGATTTAAATTCAGTGGTTTAAAACTTAGTTTGAAATCAATCGGGAAAGATTGTATGATAATGATGATGAATCAGTCAGACAGCCAGGAAAAAGGGTTTTATATATGGAAATGACAAAAACTTAATTAAAAACAAAATATTTTTAAATTTAGTCAAAATATCTTGAAAAACAAAAAAGTTTTCCATACAACAACCGATTTATTCCTAGGGGCGCTATTCGATACAGTTGTTCGATCTTAATAATTTTTGGTATACCTTTAGAAATTATACTTTAACACATAACTTGTAAATTTTTTCAAGTTATGTTGAAAATCAAAACAGTTTTCCATACAACTACTTTTGAACCGACTGTTCCTATGGGAGCAATATGATATAGTTGTCCGATCCGGCCGGTACTGACATATGTGCTGCCTGCAGCATAAAGAAGGTTTCTTACAAAATTTCGTTCGCCTTGCGCCAAAACTGAGAAACTAGTTTGTATATAAACAAACGGACAGAAAGACAAGGCTACATCAACTCGGCTCGTCGTCCTGATCAATAGTATATATATAGTTTATGGGGTCGGAGATGGGTCTTTCAATGCATTCGGCGCGCCGAAGATAGCCTTACTAGTTATAGTTTTCCTTTTTTAAATTTATACAAGTTAAGCACTATATATACAATTTTAGGATATAATTTATCGGTTAATAAGCTAGCTGAGTAACTTTCTATGATCAAACTGTAGCAGCATTTATCATCTAGAAACGTTTTTGACCTGTTTTAGTTGTTATTAAAATTTATTAGTATAATTCTAATATACATTTTTTCTTTCTTAAGGTGTGGAATGTGTCCCAGAGAAAATCGACGAAGAAACAAAGTTTCTTGTACTTGAAGACGATGATATGGCACCAACTGTATTAGACTGTGACTATAACATAAATGATACTTCTTCATTTCTTACTGTTAAATGGTTTAGAAATGATAAAACTATATATCAGTGGATTCGTGGATCACACCCTGCTCCAATTGTAAATACAATCAAACTAAAATCTCTCCATGTTTTTAAGCAAATTTTCTTTTTTATTCCTCAGCCGGAGTTTAAAAATGACGTGGACAGCTCTTATGAGAGCTCAACGGACCCCAATAAACAATATAGCTCACTCGCCCTTATTAATCCGTCAATAAGTTCTACAGGCGACTATAAATGCGTTGTACAAACAAAATCTGAGACGATCACTATTCACAAGAACGTCCAAGTCATTGATGTTAGAAATTATACATTGAATCTTTATCGATATAAAATTCAAAACGAGACGCAACTGGAGTGTACTGTATCTAATGTATTTCCAAAGCCTACATTAACTATTACGTATGTAGATGGTTAAAACTATTTTGAAAGTGTTAATACGATTTTAACAAATATATAAATTTACATATTTTTAGATCCGACGACGATGATATAGTTAAGGTTGTGGCGAACGTTCCTCAGGAAAACGATGATGGATATTTCAATGCAACTACTTTTGCTGCAGTTCACGATAATGACGATGACGTGGATTCTCACAAATGTGTAGTCACCTTTGATGGATACTCGGAAAATTTGACCACTATTATTACATCTGGGTCTTGCTGGGGTTGTATAGATGTGCGAATTCTGTTGCTGAATTGCTTCGTATTTTATATGCTTACCAACCTAAATATTTATGTTTAATTAAAAATTTGTTGTTTTTTATTGTTGCAGAAATATTCGCATTGAGTTGTTTATTATTGAAAGAGATGCAGTGAAAGCTACGCGGTATTCGCAGCAAAAAAAGTATTACTTTTATAGTCACTGGGGTCGGAAATGTTTCTTTTAACAAAATAGAATGAGAAAAACAGATTCCAGTACGTCATTTTGCCCCATTTTTTGAATAACCTTTCAGACCGTTTGACGATTTTCTCACATATATAAAAAAAAATCTCCGGTATCATAAAATGTACATATTATTAATCAAGAAGATGAGATGAGTCGATGTAGTCAAGAGCATCCGTCAGTCTAATATTGGTCCACCTGGGACTTAACTAAAACAAACCGCATGCTCGAGTGAAGCTTAGAATTTGTTTTGGGCGATTAAGCTTTGATCTATGATCAGTACCACGTAAGATCGTGGCTTATAGCCTTGCCATTTCTTCTGCTATATAGTTGCTGTCGATGTCTCTGGGTCTTGGGACCTTATGAGGAAGATCAAACGGTTCTGCCATCTCCTATAACATCTGAGCCAGTTGATTACTGATATCGAGTTGGATGATAGCGTTTGAAGAGATTTGATAACAGCCTGACAGTCAGAAGTAACTTCAAATGTTCTATTACCGACTTTTTGGATATCTATTTCGTTAATTGCTGCAATAGCCAGGAAGCCTGAAAGATATTTTCAGACAAAGTTCATCGATCATCAACCTTTAACTATATGTACATAGTCGGGGGATCAAGATCAAGTTCCGACTTGTTTGGATTTTTACCAAGTCTGGTATCAACTTGAGCATAGTAAGAGAGTGTCTTTGGGAGACAATCGCATAGAGATAGATTGCATCATCCGACTCTTTTGGAGGATAGTATCTTTTAAATATAGCCATAGCAGACTCCCCAACGTTTTTAAGAGAAATTTTAGACCTTTTGGTCGAGAATATTGTTGTATTGTAGGGTAGGAAGTATATATTAAGAATTGGCTTGAGTTCATCCAAGAGTCATCTGGAATTCGAAGGTATGGTTTGCCTAGTTTCCCGTGTCGGTAGTGCTTTTAATGTAAGAGGAGAAGTTTTGCCAAGCATCACTTTTTATTTGTCATAGAGACTTTTTGTATGTGGCAGGGCTATCTTCATCAGGTGTTATCTTCTGTTTTGGATTTATTAGAGAGCTTCCTGAACTTAGATTGAAGGTCTGCAATGAGTAAAGACCACCAATGTGGTTTAGTTTCCATCTTAGTTTTTAAGAGTATGATGGTCTTAATATGCAAGAGAATGCTTGCCAGTGTGTCCCTTTTCATTTATGGACAGGTATTGGCTTGTACTATTGTAAAGTTAATACAATGTCTAGTTATCAGTTATCAGCTGTGCAATTATTCTCAAAAGCTTTAATTATTCTAATAACAATATCTTTTCTTATCTTCGTTTTGTGCGGTTGTTCGCTTATACGCCGCTCGCCTGCTCAAATTTTTGTTGTTGCTATGCACATTGCTCAAGCATTTTTTGCGTAATTTCTTGCTACTAACAGCTATTTCTTTGCGCTCTCAATTTTGTTTTCTTCATACTAAACATAACAATACCCATTAGGAAACTTTAAACATTTTTCTTCCTAGTAATATTGTCCAAAAACTAATAAAATGTCTTGCTGTGAGTTGAACTGCATGGTTTGTTAACTGCTGGTTGTGTGACAACATGATGCATGGCAAATGTGCAGTTCTAAATGTTCGAAATGTTGACAAGTAGGAAAACGACAATTGCAAAAAAGGTTGTGTCGGCCTGAAATGGTCTTTTCCGAGGTGCAATGACTTGCAATTGAATTTCTCCAGAATGTATATTTCTATGAGAAATCAATTTCTTAAGTTGCATAAAATGTCTAAGCTTTTGTTAAGCGATTTTGACTTGAGCATTGAGTTGCTCAGTGAGTTTAAATTCGAATCCTCACCTATGCGTCGATTAGTTGGATCAATTTTTAAATGTTCCTCTTCCATCTTCCTCTGCAATGGCTAATCCCCCTTCAGAAAATTTATCAGCTCCTCGCCGTTTAGAATTATCTCCGGTTCGATTTTTCTCGCTTTCGCCTTCACCGTCAGTCGGCCACTCTTCCTTTGAGCACTCCGATAATTCTTTAAATACCAATCTATTTGCTGTTCATGTCCAACCATCTTCTCCTAATGAAGCTCAGCCTAGTGCTCCAACTACAGCACGAGTTACAACTCCAGTAGTCCCTCCAGCTCCGGCTGATATTACAGCTCCACTTCAGGTGATGACTGCGACTTCATTTCCGGCAACTGCTTCAATTACAGCCTAGTACTGCACCCCTAACTGTGCTTCCAGCTTCAGCAACTGTTCAGGGTTCTGACCCTGCCCTGACTCCTTTGCTTACTGTTGTTGCACCGCATAAGCAAATTTTCCTATCTAGACTTTCACCTGATACTAAATACGAAGCTATTGCTGCTTATATTGCCAGCAAATCGTCAGCCATTGTATCAGTTTCTAAATTTAATTTTTTCTACAGCCTTTACATCTTACAGATAGAATAACTCGTCGTGGTGGTGGGGTACTCATTGCAGTTAATTCTTCCCTTCGGTCCGAGTCAATTACTTTATGCGTTTGCCCTCCTGATGTGGAAATGTTCCATCATGTTCCATTTTCATAACGTACTCTTATATCCCTCCGGGTTCTGATATTTCTATTTATAAGCAGCATTTAAGCCGTATTAAATATATATCAACACTCGTACGTGATGAAGACATGTTTGTCGTTTTAAGCGATTTCAATTTGCCAAATATTCAGTGGTCTCTCCTTAGCAAATTTAATTATCTTGTACCTTCTGCACAACATAACATTTTAGATTCACTTTACGACCTTTCGTTTTTTCAAATAAACTCGATTCCTAATAATCTTGACAGAATGCTTTATCTTATTATTGTCAACGATTGCACTTCTACCAGTGTGTCAAGATCTTGTCCATTAGTATTGCCTGAAGACTCCTTTCATGCTACCGTAGAAATTTCTCTACCTATTTCCATGTCGACTGAACCAATTTCATACAATCTCCATGCTTAATCAACTTCTGTCTTATTAATACGGTTGATATAAATTTTGGTCCAACCTACTTCTATGACACTATTTACTCACTTCTTAATATCTGTATTCCAAGTAGTGTTGTATTGCCTGCTTCATCCATGCCTCCCTGGCTTACACGTCGACTTTCAAATTTAAAAAATATTAAAATTAAACTCTTTAAAAAATTTAAACTGTCTGGATCTAATCTTGACTTTTCTGAATATTCTAATGCTAAATCTAGCTTCCTTCTCTTTAACTCTCAATGCTATAATGAGTATCTGATGCGCTGCAGGAATCAGTTTGAGCGGGATCCTAAACTGTTTCATAAATTTGTAAATTCTAAGCGCAACAGCTCTCCTATGCTCCTACATTTTTCTTGAAGAGTGAAGGATCCATTGACGACTTAAATAGTTCTAACCTTTTTGCAAATTTCTTTCAATTTACTTACACTTCTTCCATTAACAATATCGCTTACCCTTATCCTATTTCTTAATTGCTCCCATCATTACTGATAACGATCTTGTTACAGCAATAAAAAATTTAAAATTTTCATATTCTCCTGGGCTCGAAAATATCCCTAGTTGCTTACTGTTTTTCCGCTGTTTTTACATGTCTTTGGAAGGAATCATATATTATCCCAATTCACAAAAAGGGTGCTAAATCCGATATATCGAGTTACAGAGGAATTGCGAAAGTTGCTGCGATTCCAAAATTATTCGAAAAAATTTTAACATCAACTTTGCAGCACCTCTGTGCCGAGTGTTATGATGTGAAATTTGTTTTTTCTTATAATGAACCTTCTAACTATATTTGTCTGCAAGATGACTGTAACTCCATGCATCTTTGGTGTCAGGCTAATAAGTTGCATTTAAATATTTCTAAATGCTTGTTTTAGTCTAATAACTCCGCACTTAGTCACGTATACATTTGTGGACTCTGGAAGACGTTGGTGTACTTTTTGATGCCAAGCTTAGTTTCATTCTACATATCTCACTCTATAACCAACAAAGCCAAGGGTGTTCTTGGATTCATTAAACGTTGCCCCAAGGAGTTTAATGACCCCTTTGTTTCCAAACTCCTTTATACTTCTCTAATGCGCCTCGACATAACTTTCATATTCCTAGTAGACTAACAAGAAATTATTATCCTTTACTTCTATCTAATTTCACAACTTATCATGTTATCTCTATAGAACTCTCTCTATCACACCCAAAATCTGCTCATTCTGTTTTTCTGCTCCATTTTCATTCTATCTTCCACAATCTTTATATTTCTCTTTTCGCCTTCTTTCCTGGTCTGATTGGGTTTTTTTTTCTTCTGGGTTTTCCCCAATCCTGTGCAACAAGTGTTGGACCATAAAAATTAGTTTATATTTAATATCCACAGAAGGTTTAAATATAATGTTAATTTATTTTATTTGTAATTTTTAATTTTCTGAATTTTGAATTCAATTTATATAATAATTTTCTTTTATCTTCTGTAATTTTTCAATCGACTGCAATTAGTCGATTTAATATTAAAATATACACTACAAGAAAAATACACTTCCCAAGATTCTAATCGGTTAATCAGTGCTTCCATACTAAATGTGATTGGCGTTGTCGGGACTGAAATTGGAGGGCAAACCGAGCCCTTAATTTCGGTACTATGGGTGAATAGATCAGCAGAGATTTTAAATAGATCTCGCTCCCCACCAAGTAGGATGAAAATGCCCGACAGAATTGATTCGAATTAGTACCTGCGAACATAATCCCTTAATCCCTTAAGCGGCTCTTAATCCGCTGTGATATATGTACTTGTGCATATTAGAACACAGTTGTAGTCGCTTCACTGGAACACTTTGATGAAATGTCAGAGAGATCTGTTTCTGTTCTACAGTGTTGTCTCCATAGCTTAAATTAGGAAGTATTGGCCGAGTAATGAGGCAAATGTGCTAAGGTATTAGGTCATGAAATTTTGTATTTTCGAAGCTTTTAGTTTTTCTGAATAGATTACATTTGTTCTTAAGAATTGATTTTATGTTGTGGACTCAAAATACTTGAACAATATTGAATGAATATTGAACGCTTAATAAATCTAGGAACATCCTTTGCATTGGTAGTTGTAGAAGAGGTACGAAGATTAAAACTAGTCTAGAATCAAAAGGTACACCAAGATCTTAAACAACTGATATTCGTTTGGATAGTACATTGTCAATCGTATATGTGACTAAGTACGGAGAATTTAGACTGAAGATCAGGAAGAAATAACCTAAAAATATTTAAATGCAATTGTTTATAGCTTGGCACCAAAATTGAGTAAATGCAACCATAACCTGCACGTTTTTGAGTAATACCAGACTTTTGGGGGACTTGAAGTTCCGTCAGCTCAAGCAGTTGATTCATAACTTATTCAACGTAAGTCGACATTCAATGCTCGAAATCGACTGCAAAGACAGACTGAATGAGATTGCTACACACTGTGACTCTGGTTTACGTTCAACTGAATTCACGTGGTGAACCGCAGCTTGTCGTCATGACTATGGTTTGTGGCTGAGCTGGGTCTCGCAGGATTCCAATTCCTCGCATCTGCTAAACAGAAACTGTAAGAAATCCTTAATCCTTGCTTGTTTGTTATTTTCTCTCTTTTCCGTCCAAAGTTGCGGAGTATAGGACAGGGATCACGTTCGTTGCACTATAAGGCATTCAGATCTCGAAAAGCTTCGTCCGCGCTATCAGCCAATTGGCGCAGAGATTGAAGCGACAGAAATTTATTAATGTAAGACCGAATTATGCGCAATTTATTGTCGTAACGTTGAATTAAGTTTTCCGAGGCCTCCTCGTAATATTCGTCTCTCACAGCGATGTGTTTCACCAGGCATCATGCTTTGACGATGCAAACGATTCTGAAGAATTTCGACTGTCCGATTTTATGTTAAGTAATAGATAGACTGAGAGCGGTTTTATGGATTATAGATTATATAAGTTATAAGAAACATAGACTTAGCAAACTGGAAATAAAATAGAACGCACATATGAACCTGAGCATATTAATATATACGAAAAGAAAAATAGAGAATTATTGAACAAAAGAATTTACCTATCAATAAAAGGACTTTTCTGACCACATATAACATTCACATATATGTATGTAATCATATTACTAAAGTTTCCCGACTTAATATCGAGTGTGTACAGATTTGTTTTAGGAAAAGTATATTGAAATATTCATATTAATAAAAAATGATCTTGTATGAAAAAAAAAAATTTTAATTTATTGTTTTCTGTTTTAAAATTATTTTAAAATTATAAGAATACCAAAGACTATTTAAGTACAAGATAAAAAAGTAAATTCCAGTCAAAAGTTTTATTTCCAAACGAACCACCTTATTCATGTAGACCATTTGGAATAGATAGAAAGAGTGCTCGAAGAATTATTTGCGATGAAGTACGAAGACGAACCAGAATCGGCTCTGATTGAGAATAATTCCAAATACCTTTTATCATTATGGGAAGCATCGGAAAGACTTCAAACAAATTTTATCCACCTAGGTAAAAAATTGATATAAGCAGACGCAGACGGACGGACAGATGTACTTGACTATATCAACTCGTCTCGTCGTCCTGATCAATAATATATATAAGTTATAGTGCAAGAGATGACTCTCTCAATGCATTTCATATTGCCTGATATTATAAGACATTTTAAAAAGTATAAAAATCGATATTTATGATTCCAATTTACCAACACACATCTTATACATTTCTATAGTTTTAACTCTCAAAGCAATTACCAAAGCAATATTCAACAATATCGATGTTTTTGGCAATAATTTAATAATTTACACCAAAATATCGGTGAAAAAAATTTCAATGAAAATCGATATATCGATAATTTATTACATCACCTCTTAGAAGAAACCGGGACCCGTAGTCTAAATGTAATTTTAATAATAGTAAATTGTTTTTTTCTTCAGTAAATCAACATATGTAACTAACAATTGGTTATTTCTTTAACAATAGCAATTCTGGAAAAGTTCCACTTGCACGTGATTAGCTTTCGCTCATTCATTTGGATTATCACAAAAAAAGCATGCTAAAATCGAGAACTCTCTGCCTACACACCCACAGAAGATGCTTATCATACTTCTCAAATGTATTCAACCATTTGGCGAATCAATCCCCGACAAAAGCTCCCAGCGGCATGCAGAGCTTGAACGATGGACCAGCCAGTGGCAGTAATTTAGATTTAGATATTTTTGTTAACCAGGATCATAGGCAAATGGATTTACTGGATAAACTATTGAGGCTTAGGTACTAACGAAAAGCAACCCCCATGTGCGCTTTGAAAAAATCAGTATAATTTACTTCACATACTTATTACAGAAAGCAGAGAGAATGTACCACTGTGCCACTTTTGCCCAATTTGTTGGTTAAGCAGTTAATGGAATACACCGTTCCACAAGAGGCAATCACTGTGCTACGAAGTCCACTGCAGTATGGCATATTTATCGATCAGTTCACCGGGTGCCACTTAATAGATGTTCTTCTACATAATGGTAATGCCCGTGAAGCAGCACAAGTGTCTGCTCTTCTTATAGAGCGCAATTTATGCACCAACGAACTGGTGTCTGCACTCGCTCTAAAGTCGTTTTTTACTTATTTAAAAGACTACCAACCAACGGCAGCCGGAAAAGTTGATCAGTCAGAGGAAGTGGTATGTTTATATATATTTTCTTAATAAGAAGGACGAAAAATTATTTCTGCGATTTTAGGAAAAAGTACGTGTCAAATTTCTGCGCAACTACTCTAAGAAGGACAATGTGAAAACTGAAGAAAATATAATAGGCGATGCCATCTTAAAATTAGTTGCTACTATCAGTTCCAGGTCGGATAGCCTGAAGAAAGCCGCTGAAAATTTATCATTGCTTGGTTTAGTATTCAGTGGAAGCATTGCTAAAGCAGAAAAGAGTCTTGCCAAAAACCGTAGCATTTTTTATGAAGGCATTCTGCAGATCTGTCCAAAACTGATTACCGGAGAACATTCCGAATTCGCTAAGCTTTTAGATCAAGCACTTAAGGAATGCTCGCAAACTAATTCCTTCGATCAGATATTGGATTCACATGTGAAAGCTTTTACTGGTAGTCTTGAACCACAAATTATATCGGAATACACGAAAGCTTACCAAGAATGGGAGGCTAAATACCAAGAAGCTGTTAACAAACAAATAAAACTGCACGAAATACGCAATCGGGTCGAAACCATCGAAAATACTTTAGACGCTTTGAAAACGATGCGACAAAATCTTTGGTTCTTTGAGAACAAAGAAGATATCGATATCGATATTTATAAGAAAAAAGTATACTATCCCAAGCGATGGTTTGGAAAAAAGAAGAAGCCAAAGGCAGTAGATGCATTTTATGTACCCCCGAATATTTCACGAGCGCATTGACTGCGAATACTAAAAACAAAACCAGTCCAGTTTTTATGATTTAATTAAACTACTGGAAAGTTAATCAAAATTTCAATGCTGTTTCTTTTTTCGAACTGTAAATTTTTTAAAATTACCATAACGTAACATTGAGGGTCACAGTTATATTCATTCCATCTCAGGTTACAACATTTTTATAACTTTTGGAGTTTTCATAAATTTTAAATATTAAAAGCTAATCGTCTGTCATTTATGCATGGCTGGAGGCAAAGACGTTTTTAAAACGCGTTGCCCTGGTGCTGATGGCGACAGATTTATGGGTGATGGTAAATCATGCCTCTTGTCCTGTATGGTAAGAGGTAAGAACTGCTGCTGCTTTTTTTTCCGATTCATATTCATTGGATGGGTGTTGTCGTTTTTTCCGAACAGGATCGTTAGATGAACTGCACAGAAGATGCCCAGGCTCTGTGAGTAAAAAAAACATATATGTATGTATATAATTTCTTTTTAAAAGAAAATTTATGTACCTGAAGAATAGCAATGATGGCAGCTCCAAATGCGGTTATCAGCAGACGACTTTTAATTTGCTCCGATACAACGGCCAAGCAGCCGCGCTTGTAATGAGTGTCACATGCCGATTCGTATGCGTGCTCAGGGCGAGAGCAGCAAGACCAGGGTAAGGAAAGTCGTCGATAGTCAAGAGGTCCATCCACACCGCAACATTGAAGCTAAAAGAATATTCATCAATATCAGTACACAATGTTGTACAGCGCTTCCATGTACTCTATGACATATCCCGTCCAAAATACCATCAAATTGATTAAAACAAAAAGTTGTTTTTGAACAAGAGCGTTGGCATAAAGGAATCTGGTTCTTCTCAGAGAATGACTTTAGATCGGAGCGATACTATGCATCACTTACAAATTATGCTACTTAATTCTTCCCGACACTCCATGACAACTCTTTTCATTCGTTCCATTCTTACATTTCACACTCATATTCATCAATCAACAATTCTAAGAACCACATTAAATCACTACTCATCAAAGTACCTAAACGAAGACAATGCGTTTAGAATTTTGAGTTAAAAAACAGTCAATTTAACATAGGATCTTACCTGAGATTGCATACGGTTCCACAAATGTAAGTTGTCGACTTTTGTTCTTGAAAACTTGTCTAAAAACTCTACAAATGAATCGTCGATAAAAATCTCTACGGATGTTGGGAGATTCTCTCGCATTGCCAAGGACCAACCACAGATTATGAATTGAACACATATACAAGCCACTAAAAGAGCTGCAAACTACAATAAACATCAAAACATACATTCACAATTATGTTACATGTACATATGTATACGCATATAGATAATTATTTAAGCATCAATTAATTACCATGCCAAGAAGGCATCGTTTCCTCTGATTGGTTGCTTGACAGCCCATCCAGCACAATATAAAAGTAACAGGTCCTAGGCATAAGAGTATTGCCGCAGGTGCCCACAACTTGTTCTGTACAATGCCATAATAAACTGAATGTCCCCACAGTAAAGATGTTCCCAAGAATATTTGAGCGGCCCCTGTTAGCTGAAATATGGCAAATATATATTTAAATGAATTATTAATGTTGGTGTTAAAAGTACATAGGTATATCAAATCTAAATCCAGTTAGGTTTATCTAGATCTTTAGGAAAGAGGCACTAAATACTGTATGTATACTGTATACGCCCGCTCAGTATACTGGGTATTATTTCGCGATCCCGAGAGACTCATTCTTTGGACTTACACTAACAATAAAAAATAAAGCCAAGAACTCTACATACATATTTTGCACTCCTGCCTTATATATATAACCTGTTATTTAATTTTTCTAGCTATCCAGATCTTAGTGGTGTTAACATTTTATTCCATTTGTAATTTTTGCGATTAAAGCATATTTAAACATAAATTGTGGATTGCAAATACATTAGAAAGATTGTATGTATGTATCAGACAGCTATGTTGTATACCAGATATCTTAACATAATCACGAGCTGTAACCCTTCTTTATGTTATAGGCAGCACCTCCTCTTGGGATATCTTATAGCTTTTAACCTTTCCTTGTTTTTTTCATTTTTTTTTTTTTTTTTTGTAAATGCACATATAAATCTATAAAAAGGAGTATAGTGGAAATGGTAATTGGTAACCAAGGAAGGTCTCAAAACATTAGAGCACTAAATCGGAGCTAAGACGACACTTTTAAAAAATTTCTCATAAAAACAGAGATATATCAATGTACATTTTAGTTATTCAAGGCTATATAATTTTAACGAAGTCGATAGATTCCGTCTTCAGAATATTCCTAAAAGTTCTATGTTTTTGTTTCAGCTACTTTTGAAAGCTTTCCCCAACTACAAGGGCTTTTTCTTTACTTAAAAACATAACTGCAATAAAATCTTTTTAAGTCTTTCCATACCTTTGACGTCATAAGAATTCTTATACGAATGAACACTTATGTATGTATCTATGCTTGAACTGCGTGCAATCTTGCTTATATGTACGAATGTTTGTAGTCATGTATTTATGTATATGCAATACGCACTGTTGGGAAATAGCTCAAGGTCGTTTAGAAAATTTTCACAATATACAAACTTTTATGTACATATGTATGTATTTATGTATCTACGTATGTATGTATGTATTCTAAACATACACGCAAATACACATTTCTATGTATACTCATTAAAATAAGATTTTCATTTCATTTCCAAGTATGTTTTATAATGCCTGACATCAAAAATATTTGAAAGTATACATAATTATGTACGTACATGGATACATACACATACACATGTGTAACCGTATGCACATATTTTGCAAGCATTTGATGTACAAACAAATGTATGCTAAAAAAGAATCTGATTGTTGCATCACAAATTTGTATGTATGTACTATGACTATTCAATTGAATGTACATGCAGTAGGTACACACATATTCATATGTACATACATATGTAAATACTTAATGCATATGTAGATAATATGGATGCTAAGTTTTTACTTACCGCCAGGAGGAACACATAGCTGTAAACTAAATATTTAAAACATTTAATCTTTTTTGGCAGAGCCATAATTATCCTTTTGGATTTTCTATTCGCTTATGTATATGTGCTTATATACTTTCACTAGACACTTTTTATAGTTTTTTGATCCTGTCAGTATTTAAAGAAGAACATATTCCAATTACGCTTTTACATATTCAAAGGCATATAAATGCATATACATATGTACATATGTATCTATTATAGAAGCGTAAGTTTAAGTTTGTGCATATGTACGTATGTATATCTTTAAGTATGCATCACGCGTATGTGCATGTGCGCTTAATTACGCATGTATGTATAACTTAATCTCTATGTGTGTACATACATATGAATAAACGAAAACATTTTTAATGCTTGAATATAACCATTTGTGTCAAATTAATATTTTTATTTTACTATGCATGTGTATGTATGTAAGTATGCATTGTATTTAGGTCCTTAGATACATGTGTATGTGCATATGAAGTTGAATCTGTATAAGATGATTGTGCAAAGGGCTTTGAATTACTGTTTTCTGTTCACTGAAAATTATAACTTTCATTATTGGATGTTTTTCCTAGTTGTCCCGTTATATTGCACACAGCTTAATAACATCTTAGCAGCGACAATTCTATTGAACTTCACAGTAGTAATTTTTAACTAAAAATAACAGTTAAGTAAACTCCAAGCGACCAAAATTGTCCAGAGATAAAAACACGCAGTAAACGGTCTGACGTTTTGTTCCTTGTTTTGTTATACTTTCGCAGCTTAACAGTGGAAATATTATCTATAACCGTTGGCTGTAACCGAAGCGTCGGTTGCAACAAACGATTTGCCGATGAAAGCCTGAAGATGGCGCTAAATTTGCCTTGCGAATAATCTGGTTTAAAATGCGCACTTTCCGTTTTAAAAGGTATCTTTATAAAGTTCTTTGTATTTCTCTGTTCTGCCTTACATATAATTATATTAATTAACAACTACATCTTTACATTTACTTAAATTACAAATTCTTTTAATTCGTCGGATATAGCATGGAAAAAGTATTTAAAAGAATTGACTTTTTAGGGTAAATCTAACCAAAACTATTTTGGTTTCTTCTATTTTTCACAAATTATTTTTTTTAACTATTTATCAATTAATAATAGTTGTCTCATTAAAATATCAAAATTCAGTTTTAACATTGACCTTACCAGGGTACTTTCAAAATATTGAATCACAAAGAAAGCTTTCACCAAAACAAATAATTTTGCATTTTTACATACTTATATTTATTGTATTATGTATTTCAAAATTAAAAACTTTCATGAGTTGGTTTATAACATTACGTGTCGTATGAGTAATATTTTAAATAAGACCTTACGTTCAGTGTTTCTCTAAAGTTATTGGTAAATAATATAATAATTAATATACATATATATATATATATATATATATATACATATATATATATGTAAGAGTATAATAGCAGTGAAAACACTGTTAAAATTAATGGCAATGAACGCCTTTGTTATATGCAAAGTTGTAACTAAAGTTTATTCTACACCAATGGAACATGGAATGGTTTTATGAATACTCTGAAGGGCTTTTATCACATGCGGCTTTATTATAAGGATTTCACAACTTACCCTGAATAAAAACTAGGTAGAAAGATAAAAATCGTAAATCTGACTGTAGTTGCTTTTCCGAAGAAACTTGAAAGGGAAGTTTATAAGAGGAAAGAGAGAGTGTTCAGTCTAGATTATGATACAAAAATGTATTACATTTTGTGCACAATACGTGGAATCAAAACCAAGTCAGTTTTGCAATTAGGAAGGACTAATAACTTATTATTAATCTACGGGAAACATGAAAGTTAAGGAGTGATAGTAGTGCTGAGAGAAATAGCACCACCATGACTCATTTTCTTATTTATCAAAAAAACTAATTTTAAGTTAACTTTCATGTGCCTCGTATACTAACAAAAACTTATTATCCTTCACTTCTATCTAATTGCACAACTGACTATGCCTTGCACAATCAACTCCGCATACTGTGCTCTAATTACAACGAATTTTATCAAGTTATCTCTATAGAACTCTCTCTCTCTCATACCTAAAATCTGTTCTTCTATTTATCTCCGGAAAAACAGTAATTATTGATGGTTGACGTGGCCTTGGTAACACTGCTTCCTTTTTGTTTGTTGTTTTCCTGAATTTTCCTCTTTTCTCTCATCTTTCTTTATTCTGATTTAACACATCACTAAATAAGTCCGGATATTCTTTTGGATCTTCAGAATTAATACTTGATTGATTTCTGATGGTTTTTTTTTAATGTAGAAATGGATGCAGTTGTATGTCGGGTATCTGCATTATAATTATTAATTAGTTTCGCCACAGCAATGGCTTGAAGCGCGATACCCTAAAGCATCTGCTCCATCTACTATGGATCATCGGTTCGATCAAACTGAGGCACACGGTTACATTTTTTATTATGTATGTCCATGTGATGTGCTATCTTACTTTATTACTCTCTTACTTTCTATCCTTTTATCTATTATTATATTTTCCTCAATCTTTACATATCTCCTTTTTTCTGGATTTTCCCCAATCCTGTGCAACCATTGTTGGACCATAAGATTTAGTTTGTTATTTAATGCCCCCAGAAGGCTTAAATGCCATATTAACTTAATCTTATTTTGTAATTTTTAATTTAATTTCATTTATCAAATTTTAATTTAATTTACATAATTATTCTTATTTTATCTATTCCAATAGACTGCAATTAGTTGATTTAATAATAAATAATAAAGTAAAAGCAGCTTGAAAAGGAAAATACCTACATTCATAATGGCCAACATGTTTTATTAATTTTCGTTAATTCATTGGAGTCTTATTTGACAAGTGTATGAATTAAATTAAATAAAATCATGGTTACAAACAGCCATTTTTAAAAAGTTGTTAGCGGCTACATCGAATAACTCGATGTTTCCAATATTTGACGATTATTCGATAGTTTTCCGTACAATCGAAAATTCAAACTAGCTTAGCTCTTTTATGAACAGCAATCAAAAGTAAAAGAACCAGAACCGAAATAACATTTTCGATTACTGTAGTGAATAGTGATGACAGTCTCTCAGTTTTCATAATAATGTAATTCTAGTATAATTTTTTTCATTGCATGTATGCGGAATTGTACCCAATTGGCAATGAGAATGAAAATAGTGCAGAAATTTGATTTATATTGCTCTGCGGGCAGACTTGGGTAGCAAAAAGAGCAGAAAATCAGCTGTTCAGAATCAAATGAATGAACCCCAATTGCCTTTCTTTTTCTTTTTGTTTTTCCTTTTTCATATTCCGGTCACACGGATAGTGACTTTCGTTTAATTTGTGTGACTTCCATTCTTACCCAAAGAAGATTCTTCTTGATTTATTTTTACATTTTGCTTTTTATTTATCTCATTCTTATTTTTATTGACATTTATCTATTTATTAATGGGTTAAGTCTGAAAACATTTAATTAAAAATGTACAAAGAGTAAATATAAAAACAAATTTTTATTAAAAATAATATACTATAAGTGCTAAAAAAAATATAAAATTTGTATATTTGTTTATTATAGTTACACAGAACTAAATTTAAACAAAATTTTTGTGTATGTGAGATTTATTATACCCATGCAGATGGTATTATAACTTTGTCTCGAAATGTGTAATGCATTGAATGAGGCATCCCCGAGCCCGTAAAGTATGTATATTGATCAGGACGACGAGACAAGTTCATATAGCCATGTCCGTCCGTTTATATGCAAACTAGTCTCTCAGTTTTTGAGCTAGGCGAATTATGATATTTGGTATGGAGCCTTCTTTTTGCTGCAGGCAGCACATATGTCGGAACCGGCTGGATCGGACAACTATATCATATAGCTCCCATGGTAACAATCGGTTAAAAAGTTGTATGGAAAAATCTTTTGTTTCTGCAGGTAACTTGACTAAATTTACAAGTTATATAGTGTAATTTCTAAATACACACCCAAAATCATTAAGATCCGTTTACTATATCATATATCTTTGCAAGGGTATGTAAACTTCAGCGCGCCGAAATGCACTCGCTAACTATGATATTCCTTATATTAAATTTAAATTTAAATTTTTAATTTAATTTAAGGCAGTATCCTCGCATGTCTCACAATTAAATTTATTCTTTATTATGAGATATCCATCATATCCACCATCGCGTACTGACGGTTTTGTATTGTTACTTAGCCTTCACCTAATGGATCACCAGGCTATATTGGTTAAACTTCGACAAATGCAAATATTGCATTTCTGCAGTATCAGTTGCCAAGGTTTATTTTCTTGTATGTAAAGTATTTGTGAGAGAACACGGTATCTTTGGCTTTCCTTAAAGGCTTTGCAATTAAGCTGGACAACCCCATAATTCTAAAGCAAAATCAGAAGTTGCCAGCTCACTTCAGTGGCTCTTCTCACCGCGAGCTTTGGCACCTTTGTAATAAAATTATTTAAATTTAAGCAATTTCTCAAGCTCTACAGTATATGGACAGAGTCGTACAAATAGATATAGGATATTCCCATTTGGTCAACCCTTTTCATTGATATCGCATTTAAAGCAAAGAGATTAATGTCAGTATGATCATTCACTAGAGCTTTCACCTCTAGTCCTTATTTCTGTAGGGCCATACTTGTAGGGTTGGATCAGTCACTTTATTTGTACAAACAGAAAATTGTGGACAGTATGATTTCCTCGATCTCCTTTGCCATAACCAGTTAAACCAGGCAAGTACATTCTTCTCAATAGTGAAACTACGTGTGAACTAATGACTTTCCATATGGCATCCCGAGTTACAGTTTTGCCTTCAACATTGTGAAAACGCTCAGTCGATTAGAAACTTAAGAAGTTAAAAATAATTATTTCGTGAATTAAATTAAGAAATAACATTAAATTAAAATTTATAAAATAAAATGAAGTTAACATTACATTTAAGCCTTCTGGGGAATTAAATAACAAACTAAATTTTATGGTCCAAAATTTGTTGCACGGGTTTGGGGTATTAGATGGTGCAGTTGCGTCAAGGTACCGCGCTTCAATCCAAGCCATTGCTGTGGCGAAACTTATTATTAATTATGTATTAATAATTGCAAATACATTTGCATTACTTTCTAAATTTAAAAAAATATCAAAATTCAATCTAATATTGATCCAAAAGAATAATTGGAATCTCGAGATTTTGAGACTTTTTTAGTTAGTTAGTTTTAGAGAGAACAGACGAAAAGGCAGAAAAAAAACTAATCCAAAAAGGAAGCAGTGTTTTCAAGGCAGCAACCAAGTTCATTAAGATTTTTCTGCAAATAAATCAGAAAAACAGATTTTGCGTATGAGAGAAAGATTGTCGGATATATTATTTTATATATCCTGCCGATGTTAATACTTTTTTCAAATATAAAGCAACGCAAGGTTATTAAATGATGGCTGCCTCCAAGTAGCGTTTTAGGCTACAATTTTGGGAGAAACGATGCATTTTAGCTTCTTAGAAAATATTAATTTAAATAATTTCAAACTAATTTCTTTATTAGGACCTGTAAATTGATTGAGAATACGGTTATAATTTGCATATATGTATTAATTAGGTGTAAACAAGTAAATACAAAAACATACACATGTACGGGGAACTAGATGAGAAATCACATGAAGACAAAAACAGTATTTTGCTCTGATAAAAATCTGAATAATACAGACATAATTTAGCAACACATTTATTTATATATTTTTTTTTATTTATTTATTTGTTCATATGTAAATACATTTATATATATTTATAGAAAACTTGTAAACATATCAAAATGTGTTGTGTCATCTTTGAGCTCTTTAGCTAATAAGCACTCCTTCAGTGCGTATATTGAAGGAATCAACTCCAATATCTAAATTGTTCAAATGCATTTTGGTTTCAGATCGCTTCAGGTGCTTTCTACGGCTCTGGGATATTGTATAACCCAGTCAGGATCGGCAGAGGGTTAGTTATAGTGCCTAGAAAATTAATCTGAAACAGAAGCTCTAAGACTTCAATACTGCGAAAGTGACCTCGGTTCTATAAACTGTTATAGTCTCGTCCTGCGGTTGGCATGCCAAAAGTATACTGTTGACCTACAAGTCTATGAGGGAACGCATGATGTACCGACATTTATAAGATACTGAGCGTGAAGATATAACGAATCTTCACTGGTAAATTGCCAATTATAATAATATTTAAGATAACTTAGTTTTCCTTGATATGAAGGAAAACTGGACAAGCAATGGAAACGGGCCAATCTAGAATTACATAGAATTATTAAAATTAGTACTTTTTCATACTCTTAAACCACAAAGTCCACTGACAGTTTTAAAATTATATTAAAAGAAATTTGTGACGTCCAAGAAATCTCTACTTCAGTTGACTTTAGTAAAAGTAAAAAATGCTTCATAACTATATTATATACTGTGATGAATTCTAATATGCGTTCTTGAAGACAACCAATAGTCATCAAAACTGCCAATATTTTTAAACACAATCTTACAAAAAATTATAAAACTAGGATGACTAGACTAGATTATACCATAAAGGAGCCATATAGAAACGATAGGTTTAAAATTTAGTTGTAGTATGACTTTTGTTTTAGGTTTTATACACGATACTCGAAGATAAAGAGCAGCGCATAATCTGCATTCTTTGTCCATCGATTCCACTTTTCTAAGCTTTTTGCTTAATCAATGATCTCATCTTACTCAAATGAAGCTTTACCGAAATCTACCCACTTGTATCTTGTAACTTGTGCTTTTTCAGCAAAAGCGCACCTTCAACTTTTGTAGCCATTTAGAAAATATTAGACATACGCCCATACAAAACCTTTGGCGAATTTGTAATTAATATCCATTTTCCTCTTTTCTGCTCGTAATGGTTATTACTAAATGCTATTACCTAAAATGGGAAACGTTTTTTATTCCAATTTGCAATTTATAAAATATTTATTAATAATTCTGGATTACATAATGGCTTTTCAAAAACACTATAAGAATTGTGTTCCAAAAATGCTTTTGACAGATGCTCCGTGGGCGTAGAGTTATTATCCTGTTGAACTCTTGCGGGGACCCGATTCCGGCTAACTCGCCATCTGACGATCCAATTGGACGAACGATTGCGTGGAACGTTTATATGAGCCTTAAATTTCCGGAAATGATTCAGAGCATTAAGAACCAACTTTTTTGAATAATTTAGATCTGATGCAATAATTCGAATTGACATTTTACTTCGTACTGGCGTACCACTTTAGTCCTTAAGCATCATTAAGGGAATTCTAACAGTCAAATTTTATTAACCCATTGTTACCATTGAAAATAAAAGAATCGTATTTAAATTTTATAAAAATAATTAGAATTTAAAAATTTTATGAAAAACATAAGCGGATTTAATTAGCACTTTAATCGCAAATTCATTTTTAAATGAGATACAGGAAATATGGGAAACAGAATCCGCTCAAGGATATTAAAAACAATTGATAGGAGATGAAGTTGACAAGGATTACTTACCGATGTAAATGTAAGGAGAGTCTGAGCGTTTCTAATTAGCTGACAATGGCTGGTCTTAGTCGATTTTAAATGAATAAATATCTAGACTATTTACTGCCCGAAATTTAAAGTCTTATATAAAAATTTAAATTTTAAAAATTTATCTTATTTATTCTCATATCATGGTTTACCAACAAAAAACTCTGGTTCGCTCTTTCTTTACCCTTTCATAAACAGAAACTCAAGGTTAAAATTAAAAAAGAAAATATTCTTGTTCAGGTCAATCTACCAAGCAGTAATATTTTATGGTGCACCATTATGGTCAGACATAGCCAAATGTCATATAAACAAGCTGCACGTCAGTCATAATAAAATCTTCACACTCAGTTATAACCTTCCTTGGCATCACTCTACGATAGTTATACATTGTGGAATGGTAGATTCCAGGTTAGGAGACTATTTTTTTTTTATTTTGTTTTTCAAGTGCCAGGGCTCAGCATACCCTCATACGAATCATCTGGCTTAGCCACCTAGTTGTAAGTTTATCTTCTAAGTCATCACCGGGTTTTTAATTTGTATTTCCTCCCTAATTAATCAGGTCACACCATACCTTATCATTCCTTTGTACCATATCTAAGCAGAAAAGGTATTCTATTAAACTAACACTCTTATTACTACTCTAATACATTGTAAATATTACTATAAGTGAAATAAATCTAAACTAATCTAATCTAATCTAGTTGACTGGTTCCGTTTCCTTTGATTTTGCTGTTTTTTAGAAGAACTAAACATTTCTAGATTTTGTAAACATATGTATTAACTGAGAGACTAGTTTGCATATAAACAGACGGATGTGGCTATATCAACTCATCTCGTCGTCCGGATCAATAATATATACACTTTATACTGGGAGATGCCTCATTCAATTCATTATACTGAAAGGGTACATACAAAAATATTTTAATATTTGGAAAATATATAGGCGGTATGATAGTTTCGGTTTTCAATCACTGGCCTATGATCGAATATTCTATTTACAGTGCGCATCATCAGAATAGAGCTGCCTGAGCATTCATGGATATTAATTAACATAAATCTACTGAAGCTTACAGGTTAACTCAGGCTATGACGTCTGTCAGAAAATACATTTTTCCACATGTACAGAACAAATGTTCTACAGTTTCTATTTCTTCTTCTTAGAGGTAGTAAAGCATTACACAAATAATAATAATGTATACAAATAAGGCTTACATAAAAAATTACAAGTCTACTTAAAGTAGATTTGATAATATTAAGCTTATTCACGAATGTTAAGCAGATCACTAATCTAATCTTATTTGTCCCGAAGTGTTGTGCTGTAGGAGTAAACGAAGATAAAGAGACAAGACAAGTTTAAAAATGAAATGCTTAGTTTTATTACAATCTTGAAAATTTATGCTGTACATTAAACAATTTCTTATTGAGGTTTTAAAGAATTTGAAACTATGTAAAAGTTGAATCAAATGTAAATGTGATTTATATATAAAACAGGTAGAAAATACAATACAAATTACAATACCTTTTGAATAAAAAATATGCTTATAACCTAAATGCTCCACTTAAATGGACCAGCCGGCTTAAAAAGGGAGGGACCGTTATGTATCGGTATCGGATGCCAATTGCATACGTATATTTACTCATATCCGATTTAAATGAGAGGCCAACGTGCAGCAACAGCACTTTTGGCTGTATGCGTGCATATCGCCGATGAAATGATCGAGTAAAATCAATTGAATGTAGATAATATTAAGCTTTAAATGTACATTTTACAATATTTATACAATAGCTATTTGCTTGTATTACTGTTACTGTTACCGTAAGTTTATATATATATATATATATATATGTATATATAATTAAAATTCAGGTCTCTTTGCAATTACTTATTTGACGCGCATAAAAAGCCCATCAAACAGATCTTTCAGATTATTCCCGAAGATTCTTAGTCAGCAGAAGGTTGTTGTGGTGCCCGGACAAATGGCGAACAAGTTCCTGCACCGACTCAAAACACATGGAACAAAAACAGCAGCTGTATCGGTTTTCTGTGTCTGTGCCATTTGTAGTTGTTATGACGTTTCTATGAACAGAACACAAGTGCTTAAGAAGGTGTGCCTTCTGCTTGAACATTGCTACGCAAAGCCGACATGCGAACGGTTTTTCTCCCGTGTGAACACGAAGATGGGTCTTAAGGTTCCATGACATACCAAATTGTTTACCACAATACTCGCATCGATACTCGCGTACTGTTGAGGAGTGTGAATTGTTAGTAGCAATATTGGATACGGAAGTGCTGCTGTTACGACTTTCTGGATCCAAATTTAAATTTATATGCGATAAACTTGATAGTCTCGACTGCAAATTCGGCATTGCGGAAATGGCAGCACTCTGATTAGACTGCCACTGATATACAAACTGTTGCCCAAGATGCATCTGAAGTTCGGGGCTTTGAGCTTGATTCCGTTGTGTTTCAAGTAGTTTTCTTTCCGGTGACATAGTTTCATTATTAAGTGTACAATCTTCTAGATGAGACAGCATATTCTTTTCCGAAGTTAATCCAGATATGGGCGACGTCGTCGACTTCACCAGCCGTAGTTCTTCCAATAGATTATGCTGATATGTTGTAAAGGGTTGATTATCGCTTTGTGTATTGTGAAAGCCTGGACGTCGTTTTCGATGCGGCGTTACAACATAATTTTCTGGAGAACTATTGATGTCAGATCCATCCGATAATGGCTTCATAACATCCTTGTGTGACTCAAAAAATAGCCCCTTTCGCTTCGTACTCTCATTTGAACTGAGAGCATCAATGTTATTTTGTTTTATTAGAAAGTTTTTGCTTGCTTCACCACGTGTCGAGCTATCACCTTTTGTTCGAAGGTCAAGCGATAAATTTACTGGGTTTACTGTCGAATTATTATTATTATTGCTGATGCTATTGGCAAGTCCACTAGCTGGAATGTTAGAAAGATTCACAATTTCATCTGTGTCTTTATCGCTTTTATTATCCTTGTGGGCGGAATCATCATCATCTTCCTTCTGGGTACACTCGATTGCACTCTCACAATTTTCAGCTGAGAATGTGGAAAAATTTGTCATATTTCTAGTTTCGTCCACACTTTCTACTTCATATTTTAACGATTGATCTAATGTTTGGGAAGACGAGTACTGTTTCCTTGGCCGCTCTCGTAAGCTGGCGCATTTACTACTTAAATAAGCAGAATCTGTGGTCTTCCAACTGTCTGATTTGATTTGCAGCAATAGCAGCAAATCGTGCAGATAGTTCACATCTCTTGACGTGATACATGTCTGGCCGGAGTATAAAAAATCCAAAAGAAATTTAAAATAGGTAGCATTGACGTCCGGAAAATAAACTGTTGTTGTGCAATCGCTCAGATGAGTATCCTCCAACAAATTTCTAAAAATTTAAAATGGATTTAGTCAAATTGTCTCAATTTTGAATTAATATTTCTACCTTATAAGTGGACTGGCAGCTGCGAGAACCAACTTATGCGCATGTAGCTTAACCTTATTCTCACACACAATTGTTAAATCCGCTGGATGCTCTCCTCTGAACGCTGCTCCAATTTCCTTGAGTATGCACTCGCCATGCTTGCTGTATTGCAACATCAACATTCTTTGAAACTGCAATAATATAAATATGAAGGTTTTTATACTTATTAATAATTTAGTGATCAAAATTAAAGCTCCAAATACCACTATTTATGTTTTTATGTATTATTTTTTATAGTAACGCGAATAATGGATTATAACAGGAATATATAAATATATATATATATTATGGATGATGCTGTTGATTGCAAAGAGTGAACGCTATAAATACTATATATTATTTTATAAATAATATCCCCTATCAAGCCTATTTAAAAATTTAAGTACAATCCTTCCAAACCCTGCGGGAAAAAAAATAATGAAAAAATATTCGTTTTGGGGTGTAAGTGATGCCTCCTTCAATGCATTACAAATACTCAATTTCTCTATAAATAAAAACATTCAAATTCCCTAAAAATACGCCTAACTGGGCATTCATATAATTTTGTACACTTTTTTGTACATAGAAATAATAATATATTATATTTCATTTACACTAGAAAATCAACTATTTGAAATGGTGAGAGTAACATTTTCAAAAATTTTTTTATTCAGATCATCCATAAACACATGCATATATTTTCGATATGCTGCAAATAGTAAAAAAACTTATTTTATTGTTAATGAAATTTAAGTGGAAAGAAAATACACAGACAATTTTGAGTGGCCGAATTTACGTTCATAATAATAATAAAACAATAATAGTCGCTTTTTCTTCAAATTTTCGGCCAAAAAATAAAGTTAATAAATAATAACAAGTCTTTTCCAAAAATAAAAAAATTTTAATCTTACTTTAAAATTTTTTGAAGAGTAACCCAAAAGGAAGCTTAAGATAATTTTCAATAAAATATAATATATTTTGAATAAAGGCAAGCTTTTATTTTCGGTTATACCCATATTTTATACTTTACCACAATAAAAATGTTGGTACATTTGTTTTGGATGCACAAAAAGCTCAGAAGCTTTCGGTTCACTGAATATTGTGTCGGTGTTAAGTTTAAGTATGGTCAATAGCTAACAAAGTAAAAGCCACCAAGCCACCGAAGAGCATAAACTTAAAAAGTGCATTTTGGGACAATTTAGGTACACACATCCATAGGTATATACGTACGTACATATGTATTTATTTACATCCATATGCATAAATAAAAGACCATGTGTCATTATTGTATTGTGTAAGAGCATGGCTTTTGAGCTTGTAATTTACAAATATACATATAAACGCACATTTAAATACGTAAGTACATATGTATATGTATACGACAATAAGCATATGTATGTAGATGCATACATATGCATATGTCTATTTTCTTACGATCATACAAACACATTCATACGAGCAAAGCATGAGTAGTTGTACAATTGTGTCTGTGTGAAGCTGCAGGGCCACACATCGAAGCTAAAGTTCACAGATCTCTGGAAACTTTAGAAAGAGATAGTCTTGTTGCGGTTTCGAGCAACTTTACTGTTCATGGAGAAGAAACGTTCACTTTCAATAAAACTTGAATGACTGGCTTGCACAGTAAGAGAATGGTACGGCTACGGGTGCTTTTTTTTTGTTTGGACAGCGCGACAGTAAAGTAATAAAACAAAAAAAAAAGTGGAATTGTAATAGTCATTATAATACCCTGACGTTTAGAAAGCACTTTTATTCAACCTAGCTTTACATCTGAAGATATGTACATACATATGTAATACCTATGATTTTCCTGATAAATAAAAGTGAATTATAATTTAATAACTTGCTTTAACTTACTTTAATTCCAAAGGCTTGAAATAACATAATAGTACAAATTCAATTATTAATTTGCAAGCGATCATTGATCAATTCTATGATAGAAAGAAAGTGTTTAAATATCGACAGTGACTATTTAATAAGAAATCGTTTGCTTAAGCTTAAGTACAATTTTTTTTTTTTAAATAATAAAAGATAGAAAGATGCTTATGTACATCCATATAAATATAAATTAGTTTAAGAAAAGACATGTATAGATACCTATTTTCATACTTAAAAAATGCACTGACTGATTGTTTGTTTAAAACTGAAATAAACCAAAAACAAAGAAAACAACAATAGTTTCTGAGATGAAAATAAAAATAACATAATCAAACACGCTTACAAGCGAGCACAAAAAGTCACCTTTCACAAAAAGCTTTTCTCTCGATGCTTCAGTTCTCTCTAAGTATGGATATGTATGTTGCATATGTATGTGCGTTTATATTAGATAAAGGCATGTAAAAAAAGCTTTCGAATACTCTAAATGTGCGAATAGATGTCTACTCAAAAGCTAAGCAATGTGAGAGTATGTGTATATATATATGTACATACTTAAAAACGAATGTACAAAAACGCGATCACTCATTTACGCTTGGCTTTCTGAATTTTTCGTCGTAATTTTGATATTCACAGTTTTGCAACTATTTTCGTATGCACACATTTATGTATGTATGTCTTTAAATTGTATATGTGAATGAAAGTATCCATTATAGTGTTTAAAATAAATATGTTAAATATATTTAAGGATTGGAAACAATGCAGGCTGGATGGGCAAGTTAGTTTTATGTATGTATGTACATAATGTTTTTAAAACTATGAATGTAAATATATATTAGCATGTATGTTTATATGCATTAGTTTGTCTGTATGTACGTATGTTTGTATGTACATAACCAAACTTGTTTTTGCTGAAGTTCGTCACTGGCATACCAATACTAAGGTACTGAAGAGTTTCGGCTTATTTTCCCCTTTCACGAAAGCTCTTTGAATAAACCAGCTAAAAATCTCAGTCACACACAGACGCTGCTCGCATTTGTATGTATTATGTACATGTGCATGCATGTTTGTATGTGCATGTATGTAAATGCTACACTCTTGAAAATGACCCAAATTTCAATTACATAATAAACATGAACAAACTCTTCTTTCACCATCAATCTCAGTATGAAACGGTATGTATGTAATTCAATACGTACATTTATAAGTTATACATATTCATATAAATATACTAACTACATTTTATGTATATACATTCGTAAATTAAAAGTTCATACATGTCTTTATGTACATCTGTAGTGATGTTCGTTCATATTGTTGAAGCTTATTAACATTTCTGCGCAACACTAAAGAAAGAGAAAAAGCGATGAGCGTATTCGACGTGCACACAATACAGAAGTTGCTTACATGAGCATACTCATACAAATGCAAATATGTATATGTGCATAGCTATGTAGGCATATAACATACATACGTATTGTATATAAGCAAGCTATGAAGGTCACTAAGCCTTTCTTGTCTTTTGCTTGGGTGCGCGTTGCGTTGCGATCTTTTATTGCTGCTGTTGTTGTTTGGGCTGTCGCTGTTAATCGTGACGATCAGACAGTATACAGAAAACTTGGCTCTGCTGCACATTCATACACAGATACTAGCATATATATGTATGTTCGCATGTTTGTGTGCAAGTTTTGTATCAAAACTATACACAAACATATGTAGCATGTTTGTGTGCATGTGTCAGTTGGTTAGCTTTTCCTTAACAATTTCGTATTTGGCCTTGTGAGTGAATACATACGTATGCGTATTTGAATTAGTTTATTTAGTTTCTTATTTTTTAATTTTATTGAAACTTTGAAAATTTCATTCATATGAATAACAATAATTATACTGTATTAATGTATGTAGATACATACATATATATATATATCTATTATCACTTTATTCTTTCAATATACACATGGCTATGTTTAAAAATATGCATACATATGTACATATGTATGTACAAATAAAACTACTTACTGTTAAATGTAATGTAAGGATATAAGTACGTTCATAGGAATGTAATTACATACTTACAAAGGTTCATTATTATTTTAACGTACCTCTTTCATTAAGTCTCGTAGCAATTACTCCCTTTCACAAATAACTTGAAAAACTTCTGTAGACTTTCGAAATAAATGTACATACATATGTACATACATTCGGGCATGCATTCGTACACAGCACAATCGTATTTATGTGTATGCATATATACATACAATCATGCCCACATTACGTATACATATATGAACAATGTACAAGTATGCGTCTGAGCGGAGCTTTCCACTTTCACAGTCTCTGTTTAAAGTTTTTATACATACATACACATATATCCGTAAATATACATGTGTGTATGAATCTCTATGTATTTATTTACGTATAGATCTGTGGATAAACGCGTTCTATTCCTCTTTCACCGATATACAGATGATAAATACATACATATATATAGTGACATATGTGCGTTAATGTTTGTAGATTATACACAGCACATTGTATACGAATGTATGTCTGCAATTATTACTTTCAGTTTCAACATCAAAACACATTCATATTGCATATTAGACAAATGTTTCTGTTCTTGGGTATCGTATCATATTATTACGGGATTTTGAAATCTAATTTGATTTTAGGTAGTAGATAAAATTTCTCTTTTGAGTTGGATCTTGTTTTCAAGCAACGCACGTACAGTTCACAGTTCCATTAGCTTTTGCTTTTGCTGTTTCGATACGAAGCAAACAAACAACGCATACGTATACATATGTATGTCAATGTATGTACATTTGTATGTTTTATATGTGTGTAGTAATACCAATGCACACTTATATGTATGCTCCGCACACATACAAAAAGTTCACAACAACAACATTAACTTTTAACTAGGTTGAAGTTTTGTTATATGTAATACATTATTGCGAAATAAAAAACTTGATTGGTAAAACTTTTTTCCGACTTTGCGAGCGAGAGATCGGGCTTTTGCCTCTCTCGTTTAGCGAGCAACACTGCGATTCTCTTATAGTATGCGCGCACCGACAGCACGTCCGACTTACCAAAGCACTATTTGTGCACTAAAACTACAAACAGTGGCAGCCGACACCCGACAGCAGCAGCTAGCGAGATCAGACCGTCGCGCCGTCGTGTAGAAATGTTGTTGTTCGTTCGGACTCGTTCTCGCAAGCACTTCGTTTTATGATGTGTTATGCCCTTGCGAAGAGTGTCTATGAAAACACTGCAACAAAAATTCACCTTTATGTACCGAAATGTACGTGTAACATAAATGATGTAATTTCATCACTCTTGAAAGCAGATTAATGTAATTTCATAAAACTTTTAACAATAGCGAATATTAATATGCATATTTCATCCCTATTAAAAAACGCCTTTTTTCCTGACCGACTTACTGACTCATCAACAACACATTCCACACATGTATTTTATGATGATGAAAGCTTTCACTTTGGAGTTTGCGAAAATTCTGCAACCCTAGAGGAGCCAAATGATGATAAACTGAATGGGACAAATTTATTTTTTTGTTTTTGTTCCAAGGTTGTTCCATGGGTGAAAAATGCGGCGGAAATGCCTGGTCAGATCCAATTGAAGTTCAAACTCCATTAATCCATCTCTATTTATATCTAATATAAGGCTAATCTCTGTTATGTATTTTAAACTATTAAATCCAACGACATTATTTTAATAGCTTCACAATTATTATTACACATATTTTAGAAATTGCGCCCTCCAAACTACTCAAAAAGGACAGGAAACGATAAAATTAAACTAGTTTTTGCGGATCAAAATATATAGATTATTGTTTTAATCATTTCTGAAAAAATAATAGTAAACTGATTTTGAAAGTCACTTTCAATATATAATATTCACTCTCCATGCGACTTTAAAACTTGCTATATTATATATATTTTATTTAATTTATTTTAATATATTTTTCATGTGCATAATATTTATATTTAAATGTATGTATCTCTAGGTATAACTCAATTTCCCTATTGACTGACTGATTCATCATCATACACTCCAAAAATAGAGGTTTGGCCTATGAATCTTTTATTATATCCTTGCAGAGAGTAATAAAACTTTGTCTCGAAATGTGTAATGCATTGAAGGACCCATCTCCGACCGCATAAAGTATATATTATTGATCAGGACTACGAGACGAGTTGATATAGCCGCCTAACTTGTAAATCTCATTGAGTTATCTTGATAAAAGAAATCCAATTGAAATCTCATTTAAAATTGTGTTAATAAATGCAAAATTCATTAAAATCAACGAACTACATTCGGAGCTATTAACGCTTTTCTGATTGTAACAATTTGAAAAATCGAAAATCTTTATTTTTTTTGATTATCTACACTATTAATATACACTATTGATATACCCTTGAAAAGTGGATTGTAAGTTTTCCAAGAAACACGTACACCTTTAATTTTAAAAAGAAAATTAATTCGAAATCGAGATCAGATAAGGAACAAAAAAATTTCATTCAACTGTTTTACCCCATTTCCCCCATTTGAGGTTAGAATTTTCCAATATCGCTTCTTAGTAGAAACTACCAGAAAACCATAAATCTTGTATATTCTATTTTTTGCACTGAAGTTGTTCCTTAATGCTGTATGATTTGAAGCAACGACTTGTTTTCAATGGGCATGTCTATTCCCATTTGCATACCCATCGTGGTTCAAGGACACATTAAATTATGCCATTAAAGAGAAGGGGTAGGTCCTTGTATATCGCTTTCTTATGTATGTATAAGTGTATGCTTATGTATATATTGTGAGCAAAACATATTCACATTATTAACAAATTAAGTATCAATTTCTATTAGTATGCACACAGTAAGCGAGATTCCGGTCTGAAATCACGCATGATCGGTATGAAACCAAGAGCAACAAAGTCTTAAATATTTCAAGCAAGAATTGGGAAAATATACATAAATTATTGTAAAAGCTGTGTTTTAAGTTAACTAATTTGTTTTGATATGTATAATATATTTTTCTTACTAACAATTAATTAATAAAATAATTAAATCTGGGTATAAAAATAATGTTCATGCTTTTGCTAACCAACGTTCTTTATTTAGGTACGTTGTTTCCCAGTGTAATTTTAACCTTACCAATTTTGAAACATATTTTTAGGTAAAAATCTCTTTATATAAAACGCTTTGTCGTGATTGACTGACAGATTCATTCATCAAATATATACGAATAAGAACATTTGCACACACTAATTATGTTATAATAAAAGATTGTGTAAAGAAGGGATTTTGTAAAAGCAGATTGGGGCAAAAACTATAGAAGGTTTTTTTCTCCGATCAGGTTCAAATCTATCTTTCGCATCAATACAAAAATTGAACAAAGAGCTCAAATTTTCCCCAAACTTCATACTCAGTTTCACAGTTCTAAATTAAAATCTTAAATATGTGTTTTAAGGAAATTGGGGTCAAGCTTTGTAGGGAGAAAATTCTACATTATTTTTTTTCAAATTTTTACCCGAACGATTTCAAATTTACTCTCTCAAAGGTAAAAATCAAAATCATATATATACTCATTGGCAATTTTTGGGAAATACACAACAGGTTCGAAAAATGGGGGATCATAGATTCCATTCTTTAGAAAATCCGTCCTCGAAGCGTGAAAATGTTGAATAAATTTTTTGTTCTTTTTATGTCATTGGTAGTAACGAGAATTTTAAAATATTTTTTAAATATAACCCTCAAAACCGGCATATGGGGCATACCGCAAACTGTTTTTGAAAACTATTTTTCAATAAATAATAGTTACTGATTTTTTTTAATTGACGAGCGGAAAATGTAATCCAACATTATTAAATTTAATTTAATTGTTGATCTTTCCCGGATTTGGAAAGTTTAAATATATTTAAGTAATGTTAGTACTATGACCCTTAATACATACTTATGTAGCAGCACACGCTACATACATACAGGCTGATGTATGCATGTATGGGAGTACATTACTTTTGTATAGTTAATAGCTTTATGGTCAGTCATGCCTATTTTACCATTTGCATACGCCCAAACAAATAGAGTAGAAAGCGACTGCAATAGGACAAGATTCAAGGACAAACTTAATTGTCCGTTTTTGAAAGAAAGGGTACACGTGGGTGTCGTGTGCAACATTTCTATATGTACGAATGATATGTACATTTAATACATGCTTACTATGTTTGTACTCAAGTACATACATACGTACATATGTATAGCCACATGCATAAGGATGTATGCATATTTGCCAGTTAACAGTCTTAAAAGTAGAATAATTGTGTACGCCATTAAGGATCAATCAAGGTCATTAAAAGTGTTAAATGGCTTGTATACTAAGTAATGTTTCTCGACAAACAGAAAACTGTAGTATAAAACCTTTTGGTTATTCATACGATTCGAGGAAAATAGGAACTGAAAACATAATACATCCGAAAAATTAATTTATTAAATGTGTTTTATAATTCTTGAACTACTAAGAAGTAACCAACATTTTAATTTTATTTATTTCTGAAACTTATTTTTATTCATTTCAAATTTCGTATTATTGTAATACAATTTTATTGAAATTTCTGTACAATAACGTATTGGTCCTCTGGCCGTTATATATGTATGTATCTCTAATGATTAATCATTTCGTAGCCCAAGTCGACGAAAATGTGGAAAACAGTTACATTTTTTTTCTTTACCAGTCGACTTCTAATACACTTATATATGTGTTTATAATTATCTGAAAAATTCGACCCAACAGGTCAGAAAATAGATTGCATATAAACAGAGGGACAGATTAACAATATATATAGACTATGGTGTCGGTGATGAATCCTTCAATGCATTACACATTCCCAGAAAAATTTATAATAGACTTTACAAGTGTTTAATCAAGTATAGTTAAAGACATAAAATTCTATTAACAAAAAATAAGTTTATCATTTTAATTTATTAAACATATGATGTTTTATTAAATTTAAAACAAGTTTTAAAAAAATTTTAATTTTTTATATTCGAAAAGTCTTTTTGAAAGAGATTTTTAAAATAATGTGTGGTATTGAAATTGAAATCTGTTAAAAAAAATATAAGTCTTGTCCATAAAAAGGAAATGTGATAAACAACTGTAAAAAAAATTATGATTAAATCAGTCAAAGGAATACCCTGTGTATGTTTTTTAATCCATTCAGGGCTACCAGAACACACACATTTCCGATATAAAATTCATCGCTTACAAAGCACCGATGATTATCGATAACCGGCAATGCATTCAGTTCAACATCTGTGATCGATCTTAATTTATACACTGAAGTCTTTAGCTAAGAGCGCTGTGTGACAAAAAAAAAGAAAAAAATGAATTTCCGAATTATTCAAAATAAAAACAATTACTTAAATGTAAAAAGCTTTGTTCGAAGGCGTAAGTTTATTTTTCTTTTATTGTTGTACTTGGTAACATACAGTATCAACGCTTTTGACTAGGTCCAATCTGACAGACCAAAGTCCAACATTTAAAAGTTGATACATTGAAACTATATACATGCATACATATATATATATATATATGTGTGGAATGTATGTACATATGTTGTACGTAATTCATAAGCATACATATACATATATATGCATATTTTTGTACGTAAATATGATAAATATATTATAAATTATATAAAAATGAAATAAAGTAGTAATGTTGTGTTTACAATGTAAATAACTCTTCTTACTTAGTTGAGCATAGGCAATTGTCAGCTCAAGTCGCTCCCCAACAGAAACGAGCTGGGAAAACCCAAAATATTGTGCTTGTGGAAGGAGTTCGGACACCCTTTCTAACATCGGGTACTTCATATTCGAATTTAATGCCTCACGAGTTGGCCAGGCACTCATTACTGTAAGTATTTATATATATAAAAATACATACATGTAGCGAGATAAAGTATTCTTTTAATATCAAATGTATATAGATCATTATTACAAAAGAGCCGAATTGAGAAGGACCTCATTGATTATATAGTTTACGGGAGCGTTATACAAGAAGTAAAGACTTCCAATATAGCACGCGAGGCAGCACTTGCAGCAGGATTTAGCAATAGGACACCTGCCCATACTGTTACAATGGCTTGCATAAGTTCTAATGCGGCAATTACCACTGGAATGGGTCTTATTGCCACAAACACATATGATGTAATTGTTGCCGGGGGTGTTGAGTTCATGTCTGATGTACCAATTCGACATTCGCGTAAGATGAGAGCGCTCATGCTGAAGGCGAATAAGGCAAAAACACTTGGTCAACGTTTATCGTTACTATCAACCTTTAGGCCTGGATTTTTGGCACCAGAAGTATGAGATCGTTTGTTAAGCATGCAGTTCCTGATAATTATTAAATTATTTTGAATTACAGTTGCCAGCTGTGGCTGAGTTCTCATCTGGAGAAACCATGGGTCACTCTGCTGACAGGTTGGCATCGGCCTTTAATGTCACACGTAGTGAACAAGACGACTACGCATTAAGATCTCATACACTAGCGAAAAATGCTCAGGACAAGGGATATTTTACGGATTTGATACCATTCAAGGGTTAGTAAATTAATATTTGGTGTTGTATCTGTAAACTAATACATGTTAATATTCTCTATTTAGTTCAGGGTGTTGATAAGCTAGTTGACAAAGACAACGGAATTCGGGTGTCCAGTCCTGAAAGCTTGGCGAAACTAAAGCCAGCATTTGTGAAACCCTATGGAACGATTACAGCTGCTAATGCATCATTCTTAGTATGTTTTATCCTTCTATACTTAAAATTTATTTTATTTACAACCGATTCTTTACAACTCATTTTTTAGTCTGACGGTGCATCAGCTTGCCTAATTATGACAGAGGAAAAAGCAAAGCAGTTAGGCCTGAAGCCCAAAGCATTTTTACGTGATTTTCTTTATGTGTCTCAAGATCCTGTTAATCAATTGCTTTTAGGTCCTGCCTATGGTATCCCTAAATTATTGAGTAAAGCTGGTCTTACACTAAAAGACGTCGACACATGGGAAATTCATGAAGCATTTGCTGGCCAAATCGTAGCTAACTTGAAAGCCTTAGATTCCGACTGGTTTTGTAAAACATATCTAGGCCTAAGCGAAAAGGTTGGCTCTCCAGATTTATCCAAATGGAACAATTGGGGTGGGTCACTATCAATTGGTCATCCATTTGCCGCGACCGGAGTACGCCTTTGTATGCATACCGCTAATCGCCTTGTTCGTGAAGATGGTAAACTTGGCGTAGTTGCGGCGTGTGCTGCTGGTGGACAAGGTGTTGCCATGCTCATAGAGCGCTATCCTGGTGCGAGTGCCGACTAATAATAATCGAGAGCCATTTTATTTAGCAATTTTATATAAATACAAACAATTGAATAAACTAATTTACGGCGTTTTCTTAACATTCTTAAATATTTCTTTAGATATTCATATGTACACTGCTCTCCAGTCTATTTCTATCGCTACCAGCGCCTTTATAAAACATTATCCCGAGAACGTAGCAACCTACATTAAGTACACTGCTTTCATTTTCTTGCTGATTTTTAAAAATTACTTTTTGATGTTAAATGGCTTTTAAATATGGGCGCGAGGAATTTAATACTCTTTGATCTTGATTTGCTATAAATTTTGCCGATTAAATAGTTTTAAGCAATAAATTGCCTTATTAAATAGATACGTCAAAGTCTCACAGGTATGAATTTAAAATGTATCACTTAATAATTATCACATCCCCACAATCCAGCCTATATAGTATTAACTCAACTCAGTCTGCTAGCTATTAATATTTTAATTTATTCTGTGTCATAAAGTTGCTTCTGCTTTAATTTTGTCTGAAGAACATCGTTTTCGTTGTAAGATATATGCAGAGGAGGTATCAAGGCGCAAGCCACCATTCTACTCTCTGCGTTTAAGAAATTAAACGTTGCACACGCCTGCAAATGAATTAAAACAAAATAATTACTGTTCCGATCTATTATCATACTAAAAACCATACCTGTTCTGTGCGAAGAACTTCCACGTTTATTTTGTATTTTTTCATAAACTCAATAATCCGCTTTGACAGAACCGGTGTTGGACTCTGATCTCCAATCCCTATGATAAGTACATCTATCTTTGGCTCCAACGTTGGAAAAAGACAAAGGCTTTCTTCATTTATGTCCTCAAAGGAGTTCACGTTCCAGGAGAGTACTGATCTAAAATTAAAGTGTTCAGTATTCTTAAACACAACATTTAGTTTACACAATTTAAATAAACGTAAAATAGTGATGTGTACAAACCTGGGAAAAACCGTTATCGGTCCTATTAACACCATGTCGTTGTTAAGCCGAAATCCGTATTGACTGTAACCAGTAATCATTAAGCCCATGTTGGTTTCAGTGTTAAATATTGAAACCTTAGTTTTTCCATCATAATCGTAAGCCTTGCTGAATTTAGTCGCTGTTGTAGAGATCAGCTGCCGACGAGCCAAAGATTGAATCACAGATTGCGGCAACCCACCAGCTCTTAGCACCAAGGATTTAAACGTTTGTATAATCATCATAGATAATTTCTAGTTAGAACTCTGTGTGAAAAGTAGAGATGTAAGGACCGTCTCATCGATATGTTATTGTATTGATAGTGATGCGAAATATCTGACCACAACTAATATTATCGATACATTCAGAGATAATCATCCATGTTGAAAATAGCTATAGATAATATTAAGAATTCTTTCATATTTCTGCATATTGATTATAAAGTTAGAGAAATTCATGAATTCTTCGGCAAGATACATTTTAAGCTCCCAATTTTATACAGTGTTTGGTAAAAAGTAAATTGACAAGCGGAACTCCACTAACGGTTAAATATTGAAATATATAAAGATCCGATAAGTTTTTTTTTGTATGCTGGACGAATATTGTTTCTTGCTGTAGCAAGTAATCTCAGTTTTGGAATTCCTGATGGCCGAGTTAAGTAGACATGGCTGTGAGCCGAAAGACGCTGGAATGAACGCAATATTTTGCCGGTTTTGTAACAACCGACTATTCAAATATGCTTGTTCACACAATATGATTCTCCAGAAAATGTGTAGTTAAGCTGTGATCGCCCGATTCTGTTACTTCCACACCAAAAAAGTTAAGTTAAAATAAATGAAATAATATCTGCGAGTAGTTAAGTAGTTGTACATGGCCGAAATGGACTGGACAATCAACTAGGTGCTATGGAAAGCACCCACATATGTCTACACGAAAGTGGTCTAACAGTATATCAGCTAGTAGTAAATGAGCCGACTGGTATTATTATGCAGCCTCCACATTTATTAGTTTCATTTAATATGCATTGATCGGATTTGTACCAAAACTGTTTTTGAATTGACATGGAAACACTTTAAATTTTATCGATAAGTCATACATGCGATGGACAAACGGTCTGCGCGGCAAGAAAATTTATTGTGCAAAATTTGTGTAAAACATTACATATGTACAGTAATCGTAAATCTGGTGTGATAATTAGAGAGAACAATAAATTATCGAATAATTCTATTTACAATCGAAAATATTTTATTCCATTCCTTCACTACATTTGTATAATTGTAAAATCGTTGTTGACTTTTGTGATACATACCAAAAATATTGTTTTTATAATTCAGTCTAAAAATCAGCAGTCAATTTCAATTTGGATAAAGATGCTGTGTCACTCATGACAAAAATTAAATCAAAATAACGAAAGGAAAAGCCCATTTGGTTACCAATTGCACGAAATAAATACACACATGTGTATTCGTGCATATGATATATACTACACAAATAAACAAATGTACGACTAATTATCATATCAACAAAATACGTAATTAGACTCAAGTGAAAATGTGTAAATACATTTAATTAATAAATGTATATTCATTTAGTAATAAGTAAGCAAGTCCGCCTTTTTTCTACGCTTATCAGTTTGCTTTTGAAAGTGTTGTCATTTATGTATGTAGATATGTATGACACATAGATATATGTATGAATGTTCGTACATACATATATGTATCAATGTAATTTACACATGCATACTTAAATCTAGATTTATGCATGTATCTAAGTATATTAGTGTGTG
Source organism: Drosophila repletoides (assembly GCA_018150835.1). Classification (NCBI taxonomy): domain Eukaryota; kingdom Metazoa; phylum Arthropoda; class Insecta; order Diptera; family Drosophilidae; genus Drosophila; species Drosophila repletoides. The sequence continues at coordinate 921,433 of JAECWQ010000236.1, forward strand.
ATTTAGAAGTTATTGATATTAATAACGCAATAATATGTTCGAAACAGTATCGCAATAAATTGAAGTTTTTTGTAATCACTCACCAAACACTATATAATATGGATATACATGCATGAATACATATGTATGTAGGCAGATTCGTCACTTTAGCGAAGAATTTCGTTTCAACAGTTCCCAATGACAAAGCACTTAAATATAGTAAATAGCATATGTTTATTTTTATGGATTTATATTATTTTGCAAACCAATCTTACTTGTTTCTCCTTTTTATTTTTAGCAACTTGCTGAATACTCACAGAATTTATAGATGACATCTACTTTACAACAAGAAAATGATTGGGCCCAGTTCACAAATAAGCAAAATATTATTAACGTTATTGTTTATATTAATAATATTTTACGTTTTTATGGATGTTGAACTTTATTTGCGAATTCATCACTATACTATTGAACGAAATTATCACATCAATGTTTCGACACCGCTATCCTCGTCCTCGTCGATTGAACCACCAAATTTACCATCAGATGCAAGCAAAACGTTAAAGCTTCACACATTTGAGAAAGAGCAGTCCTATGAGGATGATACGTGGATATCATGCGATATAAACCCACTCTGTCATATAACAGTTAAAGCGATTCTTTTGGATCACACCAACCATTATCTTTTCGCACCACTGGCCACAATATTTGACAATGTGGTTGGAATATCCCAGTCGACATTCATCACACCTAACATGATATCATTTTTTCATGTCGGAGTTGCTTGCTTATCGGGCAAACTAGTAGCTTCTGATAGCCTTGGATACAGGCGGTTGGGCGTCTTACTATTTCAGATCCGTACATTTTTAGATGATTTGGACGGCCATGTGGCTCGAGTCAGGAAACACATACGCGGCGAGCGCTCGGAGATTGGCACATCGGGCTATTATGTGGATGGCCTCTGTGATGGACTTGGATGTATTGCGTTACTCTTGGGCATATTCTTTTATTTGAAAAATAACCCACCACGCCGAGGTTACTCAATAATTCCAATGAGCGATTCTAAGTCTGAGCCGGCAATGATTCCTAAGATGAAGGCAACTACGCGAAAAGTCGCTAAAAATGTAATAAGCTTTACCGGTCAACTTTTGCTAAGCTCTACGGCATGGAATCGGTACATTGCGGTATACCAGCATATGCTGGAGCGCGAAGATGTCAGTAGCAGCCAGTATCAATGCCAGAATTATGTATTTAAGTCGACCTTATTCTTCTGTGTTGCTTGGATGTGGCGCATAGTCAACGTACATGCCTTGCTTCATTGTGTTTTGCTTAGTATTTTTTGCGATAAATTATGGGACTTTTTAAAAGCGATTCGTTACAGTGGATATATAATATTACTAGTTGCCATTTGCTTAACTGAAATGCACATATTGGAGGCGCAAAACTATATTTTTAATTCAGCAGCATCTAGTAATATTTCACTGTGATTTTACCTTTATTACGAGAAATATAATATTTTTGTAGTAGAAAATAACAATGCCTTTTTATACCCTGAAATAATTAAATTGTGTTTGTGTGCAAAATATATGTATGTATATATATATGTATTGTATTTGTGCAATATAATATGGTTATCTTAGTATGTATCAAATATAAAAATATATACACCTAAAACATGTACGGGTTTATCCACCTAGAACTAGTTTTTATTCAATGATTGATACAACTGATATTGTAGTAACCATCTGAAATACTCTTTACTTTGGCAAAAAAAAAAATAATAGCTTAGAAATAAAATATTGCTAATGACCGATTTTTATTCTGAAGACCCAGTTTCAACTTGACTTGACTAATATAATTAACTTTAACACAATTAAATTTTTAGATTTGAACGAATACAACTTATTATTAACAATTATGCAAATTATGAAATGAGTCTTTATATATTTGATTGAAGCATTAAATACAATGCGCATATCAGGTTTACTTTAAATTTTATATATTTTCTCTCAGATCTCAAAATGGTAGGATAAGAGTTTATTGTACAAATTTTGTCATATAGCTGTAGACGAAAAATATAATTTCGAAAATGTATGTTATCTAGTAGCGAATGGTTCCGCAGATTTGTGAATCTCTAAGTTGGAAGAAAGTTGGATCTCAATTAATGTGGGATGATGACCGCCAAACAGTTTAAATCTGCCATCGTCGCTGCTCAGCTCTTGAATTCGGATAACTGAAAATTTATTGTGGTACCATCGGTACAGTGAATAGTTTGATCTACAAAGCTACAACCTACACCAGTAGGCATATGGACAAGTAATTCTTGCTTATTATCAGGGTCCAATCAACATCCAATGAAAAAGTGTAGTCTCACACTCATTACTCTCTCTTTAGTGTTGTGCTGGACGAAATGTAATCAATTGAAGTGCTTAAATCACGCTGTTGTTTTTTAAATAAGGATGATGACTAACGACGAAACCGCTTTTATGGCACTGAGGAATCAATTTGATAGCCCTCTTTACCACAGAACGTCAATGTGACATCTCTTAGCTTTTTTTTTAAAGCTCATCCTTGCACTGAACCACCATACTGGTCGAATATAGCAAGCCTCCCTTTTCTTCTTTAGAATCTTGTCTTTAGAACGCTTTTTGGTGTCTCAGAGTAGAGGTGGCCCTTAAACTGCAAAAACAGATCAACTACACTTAGCTACAACTAAGGTCCTTTCCTTTTTCCTTGCCTTCCATTGCTGAGTTTGCTTAATGATTTGTTGTGTTTCATTCTGTAAGCTCCCAAGGGTAGCGAAACCCGCACTAGACCTAGGTCCGAAGCTGGCAAAAGATAAAAGGCGGAGTTAAAATGTTTCGGATCTGTCAAAGACAGTAGGAAATGATCTCTAAAATTGATAACGACTCAAACCATGGGCAAGGTAAAATGTGGGTTTGTTCTCCTCATCAATTGTCCTCCCGGGAAATAGTTCCTATAAGTTTTCAGGAGAAACTACTTGGTGTCAGCTTCAATAATTGATCAACAAAACTTGATCGTCGTATCGGGCGCTTAAATGCGTTTAAGAAATTGTACTTTTAACTTGCGAGTTTCAAGACAATTGCCTCTTCTGTGGCATCAACCCAACCGGTTCGAACTATGTGCTGCGTGCAACAAAACGCACCGTAGATAGAAATGTAAAAATTCAGTCAAATTTTAAAATTGTGAAATATTCTGAAAGTTTGAGTCATTTAAATATATTGTTTGAGCACAGTTTCCTAGATGAGCATTACAACCTTTAAAGTAAAATATATTAATATTTATTTGTCAATTGCTTACAATAAATAAGAAAATTTAGGTTCATTTCTTGACATATTTGTATTTATATTTACACATATAGGTAGGAATAGCTACAAATATTTTAGTTGAATCAAAAATATTCCTTAGTACCAAATTTGTGAATGTTTTCCATTTGAATATTCAAAGAAAATTAGATTTATCCACAGAGTTTTGGGAGCCACTGCTTTGATTTGACCAAGAGTTACCAGGAGGGCAGCCGTTCTGTAATTTTTTAAATAAAATACGTTAATTCTCGTTTATTACTTTCTAGCATAACCCTAACCTGCTCGTTAGAAGAATTATCGCCTTTCATGCCACCTGAACCTGAGTTGTTTGGATTGTTTGATCCTTTACGGCTACCCGAGTTGTTAATATTACAGGCGTTGGAATGACCGCCGTTTTGAGCCATCCACGATAAAAAATTTCCTCCCTGAGAAGTAACTGAAAGAGTTTTTTGTTTGAAACAATGATAGTGTATAGAAGGCTTGCCTGCTGATCCTGGTTTTGATTTTGCAGCTGATTGCCTAGAAGGCTCCACTGATTCAACGCAGCAGCAACCAAAGCAGGGTTCATCGGCAATGAGTTTAAATTAAGTCCGACGCCTAAAGGGTTGTTCATGTTTTGCCCTTGATTTGAAGAGGTGGATCCTTGTGAATTAATGCCTAAGGCTTGGAGATTAGGCATGTCCAAATGTCCCCTGTTCATCCAACCGCCATTGCCTACGTTGCCATTGTGTGGCTGGTTCATCCCATGAAAATTGGTCTGCCTATTATAGGGAATACCTCCGTCTTGGCGGTTCATGTTCCCTCCACTATTGTGATTACTACTATTTGTGTAACCCCCGCCCAAATTTCCACCAAAATTATTTCCACCCATTCCGTAGCCACCACTGCCAATGTTGCTGTGACTATTGCCGATTGCAGTGTTATCCCCTCCGTGTGCATTGTGTTGGTTATTACCTCTATGATGTCCGCTTCTGCCTGAGTTCATGTGGTTCCCTTGGGGATGATACGAATGCATTCCAAAATTATTTCCAGAGTTGTAGTTGTAATTTTGACCTTGATGGCTCCGGCCTTGTTCGGCCTTGGGAGCAGCATTTGAAACGTGCACTGACACTCCTAAAACAAAATATTTTTTGTATGTGGTGCAGTTTACAATCATATTAATATTATTGCTCACCTTTGATTATGTGATCTTCTCCACATAAAGATTGAGCTACATCCGGATCAAGAAATGTTACAAAGCTAAACGCTCGAAATGGTCGGGGAATGAAAACGTCAGTTACCTCGCCAAACTTAGAAAAGTAGTCGCGTAGGTCATCAGAGTTTATATCCTCAGTACAACGGCCGACGAACACTTTACATGGCACTTGATGTCCCATTCCCTATATTATAGCAAAAGTTTTGTTTACAAATCAGTTCTCATTCTAAATATTGCTTACAACACCTTTGAGTTCGGAACTTTTACTTCACACCATCGGCCGTCAATAAGATGACGATTGGATAGTACACGCATTTGAGCTTCGTATGAACCAAAACGTACGAATCCAAATCCCTTCGACTGACCAGACTTCACATCTTTTTTAATTTGGGCCATAAGCACTTCGCCATAACTCTCAAAATACTCCCGTAAACTGTCTTCAGTTGTTTTCCAAGCAAGTCCCAAAACAATCAAATCGGTGCATCGTAAACGGGTTTCAATGCGTTTTGTTTTCGCCGTCGAATTTTCCAAGTTATCATCGCTTTTACGTTTGTTCTCTATGGGAGGCAATATGGGGCGATAAGGACTGTCGATCTGTGCGGCAGGTCTTCTGAAATTTGGTATACCTTTTGGAAACACACAAAAGTAGATATATTCTCCCCAACCCGATTCGACGCTCGGTGGAAATAGTCTTCCCTCATTTGAACGAACACCTCGTACAGCTTTAGTGTCCATATTCCTGTATTTGAGACCACAAGACCCAGGAAATTGACCTTGTAGGGTAGATAATAGCAACGTTCCATCCTCTTCAGCAGGAAGTTCAATGGGTTCATCACCCTCCTCCTCGGATACTTGTACAAAATCCATTTGGGACAGCTTTCCAAATTCTATAAATTATATAATATTAATAAATTTGTTATGCCCATAGAAGCGATTGCAATGTATAAACCATTCAACCAACTAAAGAATCGCTCTGATATACTCGCAATTAAAAGAATCTTTATTTAAACAATTAATGCACTCACTCAGGGAAATATAGTTCACACATTGGTTTAAAATATGTATGATAAATGCGTGTTTGAATAAATAATTTGATTAGTACTCAACAAAAAAATTAGAACTAATAGCAAGACATAAAAAGATGAAGAAGGATTTAGCAGCTATCACAACACCACATTAAACTTCCTTCATTCAAAAATTATTTCTATTTAAATACTCTTTATCACTTTTGAAATACTTTGGAAAAATTATGCTGGCACAATACCTAAAAGTGCCAAGAATAGCCTTCACAGCTGAATAGTCCTTTTTATTTATCCTGGATATGCGTTAAACAAGACATAGTTATTTAAATAAATACATTAAGCTACCAATATAATTATTATATGTAAATTCGCCAATAAATTGCAAAGAAAACAATTATTCCATCTGCAGACTCTTTAAAATTGAACCGTTCGATTCTGCATTTCAAATTATTTTTAATGTTTTATTAATTATTTAACAAAACAAAAAAACACTTAAGGTAAAAAAAAATTTTTGCTTATTTTTGCAACCTGACCTAAGTTAAGTTCAAACCTTCAGCTAGACAGAAAATACACTCTCATTTATACTGTGTTTAGATGCCCTATTAATATGTTCTTTCTGAATCAGAAAAAACCCCAACAGTATTGCGTCCTCTTCACTATAAAATTATTTCACTACATTCCAAAAATGATTTGTTCATTTTAGGACATGATCTTTAAATTTTGTTCAACTTACAAAATTTCGAGTTTCCACCTATTATTTTCTCAAAGTTTACACATACATACATACACATACGCACATACATTTTCCAAATTTGATACACACAATTTACATATTTCGATATCAGGAACAATCTGTACAATCTGAGGCAGAATTAATAATTTAAATTTTAATGAACATCAACCTTAATGTTATTGTACATTATGTATTTGAATTATGTATTTACACATGTAAATATTACGTGGAATAATTATTTTATATGGAATTCAAAAACATAAAAACCACTTATGGTTATTAAATTCTATAAATTTAAATTATAAAAAGTATAGTGAAATAACAGAAATAATTTTCACGTTTTTCCGGGCCAATACCTGTTAATTTTTTTTTTTTATTTTCTGTTTTGACGACATAAAATGTATCTTTTCTAATTTTGAATGCGAATTTTATTGTATATTTGAGTTGTGTCTGCTGGTTCCTAGATAATATAGCATCTTAATTTTCTGCCATAAGGCGGATAGGTCAAAAGAGATCTTTTTCGAAACTATTTTTCCGTTAATTGGTTATCTTAACAAAACTCATAGAGAAAGCTTGGGTTATTGGCCAAATAAAATTAAAACTATAGTACTATATTATGTGGAACGCATGCAGCGACGATTTTCGCCTATTATATGAATTTTAATGCCTTATACACTTTATATGTTCTTCGTACATCGATATAAAATAATAACAGACAGTCTTGGGGATAATGGGATGATACTCAACAGAGACATATATAACATAAAAGATTGAAGTAATTTTTTTTTTAAATATTAAATAAATAAAATTATTAAACAAGTGAGCAACAATTGTCTTTCTTCTCGAAGTGTTCATCAAGACAAGCAGACTGATACAGGTAGATCGACTCGGCGATTGATCCTGACTAAGAACATATATAAACATATATTATAACGTCGGATTAAGAGAGCTTAAGAATACAATTTTACCACTTTTAAATACAGAACTTATGTATTTGTTTATATGAACATATATATGTACATGTGGAAAAATAATAGTGTGAATATCTTTTTTTAGTTGTTATTTAAACTAGTAAAGAAAGACTATCCTCGGCGCGCTGAAGATTATACACGTGCAACTGCATTGTTCCTATGGCAGCTATATGATATAGTAAAATCCAACTTGTAAATTTCGTTAAGATACGTTGAAAAACAAAAAAGTTCCTATTGGAGCTATATGATATACTATGCCAATCTCAATGATTTGGGCAGTTGAAAGATATTGAAAAAAAAAAAATGTTTTCTGTACAACAACTTTTGAATCAATTGTTCTTAGCGGTTCTGACAAACAGTGGATCACAGCTTATTTCAGCCAGCACCAACCGAAAACCTTAAAGCAATATACTGTTGAAAATAAAAGAGATTCCAAAATAATTTATATGCAGCATTTTAGTGCAATGATTAAACTTAAAATATATGACATCACTTATTTTTGTACAGTTTGTTTTCCATATAATATTAAATTATAACGAAAAAACGTAAAAAAAACGCTGCAGCTTATTTCAACCAGCTGAAAATTGTTTATCTTAAATGTTCTAAAAAACTACTCAATACTTAGTCTGACCTCCCTTCTGATCAATAACCATTTTTATTCGCTTTGGAATGGATTTCACCAGTTTTTTTTTTGTCAGATCAGTTGTAATTTTGTCCAATTCCTCCAATAACGCATTTTTAAGGTCAGATTTATTGCTAATTTGCCGTTTCCTAATGTTCTTATCTAAAATAGCCCACAAAGTCTCTATAACATTCATGGCGGGCGACTGAGCTGGTGGTTGCATGATAAGTGACATTGTCCGCAGTTCGGAGCAAATTGTTCTTCAGAACTTTTATGTAGCTTTCCGACGTCAGCTGCGGACATACAAGCCCATACCATGACGCTGCCACCGCCATGCTTTACTGTTGCTTTTAAGTATTTATTATGAAGCTCGGTATTTGGTTTGCGCCAGACATATGTAGCTCCAACCGATCCAAAAATGTTAAATTTTGACTCATGCGTTAATATAACTGAGTTCCAAAACTTTGAATCCTGGTCCATTTGCTCCTTGTCAAATTTTAAACGGGCCCTTTGATTTTTAATACTTATAAACGGCTTCTTGCGCGTAATTCTCCCATTAAAATTGTTGTCCCGCAGTACTCGTCGAATCGTTTATATTTCACTGGCCAGTTTTGGTGCCATTAAAACTTTTATTGGGTGCATTTCTTCATTTGTCATGCGTTCTATTTTTGCGAACAAACCGTGTTATAATGTTGTGCACCGCTGAATCACTCAGTTGCTCCATTTCAGCAGTTTTTAGTCGGGAATGTCCATTCTTGAAATGAGATAGAACCTCTTTTCGCTTCTGAATAATTGTGCGGGGGGTCATGAGAGATTTTGAAGTGACGAAACATATATAAATTGCGGGTACTATATGCAAAGCAATAAACCTATTAAGTTATATTTGCAAGGAATATCATAGCTCAGGTGCAAAGTTTTCGGTTGAAATAAATTGCATCGAAGTTTTTTTTTTTTTTTTTTTTTTATATAATTTAATTTTATATTGAAAACAAGCTGAAAAAAAATAAATGAAGTCATATATTTTAAGTTTAAGTATTACAATAAAATGCTGCACTTAAATTATTTTAGTATCTTTTTAATTTGACCAGTATACAATTTTCGTTTGGTGGTGCTGGAGGTTGCTTACCAAATCGTATGTGCCTACCTCAAAAACTGAGGGACTAGTTTGCATATAAACAGACGGACATGGCTATATCAACTCGTCTCGCCTCGTCCTGATCAATAATATATATAGTGTCGTAACAAAATTATAATACAATTATAAATTAACATTTTGATAGTCCCAAAACTAATGTACTCAACAAAATTAACAATATATATTGAAATTTCGTTGGCATTCAGTATCTTAAATATCCGCCATTATTCTTGATTCTGTTGTGTAAGGACCATATCAGATTCCGGCATTTCTACACGAATAGAACATGGAACTTTTTGAATATTTCCTTATAACTACGTTTTGTTAAGGCAAAAGGGCTCCGAAATTTCTCACTTAAACTCAACCCACAGGATATAGGTCTACAAATGGGATAAGTGCTGGAATTCCTACAAGAATGGAATACATTCTCCGTATATAGCAGCACTACATGTGTCCAATAGATCATTATATGGAAAGGATATTTGGGACCTACACCTTCCTCCAAAAAACCTAAATTAAAACTCTTTTCCTTTCATTCTATACTAATATCCTTTTGTGAATCTCACCGGGTTTTATGAACTTCTACAAATTTGAAGTTCCTACAGAAGAACTTTCCGAGCAATTCTGTCAGGTGTATTCAATACTTATCAATTGTGTTAAAATGGTTTGTAATTTTGCTAAATTCCAAATTGAATGCAATTGGCATGGTAGATTTGAACGGGTTGCGTATTGATACAATTATCGATTATTGATGAAGTTATTTGGGTGAGAGCTGGTTTGAGATCAATTTAAAGACCTTATTGATGTGGCAAAACTTTCGACCGTCTTGACTTCTTTTCTCAGCTCACGCATAAGTCTTTTCTAGTCAGTGCAGTGAGCAGCTTTACGACTTATCTAATATTTTTATAAAATTATAATTAAACTTTCAATGTAATTACCTCAAAATCTTACCTTCTGCATCTAAATATCTCTTTAAAATCTATTTTCTTGACCAATTAATTTGAGGATTAATTATTATTTCTTCCGCATGTATATAAACTTATGCATATAGGTTCATCATTATGTATGTATGTATATTGACTTAATGCTGCCTCCTTGTGCGTATTCAAATTTCACAAAATTAAATTACGCTCTGAGCATGAGTACATGAGTAAACAATAAATCAATACGTAGTAATTATTGCCACGATTGGTAACAGTAACAAAGACACCAAAAATAGATACAATTATTTCTTTAATACACAGTAACATATGCCTTTCCTACTTTAATATCATTGAAAAAGGTGTACAAAAAATGATTGAATACATTCAAATACATGTTCAATGTACCTATGTATGCATTTTAAGCTGAACTGTATACAAATCCGCATAAGCAATTATGTTTATACGTCTGTAGGTACATATCCATATATATATATATATATATATATATATATATGTACATATGGACATATGTATGCAGGTAAGTATAAATTTAAATATGTATGTACATCCTGCAGAAAAGTTCTACTGGATACATATTTAACGAAAGTTAAAGGTTATTAATTGGCGATAAGGGTCTCCTAAATGGTTATACAACAATTCTTACACTATTGATAAGGGGTTAGTTGTAACACTACAGATGTAATGTCTTCAATAAATGTATGTATGTTTTCTTGGACAGCTCACACACGTAATATTTTATGTTGTATATTTCCTTTTTAAGCTCGCTCTCTCACAAGATTCACACACAGTCAGAACCAGAAATCGAAGTCACTTCTTTTCACGCTCGATTCTCGACACAACACACGCTAGGTCCATATGCACATCCACTTTTTTGTTTTAATAAGTGCGTAATAAATACAAATAATATTTACAATTTCGCTTTTAATAAATTTGTTTTCGTAAAGTACACCATTTTTCCCTGCATAAAGGTAAGATAAAGATTGTGTGTATGCATAAGTAGAGATGATAGAAAATATCGATATAAATATCAATTTTCTCTGATATAATTGTCATCGATAACTCTTGCGTTATATTACATCAATATTAAAAAGTAGGAAGTCGTTTTCTATCAGGGATGCGTCAAATTCCTTTCCAAAAAATAAAATATAAAAACGAAAACAGAAAGTTTGTCGACACAGGTTCTGACAATTGTAAATTGCTTTTTTACGATTGGGCAATTTTACGGCAGTCCAGAACACTTCTTGTCACACACATTTATTCAAATTTTCTAATTTTCACGGCTCACAAAGTAAGCAAGCTAAGATCCTAGTTGTTTTTAATCATAAAAGTTATTTAATAATTATAATTTGAAACAAAAGGAAATAAAGTTTTCAAGCGTTTAAGTATTGGAAAAATGTATTAAAAAATTACATAAATTTATATGACGAGAACGGGACATTAACGGAACCAGGCCTACTGATGCCGAAGAGCTGACAAAAATCGAGCGAAGACGATTTGTTTAGACCACAGAGCGACTGTGGAAAGATCTTGAAAATACTGGATTCTGGTTATTCATCCGTTTTCATGAAAGATTGGCCAATTCCGATCAAAACGGTGTGTCAATTGATCATTTAGTAACAACATTCGACATAATTGTTCCTCTGAGAGAGGAATGGCTTGGAAATACTTCTAGGCTATCGGAAGCTATACATTTTAAAGCAGGCTTTAAAAAAATGGAAAATCAATGGATTTTCAAGCTGTCAAACCATTGCCGTGATTTTAAAGATGATGTTTTTCCTAATCAAGGAAACGGAAGATTACCAGAAGTGCTCCAATGCGAGACCCACTAATATGATTATCTATATTGACAAGCAAGCGGCTATCAAAAACCTGCCGCAAGTCTCTGATTAATTGCAATATTAGAAAACATATTAAAGATATTTTAAACGAAACTTGACTGAATTGTACTAAATGTGTAAAAGCCTGACAAACATGGCCCGATAACTTTGCGAAACGCAAAAGAATGCTTTATCGTCTTGGTCACGTCTTATGTAATGCGGGCGTTCGAACCCGAACGGACCACTGGCTTATTGGCAATCACATCTAAAGTGCGTAGTCCCAAGAGGCTTCCCACAACGAAACGCGAAATGAAGTAAAATTTTAACTTGACGGTACTGTAATACAAAATGTCCTCCGCACAACCGATGAGTTTCTTTATTTATTAATTGCATGAACGCAGTAGCTATATCCATAACCTTCCTTTGGAGATACTTCTTTCAACACTTACAACTTGCGTTATAAAATTATAATAAGCAATTCCTGAGAACAAAAAGAGAGAAGAAACGGGGAAAGTTTAAAATATTTTTCAAAAACTATATAATATATATATATATATATATATATTTTATATATAATAAAAAAATAAGCATTGTGTAATCTTGTGTATGTTTATATGAGTATATTTTTCTGGTTTAAAACTGGATTCTTTAAGCCAGTCAGACATTAGTATACAACACAATTAAGACTTCTGTTCGTGTTAAAGTGCGAGTCCGTTACCTATTATGTCTGAATGAACACGTACCCAAATTATTGTGGCGATATCTAGTATACTGTCATAATTTTTCATATTAATTATTTTGATGGCACCTGGCGGTTGAAGTAAAAATATATGTTCTTAGGACTACCCTCTCAGTACTGGTGGACGCATAGATGTTTGCATGGAAAACCACCAATCGTGCAACAGTCGAGAAGTCGATAATATCGAATTGTTAGCTCTTCCTAGCGAGCTGAGGTAAAACAAAAAAAAGATCTATATCATATTTGATTCACGTAGCTCGAAAACAGACAGACTAGTTTGCATAAACAGAAACAAGCGAACATGGCTATATAAATTCGTCTCTCTCAAAGGATATAAAAAGACTTTTATTAAAGAAATAAATTAACAGTGACAGAGTAACTTCTGACAACGTTGCAGTGCTTGGTTATGGAAGCGATAATCAAATACTTTGTTGTTTAATAAAATCGATTAATACATATAGCAATATTATTCCTGTATTTACATTAATTCGACGTTCAGTTCCATTGTTCCGAACTGATCTTGAATGGAATTATAACGGAAAGTCAGTCTATTTCTTGAGTTGAATATTACTATTGTTGATATTGATATTGGTGTTTCATAATGGAGAAAACTATTAAAAGCAATTTTATTCCGCAACAATTACTTTATTTTATTGCTGGTTGGCGTTGTTGTCAACAATTCGCCTGCACATTCCGAAAGTCAGACCATATTATTATTATATCTTGTGCCCGTTCTCTGGGGTTACATTCCCAGCACATATTAAAGAACGGCCAGAGCTACGTAAAGGTATTTAAGCGATCGTGCAGTCACTATTTAGAAGAACCGAAATCGCTTATTTTGTCTCGTCCAACTGTAATAGAGTTGTGTAAAATATTGCCTATCCTCACAGGAAGAGACGAGCTACAGAGTATATCTTTAGAATACATTAGTCAGCACTCGTATGTTAAGATTTTAACTCGTGATATGGCGACGGTAGCGCTGAGTTCGCCAAAAGAGCATATTGAAGCGAAAGAAGAATGTATCTTTTTGAGAAATATTCCAAGCTATCCGTGGTGCAGCGACGTTCTGCAATGTATTAATGAAAATCGCGTTGTAGTATTTGAAGCTGATCATTCCATAAACAAATCTTTATTATTACCAATAATAATACTGAAGCAAGCGGAATCTAGCAAATCTAACTTGAATATTATCTGCATAGAAACTGAGAGTATTTTAGCCACTTACAATAGTGAGCGTTTTGCAGAGTATTTGGGTGAAAAAGTTGGAGAAACTGTAGGAATCCAAATTTTTCAGCACACACGCATCAGCTCAGCAACGCATGCTATCTTCACAACTGCCCAATACTTTCTAAGATCTTTGATTGATGAGAACAAAACTGGCAATAGCTATAAACATGTCAGTCACTTTGTGGTGAGCGATGTCCACCTACATGCTCCTTATACAGACATCCTATTGTATGAGTTAAAGAAAGCACTGAGGGTTCACCAACAACTACGAATAATATTACTTTCTCAATTCTGCGATACAAGCCAGTTCTTGAACTTTTTTGGTGAAGGTTCACATTTCGGCATAGAACAGTCTTGTCTTGGTGATCTTCGCATATTTTATTTGGATGACATTAAAAGATGCTTGGCTTCAGCTGGCATAAACAATAGGCCACAGATGCATGGGAAGAAGCCACATATATTTATAAATAAAACTTTGCGACATGAACAAGTTGATAAATGCTTGCAGGCCTATGAAGAACTTGGAACGGATATGGCTTTTCGTCCATTTCTTTATTCAGTAAATTATGAACTGATACCTGTCAACTATCAACATTCACAAACTGGGAAGACTGCAGTTAACATTGCCTCTCAGTTGAGCAATGCCAATCATCTTCGCTTACTGCTGTTCATGGGTGCCAATCCCTACATCGCAGACAATCAACACGAAAATGCTATAAATAAAGCTATTATGAAGGGAAACGCCGAATGTATGGAAATTCTTAATAATTATAGTCTACATGATTTTGTTGTCAAAAATGCCAAACCAGAATTTATTGACTTCGATGTTATTGTTGATATAATGTATCTTATATGCTACAATGCCGAATTTACCCCAGGTAAGATATTTATACATAATTTATTGTATTGTTTTATTTAGAATTAATTAAGAACAGCCAGGTTTGCCCGCCCTCGAATCTGTTTTTAGTATAACATTACAGGAAAATAATTAAAACTAACAAATTTTTTTGCATAATTCAGAATGGATTTCACTGTATAGGAACTCGGAACAATCACTAGGTTTGAATGTAGTGAAAGAATGTTCTACTCTAATTTATCGAATAACATTGTTCCATCTCTTATTCTGTATCGATATATTTCGCATTTACTCGAACAACCTTTTTTTTCGGCTAAATTAAGCCTTTGGCGTTTCATATTCAAAAATTTTTAATTAAAATGAGCACATATTTAGAAAGTAGTAAGGGCAAATTTATTCCGGCTACTAAACGCCCTGATGGCACATGGCGTAAAGAGCGTCGTGTGAAAGACGGTTACGTGCCTCAGGAAGAAATCCCATTATACGAGAGCAAAGGAAAACAATTTGTCGCTCAAAGACAAAGTGGTGTACCACCAGGCATGTGCCCGATTTTAGCTGCCGAAATTAAGAAGAGTCGCGAGAAGAAGGAGGCGAAAGTAAAAAAGGTTGAAAAGGTGGAGAAGGAAAAATCCACAATTTCAACGAAACCAACATCAAGTACTATTCGTTTACAAACCACATCTGTTGCGCAAAATAATAAGCAAGCTTCTAACGCGTGTGAAATATCCACGCTGTCCAAAACTCTTGATGATACACTTGTATTTGATGTTGAGATTGACATTGCGAAACAAATAAAAAAACTGAAAAAAAAAATACGTGAAATAGAGCAAATTGAGAGTACAATTCAAGCAGGAGGCATAAATAGACTGGACAAGGATCAACTAGACAAGGTTAAAAAAAAACCGGACATCTTAAAGCAATTAAAGAAAATAGAGGAGACTTCCACAGCGCAGCAGCACACATAGTTTTAGATTTGTTATACGAATCGAATGAATTCACCTCATTTCATTTCCTTGCCTGTCTTAATCTCTCATGTTCTTATGCCTGTTAAATAGTTTTAATTAAAACAGCCTTATAACATTATCTATTTTCAAAAATGTGTGTTTTCATATATTATCTGTTCTGTTTTAAGTTACATGCTGCTTCAAGAAGGTAGTCGCTTTTACAGAACGTTTTTAATTAAGTTTATTTTATAAATAAAACTGAATAAACAAACAAAAGTTCAAATTTTGTGTACATATTATTTATTAACATTCATTTATACCATTTATTTTTTCAGGAAACGTTCTGATCATTTTGCCGACATATTACCACATGATTAAACTGAACTATATATTGTTAAGTCATTTTTTAACATCAAACTTACCTGAGTTTTCGGTGGCTTTACTGCACGAAAACATGGATGAAAAATATTTAGCCTTATTAGTTAACACTTATAATGACACTTTAAAGATCGTTTTGGCCACTGACTTAGTCCAGTCATTATCACTTCCGATTTCATTTAAATATCTAATAGATACTGCACGCGAAAAGACCACAATTTATGATTACATGAGTAATAGTTCGGAGGACAGGTACGAATGGATAGCAAAAGATTGTCTCTTAAGAAGACAATTAATTCTCAACGCTAAAGGTTAGTTTGAGCATTTACGAAAATTTGAGCAAATGAATTCTTGTTATTAACACTCTTTCAGCTGCGGTCAATAGACACTGTTTTTTGTTAATGACAAAAGAAACGTACCAAATATTGACAAATACAAACGAACCACAAATACAGAGAATGCATTTAGACAAAATTTGCTTGATTGCAAAATTATTATCGCCTTATACGAGTATTAGCGAATATCTCACTAATATAATTGCAACGCCGCCGCTAATAAATGTACACCAGACAGTGCAGTTCCTGAAGAAGATTGACGTGTTAGATGAATCAGAGGAAGTCTCCTGGTTGGGTTGTCGCCTGATAGACATACCAGTACCTTGCCAACTAGGTAGAACTTTGATATTTGGAATATTGCTACAATGTTTGGACCCCGTATTAATTATTGTATGCTCATTGTGCACAACTGATCCACTAGCCATACCGCTCAACGAGGATATTGATTACCTATGGGATAAATATACAATTTACATACAAAATCGCATTAAAAGTGAACGGACACGTTTAGCAGATGATAATTTTTCAGATTATCTAGTTTTCGTTCGCCTATTTCAAGAATGGGAAAATCGGCTAAAAAACGATAGCACTTCCCTGTATCTTACTGATGAGTACGACTTTGTGCTGAATGGTCTCATGGAACAGTTAAATTACAATCGCTCAAGAATCGTAAATGCATTACGGGCTGCACATTTAGTACACAAGCAGGGTCCTTTCACTATATATAGTGTCAATAATAAGTCTGATAACTGGCCATTAGTGAAAGCCGCATTAACAGGTGGCATGTATCCCAACATTTGTGCTGTGGACCAAAAACAGAAATGTTTTAAGTCGGCGCACTCAATAAGCAGTCATCTGCATGCATCCTCCGTACTTCGGGATTTTTTTGAACCTTTAAATAAGTCTGTTCAAAATGTCAGAACTCCTTGGATTGTCTGCACCAAACAAAAAAGCAATATAAAATATGCATCGGCTGTTGCCCCACTAGCAGTGGCTATGTTTGCTGGTAAGCTCTTGACTTTCTTTATAAACTTAATTTTGTTATTATTTGTCGTGCAGGTTCCACCAAATTAGGACTAGGAGAGATCACTGAAATTGAGTTCAGGACGGATAACACCAACATACATTTTTTCTTAGACGAATGGATTTGTATGGTTGTTTCAAAATCTGATTTCGAGCTGGTGATGAAAACACGTCAACATTTTTTCAGGATTTACCAATATATTTTAAAATACTGCAACGAGCATGAGAAATTTAGAAGTGACGTACCAATCATAACACAATACCTTTTACTACTCGAAACGTTATCTAAAACATTTGAAAATGAAGAGAGAGCAACTGGCTTCAAAAATGTCCCACACATCGGTTTTAAACCCTTTCTAAAGTTTCCAAATGAATATTTAATGAGTGTTAATTCACACTTTATTCGCAATCCACAGTTAGATGATAAAACTTTAAATTTTTTAAATCATTCTGAGAGGCATTTTTTTTTGCTTTACACAGAAGAAAATTCCGTCAATTTTTATAAAAAAAGCCACGCATTATATATTGAAAATTTGATAGGAAAGTTTGTAAGACCCATTAAATCGCCAACTAAACACATATATGTTATTTTGTATACAAAAAATCCGGACATCATGCAAAGCATTTGCCAAGCAAATATTCAAAGAGGCGAATTCATCTTAAAGGAATATTTCAGGAATGCAGTTCCAGTAAGCGAAATTTTGTAAGTAATTAAACAAAAATTAACATATGTATATCTGTATGCGTATATAAGGATGTTGAAACAAGGAATCAAATCGAGGGTGAAAGAAATTAAAGCTAAATTAGTCTGGGGTTTTTATGTTATGTTAGGTGTATATAGATATTTTATTTTTACGTTTTTTTGTTTCGATAACGATTTGATACCTTTTTTGATATTTTTGAAAAGCAGATTTTTATATTTATTATTTACAATTAGATAATTCTAAACAACAAATATTTCTTCTTTTTAAGGGACTCTTGTGCAGCTTTTAATCTGAAACTTCCAAATTTTGATGGACGCTTTGGGTCGTTTCTCATAGACAAAAGGATTGGAAAATTAATTATGGAGTTGTTTGCTTTTCGACATCATTGGATACAGAAATAATTTATATCAATTTTTTTTTTCTTGTCTATCATTATCATATAAGATACATTGGTCAACGGATGAACCACAAGTATGTACTACAATAGGTAACTAACGTAAGTCTCCCACATATTTATCATAAAATATTTTAACAATGAGAAAGGTCAAGGATACTGCACTCATTATTAAAAGAAAAAATACAGTAGTAATATGTACATAGCCCTGTGGTTATGTTTATGTATGTATAAAATGTTGAATATTAAAGCATTCTGCTATTTTTGTTTTCCATTTTAAACAATGAAGTATTTGAGGTTAAAAATAGCAATGAAGAGCAATGAAGAACTAATAAGATGATGCTGGAAAATTCATTTTTACAATAGATTTGGTTTATTTATACAAAAATATTTGAGATTACTACACAAAATGACATGTACATCATATACACTGATATGGTATGGTATGATAATTTAAATCTATGTTATAATATATATTAATGGCATCCACAAGATTTTACGATCATATTTTTATACTTCTTTAAGTTTACATTCTCATCGTTAAGGTGATATAGAACAGGCAAAGCTCCCAATCGTGTTGGTGCACAACAAGGCTTAGGCACTTTTTTAGGTTCGAGCAAGTGCACCAGTGTTTGCACAATGGCGTGGTTTGTCGCATTCATATGGGCGTTTAATGGAAAATTACATTCTCCACTACAATAAAAGGCTCCATAGCCTTCTGGTGCGATTATCCAATCATGCCACCCCAAATCCTTAAAGTCGATATAAAGTGTTTGCATCTGACAGCTCCGTGTATTTTCTATTGAATTTTCTAAGAATGGATTAATAGGCTCAGATTTTTTCTTTTTACGCTGGTGTAAGGTACTACGCTTTGTCCTTTTTTGACTACTTTGAGCAGAAGATGATTTGATGAGTTCAGGACCTCTAAAAAATCCAATCATAAATGGCTGGTTTTCATCATCGATTTTAATTCGACGATGTGTTAATCCAATATCGTCCAACTTTATTTCTCGTTCGGGTTTGTTAATGGCATGCGCGCCAATATAAATGCCATGATTTTCTCTTGAATTTACTAGCCATTCATGTAAGGATTCTGTTACGTTCAGCTCCAACCAGCCAATATAGTCCCCCGTAGTGTTGACGGAAGATAGAGGCTCCAGCATGTTCTGGGCAGATCCTCCCGACCGTATCAAGTAGGCAGTGACTGTAAATTGCTTGTTAGTAGTTAGCCATTTGCCTTCGTTCGAATTTTGGTATATTCGTAATTCAGCCATCATTAGGGAATTGTCACTAGGAATGTTAGACACATCAAACCATAGTCGGCTGCCGTGCTCATGGCGCATTTCTTCTACATTGTGATTACGTTTGTTTAAGAACGTCATTATAATATCACTCTCATCTATCGCACGCTTGTCAAGATCTGTGATAAAATTCTGCTCGCTTTCATCTGCATCGCGCTTAGAGCGGTTGTGATCGTTTTTATTTTGAATTATAAGGCCTTCCTCTGCGGTAATGCGGTGATAAACATCAAGCAAAAACTTGGGCGCCGATTTTCTCAGAGATAAACCATGGCTCTTGCGATGCAAAGGGCGCTCTGCAATACCCAAAAATTCCAATATTTCGTACGAAACATCCAACTTGTCGTCGTCGCTGAGCACTCGTTCCATGATTGTCTGATCTTTTCCATTATCTATGTAAATCCCCGACTGTGTTGAGTGGATACATGGCACAATAAAAATATAAATAATTAAGATAGACCAAAGCGGTAATAAAACGACCACAGACGGTTTCATTATGTGTTGCACAACAAATGATCTCTTCTCTGTTTCTACAAATGTTTTTAATGCAAAATTTTAATTTAACTGTGTAATTTTTTATGAATACATTGAAAATATCTACACACTTGTATTAAGTTTGTTGTATGTATCTTAATCTCATGGATGCATTTTTTGAGACTGTTTTTTCATAAGTTAGCAGGGCTGTCGTCATTTATCGATCTGCAGGGCATGAACACTACGGAACGAATTTTATCGGTTCATTATATTCCGTTCCTTTTTTTAAGCTTCAAATAAAATAAAATTCCGCAAACTGAAATTGTTGCGAGTAGCTTTTTCTGATTTTCAATGACATCGATTTATTGTCAAATACAGTTGGAAAATATAAGCACAGGTTATTTATGGTTACTACGTAAAATAGTTCACAATTCAAATTTGTCTTTATAATTTAGAAAATAATCTGAAATCGATTAAAACTTGAGCGAAGCAAAATAAACGGATGAAAGAATTTTAAAAATGTACTAGTGGCGCTAAAATGTAATTGCCATTCTCAAATAGATGCGCAAGTAATCGAACTATCGTAGAGTAAGTTATCTATGTCGTGAGTAATCACTTGATCAGCTGATGCATACATTCATATCGACTTCACTGTTAAATATTGGAAGAACTGTCAGTAACAAGTTTCTTGAGCACAAGCGAAAGTCCGATAAATTCTTTAATAAGTAACAGCATGGCATAGCATTGGCGCTTGTGTTATTAAGTGTGTGTCTTTTAAGTGCGTCAAACAAATGTGTTAACGTATCTTTGTAGCTTGCCAGTGAGAACCCTATAGTGTGTGGCAGGGGAATCATTTATTCAATCAACAAGGTTAATATTCATTAAATTTTATGTAGTATATATAAATAGAAATATTATAAGTACGATTATATTTGTGTATGAATGTTTTTACATATTTAACCACCTAGTACGTCTTATATATATGTACTAAATTATTCTTAAACCTGTTTAAACTTCGGCTTAGAATTTTAATCACATGTCTTTAGATATAAAATCATATTTTATATAAAATTTTACCACCTTTCTGTGATAATCAATTCGTTGACAAGGCCCCGAAACAATTTAGCAGACTACAACAAAAATTGCCTATATATATATAAAAGTATATGTGAGAAACGAAAGTTTTTAAAAGTTGATTTTTAACGAATACAAATGTATCTCTGTATGTGTGCATCTATGTTTGTTACAGACGATAGAAGCTGTACATATGTATCTATGAATATGACACATACATATATTCGTATGAATGTATACAACTCAAATGATGTCACCATCCAATTGTATGTAGAATTTATTATTTATGTTACATTATAAAAATATGTTTCTGTAGTTTGACCCAGAAAATTAAATAATACTTCAAAGTTATGACAATAAAAATTCTTTACTCAGTTCAATAATTTTGCCAATAATAAAAATGTAAATAACATTTAAAAATTATTTTTTTTTCTTATTAATGCTTGTATATATTTTAGACTAAATTTACTGTCAAATATTCTACAGAAAACTTTTCACTAAACTTATGACTTTACTGCTAGTTAAATATAATTAATTTTGGTTCAATCTAAGTACAACTTAAAGACATTAGAGACAAAAGGGGTTAGATTAAAGTATCAAATTTCTGAACTTGGAAATGTGACTAAAATACACAATAAGAACTATGCATTAGTTGTGCGACAGAAATATGAACATAATAATATATAATAAAATAATAATAATTTAATTCATATAATTGGTCATGGAAATATTGAGGGGTAGACTACAAAGCAGACACCAATTGTTTACAAAATGAAGCTATATTTAAAGATACGACAAATGTGTATTGAAAATATATTTTTTGAAATTCGGTCCAAATATCAGTTGGATAACTATTAAAAAACCTTATACTAATCATATTTGAGAATTGAAGGAGATTTGTCGAGGCCTTTGCACAAATCCTTAATAATTGAGAGAAATCTGAAGAATGCAAAAATGATGCAGTTGAGATTTCATCTAATTTAATTTTGGGCTATTTTTATACACTTGCCTGGGAAGTAGTAAGAAGTAAATTTTAATACGTTTGATTATATTTCCTGACCCTGGTTTGTCAAAATTCATCACCTGTTATTTTTTGGGAAATAGTTTTGCAAAACAATTTGAGGTAATTAGAGAAAATTATATCTCTTCAAATTTTCAGTTGTTTTCCGCCCGTGACCGAAATAACTTAAGTTATGTTTACTAGAAAAAAGTAAATTCCCAATTCCAAAAGTCCGTGCATAGTTTTCTTAGCAATTATTTGTGAATACGTAAAAAGAAGTTAAATCTTGAGGCGTATTTTCAAAAAAAAACGCGAACATATATTATATATATTTATGAATTTGAAGTTGATAGGGTAAGAGTTATTCAACTTTGTCCTCCCATTTTTTAATTTTCCTCCACTTAAAGGCAGAACTTTCTAAACTCCCTTCTTAGTGGTATGCCATAAATCTTGTGTTAAAATTTCATCTTCGTATGTACTGTTTGGGCAGTGGATGAATGAGTCAGTCAATCAGGAAAAAGAATTATATATATAGAGATTAGGACGACGAGCCGATGTATGTTCAGAATAGTTTCTAAGTATTTAAACTAGGTGGGTAAAATTGGCTATGGAGCCCTCTTTTTTTTCCAGGCCTCCGGATCGGACACCTATATCATATAGCGACTTTTGCAAGAATGAGTAAAAACTTTGTTATAAGGAAACATTTTTTTATCTGAAGATATCTCGAACACGTTTACAAGTTAAATAAAATTATGTGATTTCCAACTATATACAGAAAACTTTTTTGTTTTCCTAGGTAGCTAGATAATATAACAAATCCCGCTCTCCAAAATGATCAAGATTAAATTATCAGATTACCACGTCAACCATCAATAATTAGGGTTTTTTCCGGAGATAAACAGAAGAGCAGATTTTAGGTGTGAGAGAGAAAAAGTTCTATAGAGATAACGTGATAAAATTCGTTGTAATTAGAGCATAGTACGCGAAATCGATTGTGCAACGCATAGTCAGTTGTGCAATTAGATAGAAGTAAAGGATCATAATTTCTTGTTAGTCTACGAGGAACATAACGTTAAGTCAAGATAATAGAAAAGCAAAGCTAATGTCAACGAAAATTAATTTATGAAGAAAAATAATACCAAGGATAGTTCTACGGTTAGTTAATGAAGGGAGATCAATGAGTAACACCATATCAGAGTACTGTGGAAGACGGCGATCAGGTTCACAGTTTAAGCCATGAAGGGCACATAGGAGAAATCGTTTCTGAATGGATTCAATACGAACTTGGTGGATTCCATATTGTGGACTCTAAACACATGAACAATATTCTAGTTTTTCAACAAAAGGATCATTAAACTCCTTGGGCCAACGTTTAATGAATACAAGATCCCTTGGCTTTGTTGGTTTTAGAGGAGATATGAAGAATGAAACTGAGTTTGGCATCAAAAAGTACACCAAGGACTTCCACAGTCGATATACGTTGCAAGGGTAAATTATCAAGCGTATGTGTGACTAAGAGCGGAGTAATTCGACTAAATGTCATAAACAAGCATTTAGAAATATTTAATTGCACCAAAGGTGCATGGAGTTACAGTCATCTTGCAGACAAATATAGTTAGAAGGTTCGTTGTAAAAAAACAATAAGTTTTACATCATCAGCATACATAAGGATGTGTGAGTGCGACAAATTAGATGGCAGGTCATTAATAAGTAATGTGAAAAATAATGGACCAAGATGACTAGCTTGCGGTACACCCGATTCTTTGAGTCCTGTTTTTTACATAATACAAAAATATACGCGTCATTAATATGGCTTAAGGTAAGGTTTATATTTAGAAAAACTTGAGAATTGGTCAGCAGAAAAGGAATAGCATAGTTGAACAAATGATGTTAACCGGCCGAATTGAATAACTATATATAATTACCATAGGAACAATCGATTCAAAATTTGTTGTATGGAAAACTTTTTTGTTTCTTAAGGTATCTTGACTAAATTACAAATTAATAATTACAAGTTATATGGAAAAGTGTGATTTTTAAACGCACGGCTAAAATCATTAAGATCGGATTGGTATATCATGCGCGCCGAAGATAGCCGTTCCGGTATATATACAATATGTATATCTTTATACATACAAAAGGATAAGTCCATCTATACATACAAGTAGTGTATCAGTTTGGACACGCCTTTTTGCATGCGTCACACCTTTTTTTCATAATATTTGAATACAGATAATTAAAGAAACTTTCATTGCGTGACATGAAGTAATATGCTATACCTTAATTTACTCATTAATTACAAAAATAATAGTTTCCATTGGGATTTACTCCTGTTTAACCAGATAGACAGTAAAATAATCTCATAAAAATTTTAGTTTTTTAAGGGATGTCGCTTTTTGGATGAAGCTTATAAGAATTGCTTGTAATCCAAATTAAACCTAATTAAAAATTTTGCAAATGGGCGTACAATTATTCTATTAAAATTTTAGTAAAGAAATAATTATTAACTATAAGGAAATTCCAATCCACAATACTGTCAATATACAAACATAGAACCGGGTGAGGTGATACATAGTTCGAACGAGTCATACTACAGCTAAAAAAAAAAAGAGTTGAAGGAAAACAATACAATTAATTGGCAATAGATTAACCTAAAGGTCATATTTATTAATTATACTGTACCTATATTATATCGGATGTTAGCACGTAATCTTCACAGCTCTCTCTCTCTCTCTCTCTCTCTCTCTCTCTCTCTCTCTCTCTCTCTCTCTCTCTCTATCACGCATAACACAATCAATAAGTCCCGATGCTAACCGCGAAAGTGTTGACCTATCAAAGTCTCGTAAGATTCTCATTATTTGTTTAGTCAGAATCAAAATTTGATAGAATTTCTGGAACATTTTATTTTTTGAAAATGTTTGCAACGTAATTGCGATACCTGACCCATCCAAACTATGGAACGATGGTTTGCTAATTTAAACTATGTCGAACGGTCACACATATTGAATGTCCTGGAGATGTGTTAAACTTATCTATCTTTCTATCTTTATTTTCCTCTTTTTTTTTGTTTTTCGTCACTCTAATTCTCTTCTTATTGGGTTTTTCTTGGGGTATTCCCAATCCATGCAAAAAATAATGGAAACTAAATAAAAATTGATAAATAACTATATTATAAAGAGGGAAGCGCAAAAAAGCTTATATATACATATTTACAGAGATATTATCTTTAGTCAATCCAAAATAGTTAACTAGCTAATTGTTTCTCCTTATATATTCTAGCAAGAAACAATATAATTCAGGATGGATGAACTTAAAGGATTCTTAAGACAGGCTGGGCAAGAATTTCTCAATGCTGCTGGCGAAGCTGCAATGGGTGCAGCCAAGGATGTGGTCGGCTCCGTAATAAACGAAATATTTGTTAAAAAGGAAGCGGAGACCAAGCGAATACTTCCAAGCATTAAAAACATGCGAGTTGTAAGTGACAATATCAAACAGATAATGTAGAAATCATATTAACAGTCAGTCATGCAAACTATGATAACTCTAATACATCCGTTTACACTTTTGTTAATTATTTGGCGCTCAAACGCTGATTTTAAATTTAGCAAACTTTGCAAAATGCAGCTCCATTTCTTGATAAAGTAAGTAATTAAGTTGACAGTTTCTTTGCAGGGATAAATTGTTGTCGTGATCTTTTCTATGTGTGTTGTCAATAGTACGTTTTATATTTTTCTCCTATTTCACATTGTTGTATAACAACTATATATTCTTAATCAGCAATAAGAGTTTATTTGATTCAGCTTTATTTGTCTGTTCGTCTATCTGATCGTATATTGCTTAGTGACTATAAAAGCTAGAGGCTTCAAGTTGGATATGTAGGATTCCTTACATCATTCCCCATATATAAATTTATATAAATATATTTAAATATATGTACATACTCTCCATGTCCGTCTTTCTGAATAGCGCAAAGATCTCATAGACTAAGAGAACTAGGTTCATGTTTTATACTTTTACAAGCAGATATATTTTTTTAATAGTGTATGCCTTCTTTTATATGGAAAGAACTACCTCTATTTTTGTTTATGTATAAGTACCTATACATATATGTCAATGTATGCACATATTTATGAGTGTAAGACCAGAGACCAGAGAATTCCCTAGTTAATATATCCCGACTAGGGCACTCATATCTTAAAAGTAATTAGCCTTAAGATGCATACATCTGTTAATAAGTTTGTATATTATATGATGGTATAAGGATTTATTTATTGAGACTATTAGGATTATAAAAATTTATATAATATGTACATATCATAAATACCTTTACTAAACTTGCCACTATCTTCAAGAAAATAAATTCTTTGCAACTCTGGTGATAGCATTTTTTCTATTTTATGTCTGTTACTTTTATGAAATATAAAAGTTTCGTGTGTTTTTATGTTGTTGTATTTTTTATAGAAATTTAAAAAAAAAAAACTAGGAAATATATATATATTTCAATAACTTAAATGTTAACCACAATTAATAACACAAAATCTAAGTTTTAAATTTAAAGTAGATTATAGCTTATATACTATACACTTCCACAATTTAATTTATTATGATAGTACGCACAGATTGGAATATTATCGAATGAAAATTGTTTTTAATACTTTATGATGATACTTACACACATATTCCAAGCAGAAACATACGTTTTTTTTTATATATATTATTGATAAGAACGACGATATAGAGACGATACAGCCATGTCCATCTAGGTGGATGAAATTTCGAATGGATCCTTATTTTTGTGCTACTATAACTTATAGCTCCCATAGAATAAAAGTGCGATTTCTGTACGGATCCCAAAAATCATTAATCATTAATTACAATCTACCTTGTAAAACTAGGATTGAGAAGATTTCTAAATCTAACAAGTTGTAAATAATTATAACACTTTGAAAGTGTAGGCAGTCTTTGGCAAATATTTGATTTGAAATCTGAATAATAGTATTATCTTTTTAGCTGGGTGAAAACAATGCCAGTCCTGGACAGTACTCAGATGTGCAGGACTATGAAACTCTCTTAAATAACTGCCTAACGATTGGATCACTTTTCGAGGACCCACTTTTTCCGGCTAGTAATGAATCTCTTATGTTTTCACGTCGACCAGATCGATACATTGAATGGTTGCGCCCGCATGTAAGTTTCTTTTTCATTAATATATACACTTGCCAATATTACCCGGCGTAGGCCGGGGAAGATCAACATTAAAATTGAATTTTGATTCTGAATTTTTTATTTGGATTAAATTTTTCGTCTGTGTGATATAAATTTATAAAAATTTATCTAACTATTATTTGTTAAGAAATAGTTTTACAAAACAGTTTGTCGATTTTTACTTTGCACTTAAATATTCTCAAAAAAGTAAAATTTATAAATATATATATATATATATAAAAGTATATAAGTATATATATGTTAATTTTAAAGTAGTACTCTGAAAATAAATATGAAACAAAAAAATTTCATGCAACAATTTTTCCGACTTGAATTCCAAATTGACGGAAATCTCTTGGTATTTTTTTTTTTTTTTTTGAAAGAAGAAAGGATGTATTAACATATATAAATATCTTAATAAACCGTTAAAAGGTAAAATACTTGTTTAAACTAGTATCAAATAATAATAATAAAAATTTTAAAGATTTTAAGCCATTAAGTTATGATGTACAATATAAATAAGCATAAATTTAAACTTATAATTTAAAATTTTACAGGAAATTGTAGATAATCCGCAATTTTTTGTTGAAGGATATTCAAGATTTGATGTGCAACAGGGCGAACTTGGTGATTGCTGGCTCTTAGCTGCAACTGCAAACTTGACACATGAATCAACTTTGTTTTTCCGAGTAATTCCACCAGAGCAAAGTTTCGAAGAGAACTACGCCGGAATATTTCACTTTCGTTTCTGGCAGTACGGTAACTATTTTATTTTAAGATAATGATTTAATAAAAAAGAAAATACGAATTTTGATTTAAAGACAGTTAAATATGTGTTTTAGTTGTGACTGTCGCTAAGTAAAGTTAAATATACGAACTCAAAAAGTATATATACAAGTATATTTAGATAAAGAGAAAGATTAAGAATAAATATGATATGAGTACTTCGAATTCGATGAGAATAAAAAAATTATTTAATAGGTAAATGGGTCGATGTGATTATTGATGACCGTTTGCCGACCTACCGTGGAGAGTTACTGTATATGCATTCCGCAGAGAAGAATGAATTTTGGAGTGCACTTTTAGAGAAAGCTTACGCCAAGTAAGATGACAAAATAATCAAAATTACTTTTATTAATGCATTAAGTTTTAGACTTCACGGATCGTACGAAGCTCTTAAGGGTGGCACTACTTGCGAGGCCATGGAAGATTTTACTGGCGGTGTCAGTGAATGGTACGATCTTAAAGAAGCGCCGGCCAATCTATTTACCATTCTTCAGAAAGCAGCGGAACGTAACTCTATGATGGGATGCTCGATTGAAGCAGATCCCAACGTGCTAGAAGCTGAAACCCCGCAGGGACTAATAAGAGGACATGCTTACTCTATTACTAAGGTTGTATTATAAATAGGATTTTGTAACCAAAACTAATATTTTTAATACCCATAGGTGTGCCTTATTGACATAGTGACACCAAATAGGCAAGGTAAGATTCCAATGATACGAATGCGAAACCCATGGGGAAATGAAGCAGAGTGGAATGGTCCTTGGAGCGACAGTTCTCCAGAATGGCGATATATACCTGAAGATCAAAAGGAGGAAATTGGCTTAACTTTTGACAGAGATGGAGAGTTTTGGATGTCTTTTCAGGATTTTTTAGCTCATTTTGACCGAGTTGAAATTTGCAATTTATCTCCGGAATCTTTCTCACAAAAAAATTCAGAAGATAACCATAGTGGAAAACGTAAATGGGAGATGTCGATGTATGAGGGGGAATGGACACCTGGTGTAACAGCTGGTGGTTGTCGAAACTTTTTGGATACGTTTTGGCACAATCCTCAATATATAATTTCTTTGGTTGATCCTGATGAAGAGGACGAAGAGGGGCAATGCACTGTTATTGTAGCTTTAATGCAAAAAAATCGTAGATCCAAGCGCAATATGGGAATGGAATGCCTAACAATTGGCTTTGCTATTTATAATTTAACTGATCATGATCTAGAAAACCGTCCACAAGGACTAAATTTCTTTAAGTACAAGTCTTCAGTCGGACGATCTCCTCATTTTATAAACACCCGAGAAGTAAGTTAAAGCTTAATAATCAATTTAGACCATATTGACTATTCGTTTTTTAAATAGGTGTGCGCCCGGTTTAAGCTACCTCCAGGACACTATCTTATTGTGCCCTCAACTTTTGATCCAAATGAGGAAGGGGAATTCATTATTCGAGTCTTTTCTGAAACAAAAAATAATATGGAGTGCGTATATAAAATAAATGAAGAAGAGTTTGTATATTAGATGTAATTCGGCTGCTGTTTAAAATTATAATTCAAACTTGTTTCCGAAAAGCAATATTCAAGGGGTGGGTATCTAAGTGCATAAATTATTGACTATTTTGGGCATGACAATTAGTTTTCATATATGCTTCTGGGTAATAATTTAAGAACTTTTAAAATTATTTACATTCCCGGGTTATTAGGAAAAGAATTCGGCTTAGTCTAACTTGGCCTATGTTAGCTTAATTTGTACAAAAGTGAAAACCCCTTACTTTG
This sequence comes from Drosophila repletoides, assembly GCA_018150835.1. Classification (NCBI taxonomy): domain Eukaryota; kingdom Metazoa; phylum Arthropoda; class Insecta; order Diptera; family Drosophilidae; genus Drosophila; species Drosophila repletoides. The sequence continues at coordinate 951,379 of JAECWQ010000236.1, forward strand.
ACGATTTTTAGGTTTTAAACTATGCATTAATATTTCAATATAGTATCAATATGTATTTATTGCATGCAGTAGTTAAACTCTATCTAGATCAAAAAACTGTTAAATGTAAGCTAATATTTTGGTACTGTTTGACCGACAGGTGCAATTTTAGAGCTTTTTATAGCCTTGCAGGGTATTTTAACTTTATGCAATAATAAAATATGAAATGCATTGAAGGAGGTCGATATTGAACAGGACGATGAGACGACTCAATATAGGATGTCTGTATGTCCGTCTGTTTATTTGTAAGCTAATCTTTTAGTTTTAAAGCTAGGTCAATAAGACTAGGCATGTACCCTTTATTTTTTGCAGGCTTTGACAAATAGTTTTTCTTTGTTAAGAGTCTAAAAATTATCTATAATATAAAATCTTCATATGTTGAAAATGCTGATAAAAAAGATGCTCCAATAAACACGGATTACAAGAACGGCATATTTATTTAAATCAAATATTATTTAATCTCTACTAATAATTTGCGATCTTTAAGCATATAATATCTAGCATATTGGAACTAAATATTACAAATGTTTAATTTTTGAAGAATTTTTGAAAACCTAATTTTACTATTGAAATTTCATATTTATTGTGCACAACTTGATTACAAATATAAGCTTAAAATAATAAATATATTGTCAAATAACTCCGTATTCTGTTTTTGTGCATTTACATATATCGCATTCACTACATTCCTAAAATTCCAAGTTCTTTAATAGAGTAAATAAAAAAGATTAATAGTGAATAGTTTTTATTAGTTTTTTTATATTATTTGTAAACTTATGTAGTAAATATCAATTACACATACTTCTTAAATAATTACACTTAGATGTGTAAAAGCATAAAGATTATACAAGATTTAAGCGTCCATATTCTCTCAGTACATTAATACGGAGTATTGTCTCTTTCATCACACAATTAATTTTCCACTTTACGTAGAGAAAATGATGATCATGTCGGATACGGAGACAAATCAAACAACGTAAGTAAATACTTAGATATTAATGGACTTTTAAAACTAAATGATCTCTTCCAAAGGTAATTCCGGGTATTCCATCACCGCGGCCCAGCGATCCACAGCAAGACAGTCTACGTCGATTATTTGACAGCATAGCCGGTAAAGACATGGAAGTTGACTGGATGGAGTTGAAATTGATCTTAGATCACTCTATGCGAGATGGTGTGTTGTATATTGAAGTATTTTTTTTTTTTATTTTGGAAAATTTTGAACGGTCTTTAATTTTAGACTTACCCAAGCCAATTACACATCATCGGTTCACAACTAACAATGCATTTGAGGTTCAGGCAGGTACAGGTGGAGAATCTAGTAACGCCTGTGGATTATTGTCCTTACTATGTGGACCATTCCTTAAAGGTACTCCATTTGAAGAACAATTAGGAACGAATGATCAATCTAATAAGAGATTAATAGATGAAAATCCCTCAGGTAATGGAGGTAAGACAAATAATAAAACATTCACAAAGAAAGCGAATCCTTCAAATTATAAATGTTCTTTAGCTATAGTCGACGAGACTCATGGGTTTTCAAAGGATGTTTGCCGTTCCATGGTGGCAATGCTGGATGCAGATAAATCTGGAAAACTTGGCTTCGAGGAATTTGAAGCATTGCTCTCTGATATCGCTAAGTGGAAAGCAATCTTTAAAGTGTATGATACGGAAAATTCAGGGAGAATTTTAGGATTTCAGCTACGCGAAGCACTTACCTCAGCAGGTTACCATTTAAACAATCGCGTTCTTAATGCTTTAGGTCATCGATATGGATCAAGAGACGGAAAGATTGCTTTTGATGATTTTCTGATGTGTGCAGTTAAGATTAAAACATACATTGGTAATTAGTATAGAATGCACAACTTTGAAATCACAATTTAACCAACTGTTTATATATAATTTCAGAAATATTTAAAGAAAGAGATGCTGAGAAGAATGAAACTGCCACGTTTACATTAGAGGAATGGATTGAACGGACAATATATTCTTAATACATTCTACAGCAAACCAGCTCTATCAATAAAATAAATCTTACGCATTTTTTCTAATCGAATTGTTAACTCTTGTCTTCATCTAGTTTAAACTTTTTATATTTCGCATATTAACACTTTAAAATATATAAAATGTTTTCAAATTTTGTACCTAAGTTGTGGTTGAATCTGAGATATTTTGTACCCAAGTCTATTACGAAATACTACAGAATTGTTTATGAAATACTTTGCAGTGAATCACTCAAACACAAAGGATGAATACTATTGATTGATTAATGTGAACTTTTTACTTCAATTAAAAATAAAGTCACATTAGTCATACAACCTATATGTGCTAGAGAACTGCAGTACACATTAAAGGGACATTTATTGCAAAAGACAACTGACCTAGCTTCTTTCAATGCGAGATTTACATTATAATTTATAATTTGTCCTATTTTTGATGGCATATTTTTAAAATTGTCTGAATTGCTAAATTATCTCTATTTAAGAGCGGAACAGTTTGGTAGAATCCTGCCAGAAAATTGCCCATGAGCTAGCCTTGGACTCTTCTGTTGCCTCGGCAGACAATGCTAAGATGTTGGTTTACTATTCCACAATATAGGAAGACACTACTATATTTAATAATGCATGATAACATGCAAGGTTTTTTTAGGCAGAGCATAGCCCTGCGAATTGTGATACACTCCACTTAAATTCATTTCGCTTGCAAACTCGCTAGGCCCAAGAAATTACCTCCGCTTAGAATCTTTTCAAGGTGTGCGTCATGTGATATATGCGTTTCGTGGTAAGAGGAGAGATGTACTGCATATATGTCAAAGTATAAATAGGCGAAGTTAAAAACTATTTTTAGCGGCCAGTATAGAATTTAATATCCTGCTCTTTTTACATGTTCTTTACTTTTATTTGAACTAAAAGCTAATATAAGCTTACTGTTTGTAATTTTTAATTTAAATAAAACATATTAATTAATTAGAGTATTTTGACTACTTGATTTAAAATAATGCAATAATTGCGGCCGGCCGACGTTGTGTCTTCGTCACATTTTATGAACATGTGCAATATTTGTGTGTATGAAGTTTTAGGATGAATTGCGCATTTGTAAAAAGCACATACAATGTTCATAGGTATTTTGGTTTGTCATATACACAGAATGTTAGCATATACTATATTTCACTTTTGGATAAGGACATATTTAATTCAAGTAAAACGATATTTAAGAAAATCATTTTTTTGATTTATGCATGACCATGCAGGGTGGATGTGTTACAATACATATGTTCAACAGAGCTATTTATTGTGTCTTCGATTATCTTTAAAGGCTCATTTGAATTTCCTGTCATGGCATGGCCTGTAGCATTTTCATCACCACCAATAATACAGGTGTTACTTGCTGTTTGTAATTGTGTCTTGATTCCATGCTGAAAATTTTCATTGTCATATAGGTTTATGTCTGCACTGCTCCTAGCAGACATACTCGACTTAATGCTGGAGCTAATTTCACTTATTGGTTCAGTAGTAATTGATACGTCTCCAATGCCATTATCTGCCAATGGACCGGAAGGTAATTCACAGTTTATTGAACTATTGGATTCCTTTCTTATGATTTTGCTTGTGTTTGCTATTGGCATTTTTTGATATCTATTTCTTATTGAATCCACCACGTCAAACAGATTCTTTGCATCCATAGCCAAAATGTGTGCTGCCGAGAGCATACTCCTGAAAAAAAAAACATTAGATATACATATAGATAGCTGTGGATGTATAGTACATACTTTCGGTATTCATTATCCAGAGTAGTATCATTGTATTGCTGTGCTAACCGCATTGCTGACACCAACTCACGCATGTCTTTGGAGAGAACTTTGTGTGCCATTTCCACTTCCCTACAAAAAGGAAAAGCTTATTAAAGATTCTATTAAAATCTTGGGAAGGATGTAAATTACTTCAAGGCTTGTGCAGGAAATAGTATAGATATTTTATCGACGGATTTCAGTAGATTTTTGAGTTCAACTCCAACATTTTTAACTAAATGCAAATAGCCATCAATATGCGATTTTTCCACACCTTGGGAGAGTACCATTATTGACTTGACCACAGCAGTGGTGGCACAGTATACCTCATCGTTTGCGCGATTAATTGGTCGAAGAGAATCCGGATTATCAATATTTCTGGCTTCTGAACAATTAATTTCCTCTGCCACTGACAAAGACTCTAAGTAATCTGATGAAGAGTTAGTCAACTGAATTGGAATTACATTCGGATTAGTAAAATTTGGCTTCAAGTTCACAGTTGAACAATCAGGTAAGCTGGTTGGGCCAGTTGATATTAAATCAGCGTGGCACGTTTGATATTTTGATAAAACTTCTGTTGAAACCCCCGGTGGTATTGAGCTGTATCGTTTTCGCTGTAATGTTATATTTTAATAAAGAATATAGGTTTTTGTATCTATTATCTAAAAACTCACAACTAGTTCCTCCTGATACAACCATTCACCATCGCTGTTACTATCTTTACGTTGTTGCCTTAGTTTTTCACCAAGTGGATTCGGTCTGGTCTGTAAATTAATATTGATTTTAACGTTAGTTACTGGGTTAAATCTATAGTTTTGTAAAAATAACTTAAAAAGTAAACGGTAAATGAAATATTTTAAAATGAAAAGAAAAATTGCATCCAGTTTATGTGAGAGCATAATGCATCGTCCACTCAAACCTGATTTGCCACATCAGAATTTAGTGGTATGCACGCTGCTCCTTCCGAAATGTCGTTATTGAGATCAAGCTTTGTCCATTGCCGCTCCAACTCGATTTGCATTATACTTTCATCGGGCAGTAAAGATTCGCTAAATGAGCTGCTTTCATTCCAAATAGAGTTCTGAGTACTATTATCTTGACATGAACTTAATTCCGAATCTCTTAGCATTGAGATAAAATCTTTTTTCTGTGTTATAGACACACAAGTTTTGAGCCCGACACCACCGAAATCATAAATTTCCTCAGGTAAAGATTCACATTCCATTGTAGTTTTCATTTGTTGACGATATGTATGAAAATGAGGTTTACGCTCCATACTTCTGGAACGGTCAGTTGAATTTGTGCCATGTTTGTAAAAGAACACGTTTTGTGCTGCGGTTAACGATTGGTGACGCTCCAGACTTCCACCTTTTGAGTGCATGACCCTATCCACCGGTGGTTGGTGTCTTTCAAGACTACCATAAAGGCTGTAACCTGTTGCTTGGCTGCTAGATTTATTATCTATCGGCACTTGATCCATGTGGAAGTCATTCTCCGAAGGCGGTGCACATATTATAAAGTTATTTTTTGGTTGCAAATGATCGGACGAAAGTCCTGATACCTGGGGTCCAATATGCATGGGGTGTAAATTAGCTGACATAAGGGATGAGTCAAATGAACTAATTGCAGATATCGATGAATTTGGATGTTTAGAAAACATGCTGTTATCTGGAAACTTGATTTTAACTTTTTCTGATTCAGCCACTGGATCAAGTTTCAAAAGCTCCGCAGCAGGGAGTTTAGTGGTTTTAAGCGAATGATTTGATTTACTGGCATCTATTCCTACGGCTAAAGTATTAAATACCGAGGCAGGTGTGGTGTAAGCAGCTGGATTAATGCCTCGTTTTTGGTTTTCCATCATAAGCCTGGCAAGCACTGCAGGATTTTGTGCAATGATATATGTCTGAGGTACAGCTTTGTTTTCTTCGGTTGTATTCATAAAGCTTGGAATATCTGAAATCAATTTTAGTATTTGTATCACCTAGTTAAATAACATTTACAAATAATATTACCAATTTCATTAACAGTTCTAGATGGTTTTAATGGAGGAATGTCATTTTCTTCAAAGCCAAGCCAGGAATTAGCTAATCTACGGTGCTCCCGCCTCATTGTTTCGGACGAGTTTGTGTTGTCTTCTAATAAAATTTCACTAAAATATAAATCATTTAAATTATCATTCCAATAATCAATCATTAATTGAATCATAGATAAACTTACTACAAAGTTTCTTTTATTCGCTTAAAGTTGGGCCTTCTCAACGGCTCGTATGACCAGCACTGAGACATAAGTGAGTATAGCCTAGGAGGACAATTTTGTGGCAACTTTAACCTTTCTCCATTTTCTAGCTTTGTAATCACGTCACTATTTTTAATGCCTTGAAAAGGTTTGACGCCCAACATAAGAATCTCCCAAATACATACACCTTTCATTCAAATAAATTCAAAAATGTACATTTTCGTGAGGTTACAATTTTTTTTACTAACCGAACATCCATACATCACTAGCAGTGGTGAATCTCCGAAAATTGATGGACTCGGGCGACATCCACTTAATAGGCAGCGCAACTAAAAACTCAAGTTGTTCAATACTATTCAAAGTGAAACGGTCTTGTAAAGCTTGCTAACCTGTGGGTGTAGAATGATAATACGACTGGTCGGAAACCCAACGAGATAGACCAAAGTCAGCCAGCTAAAAGTGTAAAATAATAAACCCAATATTTTTGTTAATCTGTTTGCTATTTATGTTCGTACCTTAACACATGTGGGAGAGCTCACAAGAACGTTTCGTGCAGCAATATCTCTATGAACAAATTTTTTTGATTCCAAATAGCTAAGCGCAGTCGACAGTTGGTAGCAATATTTAAGTAAAGTTCCTTGACTTAATCTTGGAAACGAAACAATTTATATTAAAGATGAACGCAGAATAATATAATATATTACATACCGCTCACTATTTGCCTTTAAGTACGCACGAAGCTCTCCGAGCTTAGCCAACTCCATAACTATCCAAATAGGCATAATACTGCAAATGCCAATCAACCGAATAATATGTGGATGATCGAACTTTTGCATTATATCTGAAATAAGGGATCCTCAAATTTTTTATCATATTGATAATTTGCCTTTTACGTTTCAAGAATATATAATTTTTATTGTAGAAAATAATTTTAACTTAATTCAGGAATAAAAAATTAACTGAATTTAAGGTTTTTTGAAAACCGGTGTGGAGAACAGATATTATTGGCGTGGCAAATATACCTGCTATACAGTGAGCCGGTATCTAATAGCGTACCAGTATACGTATACAAAACAAATTCGGAACCTAATACTAAAAAATGCCACCCCAACACCAGGAATTCGGATTGATTTCCTGATTTTTGCCCATATATATATGTATTTCATAACTCACATGCTTCGGCAAGAAAATTTTCTGTCTTCTCTGGATCCTCGTTTGCTTTACATGTTTTTACAGCTACCTGCATGACATCAAATTTAACATCGCTATTACTATGAGCACTCTCATTTCCTTTATTCTTTCCTTTCGCTGATATAGGAAATGTATACGATCCAACATAAACGTCTCCAAATTGACCGACTCCAATTTTTGCACTGAGAATTATTTGAGATCGATCCAGCTCGTAATTGCGAACTAATAGAGAGAAGTATAATTATTAAAATGATTTTCAAACAGAACATCGTCTACACTTTTTCTAATTGTATATAATTTGAACACACAAATATTAAAATAATGGACACATGTCCAATTGCTTAAAGTATAGGTACGTATGTATTGTTGATTAGAACAACAAAGCGATATGATGTCAAAATGTACACAGTTACTTTAATTAATATTTTCAGCCAATATTTTTAAATTTACAACAACTTAAGAATTTAACTTGCACAGAAATAAAATTATATAGTGGAATACATATAACATTCCGTAATAATTTTATAAGCATTACATTTAGAAAACATTTTATTTAGTAGTCATCTTTGTCGGATAGTTAAATGTTAAGTAAGAAATTTAATTCAAATTCTCTATTTAGCTAAAAAAAATACTTTTTTTAACCAAAAATGGAAAAACAATAGTTTAGAAAATAAAGTGGAAGATCGAAATGAATTAAAAATGTAAAACTATGACTTACCAGTTGGTGTGGAATAATCACCTTCGCCTTCCAACAAACCGATTTCTGCGTAATCGTCAGTAAGGGTAGGCTTGGATTTATTTGGTGATGAAGTTTTTGGATCGTTTCTTATTATATTCGAAGGGTTGGCGCTGTCTTCAACATTCTTTATGCTTGTTTCCTGTTCCCAAATTGTGAAATCCAGATTTTTTCTCAAGAGTCTGCAATATCCGTCAATAAGGTCGGCAATACTTTCAGCGGTCTAAAATTATTACACAATTACTAAGTTAATCGTAAATAAATAATAAATTTAATTGTTACATTAACTCCATTGCATGTTATAATTAAATTTTCTTCGATATTAGACGCAGAAATTTTGATTTGAGTTTTTATCTTTTGGCAATTGCAATTTAAGTTTTGCACCTCAAATTCAGTGCTCTTATCTTTTGACAATTTCTCCTTTGGTAGAGCGCAAGTTTTAATAGCAACAACATCCTTAAACTGCGCTACATTCCTTAAGCTAGCTTGCGGATGAGTCTGGTAAGAGATTCCTATTTTGAATATAAATCCAAATGAATAAATTATTAAAGTTTATTAGTTAAAACTAATTACCAATATGCGGACCAACATGCAAAATTCCTGATATATTCCATGCAGAACTTAATGTTACCGAAAACTGTTCATAATCGGTTAAGTAAAAGTTTTTCAGAAGATCAAAGAACCTAGAATATTGAATTCAAGAAAGATAAAGTTAGTTAATCTGTTGGGTTTAAATATGTATAGAATGCATACTTTGTCAAGTATTCAATGTCGTTATAGTTGTAGACCTTTTTGTATCCAACCTGTATTAATTTTTTTAGATTCTTTGGTTTTGTTGTGCTTATCACAGATTGCGGAATAAAACATTTAAATCCAATTTCTTTTTCAATGTAATCAATGTGTTGTTTTTTATCTGGCGCTTTTAGGGTTATATTTTTGAAGTAATGACGTATGCCCAAACAGCATAGTTGAACGGCCAACTCAGCATCAACAGATGTTATGTTAGCTTGAATATAATCATCCTTCACCTGATACAAGAAATATAATTATTAATTTATTTACCAAATATAACTGTAGACAGGTGAACTTACCTGATCAAAATAAAAGAAACAAGTAGTTTTGTCTTCGTCGAATAGTTCTTGAATTCTGTAAGGCACATAACGCACGCGCAGCTCCACACGCCAAACCCCTTTGGTAATAAATCGTCTGCCTTGAGGGGAATCTTTGTTTTCAATATGCTCTGCTTTTACATGATCATTGTTGGGACAATCAACATTTGAGCATCCGGGAGACAATATGTGAGAAAGAACTTTGTCCATTAATGTTGTCCTGGCCAACCATAGTACCTGATAATTAGAAAAAATATAGTATGTACACAGTTAAATTAAATTTTAAATAACAAATATGTCCAATAAACATACTTCTTTGGTGATTACATTCAACATTCGACAGGCATATCTCTGTACGCTTGGCGGTGGTTGGCCGTCTTTACCGAACTCATGAACGGTTTTTTTGATTATGTGGAATACCGTTTCATTCTTATTAAAGCCAATTGCTTTGAAGCTCTTGTTTGGCATGTGTACATGAAGCACATAATCTTCAGAATGTGCTAAAAATCAATCAAAAATCAGAATCGAATGCAAAATTTATTACATATTATTATCTTAATTCACATCGAAAAGTTCTAAACACTTACTTTCATTGCTCTTATGCGTCTGATTGCTCTGGTTTGCCTCTGCAGTGCTCATAATTTGATATATACCGCTCGTAGTTTTTATATGTATTCACCACCTAAGAATAAATATATTAACGTATGTTTAAACGTGACTTACAAAAAAATATTGTATATATTTAAATATCACATTATGTATATACAGATGCAGAGTGCAGGCGTAAACAACAACAGTGTTCTGTCGGCTTCTTCTTTTACAGGCGTAAACAAATACAGTGCTCCTTTAGTACGTTGGAACATATCTATTAGTGCAAACTAATTCAAATAACAGCTATTTGTATATATATATGTACATACAGATATGCACATTCCGTAAATCTTCACCGCGCCCCACGCATGCACATTAAAACCCACTCACTCACAAGCCTGACTCTCTACGATCGATTAATCCGAATTTTGAACATATGAGAAAAAGTATGTACTATGTATGGCATATGCAAATGCATATGTATGTACATACATGTCATACACATATACAAGCAAGATTGCAATGTGCTGTGTTCGTTTGTTCAAAGCAGATGTGTTTTTTGTTAATATTTAAAATTACTGTGTGTTTACAGAATCAGCTGCCTCATTTGTTAATTCGATCTGACCAACAATATTTCGTTATTTAATTATTGAAATATTTTGAAACAGTAAATACCCCTTACGTTCTCTTCTTCTTTTAAAACGTTTCTATTCATAGGAGTGTCAGTCTGGGTAAATGTTACTGGCTGGCGGTATTCACACAAAACGAAAAGTTATAAACAACTGTGACGTCACAAATGTATGGTGGTGCAGGAATATTAGAACATTAAAACAATTTTAATTGAAAATTATTACAAAAATGTATTATAAAATCATATATTTATCAGGTTTATACACTTGGATAGTCTTACGACTTTAAAAAAAATTTCTCTGTCAATATTTATTTCCCTTAAAAATATTTTTTATAATAAGAGCATATGTATATCGATTTTATACTTAATCATACTTACTTAATACTTATACTGATTGTATACTTAATCAGCCCAATTTTAATTTTATTTAATTTATTTATTTATTTATTTAAAACACCCTTTGAGCAAAAGGCATGAGAAACTAGTAAGTAAAAGCAATTCCGGCGAGCCGACGATTATCATCACTTGAAAATCTTAATAATTTTTTGTGTGCAGTAAAAAAACATACTTTTGCATTTTGAAAAACGAAAAAGTTTTCTAAGACAAAGCTAGCTCATAAGCAGAGACATGACGGACATGGCTCGTCTTACCGTCCTGATCAATAAAATATGTACATATGTATATATGTATATACTTTGTAGGGTGAAGGCACTAACTATATGGTTAGTGGTTATGGTTAGGTTAAGAAGTTTTATTTTAAATATATCGTATATTTTGGAATACTTAGAAAAAATCAATCAGCCTAAGAATAAAATAAAAAGTGAGTTTTGCACTTGTAAATTAATAGCTTTTTGCTCCCCATCAATTCAAATATATAGTTTAATCGCTTCTTTCGTGAAATATAAATGTACTATAGTAAGATTTCAAGTCCGCCGCTGTTCACGTATTTGTATTTGTTTATTTATCAATTTGCATTTTCACATGCCTTACATGAAGCAACAAAATCGCAGAAAAAGCCCTGCAAGATTGTTCGACAATTAGCAGATAGACTAAGCCTTCGTTAGTCAAGCTCACTTGCAGTCTATGTGGAGATCTTATTACAACAGGAAGTAAAAAATTAAAAGAAGAACAACTGGCTTACCTTTTTTTTATTAGAAGGTAAGGAAAATGACTTGGATTTCTGTTAGATTAATTTGTTAACAAATTACTTACTATCATATGCCAATTCAAGCCTAAAACGGCGGAATTAATAGCTATAGTGATCCGTGAATTCGTAAGCAAATGTAAACTCATAATTTGTATACCCTAGCAGAGGGTATTATAATATATATTTGTCACGAAATGTGTAATGCATGGAAGGAGCCATCTCCAATCCCATAAAGTATATCTATTATTGATCAGGACGACGTGTGGAGTCAATATAGCCATGCCCGTCTGTTTATATGCAAACTAGTCTCTCAGCTTTTGAACTAGGTGAATGAAATTTGGTATGGACCCTTCTTTTTGCTGCAGGCAGCACATATGTAGCTTCCATAGGAACAATCGTATGAAAAGTTGTTTAATTTATTTACCAATGTAAATTATGATTTCCGAGGACGTTTATTTAATAATAATGCAAACGGCATATTTAACTAAATTTTATATTTGATCGCGGTTCACATCTATTTATCGGCTCGAGCCAGCAGATCGCGAAGGTGTTCATGACCACAAATCTTAATCGTAGTTAATGCTGCTAACAATTAGCTAGTAAGATATATTTAACGAATTTAAGTTTGAAGTTTCTCATTTTTTTCCCGCCTTATTTCATAAAACAGGAGCTAATTTGCCAAGTGGGTAAAGCTTAGACTAATATATGGGTGAATTTTCCGGCATGCATTTTTTATTTAATTTTCATATTGACATTTCAACATAAATTATTTTTTTATTATTTATAGTCTCACCACTAATTTAATATTTTATTTTTTTTACTCTGTTTATATTAAATACTTTAATACCCGCATTCAGAAAATTGTTTTGCTTGATTTGTGTGCTTTTGTTAACCTAATTTCACCGAATTGATGGCTTTCAATTATCGGTTTAAAAAAAATTGGGGAAGCCCTAAAACCAATCAACGATTTCTTAAATTAAAACGAAAATATTAGCCAAAATACGGTTTATATTTAGAGAATTTTATTTTAAAGAAAACAAACAGAAACAATTATTTTTTAATTATAAAATCATCATGTTATATTATGTTTCATATAAAAAATTATAAATTATTAACTCTGAGGTTTGTAGTATTATTATTTCCAATTAATTCCCATTCAATTAATATAACTGGTAATATACAAGAATTATGTCACAGTTCGATTTGTTACTGTAAACTGAAAAATTATAATAAATTTTTACTAGGGAACACCTCACATATTACATTTCAAGCTATCGATTAATATTCTATATCGATGTATTTTGCATCTGCATCTTTTCACAGTGAGCGAAGCGTCGAATGAAAGTGTGCTGGAATTGCAGATAATTTTATTTTGTGCAAATGTGCTCTACTAAAATAGCGTAAACATTAATCTGTTAGTAGAGTAAGAGTTATTGCATAGCTGGGAACACATTTTCTAATATTCTAAGTTTCTTGTAACACAATAACACATCGATAACTTTTGTACACGTCTGCAGTGTGGAAAAATGTCTGACTCCGATGCTAGCAATATGTCAGACAGTGGTTCAGAAGATGGCTCGATATCCAACAAATCGCAGCAAAGTGTTAGATCCAAGTCCGGATTTCGGTCAAGATCAAGGTCCATATCTAGATCAAGGTCCAGATCCTCTCGATCACGTTCTCAATCGGCCCACTCAGGATCGGGGTCAGGTGATTCCCCACAACCTCAGGGAGGCCGTGGACATCGTCGCAAGAGCGAGGACTCTGAAGATGACGACCCACATGGAGAAGATATAGACTCTGAGGAATATGAAGAAGAAGAGAATGAAGACGATCATCCGAGAAAAAAAAAGAAAAAGGAACGCTTTGGAGGTTTTATTATAGACGAAGCTGAAGTGGATGATGAGGTAACAAAATTTACAATTTTTTCTAAAAAAGTCACATATTTAAATTTATTATTTTTTTACAAAGGTTGATGAAGATGATGAATGGGAAGAAGGTGCAAACGAAATTGGCATTGTTGGTAACGAAATTGATGAACTAGGCCCAACCGCTAGGGATATTGAGATAAGGCGCAGAGGAACAAACTTGTGGGAGTAAGTCAATTTATGATTTAATACATTTGTATATCTTAATGACTTCATTGAATATTGTACAGTACTCAAAAAGAAGACGAAATTGAAGAATACCTAAGAAAGAAATATGCTGACGAATCAATGGTGAAACGCCACTTTGGTGACGGCGGCGAAGAAATGTCTGACGAAATTACCCAACAAACTCTTTTGCCAGGAATCAAGTAAGCTAAAAATCTTAGGTAAAAATCTCCCTACCTACTGTTTTATGCTCCAATGTGATTTTGCTTAACTAGGGATCCAAATCTGTGGATGGTGAAATGTCGCATTGGAGAAGAAAAAGCGACTGCATTGCTCCTGATGAGAAAGTTTCTAACCTACTTGAATACAGATGATCCATTACAAATTAAATCAATTATTGCACCTGAAGGTGTGAAAGGATATATCTACCTTGAAGCTTACAAGCAAACTCATGTTAAGACATGTATTGACAACGTCGGAAATCTTCGCATGGGCAAATGGAAACAGGAAATGGTCCCTATTAAGGAAATGACTGATGTCCTAAAAGTAGTTAAAGAACAAGTGGATCTAAAGGTGAAGCAGTGGGTGCGTTTAAAGCGTGGATTGTACAAGGACGACATAGCACAAGTTGACTATGTAGATTTAGCACAAAATCAAGTGCATCTCAAGCTTCTTCCTCGTATCGATTATACGCGAATGCGCGGTGCTTTACGAACAACAGCCACGGTATGTTGGATAAACCAATAAATAAATGTATTTTATTTACATTAAATGTATGACTTTCAGGAAAACGATGATGGAAAACGTAAAAAAAAACGTAGACCACCGGCAAAACCATTTGATCCAGAAGCTGTTAGGTACACGATAAGAGTATATCCAATTACTAATTTAATTAACTTAAAAATATTTGAAATCCTTTCCAGGGCCATTGGGGGCGAAGTTCACTCGGATGGCGATTTTTTGCTGTTTGAAGGAAACCGTTATTCTCGAAAAGGATTTCTTTATAAAAATTTTACTATGTCAGCAATTTTGTCCGAAGGAGTGAAACCTACGCTTGCCGAACTAGAACGGTTTGAAGAAGCACCGGAGGGTAAGAGGACAAGTCCTTTTTATATAATTTTAACTTATCTCTATGAATTGCTCTTGTAGAGGTAAATTTGGAAATCATAGCCAGTGTGAAAGATGATCCGACTGCCGTACACTCATTCTCAATGGGCGATAACGTGGAAGTTTGTGTTGGTGACTTGGAAAATTTACAAGCGAAAATTGTCGCTATAGATGGAACAATGATTACAGTTATGCCTAAGCATCAAGATTTAAAGGTAATATTGCTTAAAATCATATTTTGTAGTTTAATGATTACTAATAGTGATTAAAATTTGCCAATATGAAAGGATCCTCTAATTTTCAAAGCCAGTGAGTTGCGCAAGTACTTTAAAACTGGAGATCATGCTAGAGTTCTGGCAGGGCGATACGAGGGTGAAACTGGTCTAATTATTCGCGTGGAGCCATCGAGAGTTGTTCTTGTTTCGGATTTGACTAATCATGAACTTGAAGTACTGCCGCGTGATTTGCAGCTCTGCTCCGATGTAGCTACTGGTGTTGACTGTCTTGGCCAATTTCAATGGGGAGATCTAGTGCAACTGGAGTAAGTAGCAGTAATCAATTAAAACTAAGTTCGTGTCTTATTGTTTATATCAATGCTATCTGAATTCACAGTTCACAAAATGTTGGTGTAATTGTGCGGTTGGAACGCGAGAATTTTCATGTTTTAGGCATGAATGGAAAATGTATTGAGTGCAAGCCAACAGCTTTACATAAAAGACGTGAAAATCAAAATACCGTCGCCCTAGATGCAGACCAAAATCAGATTCGCCGGCGCGATATTGTCAAAGTTATGGAAGGCCCACACGCCGTAAGCATATAACACGAAATTTGTTTGAGTATTTCCCACATAACGAATTATGTTTTTAGGGACGATCTGGTGAAATAAAACACTTGTATCGTAGTTTAGCATTTCTTCATTGCCGCATGTATACGGAAAACGGTGGTATTTTTGTATGCAAAACACGTCATTTGCAACTCGCAGGAGGTAGTAAGACAAATGTAAGCAACGCGAGTACACTTGGTGGATTGGGTTTTATGTCGCCTCGAATTCAATCCCCAATGCATCCGTCCGGAGGTCGAGGCGGTCGAGGAGGTTCACGTGGAGGTCGGGGCGGTTTCCGTGTGACGCGTGATCGAGAGCTTTTGGGCAAAACTATCAAGATTTGTGGTGGACCTTACAAAGGTAATATTAAAAGTAACTAGTGAGATAATTTTTAATCGGAACGCAGATGATTTGAATAACCTTTTCGATGAATAGTATCAAACAAATGTTTCCACAATAGCTATAGGTATCCGATCCGGCCGATACTAACATATGTACCGTCTGCGGAAAAAAGAAAGATTTATGCCAAGTTTATTCCCTAGTTTTAAAACGAAGAAACTTTGACATGACTATATCGATTCGTCTCAATAATAATAAAAAAAAATAATATGAGTAATAATATAAATACTTTATAAGTCTGAGACAAATTTTGCGACAAAATTATTTTAGACTGAACAAGCGTTTAAAAACATTTATTAACTTATATATATAATAATTTTTAAAATGTAGGTGCTGTTGGAATTGTCAAAGATGCCACTGAGAGCACTGCTCGTGTTGAATTGCACACTTCATGCCAAACAATTTCAGTAGACCGTAACCACATCGTTATCGTCGGCGAACCCGGTAAGGAAGGAAGTGTTTCTACTTATGGTCGCACGCCTGCACGAACCCCAGGCTATGGTGCGCAAACTCCAAGTTACACAGCAGCTGGCTCCAAAACTCCTTTGGTTGGAAGTCAGACACCCAATTGGGATACTGATACTCGCACACCTTATGGTACAATGACGCCATCACATGATGGAAGCATGACACCACGTCATGGTGCTTGGGATCCAAGTGCCAACACAACTCCAGCAAGGAATACAGATTTCGATTATTCGCTTGAGGAACCAAGTCCCAGCCCAGGATACAATCCAAGTATAATTTTGTTGATTTTTTGTTGCTTAAATATTTAAAAACTTGTTATTGTAGGCACCCCTGGCTACCAAATGTCGTCACAATTTGCTCCACAAACACCAGGAACACTATACGGCTCTGATAGAAGCTATAGTCCGTTTAATGCGAGCCCTAGCCCTGCACCATCTCCTTATCCAGTTGGTTACATGAATACGCCATCGCCGTCGACCTACTCACCAAACACACCTGGTGGTGTTCCTCAATCACCATACAATCCTCAGACGCCTGGGGCCAGTCTGGACTCATCGATGGGTGATTGGTGTACCACCGACATTGAAGTTCGAATTCACACTCATGATGATACTGATCTTGTTGGCCAGACTGGTATTATTCGCACAGTGTCAAATGGCGTCTGTTCTGTCTTTCTGCGTCAGGAAGACCGTAGTGTGTCCATCGTTAGTGAACACTTGGCTCCTGTTCCACCAAATAGTGGAGATGAATTTAAAGTTATTTATGGCGAAGAAAGAGAATCTGTTGGAAAAGTTTTATCTAAGCAGGAGGGTGATGTTCTTCTCTGTAAGATAAATGACGAAGTTAAAATGATACCTGTAAATCATTTGTGTAAAATGAAGTCCATTGATTAGTTTGTATTATTTTCAAACCTCATAAAATATGTCGGAAACTATCACGGTCTTTAAAAATTATACTAATAATCTTTATCATTGAAATATAATAAAAACCCTGTAATAGGGAATTCAATTGTTGGTGTATTATTTTTAAATGGCAAGTCCTTTTAATCAATCTTCCCTACAAACTTAGCCCGAGTCCTTCATTTATCAGATATATAATATAGTTTTTCTACTTTCAACACAGAGGATCCATGCAATTTTATACGCCTAGCTTAAGAAGTAATATTAAAAAATTCAAACTTTATTTCATGACCAAACTATAATACCCTCTTTATGGAACAAGATAGAAAGGCAATATAAATTGGTTTGCATTCTTCTCAGATATCCATCATTAATGTAAGAACTTTGTAGAATAAATAAAAAAACATTTATTATAACGCTGTTAGTTCCTCTCATAAATTGAGAGAGTATAAGATTCTTTTCATAGAGTTAAATTAGTCTTCCAATAGATAAATTAAAAATTTGAGCAAACTAGAGATACTGTTCAGTCCCAGAGAATACTTTAAAAAGGTTTTAACATTTTCATAAAAGAAACTAAGCAGTGATCATTAACTATAAGAGAAAATTAACATTTAGACGATGAAATTGAATACTGAATAGTAAGATGACTGAAAGAAATTTGCAAAAAGATCAGAAATAGAAATCATTATTAAGGAAAATTGGAGCCGGTATAAATGAATTTTTACGTTCAAAGATAACAATTTTAAAGAAAAGATTATAATCATGAACAAACCTACTTACGTGGCTCGTCATATATAGTTGTAATTATAGCTATAGAACAGTAAAAACCAAAAATCAAAATATATATAATAAATTGATTTATATAAATCAAGACGGTTGTACAGTAGGTCTCATCCAAAGACAACAAATTTCATCATAAGCTTAAAATCTATAAAAAAAAATTTATTTTTTATTAATACGAAATTTGAATAATATATTTATCTTATGATGAGAAAGTTTTCACTAAGAGATTATGGAAAGTAGTAGAAACGATTTTTTTTTTATTTTTATTTTATAGCAACAGTGGAACAATCAACTGTTATCGTTTATTTTTAAAAAGTTCGTAAAACACAAATAAACACAAAAAATCTGATGAAAAGCAAAAAAAAAATATCGTGCAGAAATCTGCCCTTGACTGTGGTTCTCAATATATAATTCATGGTTACAAATTATTTTTGAATATCTTTAAAAAAAAAATTAAGATTAAAGCCTAAAAATATAAAAAAATAAATGGGTTTATTTTCGAAAATCCGGAATTTTTTTTTAAAAATAAATCATATTTAACAGAGAATTATATAATACTATTTTGTAATTTTTTCAAAATTCAAAATTCGTTAAACAAAAACAAGGAACTTAAATAACTAATGCACCGAACTACTAAACAATCAAAAAAAAAAATTAAAAAAGAAATAAAAATATAAGTACAAACATATTGTAGGATGCAAGGACCAAAAACTATGGTCAGATTCTATATCTAAAAATAAAATTTTTAGCAACTATTACGAAATTTAGCCTTGCTTGCCGAGACCCTATCGCCCTCGCACTGTGGACAACGGCTGTTGCTCAGATGGGCCAGACACTGCAAAGGCGACTGTGGTTTTATCATTATATGTTCACTGCAATTCGAATGATAGTAGCCCCGGCAGCCCTGGCAGAACAGCAAATCTTTTCCACATTTCTTGCACTGCTTGTATTTCTGTTTGCTGGTTTCCGTTTGACCTTTGGCCAACAGTTCGTCCACTTTATCAGGTGGTTTACTTTTGGTCTTTCGATTGGCAGCTGCGAGAGCAGCAAAGACGCTATCTTTCTGGGTTTGCTTGACCTGAAGCTGTTTCTCTTTGGGCGAGAGCAGAAACTCCGGCTTGGCCTTGGGCTTCTGACGCACTCCATCGATGACGGCCAGCTGTTGGCCATAATGAAATTCTAGGCCGCTGGCATTCAGTACAGAACGACGTATGCGCTTCGAATGACGCTGGCCGAATTTTTGGACCATGGCGGGGGTATAGAGTCCAAAAAGGCGCAGAAAGTGCTCCTGGTCATATTCGAAGGGCTCTCTGGGCTCTTCACGCCACTTTACCTTAGAAGCACATAGACGCTGCTGCCCCTGCTCTATCTTCTGATGTGAATCATCCCAAGAGCCAGACGAGCCCGAAGAAGCACCTGCAACTGCCCTCTGCCGCTGCTGCTGAGAGACCGCTGATGTTGGCGGTGCCGGTAGCTGTGGTGTACTCATTTTACGTCCTGCTCCGTAGGCATTGTGCGTTTTGTACCGCTTGCTCGAAATTGTCGGCGCTGGCATCTTGGCTAACGATGCAACCACTGCTGCTGCTCCCACAGAAGCCATGACTTTTCCTGCTTTGCCTGGCTTTATGGACAGACTTTTCAGCTGCGGGGTTTGATGCTGGTGCTGCTGCTCTATTGTTGCCTTTTCAGTGGGCAGTTCCTCTGTATCTTTCTCATCAAATTCACGCGGCTGTTGTTTGGTTTTGCGCGCACGCCGCAGTGCCTGTCGCAGATTCATGCGGCTCTGGACAACCTCGTCAAAGTCCGTTGTTAGAGGCATCTTTCTAATGGGGGCCAATGGTGGCCGCTGTTGCTGTTTGCTGCTGACTATTCGTTGCACTCGCAGCTTGATAGCGGCCAAGAGAGGTGGCTGCGACTCATCAGACTTTATATCACGTGGTCTCAGCAGCGATTGTGACAGACTCAATGGGGGCCGCGATGCTGTTGTCAAGCTGCCGCCGGAATTGGTCAGACTATCTGCCCGTTGTTCCTGCTGCAGTTTCTTCGATGATTCGCTGTTTGCTTCACTGACAAGCATCTTAATAGTGGTCCCAGCTATTCCAGTTGCTGCTGTTGCTAGCGGATTGAAAAGCATAAGCGGAACATTCTCGTCCAGTCCGCTGAATTTAAGCGGCTCAACGCCCGCCTTTTCGTCCTGTGAGATGAGAAAATGCTTGCGTATCAGCATATCCTCGTTGTCGCGGCTCAGTACCGATTGCGGATAAATTTTATAGCTGGCATCACCAATTAAAGGCACTATCAAGCTGGATATATATTCATTGCCCAGCTCAGGTAAAATCTGAATGTTGTTCTCTTCCAGCTTTTTATAGAAAATTTCCAAGTCATCTTTAAGGCGCAGCAACAAATACTGTTGCTCCGCATTGATTTCATATACCTCAGATTCTAGTTCATCGAGGATGCGCTGCATTTGCACCGGGTCCGCATCGGTTTGTTCCTTGAATACATCGGACACCAGCCCGTGCACTTTCAGAAAGTCGCGCATTGCACGCTGGCAGTATATGATATCATTTTTAAGCTCCAAAGGGAGCACATAACACTTTTCCATAAAGTACTTAAACATATCCTCCGAAACCTCGTTGCGGTTACTATTAAAATTACTGTTGTTTTCGATAGTGTTGCCACTCATTTTGAAAGGTACACAAAGTAACGAACTTGATCGAAATTCGATATTTCGCATATAGAAAGACAAAACAGACGTTTTTATTTAAATCCTTTTTCGATCGAAATCATTTTTAATTTTTAAATGATTATTTATTATTTAAAATTATTGTAATTAAGAATTTAAGATTAATTTGAGTGGAATTTTCAAAATATAAATAAAACTATATAAATAAAACTATAACGAATTAAATTTTGTACTTGGAGAACGATTAATATATAAGTCCAGTAATGGAATCTATGTAAATAAAAAAGCAGTGAATTTCATGAATATTTTATCACATACTATTACTAATAAATAATTAATTAGAAATTTTTCAGTACAAAAAATGTTTTATTTACTCCAGTTTTTCAATTTGTTAAGGATTACGTATGCAGCTGCGTTTATTATTTGACGTAACCTACATACTTTTAACTATGGGTAAGTATTTATCCTATAACTTAGTTTGGTCACATTGATTTTGTATGTTATATTATTCCGGCAACTTCAAGAGTGAACTCAGACAGTATTCGTCGTGCGAAGCGGGCAGAAGTGTGTGAATACAGCAGGAAGTATTTTTAAGCTAAAAGTCTAAAAAGGTTAATATAAAAAAGAAACAAAATGAGGGAAATTGTACACATCCAAGCTGGTCAGTGCGGCAACCAAATTGGAGCCAAGGTATGTACCTACATATATGCTAAGCTCTTAGAATTCTTTAATCTATTTAAAAATAATAGCCGAGTACAGTTACCAGTCAACATGGCGTCGTTTATAAACTGCCATGTGGCAAATTTATTGAGGCCACCACCGGCTTTAGCGCATAAATCTGTTCAATACAGAATACATCTATGCATACATACATTCATACCATATATATAAGTGTTTATATATATTTACGTACATATAAGTTTATAAAGGTATATATAGAATTAAGTAGACATGTACTGAAAGATGAACATGCATATTGACTATTAGGGTGTGTCTGGCTCTAGCTTACTTCATTAGATGCACTTAACATTTTTATACATGCATATAACATATGTATGTATATATGTGCATTAATATGTATGAGTCATGTTTCAATTCTCTTTTAATTTTTCTTCCAATGAGAAAGTCGCTTCGCTTTATGTATATGTGTATGTATGTAATTGGTGAAAGGTACTTTTCTTGCATCAAATTAAAGTTTTTCGACTACATACTCTTGCATATATACGTATATGTATGTATGCATGTATGTATAAATAGATTACTTTCATGTTCTCTGTGTCGGCCGGTTTTTGCCACACTGCTCTGCACAGAGTTTTGGCGAAGAGAAAATATGACGTCATTTTACCTAAAATGGCTGAACCGGTTGTCTACCGGTTCGCAATGGCATAAAATGTGAGCCTATGCACAGCCATACAAAAATTCGCATGTACATATATTTTTGTTTAAATAATTTATTTTCTGAATACACTTACAAAAGTCGATCAACAAAATTTATCGATATTAACCCTAATTTGTTAATAAACATTGGCTTAGATTCATATACAAACAACTGTAAGAACACACAAGCATATGCATGTCTGTGTGATAAACCCAAATAAATTATATGTTTTATGTATAATGTATAACAACACAATAAGTTGGTGACCAAACATAAATTTGCGAAAACTGGAATGTCTGATATAGGCAAACCGTTAACCGCTAAGGTGTTTTATGTATTTATATGTGTGAATGTATAGAAATGACACACCCAAAGGCGATGTTGCCAGTTTTCTTGCACATGCGCATGAACTCTCGTCGGCAGTCTCATTGCGAATAGGCTGCGTCATCGAATTCCTTTCGGCAAATCAATAGAGCTATTGCTGTCCTCGGTAAAAGCCGAAAAACTACCCCTTTGTAGCAGCAGCTGCAACACAGTTCTCTGCCCCAGTAAGTATTCATTTATGAATATATATACATATTTTCATCGTGACAGCAAAGCTACGCTTTTTATGTCCTTCTTGAAACTTTTTCTATTTGGACTTAATTTGTGGGGTTAATAGTTTTATTTGTTTACTCGAAATAAACAAGCCCAAGCCAAAACTAAATGTTGCAGTGACGTAATCCCTCCAGAAACTACACTTCAAACGCCATATGGCAGACCGGCAAAAAAACACACATGTCAATATACATACATACATTAAGTTGCTGCACTGGAGCTTGGCCTCGCGTCGCCTCGCCTCGCCTTGCCTAATGACAGTCGCTCTTTTATCGCTTGTGTGGGTTGATGTTGTTGGCGATGATGTAAGCGCCCCCATACGTATACATTCTTATATACATATACAATACAAAGCGCGTAGCTTCAGTCGAGGCCGGCAGCTGTCGACTACGATTCGATTATGGCTGGTGCGTGGGGAGAACAGAGACTGAGACTGAGTACCAGCCCACATATTCAGCCTACAAAGGTGGACAGCTGGTATTATAGTAGACCCACGCAAGCGGCATATCGACGATGGCGGTGTTTCCGTTGTCTTAATCTGCCCACAGCCCAAAATTGGATAGCAATTCATAAAATAAGCACTTCTCAGCTAATAGTCTAGGAAAAGCTTGTCTTTTACATATCCAGTATATAAAAGTGTGTACAATGGACATACATCTGTATGTGTATTGGTAAAATAATTAATCGATATTACTTAGTAAATATTTTAGATAATTTTACAATTTAATTTAACGGTAGTTAATTTAATAAATCTCACAAAATTTTTATATAATATCATTCTAGTTCTGGGAAATTATCTCCGATGAGCATGGTATCGATGCTACCGGTGCTTATCATGGTGACAGCGACCTCCAGTTGGAACGTATTAATGTCTACTACAATGAGGCGTCCGGTGGCAAATATGTGCCCCGAGCTGTTCTCGTTGATCTGGAGCCAGGCACTATGGACTCTGTTCGCTCGGGCCCATTCGGTCAGATCTTCCGACCCGACAATTTTGTGTTTGGCCAGTCCGGCGCTGGTAACAACTGGGCAAAGGGTCATTATACAGAAGGCGCTGAGCTCGTTGATTCAGTGCTTGATGTTGTTCGCAAAGAGGCTGAATCGTGTGATTGCCTGCAAGGCTTCCAGCTTACACACTCACTTGGTGGCGGTACCGGTTCCGGCATGGGTACCTTGCTGATTTCCAAGATCCGAGAGGAATACCCCGACAGAATCATGAACACATACTCAGTTGTACCCTCACCAAAGGTGTCGGACACCGTTGTTGAACCCTACAACGCGACTCTTTCGGTGCACCAGTTGGTTGAAAACACCGATGAAACGTACTGCATTGATAACGAAGCTCTCTATGACATCTGCTTCCGTACACTTAAGCTGACTACCCCAACTTACGGCGACTTGAACCATCTTGTTTCGTTGACAATGTCTGGCGTTACAACTTGCCTCCGCTTCCCTGGCCAACTGAATGCTGATCTCCGCAAACTTGCTGTCAACATGGTACCGTTCCCACGTCTACATTTCTTCATGCCTGGATTTGCGCCCCTTACTTCTCGCGGCTCCCAGCAGTACAGAGCTCTGACAGTGCCCGAGCTGACACAACAGATGTTCGATGCCAAGAACATGATGGCTGCTTGCGATCCCCGCCATGGCCGTTATCTGACAGTTGCTGCTATCTTCCGTGGTCGCATGTCCATGAAGGAAGTGGACGAGCAGATGCTGAACATTCAGAACAAGAACAGCTCGTACTTTGTTGAATGGATCCCCAATAACGTTAAGACAGCAGTATGCGATATTCCTCCAAGAGGTCTTAAGATGTCGGCTACTTTCATTGGCAACTCAACTGCGATTCAGGAACTGTTTAAGCGCATCTCTGAGCAATTCACCGCTATGTTCCGTCGCAAGGCTTTCTTGCATTGGTACACTGGCGAGGGTATGGACGAAATGGAGTTCACTGAGGCAGAGAGCAACATGAATGACTTGGTCTCTGAATACCAACAGTACCAGGAAGCAACTGCCGACGAGGACGCGGAATTCGAAGAAGAACAAGAAGCTGAAGTGGATGAGAACTAAATTCTCAACCTTTGGGTCAAATAAAATGAAATGTTTGTTCTTTTTACGTAAACAATAAAGTCGAAATTATTTCTGCTGAAATCTAATTGATTTGATAACTAAGATATTATTTGTTTTTTATTATTTATGAATTCCTATTTAGCTTTCGACTAATTTTACGGCTAGAATATTCATGCAATGCAAATAAATAAAATATAAAATAGATATGTTAAATCAAATAGATAGATATAAGAGAACTATCGTTTGGATAAGTAGCATACGTTTTTATACACTTGCAAAGTTTTCTATAACATGTCAGTTCGTGATTCATTTAAGGAGACATCTCTGACCTCAAAGAATATATATACTGATCAGGATGAGAACATATAGGATATAAAAATTACAAATCGTCATCTCCATATCAAATTTTCGTATCTTTAGCCCTTATAGTCTCTAGGTCAAAGTACAATATAGAATCTTTAAAATTTGAGATATACTATGGGCCACGATTAAAATGGTTAGTACACGAAAGGTGAAATTTTATTCATATTAACCCGAAAATATGTTAAGTACAAGACAGATGTCAAAATGTACATATGACCAATCTGCATGTAGCAAATGAATCTATGCCCAAAAATATTTGGAAATGTACAGTTCTCTTTATAAAGCCAGCCGAACATGTACGACTAAAGTTTAAAGTTGCCTTGCACACATGTGAATTTTCATATATGCGTTGCAATGTATTACATATTACAAACAGCAGCGAGGTATTACATTTGTAGTCGTTACTTTTTCACATCCACGTCGCCAAGTCGAACGGTTTTAATTTAAATTCATGATAAAATTTAAAGTATAAAACTCACTACTAAAAAATATTAAAAAATCTAAAAAGACTTTGAGGGTATAACATATTCATTTACTTATCCAAGATGTGACTAAATCCGATTGTTAGCGATGTATTACTTATAGTTAAGTTGCTTTATCAGCAGGACTCTGCATTTTTTTCTTTTGCCCCTTGTGATATTACTGAATTCGTTACGTATATTTTTTAATCGCAACTTGCTGTTATCGATAAGTTTTATTTCACCGTAGTTTTTGACAGCTGAAATTATCAACTTGCACAAACCTAATCGAAAACTGTTATTGCTTTTTAAAATTTGTCAAAGTGATATGAGGTAGAGTCAGCAAATATTTTAGTAAAAAATAAAAAAAAAATTGTTAAAATAATTTGAAAAGCATACTTATTTTTAATACTAGACAAATGCAATTAATAGCATTTATGCAAACACAGACATTCGACTTTATTATGAAATTGTCCGCATAAACTTTCCAGTACAAGCAGAAGCAAAATAAGGGCTACTGAATAGTTAGTGAAAATAAAAACAGACTTTGACAGTATTGACTTAATTTATAATGGTATATCGCGTAGTTTTTAAAACTACTTTCCTTCTATAATTTGAAGGAATTAAATTTTAAGTTGCATAAACAAAAATCGCTCATCCGAATCTGAGCATTTCACTCGTTACTCAACACTAGACTGTATACATATGTATGTACATATGTAAGATTTTAAGTGTTGTCACCGACTGATTTTTGGCAAGTAGGACAAAAAATAAATAAAATGGGTTTATTTTGCAGAAATCAAGTAAAAAAGTAAATACAACTTTCAGTTCAGATGATAGCAATGGACGAGCAGCGCAGCGATAAGATCTATGGCGGTTGCGAGGGGCCAGACGCCATGTACGTCAAACTAATTTCATCAGACGGCCACGAATTTATTGTAAAACGCGAACATGCTCTTACCTCTGGCACAATAAAGGCAATGTTATCTGGCCCAGGACAATTCGCTGAAAACGAGGCTAATGAAGTGCATTTTCGTGAAATTCCGTAAGTTTAGTTTTAGTTATCATTCTATGCCCTTTCTCTCTGCCGCAGTCTCATTCCTTTCGTTCGAAAATGTGACCTATTGACCGGTGCATGTAGATGCTCCAAACTGTTATACACACATGCATACATATTACTTGAATGTACATACACTTATGTACATAATAATAAGTGTAGATACGTATGTGAATAAATATATATTTTTAAATATATGCAGGATAATTTCGCAAACATAGAAATTAAAAAATTATACATTATATATGTTTACTGATTTAGTAAAAGTATTATATGGATATATGTATTTTCATACATGCATTTACCTTAACCCTGCATATATGTATGTGTGTACATACATATATGTATGTGTGTACATACATATATGTATGTGTGTACATACATATATGTATAAGTGTACATACATATGTATCGTCAGCAGGCGATTCAATTGACAGTTAGCCATTCTGTCTGTATGTGAGATTTGTACCCATTGTATCCATTTGTGACAATTATGCTTATATTTGCATATATTTTTGAAGATTACTCAACAGATGATTAGAGTTTTCAAATCTTGACAGTTAAAAAGTCTTATATGTATTTTACCCACTCTCACTTAAATAAAAGATGCAGCTTTTAATCTGATCTGAAGTTTTAACAACGATTCGAAAATTAGAAAACAAAGCTCTTCAATTAAATTTTTGTCACAGTGCAGATCAAGGCAGGCTGCATCTACAAGTGTCTTATTTCCGTTCCCAAGTTCACACACAATATACTTATGTTTTAAGACCTTTGCCTATTGAAACGTGTCCGTCTCTCTGTCCACTTTATGAGATCAGGTTCCTGTATGCCATACGCAGATTAAGATTGGTTCCAATTGGAGTTGGTACATACCCCAAAACTAATTTCGTCTAAAGTTCCAAATTTTTGAGTTGAGCGTTCTTATTTATATGTACTTTATATTAAATAAATTATAATTTTATTAAACTAGAAATTATTTCATTTTTCAGATCACACGTTTTACAAAAGGTCTGCATGTATTTTACTTACAAAGTGCGTTATACCAACAGCTCCACTGAAATACCGGAATTTCCGATTGCACCAGAAATTGCCTTAGAACTTTTAATGGCAGCTAACTTTCTAGATTGCTAAGTAACTGGTTAACTTATTAATGTTAAAAAAATTATATAAAATGAATAAATAAAATAAAAATAATCTTTCTGCGCATATTTATTGTAAGTAAATAGTCACAATACGTCTAGATCATCTTGCCCATCTATGGGCTATAAGGATGAATTACTAGACTTAAGTATTTCTAAATATTTCAATCTAATTCTATATATACAGAGACGCACAAAAGTATTGGCACAGCAGAGTATTTCAACTTTGCCACTATGTTTGCGACTGTTAAAGGAAATTTAATTTAAAAACTAATTTAAATTAATTTAAAACTAAAACATTTTTCTGATATTAACTAATAATTAATATTTAATTTTAAAATTTAAAAAAAGAGCCCCTTTTGCATGCCCAAAAGTATTGGCACACTTAACTCAAGAATTAATTATTAACTATTCTAGTAATTTGTGGGTAAACCTTTTTTCCTTACTATAGTTTCCAATTATTTCGGCATAAAATGGACCAATTTTTTTTTTAATTTGGAGTACCTTTTGTTCCATTCTACTATCAAACCTATTTTTAACTCTGATTTTTTGAAAATTGCCTGCTGTTTCACCATTTTATTGACCTCTTGTCATAAATGCTTAGCTGATGACTTAGGGCGAAGTGGCAAGATGTGTTTCCTATTATAAGCAAGCCACATTTTTACACTGTGCGCAGTATGATTAAGATGATTGGGTTGCATAATGCTGAAATTATTTGGTAGCTGTATTTTCACGGTCCTTGTTTAAGTGGTTAACTTTTTGAATACCTATATTTATTTTTCATCACATGGAAATTCGGGCATTAGATTGAAAAATATTCATTTTTCTTTCGCCAGAGAATATAATAATAAAACTTGGCCCCAGAAAGCAGTACGATTGATTTACAAATCTTCTGCCTACCCTAAACTTCTAAATTCATTTAAGTGGCTAACGCCTTTCAATACATACATTGCAGTATGCATCTTGTGGTACCCTTGTCACTCTCATAGCGTGTATATCCTTCCCAAAATCTTCTCGGACATCAATAGGAATCTGGTTAGGACAAGTTATTGATTGATTTGATTGATTTTTTTTCTCACCTATTTATGATCTATTTATGAAATATACTTCTAATGATGAAACGACTTCTATCTATAATTTTTCCAATCTCGGGGAACGTCCGTGCATATATAAAATAAGTTTACACTGACTCTCAGTCTTTAACAGTCGCAAAAATAGTGGCAAAGTTGAAACACTCTACTGTGCCAATACTTTTGTGCGTCTCTGTATATATATTATATATATATAAAGTAGACGACCGGACATGACTGTATCAACTCGTCGTCCTGATAAATTATATATATGGAGATGACTCCCCTCCAATTTTTGGGACAATGTTATTATACTCTCTGGAAGGGTATAAGAAACGTTATATATTTCTTTCTAACCAACACAAAAAAGTATCAAGCCATTATCGGCACAATAACATTGGTCTACTATATCGTATAGCTGAAACTATCGTATACATATATAATTCTTGCGAGCCTGATGATAGCTTTTTTAAGCTAACAAGTTAACTTTATTTGCTGTTATTTAATTCAATTTTCCGGAGAAGTTATTTCTGTAAACTATTAAATTCTGTTGGTTTTAGGTTTTTTTTTTTATGTAGTTCTGTCTGACTGCGTAGCTATTTTTCTTGGGCATTTTGAAACAACCTTTCTTTTATTTAAAAAGAGGTTCGAGAGCTTTTTTTGTAGGTACGGTTGATGGTTTGGCTTAAAAAGCTTCCTTGATTTAGAGTAAAATTTTTTTATTTCAAACATAGCTTAATCGTGTTTGTGTTGTGATACTAATCAAGGATATGTAAAGCTAAACTATGCCAGAAAAGAGTAAAGAGTTTGAAATATGAAACAAACGAGAAAAGCTTGTAATTAATTCGATCGATAAATATTTGTATAGTTTCATTATTCCCGATGCAATTTATTTAGTTGCTTAAAATAAGCTACATTTGCCTTAGCTGAAGTTGGGCTTTTCTGATGCGTTATAACTGTTATTTTTCTTCCTTTTATTTGTGTTTAATAAAATAAAATAACAGTTATAACGCATTAGAAGAGCCCAACTTCAACCATGAGTTTTCCTTAAGTAAACAACCAGAGAGTTCGCCACAGGAGTCAGTATCGGTTTGCGAACAAACTAATCCCACGGATTTGAGAAAATATAAGAGAAGAACAAGTCAAAATTTCTAAGTGGTATGCGTGTAACTGGCATTCCTGCAGAAGTGACTGCAAAAGGGAAAAAAGTTTTTCGGGTGATTATCACACGACTACACTGAAAGGCCGTTGCGTTGAGCAGGTCTATGCTAACAAGCTAACCATTGCGACTATACCAACACCTGAAGAGGGGCCTGCACGAAAGACGCATCCGGAAATACCTATATTATCTCTATATCTATATAGTATACTACTTGATATTATCAGTTGGAGCCCAGGTCAACATTAGAAGGAAATTTTTATATAGATTTATACAAAGTACTCAACTTTAATTTCTTTGGGATACAGTTTTTCAAAACAGTTTGAAGCAATTCCGTAACTAAAATAGTTTTTTTGTTTTATTTATCGAAAAATGTCAATAGTTCTTAATAATTATTCTAAAGAATGAATTTCAAGTGTGTGAAAAATGATAATAAAGATAAAAGGCTTTCATACACATTTTATAATTTTAGAAAATTGATTTTTCGCGACCATTTTGTAACATTAAAGCTTATTTTCAAAAAAAAAAGAAGTGATGCACATATATTTTGAATTTAATGTTAAGCTTTGAAACTGAGTAAGAATTAAGATTCACCCAATTCATTTTTTATCAATCTTTGAAACTCGGTTTAAAGTTATTTGCATAAAATATAGAATTACCTAATTCATCTTTAGCCCCTATTTTCCATCCTTGGGGCGTAGTTTCTAAAAAATCAAAAACTTATTTTTTAGACTTGAATGTTGAGCTCTGAAACTTAGTTTGAAGTCGATCTGAAAAATATTTGAAGTTGCTCCACTCATCTTGAATCTCCATTTTACGACCTTTGGAGATAGATTTTCCGAAAAATGTAAGAATTAGAATTTGCCCCATTTATCGCTTATCCCACATTGGGGTAATTATTCCGGGAAATTGGTATCATATTTTCATATTGTTAATTGAAAATGAATTTACAATGATCGGATGAGAAAGAAAAAAGTTTCAGTTAGGAAAAGAGTTATTTATATAGAGATTGCCTACGTTCTGATCGCGGTTTTTTTCCATAAACATTGTTAACATTTCATACAATTAGTAAGCAAGAAGTGCCTAAAACAACAGAAGGTAACACAACTAATATTTAGAGAGCTTCTAGTTGTATCGTATTGTATTAAAACGATAGATTCAATTGTATTTATTAATTCAGCAACAGCATTGACATTGACTTGGGGAGCTTTTTGAAGTCAAAGGACAACTACAAGCTTTAATAAATCGATGGCTAAACTCGTTGCCATAGTAATCCATAGGTTATTTGTATGGCCACATTTTATAAACATTCGTATTCCTACTGCTTAGCTAAAAATATAAAATGGGAATGCTGCACAATTTAGCAGATTTGATCAAGGTGAAAAAAGATAAGATGACAATATTAGTGCTGGGTCTTAACAACAGTGGAAAATCCACTATAATAAACCATTTTAAAAAGTCAAACGATCAGGCAGCCATTATGGTGCCAACGGTTGGATTTTTGGTGGAACAATTCTACAGTAAGTCTTTACATTTTAATATACACATAGTATTTATAACCAATTTTGTACAGGTATGGGCGTGAGCATTAAGGCAATGGATATGTCAGGTGCCACACGATACAGAAATTTGTGGGAACATCAATTCAAAAACTGTCAAGGGATCATATATGTAATTGACTCAAGTGACAGGATGCGATTTGGTATGCTTCTTAAAATATACAGAATATTTATATATATAGTATATTGTATTTTTATTGTTAATTTCTAGTTGTTGTTAAAGATGAATTGGATCTTGTGCTACAACATCGTGACCTTTGTAATCGGATAGTACCAATACTTTTCTATGGAAACAAATCAGACCTCGAGGATTCCCTCTCCAACGTAAAGATCGCAGCGGGTAATACTCCATACTTAAAACTCCTACGTATTTATGAACATATTATATTTTTTGTTTCAGCTTTGGGTCTAGATAATATAAAAGAAAAACCATGGCATATTTGCTCCAGCAATGCAATATCTGGAGAAGGATTAGATGAGGGAGTGCAGTGGCTTGTTCAACAAATACGCTTTGCAGTGCTGAGTAATAGAAAGGGTGGGAAATCGAAGCACAACTCTTGTAATATTAAATGAATTGTTTAAACATATTCATAAACAGAGTTTTTCTTGGTATACACAATTGCAGTTTTTAGCCCTTATAATTTCTTAGATCGCCAAGTTTATTCAAGTGGACGTGGCTAAACCGACGCTGATAATCCAAATCCAATCAATCTCTATATATAATTCAGACAAGATTCCCACTAAGAAGAATTTTAGAATCATTGGCCGCAAGAAAGGAATACGGTGAAAAACCTTAGTAAGCGGTAGCTTATTTATTTTTATTCGATCATTCAACTTTTCACCGGATTGATCTTAAATTGCGTTTCAAGCCTCCACCCTAAAATCTTAAATGTTTCTCCTAAACAATTCTAAGCAAAGATAACTGAATTTGAGAAATCCATGTATGGAAAAATATATTCCAACATACCAAAATACTTTTTTACTGCTGACTTTTCCGGGGCAACGCCCGCTCAAACTGTGTATTCTTCTTTGGATCATACATAAATATTGCACAAAGTACCCAACAGTTAGATTTTTTTAAATATCTGTCACATGTCGCCAGTATAGTAGAATCGAGTGATTCAGCTTGAAGATATCTTTTACAAAAGGAACACTGAAGATTATTCTTTGTATCATTAATTAGAAATATAAACACTGTCTACAAGGATATTCAATTGTTCGGCGCCTCAAAAAAATTATTTCAAGCTGGGTTCACATGAGCGTATGTATTCCTTTTCCCACTAATTTCTATTTGTTATTGGGCTCAACATGTTCCTCTGCCGCAACAATAAATAATACTCCATTCTTGAGTTCTTGGCAAGACTTCCATATATTGCCCTTGTTATCCTTGATCAATAAAAGTATGTATAAACTAGATTAAACATGGTCCTTCATAACAGTGTGCAACATACGTAAGTGAATAGAGGTGCGAAATTTAAACTTTTTTCATCATTCGAATTAAGAATTGTAAGTTTTGACCAATGTTGGCTTTATTACAGAATTCATCATCTTAACAAAACTCCCAAGCGAAAGAGCTTATTTCTTGCTATTTAGGATGATACCATCGTACTTCTGTTGGAACCACTTCATGGCATCCTCTTTCGTCAGACGGTGGGGGAAGCCGACGGTGCCAGACTTACGTTTTCTATGCGCCACGTTGTATCCTGTAAACAAAAAACAAACAAAGGTTGATTGATCGTTTGCCACAAGTTGCTTTGGTTCAATTAATTTATAAAATAAGTATTGATTTAATTAATTCAATAATTAGGAGGGACGTTGAAGTGTCGAAATGGTACCGTTCGAGTTTACATGAAAGTAAATTCATATAAGCACTGCTTCATTTCTTTGCGCACATTTACTGAGCATCAATTTCGAGTTGGAAAGAGACACCTAATTCTATGCACTAAAAACAGCAAACACGAAAACAAAAACAATGCTTACCCGGGCGTCCCAAAACGACGTAGAAGTCGAGGCCGTAGATACCGATTGAGGGATCGTATTTGATACCCAAATCGATGTGTTCCTGAATGCCGAATCCGAAGTTACCGGTGGCTGAGAAGTTATCGCGTCTCAGTTCATATTCGCGCACTTTCAGGCCACGCTCCAAGATTTCTTCGGCCTTAGCTCCTCGCACTGTGCAATGGACTGCAATCTTCTCATTACGACGAATACCGAACGAACGAACTGTATAGCGGGCCTTGGAAAACACTGGCTGCTGTCCAGTCAGCTGCTCCAACACCTTTCAATGAAATAAGTTTTGATTGATTTAGATTTGTTATTTAGTTTATCAAGATTATCCGTCTGTTGAACCCACCTTGGCGGCACGGGTTAGCCTATCACCAGATTCACCTACGCAGATGTTGAGGCACAACTTGCGGATGTGCAGATCGCGCATAGGGTTCTTCGCGGGATCGCGCTTGATTTTAGGTTCCTTCTTAGCAACGGCCTAAAATAAATTATTACAGTTTCGGTAAGTATAACATTGTTATTGATCATAAATATTATTTAAGGCATGATCTGCGATGCACAGGCTTGCGATCTACATTTACACTTTTTAATTAAACCGAAGGATTAATGCCGATGCCAAATAATTTACATCGCACAAAAATTTCAGAAACCTACCGCCATTATGGTATGTAGGAAAGAAAGGAAAAAGGCGTGTTACAGTTCAGTGTCGATGCCAGTAGTGCCACGATAGGTGTTATCGATAGTCGTCAGCAATCGATAGGAATAAACTATGCATATCTGGAAATAATCTCGCCAGCCCTTAAGTTAACAAAACTTAACTTTTTTTCATTATCGTCTAGATAATATATATAAAAAATTTCGTATATATAAAAAACTAGAAGTTTTATTTTTTTTGGTAACTGTCACTACCTTGTAATCAATTTTTGATTGTAGCCTTTGCTAAATATTATTTTAAAAATATACCCTAGGCAAATTTTGAAAATAAATTTACTTTGCCATATTATCACAGATAAACCGGTATTATCCGGCATTGGCATGGTTCATTATTTAACAAATTCAGTCAATTTGTTGAGCAATAGTTTTGCAAAACATTTTAAAGCAATTCAAAAATTATTAATTTGCCAAAATCAGTTCAATTTATTTTTTTCAATAATTCCTGAAGTAGTTCCCGCCACTGACCATTTTTAAAGTTTTGGTCAGTCGCCAACTTTGATCGCACTCTTTTAAGTAAGGAACCAATTTTTGACAAAATACGGAAAGTTTATATTTTAATGTAAAGCTTTAAAAGTTTCCATTACATACAGTTAAAAATACAATCTTTTTATACAACCTTTCAGTCCCCGATTTTATAAAAAAAATTAGGAAGGGAAGGCTACCTTCGGCGCGTCGAAGATTACAGACCCCTGCAGAGCTATATAATATAGTAATCCGATCTTAATGATTTTAGGTATGCGTTTAGAAATCACACTTTTCCATATAACTTTTAAATATAGTCAAGATACCTTGAGCAACAAAAAAGTTTTCCTTACCACAACTTTTGAACCCATTTTTCCGATAGGAGCTATATGATATATCAAACCGTCCTGACCATTAATACATATACTTTATCGGGTCGGTGACGGTTCCTTTAATGCATTACACATTTCGTGACAAAGTTATAATACCCTCTGCAAGGGTATAAAAAAACAAATCACCTATATGTTAGAGGCCAAACTTTCAAAACATGATCATATTGTGCAGCTTTTAATATATATCAATCGGGTAAAGCTTAGAGTTTTCACCATTCAACATCTGACCCCCATGAGTCAAAATGGAAAATGCAAAACAAGCACACCTTAGATTTTATTGTAGAGCTTTGAAACTAACTTGGAAATGATTGGCTAAAAATAAGAAAACATTTTAAACACGAATATTTTCGATTTTAACGTAGAGCCCGGAGAACGAGGATCGGAATTAATAGACTTTTCACTATAAAAATAAATAAAATAAAATTTGTGTGTAATCTTTATTCAATTTTTATATTAATGTTTCAAAATGAAGCCGATCGGAAAACCAAAAAAATATTCCCCATATAACTGCACTTGGCGATTTTTCCAAAATCCCGTCTCTGCGGTAATTTTCAGAAAGGCATAATTCTGGAGTCCAAATATCATCGTCGTATGGTTTGCCGTTTTGGCTCTGCGACGATGAATCCGTTTGGAAAATAGTTTTATATATAGCGATTTATTTATAAAAGTTATTCATTAAAATTTCTCCTCACTTTTTATCGAATATTTAATCAAAGTTCAATTAAGTTCCGTTCTAGAAGTCTGCAATGAAATAAATATCGACTATCAGATTATAATGTTATCGATACAAATATACTGAAATCACAGATTTTAAAAAATTTCATATATGTACATCGATAGATTCTAAGCAACTCTTCAATATGGCTGCCTGATTTTAATGTGAATTTTTTGGACGACGTATGCTGCTGATTTTCTATTGTGTATGTGGTTAGAAAATAGATGAAAACTGTAACTTAATGAAAGTGCACCGAAGATATTGTGTACTTATTTGTTGCATTTGTATTTCGTCAAAAAATATAATTAACTAAGATTCATCCGAATGCAATATCAAGTTACTCTGAACGTCCAGTTTTGCAGAATTGAAATATTTGCAATGTAGTTTTTTTAGACGAATAATATATGTGTGAGCCGAATAAGAATAAGTAAAATACGCGATAAATCAATGCTATAACTTAAAAACTGTTTTTCATTAAAATTCTGATTGAGAACTACTGCTACAGCGAGAGGGAGCGAGTGAACCTGTGAGCGAGTGAGAAAGAATTATACATACATAAATACATGCACACATACATGCACGCAATTGTATGTATGTATGCGTTTGCATTTCGTGGTGTTAGTGTCGTCGAGTCGACTGCTCGGTAAAAGTCGGTCTTTCTTTTCTACTACCACTTTGGCGTTGGAAAATTAAAAAAGAAAATTTAGTAATAATGTGTTATATCAATGGAATAAGGCCAGAACTGAGATAATGCATCGCCTCTGACTTTTCAAAACTAAAAATTAACAAACTAAATGCTTAAATACCGACAATTTATGACCTAAAATTGTTTCTTCAGCAATTTATATTTTATTGGTAAGTAATCTGTACTCTGCGATTCGTATGGCTATATGGCTGTAGCTGTGGCTGTGGCAGTGGCGAGCCAGCAAATCAATATTTTAGGGGGCTGCCATTTCGTTCGCTGTTTCGCTAGTTTTTCTCTTTTATTCGCTGCCGCTGTCTGCGTCCGCCTCCTCCACTTCCTCCTCTGTTCACCCCCGCTATGCGCCTGACCACCCCGCTATACCTCTGTCCGTGGTCCAAGAAAATAAACTCTGCGTGCTTTGTAATAACGAGTACATTTTCTTTGCAAAAGAAAAGAAAAAAAAAACTTTTAATAAAGAAATTGACTTAAGTAATATATATATATATACATATGTATATATACAGTTGTTGTTGTGTGTGTGTGAGTTGTAAGTGGTTAAAATAAAAAAATTACTCTTTCTTTCTAAGTAGAATTCTGTGCGAAAATTATGTTAATCTTAATACATATACACAAATATGTATCTGTGCATGCATGGAATATGTATCTGATTCCTATTAGATAAATAGATTAATAATAAAAGGGTGTGTGAAACAGATACATAAGTACTCGCAACTATGTATATGTATGCATCTCAATGTATGTACCTGATGTACAGGGATATATGTACATATGTACATAAGTATTAAAATGATAATTTTCTGTACATTTGTTTTGTTATTTTATTCTCGTACCCCCTTCAACAAACACGCCCTTTTGTTGTTCTTTCCCAGTGCAATGTGATTGAATTAATGAACTGATTGTCAAGAAAACGGAAAGAGTATTAAAGGAAGGAAACTCGCTCTCTTTCATCCCACAAGCGAACTATTAGGTCCTCAAAAGGAACAGTCTATTTTCGTAGTGTGGTACTAAAAGTCCAATCAG
Source organism: Drosophila repletoides (assembly GCA_018150835.1). Classification (NCBI taxonomy): domain Eukaryota; kingdom Metazoa; phylum Arthropoda; class Insecta; order Diptera; family Drosophilidae; genus Drosophila; species Drosophila repletoides. The sequence continues at coordinate 988,969 of JAECWQ010000236.1, forward strand.
ATACTAGTACTGAATATTGGTTAGGACCATAGTTGACATTATTCAATGATCCCACGCAAAGGTTAAAAGAATAATATAACTGTTCTCTATATATTATAGAAGTATTGATTGAATCTGAATATAAATCTAATAAAAAGTAGGGAGCGGTGTCAATCGCAGGGCTATCAACTTTTATAAATAAACAACTAAGCATGCTTTGCCCAGGTCTAAAGTACCCCAAATTCATATATATCAGATGGAGTACATACAAACATTAATGTAAATAAATAATATGTTTGTATGTGCACAAATAGCGGACTCTATATATACGTATACACATCCATGTAGTCATGAGAGTATGTAACTACACACACACATATGCAGGTTAAACCACGTACTCGGTTAGTTTTGTTCAGATGCTTTGTGAATATAAATATTCCATTTAAATTGAAAGTTTTAAAATAACTTTTGACTTATTATACTTAAAACTTCCACAATATATTTTGCAATATTATTGCAGTTGTCCTAAAGCAAAGTTATAAATTCAGAGTTTACAGAAATACTCGATATTTTATCGATGTTTTCATTAATTCACAAGAATAGCATTGTAACGATTATTTTCAATTAAAGGCTTTTCCTCTAACCAAAGCTTACTAGAAAAGACTAAGAAATTGTCCCCTACAAAAGTCGCACTACTTATGAAGATTTTCTGAACAGGATATTCATTTATTTTGAAAATTAAAAAACCTTACATAGATCCATAAAATGTGTTCAAACATTTCAATTAAAAATTTAAAAGCCGGTTTAAGAAAGTTGATGTATGAACAGCATCTGTCCATACCATAATGCAAAATAATATAATAAAAAACTATAAAGATAAAAAAAAACATTTGTTTTTTCTTTATATTTTTCCAATTAATCAATCTATTGAGATAAAATAGTTCTTCACCGATAAAAGATAAAGCATCAGTTGCCTGTTAATTTTCCCATTTTTGTTAATAGTATTTTTGATATAATATGTCTTGATTTGTTAAGAAAAGAATAAATCAGTGTCAGATCAAGATTATTATTATAGGAAGAAAAGGCTCTAGTGACGCGCCGAAGATTATATACCCTTGCAGTGGGGAATAACCATTCGAATTTTTTTAAAAATTTATTTATTTTGATCGATTGTTCCTATTATTATATTATATATAATATGTTCCTATTATTATATTATATATAATATGTTCCTATTATTATATTATATATAATATGTTCCTATTATTATATTATATATAATATGTTCCTATTATTATATTATATATTATATTATATTATTCCTGCATATGAGCTGCGTGCAACAGAAAGTAGGTGGTGGGCCAAATATCATTCGCCTAGCTAAATTGGGAAACTAGTTTATATAGAAACAAGTTTACATGGCCATATCGACTTGCCTCATCGTACTGGTCAATATTAGTAATATAATTAAAGGGGCAATTTCCTGACATAGGTGTCATACTCTCCGCAAGGTTTATTCCTTAAGGTTGTTAGGGTAATCAACACAAAAAAATATCGGGTTTAGTTTACTTATTCTATATCCAAAAAAATTACATAAAATTGCATCTATTATTATTACGAAAAAAAGGTGTAATGTGGAATGAACAGTCCTGCAGACAGGAATAATTATTTATTCATTTTAAGCAACAGATAGATAGATTGAAGTGCAGTTTAGATTAAATAGTCTGATCTTACTAATTTTAAATTCGCTTTTAAGGAACACACTTTTACATCAAACTTATAAGTTTCAATGTGATATCTTGACAAGCAAAAAAGTTTACTATAAGAACAACCTAATTAGTTTGTAGTTTAAAAAAAGTTTTCCATATAAGAGAGTGTTTATGCTAGAGCTATCGATTACAAGCTGGTATTTCCCATTATTACAAGTAGCGGCCATATTCCGCTGACACCGGTGTTTCTCGTAAACTTGGACATTTGGTACGGAAAGTTGTTTTCGTTACTAAAGAAATTTAATTTAGTTTCACCTCCTCAGAGAATAATCCCATTCGGTAAATTTGAAACATTCATAACGACATAATTCCAATTTAGATGCAGTAGCAATAGTTTTGCTATAGTAACGTTGGGTAGTTTTGTTCTGGGAGTCCCTTAAGTTTTAGATGTATTTTGTTTCTAGTTTAAGATAATTCGAAACTCAATTTAAAGATTTTCCCAATAATGTGGCAATAAATTTGTATGTCTTGAATTATTCTCTCATCTAATGAGAAAAACGCCTCTCCTTTGAAGTGCAGTGACCTCTTCGACCCTTTTATTAATATTATATCATTATATTTAAACCTTGTTGTTACATTACCTTAAAAACTTAGCTTCTGAAAATAAATATCTCCGTAAATTGTTTACTTAAATTTTAATTAAAAAATGACGCCCTCACATATATGAATTGTTGAATTTAAAGACCATTTTTTTTAAATCTTTTCATGAATTAATATTTCCATCAGACCTTTCAATATATACGTACGACAGTGCGGAATTGGTTTCCGATACAAGCATTACTTTAATAGTGGTAGTTATGTTTTAAATATAAATACACAATCTTACTGTGAGGCGTTGTGATGTTTTATACTTCAGCAGCGTTAACATTCGATTAAATACCAAGTCCAAATGCATAATTATTAATTTACATTATGGAGTAAATGTAAAAACCATTAATTAATATTTAATATTACCACCCTTGAGTTAAATTACTCTTTTGACGCGATTGTGCATTGAATCGTATAAAGCCCTTAGGTATAGTTATTATATATATTATATTCCCAAACTTTTCTATAGTTTTCCTCTTTCTTTTTTCCCCTTTCCTATTTTGGCACTCACAAGGACCCACATGATTGAGGCACCTGGCCAATATTAGGACTTAATATTTAAAAAAATTATTACAATTTTTTATAGTCATAGAATCCCTTACAAGTAATAATAGTGATAATAATTTCTTCATCCTTTTGTCATTTACCATATCCTGAATCATTAAAAACTCAATTTTATACTTAGATGTGCCATATCATAATATAACGCAAATGATATGCGATCACAGTGCAGCAGTTTTGAATATATTTATCTTGTTTTACTGCGCGGGAGCCAATAGGTCCAATGACTTGATATTTCCGTGACTAATATTGGACCACTCAAATTCACAACAATGTTTTTGGTCTGCGCACAATGTCTTCATTCTTCAGTATTTTAAAGTGGCTTTCTGACTAGTGTTCTTCCCATTAAGCCCAACTCCTTTGGGCGACGTTGAATAGTTCGAGCTGAAATATAATTTGATGCTATCTCAATATCATTTAAAATCGAACCTAAAGACTCGATTTAATAACATGATTTTCCCTTAAACTAGAATCTCAGTTTTTGAGCTAGGTGAATGAAATTTGGTATGGAGCCTTCTTTTTGTTGCTAGCAGCCACGAACAATTGCTTCAAAAGTTGTTATATGGAAAATTTGTTTGTCTAAATGTATCTTGACTAATATCCAAGTTATATGAAAAAGTGTTATTTCTAAATGCACACCACTTCCATAGGAGCAATCGGTCCAAAATGCCTTTTTCGAATCTGCAAAGGCATGTAATCTTCGGCGCGCCGAAGATATCCTATCCTTTTTATTATTATTATTATTTTAATTTTTTTTTATTGTCAATGAATCAATTTCAGTGAACACTCAAAAAAAAAATTTCAAAATTCTGTACTATAGAAATATTTATTCAACAAAATTCTTACCGCTTATTCCAGTGATTTGACCAATCAATTACTCAATTTTAAAAACAGAATTTTTTATTGACAACGCAGACGTCAATACCAAGAAGAATGGAAATTTGGGCCTTTTGAGTGCCAAAATATTAAAGTGGAAGCCAATAAACAAAAATAAACAAAATGTGATTTGAAAATATACCGAATGAAAATCTGAAGGTTTTGCCAGAGTCAATGCTCAATAGGGCGTAAACTGTAATTTAAGTTAATGTACTATGGTACTACAAAATAGTAATTATTTTTGTATAAATAAATATTTATTATAAATTTTATAAATATTTTGGTTTTATCATTAGTTTACAGAAAAATATTGAAAAAACTGTTTTTATAATTAAATTAAATTTTTTCTAGCGATTGATTAATGAACAACCGCTAATAATTTTCGAAAATAATTATTTCTAATTATATGACTAGGAATGGCAAAACTCCAAATTCTTTTGAAATTGATTCATTGACGTACCCGGCGTTGCCAGGGATGGTTAATATTAGAAATAAAGTTTTATACATTGGATTACATTTTCCGTTCGTGGATTTATCAAAATCCGTCTAATATTTTTTTTGGAAATAGTTTTACAAAACAGTAAGTCCATTGGAAAAAAAATAACTATAGACTTTCAACTATGTCCGTCCTGTGACCAAAATAACTTTATGTGTTTACTCGAAACAAATAAATTATTTTTAATACTTTTCCCGTCAAGGGAGACGAGTCTGAACAATTTGAACAGTTTACTCAATAATTATTTATTTAGATTTTAGTTAAAGCTCTCAAGCTGAATTTCTAGTGGATCGGGTAAGAATTAGACTTTTCTCCATTCACCTTTGACCGATTTGGCCGATTTTCGAATAGAAAATCGAGTTTTTAGTATTTTTCTTATTTTCACATACCCTGAAGAGTTAATAATTTTCCGATCGTGAGGAATTATCCGACAGTTTGTCATTGCAACAGCGTCCAACCCTTAGATTATATACAATATATATGTATGTATATATGCTATATATAAGCGATATTCATTAAAGCTTGACTGATATTAATTGTATTTTAGAGTTTATTTTCACAGTTGTAATATATTTGCCAATCTTTATATAGGTATGTAAATTAGAATTTATCTGGTCATAAATATAAGTATATAATTATATTATGAAATATCACTGAAGGAATAAATTTCTTTATCGATGCCTTGCGATAAGCGTGAATTGTTGGTAAACGTGGAGCAGGTGGTAATAGAAATGATTACGAGTATGATAACTCAAGACAACATTACCTTTAAAGTTCCACTTGCCTCTAAATCGTGGACCACAATAATGGATATAAAGTTAAATGTAGGAGCACCAGATAACGATACGAAAATTATTAATTTTCGGAAGATTTCCTACAATAGTCGACGAAGTCGCCATCGTTTTTGCCTAGTTGTATATCTGCTGGCCGAGATTCATCGTTTGCTTGTGTTTGGCGGTAGTTGCACAGTCCGCGGTCTCTACTATCGTGACACCCAGATGATTCGGTCGCAACCGTATATTGTGGCAGCCAAACTGGATGTCTGTCGAATGCTGAATACATCACCAGCTCATCTCGGTATTCTCTCGGCGTCTAAAGGACTTATCTCAGGTATGCATTTTTTGTATTGCTATTTGAAACATCATAACAATTTTGCTCTTGCAGGAGACGTACAGTTGATTATGAGCAACGGCGATGTGATGGACTGCAACACGTATAGACGAGCTATTACACTGCCAACAGATTTTGAGAATGTGGAGCGTATTATGACAAACGCTGAATTGGTTCTACTTGTCGAAAAAGAATCAGTTTTTGAGAGTTTGCTGGCGCGGAATGCCTTGACCACTTTTGGCCTGCATTTCATATTATTGACAGGCAAAGGATATCCGGATTATACTACTCGCCGTATTGTGCACAGACTGTCCATAGAATGCAATTTGCCCGTTTACATCCTTGTAGATGCTGATCCATTTGGAATTGATATAATGCTCGTTTACCAACAGGGATCGCAATCAATGAGTTTCAGTTCAGATATGCTTTCTACACCAATGATTCGCTGGATTGGCTTACACCCTTCTGAAATTCGCGCTGTTTCCAAGATCACGGTTACTCTTACCAATTTTGATAATAAGAAAATCGTTGATATTCTCTCTCGCAGCAATATAAGTTTGGGTGTCAGGCAGGAGCTTCGCACACTGCAGCATAATCAAATAAAGGCCGAAATTGAGAGTGTCATTGATTTTCTAGGTCATTGCTATATACCCACAAAAATTAATAGAAGTTTGTTTTTATAGTTTCTAAACACTAAATTTGGTTTAATGATGAAAATATTGCAAATGTTTGAGTATATAAGATATACAAATATATATGAGTATATAAGATGATACAAAATTAATGCTATAATGGAATAAATTCATTTTATAGAGGAAATCATCATTTGCAATATTTATCAATTTATAATTTCTATAAATTTTGTCTACCTAAAATAGATCTAAAATAAAGTTTCTTTTTAGAGCTAAAAGTAAAGGTTAAATATGTATCTGCTTTAAAGGTAAACTTTAAATTATTATTAAAGCTTATATTTTCCATGAAAATGTATATTCGTGATAAAAAGAAAGACATCTATTTAAATTTTTTCTTAGAAATTATAAGCCGGTGTATTTATTTATACAGACAATAGTAAAACAGCATACAATAGCCGAGCATGGAGATGCATTTCCAAAAATTTTGTAACGAAATCAGTAAAATTTTTCGGTTCTTGTTATTTTTGGTCACTAGAACTTGGCTTCTGGTAACCAAGTTAAAAATACCCTTCCCGGTGCTAGCTCTAGATCTAAATCCCTGATTGCGAAATGGTCAGTTACTATTGTCATATAAAAGTAGCTTAAATAGGCCATATGTGCACTTTATTAAAAATAGCAAAAAAAATATAGAATCGGGTCTTACAAAATTTTTTCGGGAGTTTTAGATTTAATATTTCGAGAAATGCACCAGCATATTCAAACCCCTATGCGTCATAGGGACTCATACAAAAGTAAACAAAGAAAAATTTTATTGAAAAGATATTGATCATTCTATAGATAGTCAATAACTGCATTACGTAAAAGTAAATGACAAATTTATAATAATCGATCTTCATAAAAGATACACTACGATTAGTAAATAATAAATAATAATGTTCACCACAAACATCAGATATTTCGGAAAGTGACGCAAAAACGATTGAACTCAAAACATTGTGCCCTATATATTTTCTAAAATTCTGAAAGAGATCCTCAAAAATATTTCAAATGTAAAATATATACATTCATATTTATGCAATGTTTCCATATATTGGAAATAGCTTTAATTTCCTTCCTGTTTATTAATGCAAAATCAACGAACTACGTTTGGATATATTAACACTTTTCTCAGTGTATCTTTTTGAATAGGTGAAAATCTAGCTTTTTTCGTTTAGATCCCTATTTTTAAATTTCGTTTACGGTTCTAAAATTGATTATATATTATAAACTATCAGCCGTTCTTTCGGAACTTTTGGCTGTTGCCTGATGTTATTTAATTTTTATTATCAGTGTATCTTTTACTGGCTTTAATATACAGCTAAAAGCGTGGACAGTTGAAAGTCTTTGGGCTCTATCTGCTCCGCTGTTAACAGCCTAGGGCAGCAATCAAAGAACCCAAATTTCGAATAAATTGATTAGGAGTTTCTTTAAAGCTTTCCATATATGTGTTACCGATGCCAAGTCGTAAACTGACGAGAGATGACAACATCTTCGGCAAAGGTCGGCATCGAACTTTTATATGCCAAGAATTATTTACCATATTTATTAAAAATATGTCAAATAATTTTAAGCATGTTATATGTCCTGTTATATATATTGTCACTCAAGTACCTTCAATTCATATAATTAACAAAGTGATTATAGAATACATTTGAAGATTATGTGTTCTCTTTACCAATTACCAATTACCAATCCGTTAAGGAACTCTGGTCCTGGCTTAAGGTGGGATATTATCGAATATTCGGGCTTGCACCGATTGGGCATTCATCCTTGATCCTAACACATATCCGTAAGCTCACCTGAGCTTGTGTATCCCTTCGTCTTTGGTTCTTGAATTAACTGCTTGACCAAATTTCATCAAAAAAATCTGTTATTCTGGATGGAAACTATACATCAAACTTGGCTTTCTTAGTTTTCAATCAACCAGCTGAATCTACTCCTGTTTTTAGAGACAGATAATTTTGGTCCTTACACAAATTATAATTGTTTTTTTGAGACACTTGAGTATTTTATAAGTTACCTTAAAAAATGTATTTAGAACGCTATTGATGTTTCCCGGTCGTATTTATTGATTGATTGATTTTAAAATGTTTGTTATATTAATTTATAGTAACATAAAGTTGGATTCGTATTTGCTTGTTTTGTAATTCTTATAAAAATTATATTTCTCTCTGTTTCAGGTGTGAAGGAGCGTCGATCATTTAGAAACTAACTAAATTTTAAGATATAATCTCGGCAAGTACTTTTAAAGGACATAAGGATCATTAGCACTTCTTTGAATCTCATAAACATTGTGCAGCCTCTGTTCTTAATGCGGGAATAAGAAATTTAGAATATTGCATCAAAAATATTTGGTTTAAATATGTCTACAGCAATGCGAACAACTCTGCAACCAGTTCCTGAAGCTCTGCCTGCAGAAAATGTCTCGAACGGCACTGCAACTACGGCTGCGACGCCATCGTCGACGGCATCTAATGCCGCTACCACGACCGCTGCAAGCACAACCACTTATACAACCAACACAATCAGCACATCTGCGCATTCTGTAAAGGATCAGCAGCAGCATGACTCAGCCAATGCCAACATTGTCTCACTGCCACCAACAACCACAAGTTCAGCCGTCAACACGACAATGTTGCCGATAACATCCTCAAATTCAGCAAGCAGCAATAATTCGACCACCACACCGGTTGTAGTGGGGTCCGCACCAGCGACAAATACAAACCTTTCGCACCAGCCCAGCCACCAGCATCATCACCATGTGGCCAACAACATGACCACCGATGGTGCTCGTCTTTCGAGCAATAATGCCACCACCGGGCAAGCTTCCGCGATCAATCACCATCACCATCACACGCCTGGTAGCGGTGTAGGGGCTGTGGGCTCTGTCAATAAGAATGTTCTTAGCACACACTCGGCTCATGCCTCTGCCATGAAACAGCGAACATCATCCGCAAAGGTAAGTTTATTTTTATACTCCTATTTCTGGAACTGTCACTGTCCACGAATAATATCATTTAGTCCTCACAAACTTACATTGTTGCTGCCCATGTCTATTAGTATTTCTCGTGGGGTCAGTGGACGTCCAATATACATTATTAGACATTAATAGGTTAATACATTAGTATACATATATGTTGTTTTACTCATAAATGTTAAATCATAAAAAATCTATTTTGATGTGGCACACGTCTAAAAGCATTTTCACACGTCATTTTGCACTCACTGAACCATTTAAACCAAGGACTCCATTGAGTTCTTGGGAATTAATTCTGACCTGTGAATGTTAAAATGTTATATTTAAGGTAAAAAAATACTTTGAAGAAAAGCAAGTGGTGCTGCTGACGTCTAAATTGCGAGGATCAACTATTAAAACAAAAATTATAATTACAGATGATAAACTAATATAATTGTTAATACTGTGTACGATTATTTAAGAAAACTGAGGATCTAGCTACTTAAGCCAAATAGTAACAGGTGCGAGTCTTTCACAGAAGGGGGATGATGTCTGTTTATGGCTTTTTCCAAGAATATTGGTTGAACAACTATTCTATATCGGATTACCGAAGAATTCATTATGATTTTTTGAAAATTTTTAAAGGTCTGAGTGAATTTTCATGTTTACCAAATTATTATATGCATTTATTATTGGATTTTTCATCGCTAATCTACTGGTCATTATAAGATAAGTTACTTTTGAGACTCCCATTTTTTTATTTCAATTTACAAAAATCACTCCCTGCCAGATTAGACATAGGGATATTTTCGCACGAATCGTAATGCATTGAAAGAGGCACACCACCACCACCGCCCACATAAATTATATGTATTCTTAATTAAAACAACAGAGTCCAGTCGATAGTGTCCAAGACAACGAAGACTTAAGCATTTTTTAAGAAATTTGGATTGATTGGATTGATCAGCCGAAAGTTATTGTGAAGAGAACATATCAAAATCAGAGTATTGTGTGATAATCGGTGCCATTGACTGTAAGAATCGAATTATAGCTTGATTCCATTAGTTTTAATCGATTACATACTTGAACCTACATACTTAGGTACTTGCACACAAATTGATGTTCCGAGATTATCATGCTTATACAGTCGGGCATAAATATATATATACATACATATGTATATAATTAAGGGGGTTTCAGAGGGATTCCTCTATCTTTCAAAACATATCGTATCGCGCATAGTTAATATACTCCTTCCATTGTATAAGATAAAAAACTAATTTCTTATATGGAAAAGTTTGAGGAGAACACGCCCAATGTTTGAAAACATGATCGCCGTGTGTGAGACTCATTAATTGAGAACCGCTCAGCATGCCAGTAATTTTAGTTGGATCGTTAAAGCTCGCTCGGTTGCTCTCAGGGAAAAGCTTTTATTTTTTGAGTATTTCTGCCATCGGGTTGTGTTGTGTGTGTGTGTGTGTGTGAGTGTGAGATGTCACATGAATTGAATACAAACTTATACACAATATTTGTATTTACATACATATGGATTGGTACATGCGTTCCACAAATACATGTGCATGTACGTACATTTGTATATACGTACGGATGTACATGTTTATTTTTTGTTTTGAATCGACTATTCTGAATCACTCTAAAAATTATGTAAATACATTTATGTACATTCCTTCTACATAAATTGTACATAAAGTTAGTAATTACACCATATGTATGAACATTTAATATATTTTCGTATGTATGTACATACATACATAAGAATTAACTACTTTCATAGGGTGTGTCGTTCTTAGCATTATTCCCTTTAAGATTAAACTATTGCCGTTCAGCACAAGCTGCAAAATAACAATTCAATTTTTCTGAGCGAAGCGCGGTAGAACTTATCCAATATGTGGCGCTCGACACAGTCAATGGTCGAAAGCTTGTTTTAGTATTAAGTTCCACTTCATTCGTGTGGTCACACTGTCGCGTTCGCCGTTGTCGCAGTCGCTTTTATTGTTCGACGTTCGCCAACGGTACTGCTGTTATCGACAAGCAATACTTTTGTTGTTGTAATTGTTAGCAATGATTTTACTCGAATGTTTTTAATTCATTGTATTTGTTGATTTCAATGCACTTAGCACTGGCTTAGAACAATACAAAAAAGAAAAGAAAAAATGAAGATATCCAGTAATATTAACGAAAATTGTTTTTCATTTTAATATCCTCGTATCACTGATTATTAAAAAAGAAAGAATTAACATACATACATTTGTATAAATGTATTTGATGAAATGAGTGTTAATCCAAGTGCATGTACATATGTACATATAAGCTAACGTAGCTTATAATTTAAATAAATACGCAAATCATGATTGTGTATATGTGTATGTATGTATGTATGCATGTATGCATATGTTTAATATATATTTGTTTTGGCTTGATTGCCTTGTAGCCCCAGCACCGAAGCTTTTGCTCAGATCCAACTAAGCCAAGCCAATTGCGAATGATAAGTTAATTTAATTATACGGTACTTACATATGCACATGTTTGAGTAGTTACACACATGCAAATATGTATGTACATATATACGTATGTACTATATAAAATGTAGTGTGCAACAATCAGTGAAACAAAAAGAACTGATAAAAATATAAAAAAATCAAGACATTCCAACACAAACATTGGACAGTGGACGGGCAACGATAAGTGAGTGCTGCGTGTATGTGTGTTTAAATGTGTGCATGTTTGTGTTGGTGAGTGCGAGCAAGTAAAGCTTTAATGCAAACGAGCTAACCAAGAGAATAGCAACAATAATACTAACAGCAAAAGTGAACAACGAGTAAATGAGCGAAACAAGAGAAGAGAAAAAAAACAAAAGGTTTCCAAGCTTTTTTAAACTTGCTTTCTTACACACATATACATATATATATATGCATGTGTGTGTGAGTGTGTGTGTACTATGCACATGGGGCTTCATCGGTTCTGCTTCTATTTCTGTATCCGTCGTGGTCGTCGTCTCATTTATCTTTGTATTCACATTTTTGTTCGGGCGTGCGCGAGCGCGACTATCTCGTTCCAAATTTGTAAATGTGGAAGGCATTTACGTGTGGACCCTAAACTATCGGAACACATTTAAGCTGAAAAGTTTCATACACACTTTATATTTTAAATCAAACTATGCATGTATGTATATACTTACATATATGAATGTAAACGTGTATATGTGTTTTAAAAGTGCGATAGTCGCTAAAAGATAAGACAACACTGTGCGGTTGTCTGATATCCTACAACACCATGCACGACTTTCAAGCATGTAAAAAGCCATAATAAAATTGCAAATATTGAAGATGACTCGAAATTGCATACATATACGTGTATGTGTATGTAAGGCATTGATAATTAATTAGAGCCACTCCTGTTCTCTTTGTATTGGCTTTAATTCCAAGGAATTTAGTTGACTTCAATTATGAATATGTATACATGTATATAATATACATCATATATGTACATATATACGTATTGTGACGGCTACAACTGCTGCTGGAAGTGTATTTAATATACATTTGATGTGCATCTAATACTATAATAGAATTAAACAAGCTGAGCTGCAATAAGACCAACAAAGCATCGGCTCGGATTGTGCTTGAGACTGCACAAATACATTCGTACATATGTATATAGCTTAATATGTTTGCTTGTAGATAGACATATTGCAAATACCTATATACACCCACACACACACATGCATACAGATGAATATGTACATACATACATACATATATATATATATATATATATATATATATATATATATATATATATATAAAATATGAATACTTCAATACAAGTGCTTTTTTTCGATCAGAATACGCGCATGCTCATAAATATGAAATAAATATATATACATATGTAAATAAACTTTAACAAATCTTCATCTTGTTCGGGATATTCGTCAGTCTGTGGCCCAGATTTGAATGTTTATAAACAAATTGAAATCGAAATCGATATCGAAATCGTAAAGCTAGCAGTTACGAGTCGAAATGGGGCAGACAACGAGTCATCGTCAAACCCATTCAAACATAACACACAACAATAACAACAAAGAAGACCAGGCTGCCAGTGTTACGAGTGCCGCACAGTTTGTAAACCGGCGTTCTTCAGGACGCAAGTCAACATCCTCGAAGCAGTATTCGATGCTAGCGCAGCAGGCGTTGCGGAAAGATGAGCTCTCGATATTACGCGATTCTCTTCTGCGTAATGGCAGTATCATGCGGAAGAATATGGGCGACCCGCAGCGACGCCCGGTTACGATAAGTGAGCTAAAGAGTGGAGCACAGGCTGAAATCGATTCGCAAGATATTGGAGCTGGAGCTGGAACTGGAGAGATGAGCAGCGCCAGCAATCTAATGAGCTTGGCACTGTCTAACGATTGCAGTGGGAAATGTGAGGATGTGGCTGCAGTATCGTCGTCAGCGGCGCCAAATGAAAATAGAAATGAGTTTTACATTGTAGGGGATGGGTATCATAAAACGGAATATTGCTACTATCGCAGTCCTAATGGTAATTTCCATAAGCTGCCGTCGGATTCGTTTCACAAAATGTCCGAAGGTTGCTTTGTACGTATGGCAGACGGCGTATTCCGACGGCTTGAAATACCCAAAGCACAACAGATATCGCGTCGTGCCTCTAAGCTGGATGACATTTCTGGTACTGAGAGCCATGAAAATGGCTCTGGCGCCAACAATATGAAAAAACAACTGTTGAAATTTTTGAAACGATCAAAAAGTCATACACCCGCCACACTTGCCAAGTTGCAGAAGGACAAAGACGATGCGCGATTCGAGCGCAAGCAAAGACTATCGAACGCTATGCGTCAGAAAGCGGAGGAATTGAAAACAACGTCGGCGACAGGTGTAAAGCTCAATTCACCCAATAACAAAATTGTGGTTACTATGATCGAGAATGGAGGGTTACCAATTGTGGCTACGAGCAAAGCAGATCGACCCAAGTGTAAGGACAACGCTTCAATCCTGGCTGAAAAGGCGCGTACCTCAAGGGTATGTACTGATGGGTTACATAAACATTGTAGACTTTTACACATAAGCAGGGGAGTGTTGAGGAATTTCATTAAAAATTGCTAAATATTATATTATCTTATTACCTAAATACTTCAAATACACATAAGGAGCACCTCCTACTTATTTATGCATCAATTTTTTTCTTTGCTTTGGGAAGCCAGTAATCTAACATTATACAAGATAAGTCTACTGTTCCTGAACATGAAATATAATCTTGCGGATATTATAATATAGATTATAGATATTGTAACAAAGAACTTGCAGTTTTATTCTTTAAAATTTTTTTTTGTTTCACTTTACAGTAAGTGAAAATAAATATTATTTTAATTTGTTTACCCATTAGAAAGTCGATTAGCAATTTTTCCGATTTGTATCGGAAAATTATCCACACACAATGGGTAAAAGAAGTAAACTACGTTCTTAAGAAGAGAAACAGCTTTGTGAGTCGATCTAGTCATGTCTCACTGTCTGTACGTCTGTCGGTCCGTTTGTTCATCTAAAGGATTTGCTTAAAATTTTGACTTGGAACTGCCAAGATCCATTTGTTGTTTAAAATATTTGTGGAAATAGACTTCATATAGAAACTTTCCTAGTCGTGCCCGCTCGACTTAGGCATTCTTACAAGTTTTACTTTCTACAGTAATAAGCTGTATCCTTCATGATATGATGGATAAGTCTATACATGTAAAATTGTCGTACTTTCTAAAAGATCGAAGATTATATACAGTTCCAATCTGCAGGGATTAACCTTTTGAAAATTGTTGAATTTATCTATTTTTACGGGTTGTTCATATGACAGCTATGTATATGTATATTTTAGAAAACACTTAATTTATTTAGGATAATACTTTGAGAAGGCCGATTCTTTCTTTCTATGTCATTTTTTTTTATATAATATGGTTGTTCAATGTCATATGTGCTGCCCACATAAATATAAAGAATAAAGAATAAAAAGAAACCTATATACAAAATTACATTCACCTAGCCCAAAAAATTAAGACCCAAGTTTACGTATAAACGGACAGTCGGACATGACTTGGCTCATCGTCCTTATCAATAATATATATTTACTTTGTAGGGTCGAAGCTGCCTCTTTTTCAATGCATTACACACTTGGTGGGAAAATTTTAATACACTTTGAAAGTATATAGCTTCCAAGCACTTAATTAAAAGAAACGACAAAATACTATGTCGATTTCTAGGTACCACGAACTGATCAAGTTTTTGGAACCACCCCTTTGAGGAACCACCCTACATATCTACAACAAAAACACTCGTCACTTTATGCTAATTGAAATTTGCTTTTGTTTTGTTTTTGAATTTCGTATTTTTAAGTGTGATAAGCAATAGATATTAAAAATTTGTTTTTAATGCACATCATTTTTATGTTGTTATTCCTTGGTCCGTCATCTATTTTTAAATTTGTGATTGTTCTAAGTTTAAAATATTTTCCTACATTGTTGTCGTACATTCAATTCAAATTGGTTGAATACACACATTGGTTGTGGACATTACTTTCAAGATGTATGTAACCTTTTGAATTTAAATAACAGTGCTATACTTTTGATTATTATTTCTATTTTATTTCAGATTTTCACTGATCACTGATCATGCAAAACTAATACTTACCACAAAAGCTATTTACACACTCACCAAATTTAGCTTTCTAATTAAAATGGGGGCCCAAAACATAACTAAAAATTTATTCTATCTAAATTTTCCACCATTAGGAAAAGATTCTGTAGTTTTTAATAAATATTTCCCGTTTTTAAAATAGCCCAAACATATGAAAATCGAAAAAGTAGCATTGCCCAGCTTTTTAATATAGTCTTTATTATAAATATATTCTTAATGATAAATTTTTCGAATAGAATGGAATACGAATTTTTGGTATTATGCCAATTTTAGACCTATAATTCCCTCTTAAAGGGTACAAGTTTACAAAATCTTGGAAGTATTATTATTATATAGTATATCTATATCTATCCATTTATTAATAGAATGCCAAAAAAGTTTAATAGTTCTGAATTTTAAATAATATTACAACGTAACAAACGTATTTTTTTGTTAACATTTTCTTTTTCTGGCAAATAGGAAGTCCCTATTGGAATTATATGTATAAAAAATATGTCATCGAAACCTGGAATCTGATAACCTCAATATTATACAAATTGTTTAGTTTGTTTCGCTTTGGGTAGTAGCGTTTTTCCTGAAAATCAATAACATATAAATAAAACCATTGACTATAGCTAAGCAGAGAGAGCAATACCTAAATTAAATGTATATATCTAAAAATGCGTAATTTGGACCAATATTAAATTCAATGACCCGAAAAAATAATAACCTTTCTAGTATCAAAGAGCACGAATTCAAATAATAGTGCACTCTCGATTAAGATATATAATAGTGGGCGTATTTATTTTGACATTGTAAGGTACTCTGTCTTTTTAATTTTATTTCGATTTTAATTTATAAAATTGTTTTGAAGATATTTCAAGTCATAGGTAATATTGTATTTTCTTAAAAAATTAAAAATTTTGCAATTTCCAATAGTATTTAATATTTTTTGTGATAAAAGTGTCTTGATATTTGTTGCTAAAATCAGTTTCTTGTCTCTATCTTATCATTAATTTTAATTTAATTAAATAAATATATGTACACCTGATCATTATAATATGTACACATATCAACTCAGACTTTAAGGTATCAGAAAACAATTTTATTCATTATTATAAAATTTAAATTTGATCTGATTGGTTCTTAAACTATTTGTTTTCTTAGGATAATAATATAAAAGAAAGGAGATCATATTGTGTCTCAAATACGTTTTCAGACTGATCATAATGATACGTACAGTTCATGTGTTCGTAAAAAAAAAAATTTTAATTTATATTTTGTGTTCTGGTATCTGGCGTATGTTTTTGGCCAGTACTGTAACTCTTTTCGGCATACTTTTAATAAGAGCCTGGCCGGTTTCTACTGGTGTATCATACCACAATTTTTGAACACAATTCCATAATTTTTGTTAATTTGAAAATGAATTCTTTGCCAATTTCTTTTGTAACACACAAGTTTTCTATGGGGCTTAGGTCGGGGGATTGGCTTGGCCACTTCACAACTTCAACTTTTTGGTCCTTTAGGAATAAAAACTTTGATGTTATGTAAGATCATTATCTTGCTGAAATACTCAACGCAATTGCATATTTGCCTCAGCATATCGTAACATAACTTTTTCCAATATGGATTTGTATTCGTCAACTATCATTCTGTTCGTAGTCTGAAAAATTGGACCTACGCCGTACCAGGACAAGCAACTCCATACCATTATTCTCCCACTTCCATGTTTGACTGTTTTTTTTTGTAAACAGTGGATGAAATTCCTTTCTATTGGGGCGTCGAACATTCTTTTTACAATCATTCTCAAACTAATTTATCTTAGTTTCATCGCTCCATAAAATGTTTCTCCACTTTTCTCGTCGATGCATCTCACCCAGTCTTTGTGGTCCCTTGCAAAAGTTTGCTTCATGGTGATATTTTTTTGGCGCATAAATGGGACCTTTCTGGCAATTCTTCCTGGTTAGTTAACATCTTGTAGTCATCTTCGGATAGTTGGAGCACTAACTGAATTCCCAATCTCTGTTGCAATAGCCTTCGATGACATAAATGGGTCCTTGCTCAATGATACAAATTAGTGGTCAAGGGTTTTCGTTGTTTTTTGTGGCCTTCCTCGGGCTTGCTCACTTGGTTCTCTTTCTAGTGCATTTTTAATAAAATTATGGGACCTGTTCATTAATTCGGTAATAGCTCGTGAGGACTTGCCTTCTTATTAAATAAAAAATATTTATATAACTCTCTTTAATGGCAGTAGCTATAAGAAATTTACCTTTGGTTGCAAAAAAATCACTGATTACAAAATTATTCACTTATTTCTGAGAAACGGCGACTGTACCAATTATTATGATCAGACTGAAAACGTATCTGAGACACAAAATGATCTCCTTTCTTTTATATTATTATCCTATGTTATAATTAAGTTTATTTTATTAAAAACAAATACTTTAAGATCCAATGAGACCAGATTTTAAGTTTAAAATAATGAATAAAATTGTTTTCGGTTATCTTTAAGTCTGAGTTGATGTGTGTATTAATAGGTGATCAGGTTTGTATATATATACCCCTTGCATTCTTTCCACTCAATTATTAGTTTAGTAATCGTTTCCTCCGATTGTCCTTGTTTCATCGCAAACCTTTTATCAATATTGGTTAATGATTTCGACTTATGTCAAGGAGCATTGTCCTGATAGAGAATGAACGCAAGGCAAAACATGAAAAGGATCCGCAGAACATAATATTCCCGCCTCCATCGCTTATTTTTCGAAATACAGGTGCATTTTTATACTCTTGCAGAGGGTATTATAACTTTGTCACGAGATGTGTAATGCATTGTTTTTGAGGACAACGAGACGAGTTCATATAGCCATGTCCGTCTGCTTATATGCAAATTAGTCTCTCAGTTTTTGAGTTAGGTTAATGAAATTTGGTGTGGTAGACTTCTTTTTGCTGCAGGCAGCACAACTATCATATAGCTCTCATAGGAACAATTGGTTCGAAAGTGGTTGTATGGAAAACTTTTTTGATTCTCAAGGTATCTTGACTAAATTTAAAAATTATTTGGAAAAGTGTGATTTCTAAATGCACACCTAATATCAAGATCGGTTTATTATATCATATAGCTCTACAAGTGTATGTCATATTCGGCGCGGCGAAGATAGTCTTTCCTTACTAGTTTTCTTTTTAATGAGATCGGGAGATAGTATATATATATTTTATGGGTTCGGAGATGACATCATACATTTCGTGATAAAGTTAAAATCTACTTTGCAAGTGTATAATGAATACTTTCTTATAAAAATTATTTTTATTATAATTAAATTAAATCAGAGCAGGGGTGGTTTTAAATGAATGGAACTAAGTATATATGGAACTGTGATGTCTGAAATCTTTTATGTTATCTCTGTGCCTAGTTTCATCGATAGTTTCAAAGATTGTTGAATGGTCGAATGATAAAAACCGAAGAACATATCTTATTATTCTACTCTTTTCCATAGAGTAGAAGAATAACTACGTTCACTGCCCATATTAGGAATTGTATTAAATCAGAGCCTGCAGATATTTTAATTACGTTCGCAGCTGCATTGTTATAGTTAGGTTGAATCGATATGTACAAATTTATTTTGTAAGTTCTACTATATTTAAAGAAGAGTGAGATCTTAAATACAGAGTATGAACTAGTCATATACTCGCTATTAATACTAGTAGTATATTCTCTCCTAGTAATAGTTCTATACTCTATTCTATTACATACAGAGCATCTTCTAGTCGTACATTGTCAGTTACGTTAAGATTTATAAGCTTTTCTTTAGCAAAGTTCAAGTAGTAATACTCTGCCAAAGCTAAGAATTTCGCCCACAATCTCGAGTGGCACCGTTTCTGTGTCAGTTAAGTTAACAATTCTTTCTCAACGTTACGCTCAGGTGATATCAGTTTGTGGTACACAGCCTTAATATGTACAAATATGAGTGTATTTACAAAGCCTCACACCTACCTTTAAATCTATATACATATAAAATCGGTGTTCATAACGTGCTCTTTGTCACACTGCTGTATTAGTGTGGATGTTTTGCTCTTTCTCTCTCTCTGTCTCTCTCTCTTGCTCTCTGCGTGTCTATATACATGTATCTGTGAGTACGCGCTGAATAATACTAATACTACCAGAGAGAGCACCCCACTCTTAAAAACGATATTTGCCTGTGAGTGTATTGTGGATTGAGGCCGACTTTTCAGACTTCTCTATCTCTATCTCCGTCTCTGGTATTGGTCGATGTGTGTTGTTGCTGCTGGTACCGATACTGCTGGGAGTACTCGTACTCCAGTTGCTGCTGTTACTGTGGCTAAAGTGGCTGTTGGCTGTAGCTGTTAGCTGCTGTGCTGCTGAGCTGTCGCTATAGCTGTCACTGCTGTTGACTGTAGTTGATTGTTGGCTGACGGCGTTTACGTCAGAGTTACAGACTGCGATTATTTAAGGAAGCTTCGAAAAGTGTACACATCCAAGTGTATAAATGTACTAATCCATACACATATGGATATACATATACATATATATGTTCATATATGTATATCTATACTCATAAAATTACAAGTGATAGCGCTGACCGTGTGTGAATGATAAGATAGGCGATAATGAATCAAAACTGCGATCTTAATTATATATATATATTTTTTTTTTAAATGAACCAAATTCAAAAAGAAATGTTTGCTTTTTTACGCATACACCTATGTACACGAGTACATTTGTGTGGTGATAAGTGAAGTGAAAATGAAGAGTTAATTGTCTTAATGTGATTCAGTTTATTTACTATGAATACTTTTGTTCTTGAGTATTCATATATGTATATGTATTTGTATATAAGGTTGTCGATGCGAGATGCACCAGTATGCATTTCTAATCGGGCAATTGAAAGCTTAAAGTTTTGAACGCTCAGTGAACTTAACTTAGAGTTATTTAAACAGCACAAAATGGATTATAACAACTTGACTATTACTAATGGACTATTTAATTAAAATACATATGAAAAAATATCTAATGAATCATAAAACAAAGAGAGTTTGCACCGAAGACTCGAGAGCACAATGAAAAGTGACGCAGACCCAGAATAGAGAGTGACACAGGGGACATCTCAGCTGAACTTGTGCAACAATCATAGGCCTTACTGAGCGTGAGTGGGAGCGCGATGTGGATCGTGAGCGTGAGCGTGAGCGTAAGCCGTCGTAGTTGCTAACAAAAACTAAATTCACACAAACACAAGTACATATGAACGTACAATGTGTGACTGTGTGTGAATACGAACTTATGCAAACACATGCATGAGCGGTTGAGATTGGAGTTACTACGTTACTACTGTACAGGTGTGTGTGAGCACAACTGTGTATGTGTGTGTGTTCATAGGTGTACGACCGCTCTCACAGTCTCTCAGTCTCAGTGTCAGTTTCTCGGTAGCCTTTCTCCCTTTTCCCTGTCGAAAAGTGATTTCCCGTGGGTTTCTTTCAGTGTCACCAAAGTCAGATTAACTCTTGTCTAGTTGTGGGCTTTCGTCGTAAATATTACGTTCGCTTTCGCACTCACCGTACACACATACTCAGGCATACATATGTATACGTATACATATGTATACGTTTATATAAGTACATATACATATCAAAAATCATGTATGGGTGTATTTGTGCGAGTATGTGAATTAAATTCGTTTGAGATTTTAATGCGCAGCAACAGCAACTTGTTGAATTAAATATAAGTATGCTCAATGGCAAACTAGCAACACTAACAACAATTCCATTCAATCTGCTGTGGCGAAAGCAAGAAAAGTTTACACTACCAAATTTAGCATACACACACATCAACACTCATTCATGTATGTATGTGCATACATCGGGGATTGCACCTGTGTGTAGACCGTTACAATTGTGGTGGAATATCAAGTCCAGTAAAAAGCATTAACCTAACAGTCAACTGAGAATTGAAGAGCAAAGAGAGGGCTTATATCATAATATATTGTATATTGTATATTTGTAAAAGAGGAACTGCTTATAGTTATCAACTAAAACATTAAGTGTTCTGTGTTTTAACAACTGTGAAAAATAGCCAAATATGTACGTTTAAAAGGCAATTAAATATGGAAACTAGTTTCTTGAATGAAATGTTGTCATTATTCAAACATTTCCCCGAAATGAATATGAATTTTAATATACAATGCTATATCTTTTCCATACGGAACGACATATAGAAACATCTAAATCTGTGAGATTAACGCGCTTAAAAAGACTTGTTCAAGGCTGAATTGGCTCCTCTCTAAATCTTGACAAAGAAATATATAAATACTTTATTACAGATGTATCTTATACCTGTTACATGATATTTTACTCCTTAAAATCATTTTTGAATGGTAATGGAGTTTAATTTTAACGAAAGATATTTACAGTGCACATAAACCAAAATTTAGTTATACCAATAAATAAATATACGTATATTTATGATAAACTGTAGCTGCGGAAATTAGACTAAAAAAATTGCTAAAAGCAAATTATAAATTGTGATAAAACAAAGAATTGTGGTATCCCACAAGTATCCTGCAAAATGGAGACATCAGCAACGACGACACCAGACTTGAACCGAGGAGATGCTTCGCGAAAAAGCGTTCGCCTTTATGCAGCACGGAAAGGGCTGGCGCCAGCACCGCCCAAGCTAAGCCTGGCGACTAGTAATAATAGCGCCTCTAGTAAAAATAAAAATAATATTAGTGATAGCGAAAGTTTGCCCGATCACAACATACAGCTTGCCAGTTCACAGATTATAAAAGAATTCGATCTCAGCGATGCGCAAAATGCGGACTATGATGAACTAGTGGAATTACGAAGGCCAGGAGAAGTAGCGGTACCACCGCCTCGCGTTGCAGTTTCTGCAATTCCGTCGCTTCATTTACAAAGCCGTCAAAAGCCTTCGGAACGAGTTCAGATGTCTAAGGAAGACGATGTAGGCGTCGCCTTTGCATTAGGCTCCATCGAGAAGCACATACTCAATGTTGAGCAAAGCTTTAAGCAGAAGCAGCTTAGTGAAAATCAGCAACAACAACAGTCGCAGTCCTCCATGGATGTAATGAAGATGGACATAATGCGAAAGCAGAGTAAGCGGTATGGCGAAACGGAAAATTTACTGCGCCCGGGAATCAGTGATATGTCATCCGAGAATGACTTTCAGTACCTGGGCGGGAGACGTTCGCAGTTAGACGATAGCAACGAACAAATGCTTAATGAGTTCCAAAGAGGCAGCGATGGCCGCAATTCGATTGGTGCCTACTCAAAGAATTCAGCTACTGCTACCGGTACCACAGGTGCAATGAAAACCAAGCTAGCCCGCACAGCCTCAGACACAAAAAACACGGATACGGTGCTAGCTATGCGGGCTACGCTAAAACATAAGCAGCATCACCAAGAGGTGAAACAGAACGCTGCTGGTTGGCGACAGCCACCACCAGCTCCTATACCAGCAGCTAGATCCACAGCAAGTAGAGGTAATAGTAACAATAGCGTTGTAGACGGTGGTTCTGCATCGAAATTGACTGCCACCACAATATCAGCAGCCAAACGTCGTGAGGAAAATTTGCGCCAGTTTGAAGCTATTTTAGCCCAAAGATCTTCACAAGCACATCGTCAAGCGTCTGCTGTACCGAGTGGTTCTAATTCTGGAAACTCCACTACAAGTGGAAGTAGTGGAGCGTCTAAGCGTCGCTCGGAGCGTCCAATTGTAGCACCCATACCACCCTACAACTCAAGCCGCTCTGAGACTGGGCGTCCAACTGCCGAAACGAGAACCGTTGCTTCAGGGGTAGGACATCACCGTGCTGCTCCTAACATGGTTGTGACACGTACCAATGTATACGGCAACAGTGTTGCTCAGGTAAAACAATCTAAGCCCTTTGTCAAAACCCATTCCAGTTAATAATTGCAACGTACTCTTCTTATTTGAGACTAATATTGATATAAGGGTGGGAGATAGGTCTTAGATGTATTAAACGCCTTGAAAATGGTTTAAAAGTAACTTTTTTATTTCTGATTTTTCCAGGGATCTCCAAATCTACAGATGAGAAGTAGTGCTCCAATGCGATGGCGCGCGACTGAGGAGCACATTGGAAAGTATAAACTCATTAAGACCATTGGCAAAGGAAATTTTGCTAAAGTAAAACTAGCAAAACATCTTCCCACTGGCAAGGAAGTGGCAATAAAGATAATTGACAAAACCCAACTAAATCCTGGGTCACTTCAGAAACTCTTTAGAGAGGTAAAGCTGACTTTCTATATAATCGGCTAATGATAACGAGTCTCCTTGTCTATTACAGGTTAGAATAATGAAAATGCTTGATCACCCCAACATAGTAAAACTTTTTCAAGTAATCGAAACGGAAAAGACATTGTATCTAATCA
The DNA here is from genome assembly GCA_018150835.1 of Drosophila repletoides. NCBI lineage: Eukaryota > Metazoa > Arthropoda > Insecta > Diptera > Drosophilidae > Drosophila > Drosophila repletoides. Next base: position 1,013,088 of record JAECWQ010000236.1, read on the forward strand.
TGGAATATGCATCAGGCGGTGAGGTGTTTGACTATCTGGTACTACATGGTCGTATGAAAGAAAAGGAAGCGCGTGTTAAATTTCGTCAAATTGTATCGGCTGTGCAATACTGTCATCAAAAGAGAATAATACACAGGTATTATCATGGTGTAATATACATTACATAAATTTGAGTCTTTATACATCTTTTCGTTTTCTGAGGGAAATTGTTTCTTGATTTCTATAGGTAAAATTATACTAGGTTTGTGATGAATGTAAAATGCAGAAAGATCCCACAAAGTATATTTAGAATCAACGCACGAGTCGATCTAATCAAGTCTGCCTGTCAGTCTGTTCATTCGCTTGATCTTCTCTGAGACTATAATATTATAATATAATATTTATAATATCTGAATCCCAACCCACCTGGATTACCAACTTTCAATTTCGAAAAATATTTAGTCTTTATAGAGCCAAATCAGACTTTCTCCCTCTCAATTCCCTATTCTCTTCAAGTTGCCTAAACCATTCTATAAGTGTCAAAACTTCAGTCGTAAATTACAATCATCGTTTTCACCCTGTCTTTTGGCAACTTTGAACCGGTTAGGTCTCATTCTGCTGCATTCTTTGTATTCCTGTTGTCATAAATATTATGCATATATAAAGTATTTGACTTAAAAACACAAAAATTTTAATTTCCTTAAAATTAATTTGTTAGGATTTTGTTGATCTTTCTGATTTGAAATTCATTAGATTGCTGATTCATAAGTGCTCAATTTTTCGCATTGTTTTTCATTAGTTCTTCACTTCTACTAAATACATTTATTCTTTGGTCTCTGTTTGTTATTTTTTATCTGGATTTCCACAATCTTATCAGCAAAGGTTTGCGTAATTTTTAATATAATTAATCTCTTAATCTTTCTACTTTTTATATTGTAAAACAAATATAGCCAAATTAATCAAATATGTAAAAAAGTTAAATTGTTAAATTTTTATCCCAATAATTTCGGCAATGCTTTAGAAATTACAAAGATTGGATATTAAAGGAATATTATTGTATTAAAAATTAAGAAAATATAAAAAAATTACTAAAGTAGCATAGAAACAATAGGTTAAAAATGAGGATGTTATTTCATTTTAATGAAGTGTTATTGAATTAATTGAATTTCATGTTATTAATCAATCATCAATTACAAAAACAATTATATTACATATTTCTCGAACTTAAAACTTTATAATTACAAGATAAGCTTCCAACTTTCATCCATACAGAGACTTAAAAGCTGAAAACTTACTACTAGACAGCGAGTTGAATATAAAAATAGCTGATTTTGGATTTTCGAACGAATTTACGCCAGGCTCTAAGCTAGATACGTTCTGCGGCAGCCCTCCCTATGCGGCCCCCGAGCTCTTCCAGGGGAAAAAATACGATGGACCGGAAGTGGATGTATGGTCACTAGGAGTTATTTTGTATACATTAGTAAGCGGATCCCTGCCTTTCGACGGTTCCACATTGAGAGAGCTGCGTGAACGTGTTCTCAGAGGCAAATATAGGTAAAAATAAAAAGAAGTAAATATTTGAATATGTACTTATTAAAGTTAAAATTAATTGTCCTCAACAGAATTCCCTTCTATATGTCAACTGATTGCGAAAATTTGCTGCGCAAGTTTCTAGTACTAAATCCTGCAAAACGTGCTAGTCTTGAAACTATAATGGGAGATAAGTGGATGAACATGGGGTTTGAAGATGACGAACTCAAACCATATATAGAGCCAAAACAAGATTTAGCCGATCCCAAGCGGATAGGTAAGACGGGTACTGTATACAAAATTCATTACTAATATTATTAACGAATTGTGTGTTTCGTTTTGCCTGTTGATTATTTAGAAGCTTCTACAATGTCATCGATATAAATTTTTATTTTCAAATCTGTTCAGCATTTAATTTTGTATCTCAACAATACTTAAACTTGTTTGCTTAGCTCAATAGGCTACTACATAAATAATTACTATTATATATTATATATATATATATATTTCTGTATGAGTTGATGTATTAAATATGCATATATACCTATATTTCGCTTATAATTTTCATGGTTGTCTACACAAATACGTATTTACTTGAATATTGCATAATTGCATAATGCAGCGGGGTCACAGCCCGGTGTTAAAGACTCAGCATCGATTCGACGCAGTGCTTTTGACATGATGCTAATGGTGATCTTTTTAATCGGCGAATGGAAAGTGCCACTCCAAAATGTATGCAATCCACTGTTGAGAAACGTATTTTTGAAATGACAACCAGCAATTATCATTAATGTATACTCTTTGTTTTCTTTCTCGCCTTGTGTCTCTTACTTGTGTTTCTTCTTGTGTTTCCAATTATATGCTTCAAATTTAAACATAACAGACCTACCGGAAAGATTAAATTATCTCAGTTACCTGCAAAGAACGGAAAAGAAAATTGAAATTGAATGCGAGAAAAATATCTCAAATATTATTATTTATTTAATAATTGTTATAATTTTGATGTTACAATATCCTAATATTAATCCATCACATACAAATTAGAGACTTGCCAGTAGTTATCCTGCGTTTGTGTCTTATAATTTCTTATACGATGACAATTATTATACTATTTATATATTAACTTATGTGTGATGTTCCACTTAATAAATCATTTTTATAAATGTTGTGCGTCAATGAAGTGCATGTCGGTATTCATAGATATTTGCTATATTATAAATAGGGGATTCCCAACTCTTGCAATTTGAAGGCTTATAGAGCACACAATTCTGGCAGAATACTTATTCCGAGAACTGTTAAGCCAAATATAATGTAATTGTAATGAATTTGCATGTAATGTATACTTATCAACTTATAATATAAAATGTCTCTAGCATATTCTTTAAATGAATTTACTCAATTTGTTTCCTAATTCTATTTTTGCAAATACACAGAAGCTCTAGTCGCAATGGGCTACAACCGACAAGAGATTGAAGCATCGCTTTCACAAGTACGTTATGACGACGTGTTCGCCACGTATTTGTTGCTGGGGCGTAAGAGTACAGATGTACGTGAGTCGAGTGTTATTATCCTGGCTTTTGTATCATTTCTGGTTTATTTAGCCTGAGAGTGACGGCTCAAGATCTGGATCATCGCTTTCACTGCGGAACATCTCTGGAAACGAGGCTGGAGCCAACGCTGGCAATGCAGTCGTTCAGAGTCCCACACACCGAGGCGTGCACAGAAGTATATCAGCGTCAAGTACCAAGCCTAGTCGTCGAGCATCATCTGGTGCGGAAACGTTACGTAAGTCCCTTAACGGGGCTGAAAATAAGATCCAGTAACAACTTCAGTATAATTTCACTTTAGGTGTTGGTCCCACAAACGCAACTACCACCGTTACGGCTGCAGCGGGTGGTGTCGGGTCCGTCAACCCGAGCAATAATTATAATACTGTAGGAACAGCTGTTGATCGTACATCTGTGTAAGTATCTTAGTTAAAACATACATCAGAAATCGAACTATCAAAGAATACATACTTAAATGCGATAGACAGATCTCCATATACAGAGCTCTATAATAATATATCAGTTTCAAGCCTGCAGTTCTTGTAAAAACTAACAAGAGGTTTACTCATGGTTTCGGAACCGTTACTTAATGCCTGATTAGGTTTACGGGTAATCGCTAGAAGTTAGAGAATAACCACTTCCATATCACAAAGTTGGTTCTTGACTATAAAATGGGAAATGCAGTTCTAGTCTATACCAAAAACTGTACATGTTTCAACACAGATGATGGATTGCTTAGAGTTTCACAAAATTAGCTTGCTGGACTTATTCTCAAGCAGTTTTTACCCTGTTTTGTTTTGAATACTTTGAAAACTATTTGACTCCAGTGGATTTTTAAAAAACATTATACAAATACTTTGTACAACCCAGACTCTCACCTCTTTCTCGTTAAATATGGTGGAATTTACTTTACGGTCTCTGAAGCTAATCATCATTTATATACATACCCGTCGTTGCCCGAGAGTGTCTTTATTAAAAGTTTGTTTTGATGTTGTGTTACATCTTAACGCTCTTTTTTGATATTTTTTCACAGTGGAAGTAATTTCAAGCGTCAAAATACAATTGATTCTGCAACAATTAAGGAGAATACGGCGAGACTAGCTGCACAGAATCAGAGGCCAGCGTCGGCCACCCAGAAGATGCTTACCACAACGGACACATGTAAACAGAATAACCTGAGTGCTAAATGGGGAAAAAAATAAAAATAAATTTTAATTACAGCGCTAAATAGTCCAGCCAAGCCGCGCACAGCCGCGAAGTATGATCCTACTAATGGTAATCGCACAGTCAGCGGCACCAGCGGCATTATACCACGCCGCTCAACCACGCTGTATGAAAAGACTTCATCGACGGAGAAAACCAATGTTATTCCTGCAGAAACAAAGTACGTGAGAATTGTAACAATTTCCGTTATTGTTGTTGGTACATCAATAATGAACATTTATTTTGATTTTGGTTACTATGCATTAGTTACTGATGTTTATTTCTCTATATTATTTCGTATCTAATCGCATTGAGTTTTACATAGCTAGTTATAAAAGAAAGACTCATGTCGCAGTGCTAATCCGATCTCTTTCGTGATTTACTAACTATTTTAACTACTACTCATTATTAGTTGCTCAGTAAATCAATAGATGAAGTCCACCAGCATTACATTTCTGCTCGGTTTGCACTTATTCTGTCAACAATGTGGTTAGAAAATCGTTAGCATTGACTTCTTGACTTGTTTTGAGCCAACCAATGCTTACAAATCGAAAAGCAGATCACGTAATAGTGTGTAGAGCTTAGTTACTATTTAAGTAATAATATATATAATATGTAATATATGCAGTAAATCAGAGTATTTCAACGCACAGTTAAGTTTTGTTTCAATTATTTCTTAGTTGCAGTGCCGTTAGCACAAATCAAAAATTGTTATCCTTATCGTTTAATATTTTAATTGCTTATCCGTTTTGTGGGTCTTGTTTTAAAATATGAATGTTTGGTTTCAAAAGCTCAGTCTACCACCTCATTGACAAGATATACAAATCTACTACATATTTACAACTCTACCACTCTTTGGCTAAACATACATGTACATACGTTACCAGCAGTGGATCTGCAGCTACCGCTGGAAAGGGGCACACTAAGAGCGCGTCTGTCTCAAGCCCTAGACCATCCAATGACGGATGCGTATCAGTATCAATTGACCCCCTTGGATCGAGGTATACACTTGCATAAATTAGCAAGTCAACCAACAAAAATTTATATACACAACTTTAATTTTGGATTTTTCTTTAAATTTTCTAAGATTGGCAGCTCTTTTATTTAAGTGATAATTATTATATGTTTTCAACTTTAGCCAAAAACACTAAGTACATAGCAGATACAAATTTATTTCATTTTTAATGTGTGACTATTTTAGATACTTTTCAAACCCCATACACAAAATAAATCCAACTTTACAATAACAATATAATCATAAAATTGAAATTAAAGGAGATCAGAAAGCAAGTTCCATAATACCCTTTGTACAAATTCAGTCTAAAACTCAAAAGCTGTTTAATAGAATCGATAATAGTAAATAGAACCTCTCCTCCAATATATGGACGTAACCAAAATAAGATTTTAAATCTCAATCTCTTAAATTATTCAAAGTTTTTTAGAATTTCTACATTGAAAAATCAATAAAAAAAACTTTTTGTTATAAGTTTAAGTGTACGTAATTGGAAGCGTCTCTGACCTCTTTCTAAATCAGAAATTACTTATCACAAGCACTATTTCAATAATATTGTCTTTTTATAACCTTTGTATTTAATACACTTGGCAACTGGGTCAATAAGTCATTGGTTTCAGCGCCTACAAAATTGCTACTTCTCGTGTTCGATTTAAGTATTAAAGACTTTTGGAAAATGTATCTGAACTAAAAAGTCTTATGCAAGAGATCAAATCTTATAGGCAGAAACTTATAAACTTATAGGGTCAAAGACGCCTACAAAATTACACAAATCATGTAATACACAATCAACTCATTTGAGAGAGGGTGATGTTCTTTTATTGCTTCGGCGAGAACCGAATCATATTTGTATAATATATTTTTTGTTGAAGGCATGATAATTTCTGTTAGGCTTTTTTTTAGACGTTCTTTGTTCTGGTGCGTTAAACCAAAGTTACTTTAGCCCGTTTACAATTCACAAAGTGTTTTTTATAGTATCGCTGATTAGGTTACCGTGTTAGTATAACTCGAGACTAGCTTCTTTCTAGCTGTAGTCTAGTATATTTATGTTTTAGATTGGTTTTCTATTTAATTTTATTTTAACACTAACTAATTGATCACTTGAATAATGTAAATTTCTTATCTTTTCATGTTTTTTACAAATTTGAACATTAACCGTTTACAAACAAAATGTCTATTTTTGATAAAACTACACTACTACATACATCCATTCTATGTGTGGCGTGTTATATCTGAAACTGCAAATAACACCACCTCCTTCGATATATCTACAACAATATCCTTCGTCTTATCGGTGTTCGTTAAATTATTACTCTACTATTACTTTTCGTTCACAATGCAACTTGAAATCCCGTAAAAATCAATCAAATTTAAATCAAACAAAAAAAATAAATAAATAAATAAACTAATAACCAAATTGGTTTGAACCCGAACTCGATTCAAATGAATCGGATTCCATTTGGATTCGAACCAATCGAAACGAACAAACTTTGGTGAGTGAAACTGAAATTATACATTAAGAGATTTTCATGAAGCCCTATTTCATGGGGGCGTGGCAATATACGCAAATAAAAGAATGTTTTTGTGTCCCACGTAGTCCAATAATTTTAACTCGCATTACTTTTGGAAAGTATATTGCAAATTATATATTTGTGTATAGCTGCCGCGTCCCTTCTAAATATAAGAATAAGTTTAATTAGTAAACATTTTTTTTAATGTTGTATACATCTATTGGCATGCGCTGTATCAATTTTGATATTTGTATTCATTTAATTGTTTTTATTTTATTTACGCAAATCTACGTGAGATTGGGCTTTTAATCTGTTACGCTGAAAAATCTTAAAAAATCAACCTTTCTAAATTAATATTTTATGTGTGTCTCCAAAATTGTTTCGTAAAATATGCAGTTATTCTTAAATGAGATCTTTTATATAAAATTGAATCATGGGAATGCTTCTTTATGCATGCATAGGCTATGTCTTTATAATTCGTAAATTCATTTTAAAAACTAATTTTAGTCCCATCCATAGTTGTATTTTAATATATATATATATATATATATATATGTATATATATATATTTATATTTATATTTATATTTATATTTATATATATATATTTTACATTCCATAAATTTTGAACGTTGTAACTTTGTGCAAGAATCATTCGTGCATATTTACCTTTTGACATTCGTCTTCTACTCATACAAGCTGGCTAAGAACCTATCTAAAAATCTGTTATTATAACGCAATCTTATCATATTCACATTTAAAATCGTTCTTATCAGATCACTTTGTATTCATACATATATTAATTAACAATTAAGTAACACCTGAACTGATATTTTGTCTTAAAGAAAAGTTTTATTTTCAACTAGGAGAAGCATACAGTTAAATGCACTGAATATGTGTGTTTTTCATATTCATAAATACTGAATTCATACCCAGCTTTAGCACAGGTTTCTATTATAAAATGGTAACTTGTGAAGAGAAATAACTTTCGCAGCTTTTACTCTCTTATTCTATAACGCAGTGCCATATATTCCGATACTTTCATTATGATCAGCGAAGATAATCAACAATGATTTTAACACCAATGACTACTTTTACATTGCATTAATACAATATCTGTTTTTATTGCGTTCTATGCCATTAAAATATTTTTTTTTATATGAATTAACATATTTAAGTTTAAGAAACTTATCCTTAAGTGCTTGTTTTATTCAAAGATTTACATGATTTTTTAAAATATTTTTCTTTTCATTTTGTTTGTGTCTACAACATGATTACAATATCAAAATAAACAAATATAATCGTTTGATTACCGTTACCGTTACCGCCACCATCACATTAACCAATAATCTGCTTGATTCGCGCTGTCTTGTGCCCGCCCTGTATACTTGTCGTCATTGCGCCAATCGATATATATTTAATATCCAATCAACAACAATAAACAATGAACGAATCAACGGAACTCTGAAAATTACTTTCGACAACAAACGCAATGCATTGGATTGGATCATAATCGATAACGCTATCGACATCGACATCGATATCGATATCGATTTGACGATGATGACGTACACTGCTTATCTACTTGCGACTCGTGATCATTATTAAAACAATTCACGATCGTACACGAACACACACAACACTGAAACATCTACAATTACACAACTCACCTCAAAATACAAAAACGAAAAAAATAATATAAAATGAAAAACTGTAAACTGATAAAAAAAAAACATTCGTTTTCTGAAATGCAATTCATTGGACTTGAATTTACTTCAACGAACTGACAATGATTCGATATCCATTCATACCTATGTATTGTACTTGTACATATATAGTCTGTTCGATCGACTTAGAATGGCATCGGCTGTTAAATCAAGCAGACACTTTCCAAGGAATGTTCCATCACGTTCAACCTTTCACTCTGGTGAGTTTTCTGTTTACTTATTTTTATTAGTTTTAATATAATAACTTAATTTTACTCACAAAAATGAACTAAACCCAAAACGCAAAAGATATATTAATATTTATAGCCAATAATGTTAATAAAATTTTTTTCATTTTCCTTTCTTGTTTCCTTTTTTTTTATATATATATACACATATAATTTTTAAGTTTCTTATTCACGGTTCATCTTTGCACGTTCAAAAAACCAAAACAAATTACATGTGATAAAATTGTATATATAAAAAAGCTCAATCCTTGGCAAGTCGAAGATTTAAATACACTTGCAGATTACAAAGCACGTGACACAAAATGTGTAATACCTGCAGAAAAAAAATATAATAATAATAATTCAGTTATATAGTTTAAAAAATGAGAGGCTGACTTGCATAGAAGACTAACTCTTTTCTCTTGACCTGAGTGAGAATCTGAACAAGTATTACACAATCTGCAAGAGTATCTAAATAAGCGTTATATGAATATTGATTTGTTCAATTTAATTAGGTTAATTTTACTTTTTTACTGTGTTGCTCTTGATCGGTTGATGTTTCATGCTCCCTCCCACAATGCTTCTCATTTTATAGCGGTTGCATACTGTAAATGTTTGGATCATGCACTCTTCTTTGTGTAATAGAAATTGAACAGTGCCTTATGTATATATTTATATATTTATTAATCGCATGCACGCAGCTACCTTTGCATTTATATTATATGTACATTCAGAATTATACACGATTGCCTAAAATTATGAATTTAAGATTTAAATTATTTATTTTAAATAAACATCTTTCCCATTAAGGATTTGTTCAAGAAAGTTTTATTATCAGACTATATAAAACAGCTTGTAAATAAAAAACGATGAAGATTTATGTTAAGTTGCTCATACACGCATGTATCTATATATATATATATATATATATACATGCGTGTATATATATATATATATTAAAAACATATATATATATATACATATATATATACATACACATATTTAAAATATGAATGTAAATATATATATAATATATCTACATATACAAATTTTTATATACTTGTAAGGTGTATTATAATATGAAATTCAATTTAATAGTTAACACGAAATAAATAGAAGATCTGCATTGGAGAACTGAGACATTGACACTTTTATAAAAACTGAAATTCATATTTTTTTTTAATAAAATAATTTAGCAACATTTATCGAAAAATAAAGCAGAATTATATCAAGATAGATACAGCTCCGATAGGATCAGAAAAAAAATGGAAATGCAGAATTAAAAAGCGAACTTACAAAAGGAACATTTTGAAAATGTCGCACACATCTTTTTTGACTCAAAAATTAATTAAGATCGACTATTTCAAAATGGACTGCGGAGATGTATCGTCAGGAGAAACAAACATTTTTTAAGAAGAATTTGAAGAAGTTTAGACTCCTAAGCTTACACTATACCCCATAACAATTATGGATAAAGTTGGGATCGGATAGCAAAATGTAGATGACTATTTTTCAATTATCGACAAGTACTTAAGTACCGGTATGTAAACATTACCGCAATGAAATTAAATCAGTTAAATTTTTGAAAATCTTATAAACTTGGATACAGTTGTGTGTTTCCCTGAATATTTTCACAATCATCAACCATAGAGATCTCACAGTATAAGTTATTATCATGTATATGAAATATTATTGATATAATACAGGAAGTATTATATCTAAGAAACATTAACCTTGATGGAGGATAGAGATAGAGGTAAATTTAATTTGTTTAGCTGATGTTCAGTTAGCGGCAGATTTGAATCTATGACTCACATATTATTAAATAATTGGAAATAATTTTCCAAATAACATTGAGATTTCTTACTCCATATCATATCGCAACTTAAAGATTGAATCTAACGTAAACGGAATAAATGCATTGCGATGGCCTAGCAGGTATAGTTAGATAAATATTGCAATTCTCCTAAATTAAGTTCGTTTTTTCACAAATAAAATTTTTTTTTTGGGTTTATATTGAGGGAAAGTATTCAAGTTTACTTGAACAAATCGAGTCAAAAGGTAACTAATGTCAACCCGTTTCAATTTTATTTGGGAATAAAGAAGTTACTTAATAAATTACATTATCTGATTTGGAGTAATGACGAGACCCCAACACACCGTATACAGTACAGAGTATCTCCTAGTCGATCATTTGTATTTGTATCAATTGTATCAGCTAAAGAAATACGTCATCGAATACAGGTTTACAGGTTTAGTTATAGAAATAATTAAATACAATTACTTTTCACTTAATTTAACTAATATTTTACAATGTAAAATGTAAAAAAAATAGTTTTGAAACATTATTTAAAAATTATATATGTACATAAACTTAGCGCTATGGTGTTTATAGTATATTCACACTCAATTTAGCATAAACTAGAATATGTAATTTAATATACAAGTTAACGAAATAATACTTCTGTAGTTAGTTCTTCATTATAATATTCGCAGGACTAATATCTTGAAATTGCATTCCCATAGGTCAAACCAGAGCACGAAACAACACTGCGCTGGAATACTCTGGTACAAGTGGCACCTCCGGTGACTCGCCGCATCCAGGTCGCATGAGCTTTTTTTCGAAACTTTCCTCTCGTTTTAGCAAACGGTAAGTGTCAAACATGAGATATGAAAATATATTTCATATACAGTTCAGTTATGTTTTCATTTCTTCTTTTTAATGAATATTACAAGAAAAGCAAATGCAGTTTAAATTCTGTTTTTATTTTATACTTATTTACCACTTTTTAATCTCTATTTGTTTCATTATTGTTTCATGTTACATTTTTGCATATCTACACATACACATATGTACATATGTATGTGTTTATGTTTTGTACCAAATCCGTTTTACTGAATGAATCTAGGGGCATAGCTTTATTTAATAATTATTTATTTGCATAGAGTATTACAAGGGCTTTGTGGGTGGATAAGTTGAGAAATGACGTCTACAAATTACATTCATATCGATACATAAAATTAACTCACCAGAAGATTACTTATAAGTGCGTTTAACAATTAATAGTTCATAAAAATGAATTGTAAAACTTTAAAGGAATGTGCAAAGTAAAAAATAATGCATTTGTTTATTCTTAACCTACTATTGTATTCCGATCAATAGATGGAAACTCGTTTACAATTTATCTTCAGTATTATGAGTAATATATACATTAGATGACAGTTGCAATACTATGATAAGTCTATTCTGCTACCAGTTTCTCTTATCCAGAGTTCACTGTTATAAAAGATTCTGTTAAAAGCTAATATTAATCATAAGAAGAAGCACACAGTTTTCTTCTTACAGAGATTCTGTTGTGGGTATGCTTTCCTCAATATCTCTTGTAGAGACGTACGATAGATGCTGCTATAAAAAAGAGCTGAGCTGATAAGTGTACATCTGGATTGTATAACTTGTTCTGGGCTTAATTTATAGGCTCAAATGACCAAATAAATTCGTAACTCACACTTATAATGATAAGTGTTCATCTTTAGACACATCCTATCCAAAAGTATAAGTAATTTTAAAGGAAAACAGAATTGTTCAAGTTTTGTATTTTAATAGTTAAAAAAAAAAAAAAAAAATCATTAACATTTGGCTGCATGAAGAGTGCTACGAATATATGTTCATATATATATATACATATATATTCATTTTATATTTGTTAATTATTTCAACTAATTATATGTATATGTTTTGTATATGAAGTTTATTACTTATTTGTTGATTTGTTTTTTTTTTGTTTTTTGTTCTTTTCATTTTAACTAACAGTATTTTAAAAAGAAAATATGTAAATATCATAACCACATAATTATTACATATGTACTCAGGATAATTGGTTAAGAAAATTGAATATTTACATAAATAATACCAGACAATATACATACTATATACTTACTCACATAAGTATTTATCACACTGAACAAACTGTCAAACTGTCGAACTGCTTAGAGTCGCTTCGAGTATTTTCGAGTCTTTTCGAGACTGTTTATTTTACTAGACTGATTGATTTATCTCTCAATTAACTCTATTCAAAGATTCGGATACAAAACAAATACAAAACTACGCATACATACATACATATGTAACATATGTAACTACGTGCAATATATATGTATGTAACTAAATACATATGTACATATCAGCAGCGGAAATGACTGCATCCAATTGGTTTTTGATTGTTCATTTGCCAATTCTGTTATACGTCAATTCTGTTATACGCTCTCCGTCCCGTCACTGTAACTTTTATTTACTCCATACATACATGCATATGTACCATATAAGCAGGATGTAAGGATTTCTTTCTTAATGCAACTATGTATGTACAGCATCCATACACTCGTAGTATGTATGTGTATACATTATCACCCCACTGTTAGGAGCCTTTCTTGTTCTTGTCTCTTTTTCTTCATTTTAAAGCATATGACATCTTAAATTATAAATTGATTAATATTGAAAATATTGCTCTTTGAAACAATATTAATTGAATTTGTTTAAATATTGCGTTTACTTTTCTTTTCAATATTTTCAATTCAATTAAAAAATCAAAAACAAAAAAAAACAAAAAAAAAAACAACAAAAAATAATAATTATAATAATATTAAACACAAAGTTTTTTTTATTTGTACCACTATTCCGTTTTACTTTTATCTGTCTTCTTTCTTTTCATTTTTCGTATTCGTATTGTTTTACCCATTATTAATATTTTTTCCAGCCGTGAATAATTTGATTAAAATTTTTTCTTTAATTTTAGGCCAAACCAGTAATTAACAAAACAAGCATTAACTACTTCTTGTTAATAGTTCTAAAACTGAAACAAACGATATCCCCTAAAGTAAACGCGCGTGACGGAGAGATACAGTTATGATACAGTTATGATCAAACATATAACAGATCAGATCAGATCGTTTCGGATCGTTTCAGTTCGGTTTGATTCCAATTCGTTCCAATTCGTACCCCCTCCAAAAGAACATCGATACGATACGTTACACGTTACGTTAACAGAAATTCACAATGCGTCTATGTTTTACTACAATTATTAACTAATTATACTTACACATTTATATAAATTAAAACACATATATTTAAAGTTAACAGTAAACAGTAAACAGTAAACCAACAACAGAATGAGAAACAGAAACCAATATAGTTATTTGTTTTCTTTGTTTGTAAATTAATTAGATTTTTTTAATGGAAGTAGAAGAGAAATCCAACAATAAATTTATAATACGAATAGAGCTATTGCTATCACTGTCACGATTTTCATTTATTTTACTGCTACTAGCAATTCTACCTATATATGTATGTATATACAGATACATATACATATATATATATGTATATATATATATATATATATATATAAATATATTATTACTGCGAAACGCTGTCTTAGCTATTACAAATGTATACATATATACGTCGTATATTTATATCATGATTACAAAAGGGATGTGAACTCTTACGAACGATCACAACTAAAAAAACACCAAAAGAAACAGTTGCGATTTATAAAACTATAAATTTAAATCTAAATTTATTTATCATTACTTGTATATGTATGTATGAATTGTATGTATTTGTATTTGTACTTGTATTTGAACTGTTCCAAGAATCATATGCAATCAGAATAAATAATAAAGAACGATGATGATAAAAAACTGAATATGAACTATGAACTATGAACTATGAACTATAAAGTATAAAGTAAAGTATGAAGTCTAAGCGCATCAATAAAAGCGTATAGTATTTAGAGTTTTAAGAACAATGATTAGTTACCTTAATCAAAGTAATCAAAGTAATGCTATCTACCTAGCTTTAATCATTTAATCAAGGATTAATTGTAATTAAATACATATGGATCTATATATGTGCATGTGACCATTTTATTTGTACAAATGATTATCTTAAAATCATGTTATATTGGGCACCTTCAGTGGTCTGATTAGTTATGTATATTAAGTTTCAAACAAATAACACATAATTAAATAAATTGATAATTTAATTTAATAGTAATAAATTGTCTGGACAATTTTGTTAAACAAAGCAAATATTACTCCCTAAAATCCATTTGAATTTTTATTTTTTTCTTTATATAACCATTCGACTAGATTCACGTTTCTCAGTTACTCAATATCCGTAATAATCGGAACGGTATACCAACATTTTTATTTTATATGTAAAATATATAAATAAATATGTAAATATATAAATGGGAAAAAGAGAAACAACTTACATTTTCCAAAGTATTTTGATTTTTACAACATTCTTAGCCAAATTGTTGTACCCCATGAAATACAATATATATTCGAGTATTTGAAGTTTCTGCAAATGTACCTAGCTGGGAGCGGGGATATGTCCGGCCGTCTGTATGACCGAATCGTTCTTAGAGACTGTTAGAGCTATTAATGGTAAAATAATCAATATAAAAAAAATAATAATATAGGTCATTACTACATTATTATATATATTATATATCGAAAAAAAAACTATAAGACTCTTAAGAATCTATATTCAGCTAGCTTGCAGGAGTTGTTACCTAGTCAGTCAGTCTCCACTAGACTTATTAGCCATTTGTGTTTAATATAATTCGGTTAACCGGTCTGCCCGAAAGAGCTTATTCTTTACAACGGCTTTTCTTTTAAGATTCTATACTGGAAAAATTTCACAAGAGAAATTAAGAAACAATAAAAATAAACATTCGAAATTCTCTAAAATTTGACAACTTGAAGCTTTAAACTCTGGCTTACAATTAATAATTGAACGGGAATAGCAATTAGTCCATAACAGATTGGTAAATATTGTATCACTCAAATTAGGCTGCTGTTAACAAAAATATACCGCCAATTTTGAACACAGACATTTTCGCCTAATTATTTTCGTCTTTAAATTAACTTGCGCCCGAATTCCAAATTCAAATTACCGTTTATGCTGCGCTCTGGTAAATGTCAGGAAAAGATTTTAATCACAGAAATATATTATATATATATATATATATGTATATATATATTATATATATATATATATATGTATATATATAATATACATTTATATATATATATATATATATATGTATATATATAATATACATTTATATATATATATACATATATATATATATACATATATATATGAGAAAATGAGGAGCATATATATACGTTTTAGATTTTAAAGCAGACCTCTCAAACTGAATTTGAAGTCGATCGAGTAAAAATTAGAATTATCTAAAAAATTATGAATACTTATTCTTTAGATTATATCGATAGATAGATATGATAGAATAACAAATATTAAAAATTTTAATTTATTGTTGGAGGCCAAATAATTTACTTTCTAATACTATTCTATGTCCAAATTTTTGTATAACATCTACAAAATCTTCCTGAAGTTAGAGTTATTTTTTATATTATTTTTTTTGCTTGAGTATTGTATTGTGATTAAGTGGGTAAGTATTATTACTTATCGGTTACGGAGATCGGACTTTTTGTCACAAGGTACATATATATATTATTTAGCAAGATGATGAGACGGGTCCATGAAGCCTTGCTTGTCTGTCGTTGTATCATTTTGCCTAGCAATCTATTCTCTCTTGGGTATGGACTCTTCTTGTTTATTGCACACGGCACACATATGTCATAGCCAGCCGAATCGAACAACTATATTTTATAGCTGCCATATAAGCAATAGAAAATGAATATCAATCAAAAAATAGTGAGGAAAACTTATCTTTATGGCGCTGATCAGTAATATATACACTTTACACATTTGGTGACAAAATTAGAGAGGGTTAGAAAGGGTATAAAAACAGGGTATAAAACAGCAACGATATATGAAGAGTTTGTCGGAACTTAATAAAACTTAACTTTAAATCAGTCAGGAATGGTAAAAAAACGGCTGACGAACAAAGATTAGTGTGATGAAGAGTAGACGAATTGAGCCAACTAATATTTGTGGGTTTCCAGCAAAGATCCGACAACTACAATCTCAGGGCTTTATGTAAAAATCATTTTGATGTGAGAATTTCAGATTCGCTATACAGTAGATACAGATTGTTTACTGATTTAAAAATATATAAAATGGGAAAAGACTTGAACTGGGTAGTCATATGGACATAGGTTAACATATAACTCAAATACAAATTCGTTTCATTTAAAGAAGAAAAGTTAAATCTTAATAATTTTTATTGTTTTTTGCTTTGCTCAGAATGTAAACTAAATGGAAAAGCATGTAAGAATGCTCGAATCGAATGTGTATTTTCCTATTTCATTATATCAAAAATCGAAATAAAGGTTCTATGTGGGGCATGGTGGAATTAACATCTGAAGTATTCACCATGAATTTCTAGTTAAGCACATTCGACTTGGGCAATCTGAAGTTTTTATTTTGGGCGGATTAATTTTGATTATCTTAACATTCTTTTTAGTACATCCACTACGGAAGAGGCAGCTAAGCCAAGAGTTTTGCGCTTCACATGGTCCATGAAGACAACATCGCCGCTAATGCCCGATCAAATAATGCAAAAGATACGCGAAGTGCTCGATCAAAACAATTGCGACTATGAGCAACGCGAACGGTTAGTTTGTAAAGCTTGGAATTCAGAAATGTAATAATAAAATAAGCTATTAATTCTTTCCGGCAGATTTGTCCTTTGGTGTGTGCATGGAGACCCCAACACAGATTCGTTGGTTCAGTGGGAGATAGAGGTATGCAAGCTACCGCGACTCTCTTTGAACGGAGTTCGTTTTAAACGCATTTCTGGTAAGTAAAATTTGAACTTTTTCAAGACGTTCTGTTTCAAATATTTTCTTTTTCTATTTCTTTAGGCACCAGCATTGGCTTCAAGAACATTGCTTCCCGCATTGCTTTTGATCTTCGTCTGTGACTTAACAAAGCAACTAACACTAACTCTAACGCTTCCACAAACACCACCACCATCACCACCGACAGCGATATGAAAACCACCCCCACTGCCAAATATCATATGGCCAGCGGCAGTACCAAGCTGTCTGAACAATCGAAGCAACATCGCCAACGTTCCCTCAATTATAGTTGGTCGGGTGTTAAAAATGATGGACAAAAGAGGCCTAATATTCTTTTATCAGTTATTCAAAATCATTTTCCCCTCAGATCCCAGGAGAATATCCAAAGACGTAAAAGCCGTGCGGCCTTTCGTTCAGTCACTAATAAGGTTCACAGCAAAGATACAAAGCTGATCAAATTTATATTAGAGGAGGATGAAGAATGCATAAAACGCAACAATCCAGCTGATTCTCAAGAATTGATTCAAAACATTTATACTACTAAAGATAAACATATAGGCTTAATAAATTTACCGTCTGGTGGTGATGGGAAGATCAATGGGGGGAAAGTGGCAAAGTCAAATGTTAAGGAGCTGATTACAAAGAGCGACAGGAGTCGCAGAAGCAACCGAATTAAAAGGAACATCAACAACATCAGGAATACTGGAAGCCTAATTATGCGGAAATTCATATCCCCCAGGGATGGAAACAAGGACAAAAAGAACGGCGAGAGTAACAGAAAGAACTTAGGCGACATGGAGGAACAGACAGGAAAAGAGGTGGCATGTGTCAATGTTATTAATAAGGAAAAACCAAACACCAAACAGAATAAAGTAATGTTACGCACCACAACTCTCTAAATACATATAATATATTAATTAGAGGTTGCATGGAATATGTAACTTATTAAGGAGTCGCTAAGATCTGTTTATATTTGACTCCAATCAATCATAGTGTGACATCTTAGCATAGAATCTCAAGTAAAAATTAAATGTCCTACATTTATTCATGATCTATCGCGTATTGAATATAAAAATATAATAATAACAACCGAGCAGACAAATTACTATATTTAAATACATAAGCACCAACACGCAAACACGCATACGTATGAATGCAATTGTCATATGAACACTTAAATCTATATCGTTAATTGCTAGACAGTGTTGGTGGGAGGCACACACCGTTTTAATTCAATAAAAAATAATGGAATCAGTGAAATAAACGCATTTTTTATCCCTTACCGTACAGGTCTAAATATATTAAATATTTTCTATAAAAACTAACTCCGATAGACGGGCTTGAGCTCTTGGATAAGCAAAATGTATTAATTTTAAAATTACATAGGCTCGCCTTAAAGTTCTTGGTTCGCGGGTTCGAATGATGTGTATATCTCTGTGAAGATTATTATTTAAAAAGGCCTGTGGTGGAGGCTCTGACACGCGTGCTCGAAACCAGTCTCAACTCCATTCAAAAAAATTTTTAAAATAACTTTAGATCGTAATATAATAAGCATGATCATAGATTACACAAGTTAGTAATTATCATAAAGATACTACGAGAAACACAAAATGTTTTTCTTACAGCAACTATTGAACCTATTGTTCATATTATATAGTACTGGCACTGAATTAGAAATTTTCCTCCTACACTTAACTTATAAATTTCATTAAAATACTTTTGAGAAACAAAAATATTTTCCGTAGAAGAACTTTTAATTGATTACTCATACGACCTATGTCTACAGTTGTCCAATCCGATTCGATTGGCCAACAGCTTAAATTAAGTTAATAATATATTGTTCGTTTTCTTTAAAAGAGTCATCGATGGGATTATTTCCAGTTTTAAATTTATTTTTAAACTCATTATTAATCAATTCAATTATTTAAGGAATTAGAAATTACGACAATTTACAAATTATATAACGCACAGTTGATTGTGAGTTATATTTATAGAAAATATCATTATATTTATATTTATTTAGTGTATGTAGCGTTGGGTTTTTTAGTATTTTCAAGTGAGAGGCCTACATATGTTTCATTTTGGAAGACTTTATGGGAGTCTGGAACAAACTTGTAGGCAGAACTGGAAGGAGTCGAAAAATTAATTTAACTCATGAACATGATGAAGCAAGTTCCATTTTGAAGTAGAAAAAACCTAACTTGACGGTTAGTTAAACAGAATTTTCGAACAACCATTCTAAAAATGTCAAGATAAATGAACTCACAGACAAAAGCCAGTTTAATACTTTCGTTCTCAATTCAAGAACTTTCTGTTCTTAATTGGAGGCAATTTGTTCTTAGTTATGTTAAGAACATCCCGTTAAAAACTAATACCAAGATATCTGAAAAAATATCTAGCTAGATTATGATTGCAGTATTTAAAACAAACCACTATTCATTTTTTTGTTGTCCTTTAATATCGTATCATATCTATCAGTTGTATCAGTCCAAAAGTTGCATGGAAAACTTCTTTAGTTTTAATAGTATCTTGAAAAAATGTACAAGTTAGATGTAGGAATGTATTTTCTATTTCTATTTTGCATATTAAAAATTACTAAGATCAGTCTACTGTATCATATATCAATTCGCCCAGCTCCGAAAGAAAAGAACAATCGGCCTTAAAAGTTGTTGTGTTGCATGGAAAACTTTTAAGTTTTTCAAAACATCTTAATAAAATTTGCATGTTAGATGAAACTGGGATTTCTAAGCGGATTTAAAAATCGGACTACTGACTGTATCATATAGCTCCCATGGGGACAATGGGTTCACAATTTGTGGTTGCAATATTTTTGTTTCCCATGACATTTTCAAAAAGTTTACAAAGAGATGGGAGAGTGTATCTGTAAGCATGCATAAAAAATGATCAAGATCAGTTCACTATATCGTCTAGCTGCCGAAAGGGACAATCGGCGGAAATAAATAAGTTTTTTTGTTTGTTTCAAAAAATCACTCAAAAAGTTACAACCTTTGATTTACAAAAATTCAGTCGGGGCACATTAATTTTGCAGCAAGCGAAGAAACCGTCAATAATTGCTTAATGTTCCAGTAGAGTAGCGTCAATTTGTTGCCAATTTGTAACAGTAACAGTTTGCTGCATTAACAGTTTGCTTATAACTACTCCAGCTTAACATCTTTCGCTACCCCAAGAAGGAATCAAAGCGACAAACTGCAGATATTTCTAAATACTGCATTATGCACAAAGAATGATAATTAATAATGGTAAAAATTGTAAATCTGATTAGTTAATATTTATGGCCACAATGATATTTATTTTATTATATTAAATTAAATCCACTAATTGCATTCGATTGGGGAGTTTAAAATTGTTAATTTAAAAATACTTATTATGTAAATTAAATTAAAAATTAAGAAATTAAAATAAAAATTACAAAATAAGATTAAGATAATATTACATTTAAGCCTTCTGGGGGAATTAAATAACAAACTAAATTTTATGGTCCAACATTTGTTGCATAGGGTTGGGAGAAAACCCAGAAAAAAACAATAAGCCCAATCAGACCAGGAAAGAAGCCGAAACAGAGACATGTTAAGATTGAGGAAAATACAATGAAAAAAAGGATAGAAAGTATGTCCAGTTTGATCGCACCCATGATCCATAGTAGATGGAGCAGATGCTTTAGGGTATCGCGCTTCAAGCCAAGCCATTGCTGTGGCGAAGCTAATTAATAATTATAATGCAGATACCCGACATACAACTGTATCGATTTCCACATTAAAAAAAAAAAATCAAAAATCCATAGAGTATTGATTCTGAAGATCCAACGGAATAATCAGAATCTCGAGATTTTGAGAGGATTCACGGTTCGTGTCCGGGTTAAATCAGAATATAGAAAGACAGAGAGAAAAGCAGAAAATCGAGGAAAACACCAATCAAAAAGGAAGCAGTGTTGCCCAGGCAGCAACCACGTCAACCATCAATGATTAGGGTTTTCCCAGTGATAGAAACGAAGAGCAGATTTTAGGTGTGAGAGAGAGAGTTCTATAGAGATAACATGATAAGATTTGTTGCAATTGGAGCACAGTACACGGAATAGTCAGTTGTGCAATTAGATAGAAGTAAAGGATAATAATTTCTTGTTAGTCTACGAAGAACATGAAAGATAAGTCGAGATAATAGAAAAGCAAAGCTAATGTCACCGATAATTAATTTATGAAGAAAAATAATACCAAGGGTATTAATGAAGGAAGATCAATGAGTAACAGCATAGCAGAGGACGGTGGAAGATGGCGATCGGGATCCCAGTTTAAGTCGAATGGATTCAATACGAACTTGGTGGATTCCATATTGTGGACTCTAAACTCATGAACAATACTAGTTTGGCAACATAGGGGGTCATTAAACTCCTTGGGCCAACGTTTAATGAATCCAAGAATACCCTTGGTTTTGTTGGTTTTAGAGGAGATATGAAGAATGAAACTGAGTTTGGCATCAAAAAGCACATCAAGTTCTTCCACAGTCGGTATACGTTGCAAGGGTAAATTATCAAGCGTATGTGTGACTAAGAGCGGAGTAATTCGACTAAATGTCATAAACAAGCATTTAGAAATATTTAAATGCACCAAAGGTGCATGGAGTTACAGTCATCTTGCAGACAAATATAGTTAGAAGGTTCGTTGTAAGAAAAAATAAGTTTTACATCATCAGCATACATAAGGAAGTGTGAGTGGGACAAATTAGATGACAGGTCATTAATAAGTAATGTGAAAAATAATGGACCAAGATGACTACCTTGCGGAACACCCGATGTAACAAATACAGACATTTCGGACCTCAAAAGAACTATTTGAAATGTTGGGAGGGAATCCAATTCGATCTAGCTTAAAGATTAGATCATGATTTACAGAGTCAAGTGCTTTACTAAAAGTATAAATGACTTCTGATTGCATTCTACTTACGAATGAATTATTCACCATTGATGTGAAGTCAAGCATATTAGTTGTGGTAGACTGACTCTTAATAAAGCCATGATGAAAAGGGGAAATGATCGACTTAAAGAGATGCTACAAAGTTGACGTAATAATTTTTTCGAATAGTTTCGGAAATTCAAAATATCAGATTTAGCTGCCTTTTGCTGAATTGGATTCCAAACACATGGGAAAAAGGCGGAATCAAGAGATAACTTTAAAAGTTTGAGTAAGGGAAGATGCAGAGAGCTCCAGCTCTAAATACGCAACTAGGGATATTGTCGGGCCCAGGAGAAAATAAAGATTTTAATGTTTTCATTGCTGTAACTAGATCGTTCTCAGCAATGATAAGAGCAAATAAAAAGTTTGAGGAAGAAATAGGATAAGGATAAGCGCTATTGTTAATAGAAAAAGTATAAGTAGATTGAAAGAAATTTGCAAAAAGATTAGCACTAGTTGAATCACCAATGGATTCTTCAGGAAAAATGTAGGAGGTATAGACGAGCTGTTGCACTTAGAATTTACAAATTTATAAAACAGTTTAGGATCATGCTCAAGCGGATTCCTGCAGCGCATCAGATACTCATTATAGCATTGAGAGTTAACGAGAAGGGAGTTAGATTTAGCAATAGAATATTAAGAAAAGTCGAGATTAGAGCCAGAGATTTTAAAGAGAGTTTAGTTTAGGCTTAATAATTTTTAGAGAGGCTTAGGTGACGCACTAATTGGAATATAAAATATCAAGAATTGAATTAATAGTATCTTAGAAGTGGGTTAGAGCAAAATAATATCAACCGAATTGTATAGAGTAGACCAATTAGTTGAAGGCAGAAGTTGATTAAGCATGGAAAACTTAATAAATCAGAACATCGATCTAGTTTTTTGGAGGATTATTACTGGTTGTTTGGAAAAAAAAAAAAAAAAATTAAAAAAGAAAAAAAAAGGGGAAGCTCTTTTTTTTTTATAATGAAGACACAATGAGTATGGATGTAAGCGCAATAATTTTTAAAAAGACTAACGCCCCTAGTGAGAGAAATTTTTAGGCTTGAAAGTCTATATAGGAAAATTTGCTTAAGCGGTGCAAGATTAAGCCGAATAGTAGTTAGCTATTAACGTAATTCTAGGTACCAATTCGAATCAATGCTGTTCGGACATTTTCATCACTCCTTGGTGGGGAGCGAGACGTATCTAAAGTCTCTGCTGGTCTATGGGTCACAGCACCCTGTTGACACGCAACTACACGTTTGAGTAAATACTCTACCCGCGATATGGGTAATAACCACAGCCACCACGAAACTCCCACAAGGGGGCCAACCTCATCTGAGTAGTCTTGGAACCTACTCAACCCGTGGTACCGAAATTACTTTAATTAGGGCTCGGTATGCCCTCCCTTTTTAGTCCCGACAGACTCGGCTTTAAGGGCACCAAAATACTGTTAGTCGCCTCGTACGACAAGTAGTAAATACTATAGAGGTATTCTAAGACCCGCCAACTATACAGGTGGAATTATGCCGTTAGTCGCCTCGTACGACAAGAGGTCATATACTGTAGAGGTATTCTAAGACCCGCCAACTACACAGGTGAAATTATGCCGTTAGTCGCCTCATACGACAAGAGGTCATATACTGTAGAGGTATTCTAAGACCCGCCAACTACACAGGTGAAATTATGCCGTTAGTCGCCTCATACGACAAGAGGTCATATACTGTAGAGGTATTCTAAGACCCGCCAACTACACAGGTGAAATTATGCCGTTAGTCGCCTCGTACGACAAGAGGTCATGTACTGTAAAGGTATTCTAAGACCCGCCAACTACACAGGTGAAATTATGCCGTTAGTCGCCTTGTACGACAAGAGGTCATATACTGTAGAGGTATTCTAAAACCCGCCAACTACACGGTGAACGTCAATGATAATTAATCCGGGTTTGGTTGTCCATTAATCTGGTTAGGTATCTGTTCTCTAATCATTTGAAGTCTTCTTTTAAATATTGATTCTGCTAATAAAATAAGGTATTTCATACTTTCATTATTTTTGACAACTTTAGATACATTCCAATTTCCATTTTCGAATTGAATATCCAGTGCATTAAGATCACGTAAATCAGCATATAATGGGCAAATACATAAAACATGAAACGAGTCTTCAAGAGGAGCACCACATAAGCATGAAGGTGAATTACTTGAATGTATAGTATGTAAAAATCCATTAAGTGATCCATGACCCGTAAGTAAAAATCCAGTACGTAAAGTAAAACCAAAATCTTTACGATTAAATACAAAATTAACATTTGGAAAAAATTTATAAGTAGTACGTCCATGATCATTAATATTATCCCATCTATTCTGCCATTCTTGAAGCATATAATCATCCAGAAGAGTCATTTTTTGTTTATAATTTAAATTATTTAGATCTTCATTATATAGCCAATCATCATTATCTAAAGCATAATTACGTTTAAGTTTAAATCTGATTGCCATACGAATGGCAGCGAGATCAAATGGTGGAGTACCAGCAAGAACTTGAAGGGCAACAGTAGAAACTGTACGACATACAGGAAGATAACCAAGTAGAATAAGTCTTTGACAAGATAAAAGATGTTTTCTTGCAGTTATTTGATTCTTTGAAGTTTTGTACCAAATAGATGCACCAAAAAGTGCACAAGGTATCATAAGACCTGTATAAATAATTCGTTTTTCACGAGGATTAATACCCCAATCAACTCGTAATACTCGAGATAAAGATCCAACAACTGATACTAATTTGTTTCTTAATGATGCAATATGTGGATGAAAATTCATTCGTTCACCAATAGTAATTCCAAGATATTTGCATTTAGTAACATATGGAAGACTACCTCCAGGAAATCGTATACATGGTTGTCTATGAAATAATCCTTTTAACATCATTGAAACTGATTTATTGGCAGAAATGGAAACGCCAACTTCATTTCCCCAATTATATACAATAGTCATTAACATAAGACTTTTTTCTTCTAAAACAATTCTAGAGTTGCCTTCAATTAAAAGTAGAAGATCATCAGCATATGCACTAAATTTACAATGAATCTCTAAACGTTGAAGAAGAATATTCATCATAAAATTCCATATAAATGGTCCACTAATAGATCCTTGAGGACAACCTCTTGTAACTGGAATAGTAATTTTTTCATAATTATTTATAATGCTTGCCATTCTATTAGAGAAGAAGCTTTTCCATAAATTGATTTCTTTACAACCAGAATCATATAAGTGTTGAATTATAATATTCCATTCAATGTGATCAAATGCACCTTTAAAATCAATGAATATACCAAGAACATATTTTGCAGTGCTATTATCAATTGTAAGTTTAACATGTTTCCAAGCATCCTCTACACAACGTCCAGGTTGAAAGCCAAATTGCCATCTGGAATTATCTGGTAAAATTTCTTTCATTCGATTAACCATAATTCCTTCAAGTACTTTTCCAAAAACTGATAGTAAACATATACCACGATATGATGTAGGTAAGCTTCTATTTTTATCAGTAGATTTAAGAAGTGGAACAACTCGTGGATGTTTCCATTCCATAGGAAAATATCCTTCATAAAGACAGCGGGAATATAAACGAGTTAATTGTTCAGGAATTGCTTGCCATATTTCTTTACATAAAGTTCCAGTAATACCATCAAAGCCAGGTGATCGTCTACTTTTAAGACGAGCAATACAAGTATCAATTTCAAAAATATCTAAATTAGATGGAGTAATATTATAATTTACAGTATAAATAGGTAATTTTGTGACTGGAAAAAAGTTTTCAAGAAGAATCCGTGTACAATCATTCCATGAAGTAAAAAGTTCACCATTATTATAAATACATCCAATATCAGAATATTTTTTACGTCCTCTGCAAATTTTATAAACATTTCCCCATGGATCATTTTTATTATTATTAATAAAGCGACGCCAATTTTCTTCTTTAAATTTGAGAATAAGTTTTTTATACTGATTTGAATAAATCCGAAGTTCGTTAGCAAGTATAATAGCATTATCATTATTTCTACGACGGGCTTTTTGTAAATGACGTCTAATTCTTCTAACTTTTCTGCGCATAATATTAAGTTCAGAATTCCACCAGACAATCTTTTTAGGAGTTCTTTGTGATTTACGACCTAAAATCTGATCACATACTTGTTGGACCATTAGACGAATAGAAGATACATGAGAGTCTAATGGTAATTCTAAAAGATTAGTTGGAAGTTGTCCAGAAGCATTAATTAATTCATCACGAAATAAGCGCCAATTCACATGCGAAGTATTCCAAGAAGGTATTTCATTAATATTTTCATTACAATTATTGGTAATATAATTAATTGTAATATTAATTATATTATGATCACTAAGATCCCATTCAATAATTTTCCAATTAAATTCTGCCCAAGTAGAAGCAGCTTCATTAGTAAATGAAATATCAATGTCACTTCGTGCACGATGATTATCAAAAGTATAGATATTACAGGATTGATTAAGTACATAAATTTGATTATTAGACATCCAATCACTTAATAATATGCCTCGTTCATAATTTAAATTTGCATTATGTTCAGGTAACTTGCTAAACCACATAGGAGATACAGCATTAGCATCAATTCCAAAAATCACAGGTCTCTTATTAGCTAGTAGTAATACAGCATCCAGATATTGAAGGTATGGCTCTAATTCAGCATTAAATTGACAGTATACCGAGGTCAAGAAAATAGAACCAAAAATACCAGTAATATTAATACATACTCCAAATTCAGTAATAAGAGATTCAATAGGCATGCAAATGATATTTGGGTCATCAATGAAAATAGCTGCTTTCTTATTAATATTAGTGAAAATTTTCATTCCAGAAGGAAGTCCAGTAATTCTTTTAAATCTATCTAGATAAGGTTCTTGAATAATTCCAAATTTGTGGCCAGATTCACGTATGCGAACTCCGAGCTCGATGGTAGCAGCTCGGCCACGACCACAATTAGCTTGTAGAAGACTAAACATTAATGTTTAGCTTGTACCCTAGCTAATACCTGTTTATATATGGGACAATTTTCTGAGATCATATAATGATCAGAGGGAAGTCCTTTAAATTGGCAATTTCTGCAGTTGACTGATTTAGTGCATTCTCTTGCACGATGACCGATTTCTCCACATTGGCGGCAAGTATAATCTTTCTGTTGACAACGGGTAATCATATGATCAAATCCAAAGCATTTATAGCAAGCATGAATTGATTCTAATAAACGACATCGAAAAGAAAACCATTTAATATATAGATATCCGGAATCATCAAAAATAGCCTTAGCTTTATCATTAACTTCAAGAATAATATTAATCGTTGACTCAGAAGCTGACCAAGGTTTGGTAATTAGTTTAACAGCATTAGAAAATTCGGTGGGAGTAAATACATCTTTTAAATTATTTTCATATAATTGCTCCATAAATTCATCTGGTAGAATTCTTGTTTCTACATTAGAAACTATAACTTTAGTTAACGGTTTCTGATTTTTCTTAACATTCAATCCAGATTCAGCAAATTTCTTATGCTGTACTACTTTCCACAATTCGTTTTTAGAAGGTGTTCGGATGATTGCTCCACCTTTCTTTTTTAATTCTCGAATTTCGTGAACTCTAACACCAAGTTCAGGTGCAACTTCCTTTATAATTTTTTCAGCAATTTGTTTGCCAGTAATATCAGGATTATTACTAGTAACAACCGCTGACCAAGTTTCATGAGGCTTTTTAGCTTTAGGCATCAAGGGTACTTTCATAGGGACAATCGGTTTTGTAATAATTTCAGTAGATTTAGTAGCAACTTTAGCACAAAGTAAATCCTTTTTCAATTTCATAATTTCATTTGATTTGTTCATGACAATTTTGTCAAATTTACTGGTAACATCAGCTTTAACATAATGCAAGTCCTTTTTAATATTGGTAATTAATTCCGCTTGCTCAAGGATAATCTGATCATATTCCGTGGCAACATCAAAAATAGATAATGATATCTTAGGATCAACTTTATCGTTTACAATAATTCTTCTCAATTTTTGTTGTATTTCAATAAGTTTAACCGCAATATCACTTCCAAAATCATCCCCAAAAGAATCATCAGTATTCATAATCATATCATCATTAACATTCAAATTAACATCAATATCTGAATCCATCTCTGGTATAGACATCCTTGCTATCTTTGATGAAGATGGAATAGTTCTTTTCTTACCAGTACGACGCCTGGTACAACATCCATCCTCCGAATCACTGTTATGTTTACTCATTACAAATAAATAAAAATCAAATTAATAATAAAAAAGTATGCTAAGTGTTAACTGTCAAAATAAATTCAAAATAAAATAAAAATTCAAAAAATAACAAAATTCAACAAAACAACAAAAGTCAACAAAACCTCAATAAATAAATACCACAAAGCAACACAAACAAACGCAAATCCTCCAAATCCTCAAGATCCACCAGTTCCCCGAAAGAATGTAAGTAGAAAACTCACACAGACTTCAAGAAACAGTACGTCTTCATCCAAGGTCCAGAAAGGCACGTAACGCACATCAATCAATCAATGGCAAAGTCCAATCTGTAAAAAAGGCCGATAAACACTGATACGCAACAAGGAAGTTTGATTCCAGCACAAGTTCTTCTTAATAAAATTTTAGAAATTTTTGAAAAAATTCAAAAAAAAAAAACACGTCTGATCACAACGAGTGCTAGAAGCAAACTGAGCGGTGCAAGAACAGTAAGCAAAGGAGTCACGGCAGGGTGAGGACTCTGAACAGTTACCGAAGCTGAAAGCATAGTAAGGGGTGCAGTATCAGCATGGGCTGTATTTGAAGCCGTTTCCGAAGATGGAGTCGCAGACATCACCCTGGAGTTGCAATATCAGCCGGAGCTGGAGGGATAGCTGGACTAGTAACTTGTGCTGTCGTTGGATCACTAGCGAGAAAAATCGAACCGGAGATAATTCTAAACGGCGAGGGGTAATATTAAGTATTTAATTTAATTCCACTATGTGGTGGATGCTTTAACAGATGGAAAGGTGTAACCCAAGTACGAATGGAATTTTTAGTCGACGAAGGAAACAAAGTGTTATATCTTCGTTTAAAGATACTTCTCCGTTTGAGTCACCACATCTCCACTCTCTTAATTTCTTTGGTGTAATCCATCCAAAAAATGTCTTATTTATATCATTTTCTTATCGTAAACATTTTCAAAGAAGCTAACTGCTTCTTTTTTGGTTGGTGTTTTCCTGAATTGTCCTTATCTTACTTTATTACTCTCTTTCTTTCTATCCTTTTGTCTATTCTGGTCTATTTTCAACAATCTTTATATTTCTTTTTCGCCTTTTTTCCTGGTCTGATTGGGTTTCTTGCCTGGGTTTTCTCCAATCCTGTGCTACAAATGTTGGACCATAAAAATTGATTGTATTTAATACCCCAGAAGGCTTAAATGTAATTCAATTTTAATCTTACTTGTAAATTTTAATTTAATTTATATAATAATTATATTTATCTTTTGTAATCCTTTAATCGAATGCAATTAGTCGATTTATTAATAATTTATTAATAAATAAATAAATAAATAAAAAAGTAGAGGCCAGAACCCATTCACACCAGCTTCTACGATAGGTGCATCTGTCCTTGAAGAGAACAATAGTTCGATATCTGGTGTTGCTGCAATTGTGACAGAGGTATAGTTTTACATTCAATCTTATCAGGAAAATCCGAAAAATCATTGGTTTAAAAGTAAATCATCAATTACTATTGTTACAATGGTTATATTAAAAGTTTGTATGGATACGCAATGCGCTTTTTTCAATAATAATAAAATACAATACAATTTCAGTTGAGTAACTTTAATTTGAGTTCTTTTTAAACTAAATTTCCTTAATAACTGATTATAGCTCATCATCAAGGTCAAAAACTTCGGGCGGAAAATCACCCACCTCCACGGACAATGGAGAGACAAAGCCGCCGTAATTTGGGGGACATACAAAATATACTTTTCCATTAACACTGAAAGAAACGGATTCGTTAATATTCAATATGCATTTGTTATTATTCACCTACCTTCCATTGTTTTTCCCAAGAGGCTCGTCATACTTGACACCAATGAAGATACTATTCTTTCCTTCAAGCTGTCCATTATACATTATGGTACCACGGCGTGTTGGATTCCCTGGTACCGTCACCTACTTATATCAATTAAAATATAATCACTATAATTTTTAATATTATCATTGGTTACCTGACACCGGCCCCCTAGAATGCAAAGATCAGCTCGCTTTTGTAGTTCTTGAGCCTGCTCTTGTCGCTTGGCTTCCATTTGCCTCATTTCCTCTTCATTGTACTTTCCAAGACGATTTTTTATTAAAAAGCTGCGTACAGAATCGTTTCTCTGCTCATACTGATCCTTCGAAAGTTCAAACTTCTCAACACTTTCGGTGTCGGCACCGAAACTAACAAAGGTATCGATGACGTGCAGCCGTAGTCCATCACAGTTGACATAAAAACCCAGCTTTGCATCGTTGTTAGTTAATGACGTCACATATGAGTCACCTTTATACACCTCCACTTTCATGGTGCCGGCACACCCTCCCGTTAATATTTCCAGTTTATTCTGTACAAGACCAAAATTTAAACATATGTTAAACTATTTATATCGTATCTTTTATACCTTGAGCTGTGAAATTGTCATATCCTTGGAAAACTTCATCTCAAATGCTACAACGTCATTGTGAGAATTAGATACATTTGCTTTAATATCCTTGCAATTTGAATTGTCCAATTGTAATATTTCCGACATTATTTAACTTTACAGTAAATATAGGTAATTGAAATCCTCTCTTCAAATCGATGAAAAATTCGACTATACCCATCAGTTGATAGTCCGATAAAAAAATACTGGTTTTTGTGAAAACATATGATGTTTTTATTTATTTCTATGTTTAAACAAAACAACACAAAAATCAATGACATTGCTTTTATCATACATAAGGAGAGTATCTAATGTTGTTGAACCAGAAAAATTCATTTAAATGTCTTAATTATTACATTGTACCAAGTACAAGTGAAAGTATCGATAGACACCCAATAATCAATATATTAATGAAGCTAAATGTGGTTTTCTTCGTATTTCAATCAACGGCCACATTTTATTTTGTATTGTTTAAAGTTGAGGAATGTGTTAAAAGTTTTCAAAGAATTTTGGTTCATTGATCAACAATTAATACCCCCACAATGGCAGCCAATGAAATAGAAGAACAATAAATAAAATTAAATTGAAAAATAATAAACTAAAATCAATATGTATGCTACAAATTCATTGTTGCGAGATGTAAGCCAAAGCAAAAATAAAGTAAAAATGAACAAGTACAAGTGCTTGGGCTCGTCCCATCCCTCGTCAATGGAACAATTTTTAAACTGTTTGACATACATGCTCTTAGCAATAGTCGCATTGTACGCAACTTTCTTGATTTGGAATATCTCTGTAGATCATCGAGATGGTTTCTTCTACTCCAAAAGAGAGCGAGACTCGGCGGTGCTTGATTTATCCCTATCGCATACCCAGGAGGTGTTACTGCGCTCAGACTCGGAGTACCGTGGACGTAACGCGAACTGTACGTTTTGGGATTGTGTAAACATTTATAAATGCGAGCATGACACTCTCAAGGTATACATTTATCCTATGCAAGAATTTATGGATGAAAAGAGTGATAAAGTGGTGAGCAGTTTGTCCAAGGAGTATTATCAAATATTGGAGGCAGTGCTTAATAGTCGCTACTATACCTCAAATCCAAATGAAGCCTGCCTTTTTTTGCCTAGTTTAGATCTGCTGAACCAGGATATGTTTGATAAGCATTTGGCTGGTCCTGCTTTGGCATCGTTAAACTTCTGGGATCGTGGAGAGAATCACTTGATTTTTAACATGTTGCCAGGCAGCGCACCTACTTATAACACCGTATTGGACGTGAATATTGACAATGCAATTGTATTGGGTGGCGGATTCGATAGCTGGACATATAGGCCCGGCTTTGATGTATCTGTACCAGTGTGGAGTCCGTTAGTGCAGGAAACAAACACATATTCCGTTCACACCGCAGTCCACCGAAAATATTTATTAATTGTTGCTCAGTTAAATATTTTGCCGCAGCATGCACGTCATTTTCATGAGCTATCACTGTCTCACAATGATGCTGACCGAATGCTTCTACTTGGACCTTGTGACGGCAAAGAGTTAGACTTATACGTTCGCTGCGCTGTGGGACAACACCAAAAGCGATGGGAATATCCACGAGTACTTTCGCGAAGCAAGTTCTGCTTTGTTGGTCGTAGCCTACGTGTTGGACAGCCCGATTTGCTTGAGATAATGTCTCAGAGTTGCATTCCTGTGGTGGTGATTGACAACTTTGTGCTACCTTTTGAGGACGTAATTGACTGGTCACTAGCTGCAGTGCGAATACGAGAATCAGAGATGCATTCCATTACTCGGAAATTGGATTCGATTTCCAATGTTAAGGTCGTGGAAATGCAGAAGCAAGTTCAATGGGTGTACAGCAATTATTTGAAGGATTTAAAGACCATAACAATTACGGCTCTTGAGTTACTTGAAAGTCGGATATTTCCGCTGCTTGCGCGCAGCAGTCGACAATGGAATACAATTAGTAAGAATAGCCGCTCGACGTTTAATCCACTATTTCTTACATCCCTGGCTCCTAAGTCTCAAGGATTTACAGCTGTCATTTTGACGTATGATCGTGTCGAGAGTCTTTTCCTCTTGATTCAAAAGCTAGCAGTCGTGCCGTCCCTTCAAAGCATTTTAGTGATTTGGAATAATCAAAGAAAAATGCCCCCGCATTGTTAGTATATTTACTAGTACTATATATATATTCTTAATAAATATATTTATTTTCTTAATTGTACATAATATCCCATTATTCAATTCCTATTATTAACAGTGTCGACATTTCCGACCATTGCCAAGCCGCTGAAGGTAATACAAACACGGGAAAATAAACTCTCGAATAGATTCTATCCTTATCCTGAGATAGAAACTGAAG
Source organism: Drosophila repletoides (assembly GCA_018150835.1). Taxonomy (NCBI): domain Eukaryota; kingdom Metazoa; phylum Arthropoda; class Insecta; order Diptera; family Drosophilidae; genus Drosophila; species Drosophila repletoides. The sequence goes on from JAECWQ010000236.1 coordinate 1,046,656, forward strand.
CTATCTTGACTATAGACGATGACATTATTATGTTAACCAGTGATGAGCTGGATTTTGGGTTAGTTTTTCTTTTTAAATGTATTTTATCAGGTACTTATTTATGTATTCCTTTTAGATACGAAGTGTGGCGCGAGTTTCCTGATCATATTGTCGGATTTCCTAGTCGCATTCACGTATGGGATAATACAACAATGCGTTGGCACTACGAATCTGAATGGACAAATCAGATATCTATGGTACTCACTGGCGCCGCATTTCATCACAAATTCTGGAGTCATATGTACACATATGCGATGCCAGGCGATATTAAACACTGGGTTGATAACCATATGAACTGTGAAGATATCGCAATGAATTTTCTCGTTGCAAATATCACAAATAATCCACCCATCAAAGTAACTCCGCGAAAAAAGTTCAAATGTCCCGAATGCACCAACACCGAAATGCTGTCAGCCGACTTAAATCATATGCGGGAGCGTTCTGCTTGTATTGATCGGTTTTCAAAAATCTACGGCAGAATGCCTCTAAGAACTGTTGAGTTCAGAGCGGACCCTGTTCTATTTAGAGATAACTTCCCTGATAAGTTAAAACGATACAATGATATAGGCAGCTTGTAAGCTCTAACATTCCCAATATCATATTCAATTTTGGTGTATGAAATTACCAAAGACTTTCGTTCATATCTATGGACTATATAAATACACAGTAAAGTGGATTTAAAAATACAAATAAACAAAAATGATGGACAAACATATATACAATACATACATATTAACGAGACAGCGTTCCAGTCAGTTTTAATAAATTACTCATGGTTAGATCATTTCAATTCATTTTTATTGGAAGAGTTACAAAATGTGTAAATGCTAAGAATTGTGGGTGGAATTTGGACTTTAATAGAAGTGACAAAACGGACATGTGAAAAAATATTTAAAATAAATTGCATTTCTCTGGTTGCATTTAATTTGAGTCAACTCGAATGTTTTCACGTGAGTGCAGATTTAATATCAAAACTCCGCATTAAATGCATTAACTTCAGACTTTATCAATTGTCGCCAAATACTCTAAGTAACGCTGTTTTTGTTGTAGTTGCAGCTTTTGAAGTTTCTTGATTTGTCCTTTGCTAATTTCTTTGCCTTCTTTGTCGTGTGTAGGAAAACCCTAAAATTGAAGTTAGTTTACAATAAAAATCTAGTTTTTTTTTTTTTTAGCAATAAACGTACATCTTCACCAAATGCGGAATACTTTTCAGTTTCACTGAGAAACATATCCTTGGGATTAATTCGACGTTGCGCTTCTTTCGCTGCTGTAGCCTCCGCCAATACTTGCTTCTTACGCTCTTTTTCTGCAATACGCTCCGCTTCAGCGGCTTGCTTGGCATCACGCTCCCGCAAAAGCATATCGCGGTCAACTAGTTTTACAGCGAATTTGCCATCATCCTTATCTTCCAGACGGATTCCCAAATTGGGCAACACATTGTCACGCAGATCATCGCACAAGTTTAATATGTCTAAGGCCTTTAACATCTTTGCCTGTTCACGGACCAAGTTACGGAATTCAGCCACGGACTGCACGTAAGGCAGAACAACGGATTCGCGATCAAAACTTTCCGCACCATTCGAGCTAGCGTCACCCAGCGGAAATCCAATGTTCCCGCGTGGTCCAGAGATAGCGCCAAATATGTGCAGCAAGTTTGTAATATAAGCAGCAATCTTGCGAAGCAACAAATTGTTTAGTTTCGTCTTGTTGTCGCGTATATATATATTCGTATGTGAAACTAGTTCACGGATGGAGTCGAGTGCGCTGCGCGTATCGATGTTATCTGAAGGCAGAAATATATAGTACTTATATAAAAGATCTTAATATGCATACAAACCACAAAGAGCTGCATGTACTTGGGACTGTGTTTCTCCAAATTTTTCCTGTAAGGTTGCCTCCAAAGCAGTCCACTCGCTGAACTGCTGCATAGCAGTTCCTGATAACAGATCGCGAGTTAGATCTTTAACATTCAGGAAGAATTCCTATAATAAATCCATGGTGCTTGTATTGTAACAAAGTAAATATTTATTTTTTTTTTAGCTTACGTTTAAGAATTTTTCATACTGAGTGGCCATTTCCATGGTGTTCTCAGAGTAGTCAAGCGTATCCTTCCAAGAATGTAATAAGAAAGCCAAGCGTAGTTGCGTAGCTGAGTGCTTTGTCAAGGCTTCTTGTATTGTTATGAAATTCTTAAGTGACTTAGACATCTTGCAGCCTGCAATTGTGAGGTGACCCGTGTGAAGAAAATACTTTACCCATTCCGATTCATTAAATGCGGCCTCGGATTGTGCCAGTTCATTGTCATGATGTGGAAATTTTAAGTCAACACCTCCAGTGTGAATGTCAAACATGGAACCAAATATATCAGAAGCCATTGCCGAGCACTCGATGTGCCATCCAGGCCGACCCCGTCCCCAGGGACTATCCCACCAAGGTTCACCAGCTTTGCTGGCCTTCCACAAAGCAAAATCGTTAGGTGAACGCTTTTCTGAAAGTCGATCCGCAGTAACTGACAAATCACCTTCACCCTCCTGGAGGGAGATTGTGTCGCCGTAGGCTTCAGGAACCAGCTTTGCGTATTGATGCTTTTCACGTTTGTCAAAACCATTTACATCAAAATATACAGAGCCATTTGCTTCGTAGGCTAAGGAATTGCTAATAATCCGCTGAATAAATGCAATAATTTGAGGAACGTATTCCGACACTCTTGTCAATACATCGGGTGGCAATATCTAAAATCATGTGCAATAAAAATGTATTATCACTAAGAAAATGAAATGTTTTATGGAATATACTTGTAGAGTATTTACAAATTGAGAAAGACTTATTTTTCTAACACGATTTAACTTCAATGCACAGTAATTATTGAGTTTTTAAACGTCTGATCAAAAGTTGAAGATTAATCCATGAAAAGCATTTTACATTTGTGTGAATTGATCATAATCGGACATATATAATCAAAAAGATTCTAAAACTGAGAGCTATAAGGGAGTTTCTTGTTAAGCTTCAGAAGACAGATGTTTGCTTTACTTGTTTTTGTTCTTCATTATCAGCCTTACACAAGACAAACTTGTTATTTGATAGATGACTCACATTCAGAGATTTCATGTCATTGTGAAATTGATCTTCCCAATAGCGCGGAAGGGCCTCGAATACAGTATTATCATTCACATGGGAGCCTTGTTTTCCATCTAACCACTCTGCAATGGGATCCTTTGTTTCAGCTAAATAATGTGCTCTCATTTTAGAAATTGCTTCTACATCGCCGCTGGTGACAGCCTGGGTGAGTGCCTCCATTGCATCATTCATGCGCTGTAACATCTTTTCCAGCATAACTTTCTTATCAGCATCTGTATTCTTCTCACATTTGAGGTGCAATTGGCTCAGAACCTCTTTTTGCTCTTTCAGCAATTGTTCGAGTGGCAGCTTTGCAGCTGCATTGGAATACTGCTCGTAAAGATGATATTGGCGAGCCCGCTTTATAATTTTGTCGTCGATATCTGTGATGTTCATGACATAGTGAACATTGTAACCGAAGTAATCACTCAATATTCGACGCAAGATATCAAAAGAAATATACGATCTGTTGAAGAATGTAAGAGTAACGCAAACAATAATAATCATAAGCTCTGCCTGCTGATGTGGCTAAAATACCTCGCGTGTCCCATGTGGGAAGCATCGTAGACAGTAGGGCCGCAGCTATACCATTTCACATTGTTACCGTCCAATGGAACAAATTCCTCCTTTTGTCTGGTTAGACTGTTGTACAATTGCAATTTTGGACGATTGGCAGGCTTGGGTGCTTGCCATGCCGGTTGCACACGCTTAGACATTGCTGGTAATTGGCTGGTTATGTGGCGTACTTGCAAGTTGCAACACGTTTGATACTCAATAAAAGCTACTGCTAATAGCAGCTACTATCAGCTGTGTTACACAGCTTATTAAAGCGCTGTTGATAAATATATCGATAGGTAGCAGAATATCGATAAATACAAATAATAAATAAAAATAAAAACAAAAAGAATGTCTTATTTAAATATTATCTTATTAATTAAAATAAGCTATGCAAACATTCCCAATTTTTAGATTTGTATATTTTTATTTAAATACGTATTTACATACATAGTATATAATTATTATACATTAATTTATTATTAAATATATAATAAATTATTTATTTGTAACTAATTGACTGCCTTTGATTTACAGGCAATCATATACACTGGAAAAAGGCCTTTGGGAAAATTTTGTTGTCGCACTTTTCGAGAAATTCGAAAGCCAGCTTCTTTCAAAAAACATTCATATAATTCTAGGGGACGAGTAACTGATGAGTCCTCATCATCTTTAACTACAGTCTTAGAACCGGTGACATTCTCTTTCATGCAAAAATATGCCCCTGGCTGTAGGCTGAGGCGCATGCGGCGAAAAAAATCTACCAGGTCCGAATCAGTAAGGTGTCCCAAAACCCACTGGCACCAAACAAGGTCGTACTTGTGTGTAGGCAAGAACTCCTGCAGGCCTACATTATATACTTCACCCAAACTGTTGCGAAGCACGCCCTCTCCTGTGCATAACTCTCGCGCCTTTTCAGCGAAAGCAGCATCTTGCTCCACAAGATCTACGGTATGAAATAGCGGTATGAGCAGATTCCTTGAAACTCTTCCAATTCCCGCACCGCAGTCCAGTGCCAACTTATTGCCCGGTACCTTTATTTCACGCAGAAATATCTTTGAGCCCTGTATATCGATTGTGCTGATGTAACCAAGGCCACCTAACATTCCATTCACTGTTGCTGGGACTTCGGACCAATATTTTTGTGCTTTGTTGTAGAATTCAGGTACGACTTTTTGGGTTTCCATTTTGACGGAAGCTTGTTTTGGTGCTCCTTCTTCATCTGGTTTATTGTTGTTTTCCTTATAATTGTTTATTTCACAGTCCATACTTGTCATAAGCTCAAAGTCTAATTTATAGACATTTTTTGTTGTATGTTTGAAACCCAACAATTTAAATTTAAAATTTAGGAATTGAAGTTCTGCTCATTGTTCTTTAACGCTTACTAAGGTCATACTGCAAAATAAACGTGACTAGGGATGCCAACCAAATGATTTAGTTCAAATTGTGGTTCTTTTTAAAGGTAGTCCGTATACTTGTGGTTCACATACTTCTGTACAGGCACACACAAAAGTAATTGCACAGCAGAGTATTTCAGCTTTGTCGCTTTTTTTTCGCAACAGTTATTATAAATACATATAACTTAGCTAGAATATGTTTTTTGATATAATCTAATAAATATACTGTTTGTAGGTACAAATGGATGGTCGAACAATCGGTTATCTAGCGAACTGGTTTTGTTGTAAATAAGTTATTGATTTTTTTAAATGATGAATCTGTTTTGGTATATATCAATATATATACAGTTAAGTTAGTATGTTGGGTTTTCTAAATTAATATAATGATTGTTGATCCGCTGAATACTATATTATACTCAAAGTAAAAGTTGAGAAATAAATTTTTTCTAGACGAATTTTTGTGGCATTAATATACATACAATATTAAAAGGAAAAACTCAAGAGTGGATTTTTCAATTCAAAATTGTGAAAAAAATTACAGTCACTGCAAAATTTGCATTTGCAACTTCTCAAAAGAAAACTATCGATATCAAGTATACGATGCGATTCCGTGCCACAAATCATTGTAAAAGCTATCGATATAAAATTTTTAATACGATATAGTGGCACGAATCATTGTCAACATAAAAAAAAAAACATTTATTTCCAGATCGGAATTAATTTTATTTATTTACTTATTTAGAAACATGACACTAGACTTGGATGCTCAAAAAAAAGATGAGAAACTTCTTCTGGCAACAATACAACAGGAGTATAAAGTTCTGGCAGAATAGTAAGCTGAACATTACAAAAAAACATATAAAACCAGCAATAATTCGAACATTATATTTTTAGCAAAATGATTGAATCGGAAAAGCTATCTGGAATTTATGTTATACCTAGCTATGCTAATTCGTTGCGTTAGTATTTATTTTTAGTTTTTGTTAATAACGTACAAGGGGATAAAATTCCTTCATATCTTATAGAATGGTTCGGGGTTTTTTTCGGACGCCAAGGATTTTATGAAAATGGTGTCTTTCGCTTTTCCATACTGTTGCCGGATCATTTTCCAGATGACAAAAGCGTACCAGTGAGTGCCATTTACAGTTGCATTCTGTTGCAAATTATATTTATCTGTATTTTATACCAGGTGATTATTTTCCAACATAAAGTTGTACATCCGCTGGTTTGTCCGTACACGTATACTCTTGATATCAGCCAAGCATTCGCGGAATGGCGTTGCGGAGAAGACCACCTTTGGCAAGTCTTAAAGTATATGCAAGCAATATTCGCCGATCCGGTGAACAATGTTCGCAATACGAATAGTGCTCAGGAAGTAAGCAACGTGGAGGCTGCCAAGCTCTTAAATAATAATCGGGATGCTTATGGAGCGCTTGTCACTGAGAGTATATTAGAGATTAAATCGTATATCTATGACGCCCCACCAACGGAAGATCCACATTATATAATATTCGAAAAGTTTCAAGAAGATCTTCATGGACCAGTTTTAGAGCAAATACGCTCAGCTAACAATACAAATCCGTCTTCCGAAAGTGGTGGCGGTGGTGCCGCAACTGGACTTTCATGGGTTAAAGTTAAAGAAGGAGAGTTCAAACCTCTGAGCATTGAATAGCTTTAATAATATACATATGTACATACTTATAAGTTACGCTTTGTTACACAAATTGTCTCATAAATGTTGGAGTTTTTACTCAGTTTGGCCCTAGAAAGTCCAAAACATTTACGCTGCATCATCAATTATCGCTTATCCCATACCTCTGACAATGCATTATCCAATCGTGCTCAAGTTTTATTTTAGCTCCATTCCAATGAAAATATGTTGGTGATTCATCGCCGTCAACAAACACAAAGTTCTGGCTAAGCTCAATGGCTAATTTAGAACGGACAAGTGCAATGCCACCTACTTTTGGCCAAGCTGGATGATATACCCTACCGCTTTTCGGATGCATATAGAGTTTGCTTGGTTTAAACTCTACTGATAATTCTGGACCTCCATGTGCATAAATTAATACATCATTATTACCAATTCCATCGTTTTTCAAATGTTCAGTAAATACAATGGGCGTGTCGTCACAACGTATATAGTTCCGTTCTCGGCCACAGGGCGACATGTAGGGGAACATTTGATAACGCTGGGTTTCATTTAGTCGTAGGCGGTTGAAGAAAAATTTAAGAAATTTCTTCTCTTTAAAACAGGATGTGAAATTTTTCATTTTGGCATCGTCTAAAAAGAGCTACAAAGGGAATAGATAACAGACTGTAATTAATCAGTCGCTTTGCATATTTTTCAGGACTTTCTCAGTACATTCCGTTACAGAAAACAAATAAGTTAATAGTTAAAGTTAAAGCCGGTAAGTAAACTACAATATGAAGGCCTCTATCATGAATTTTGATATGTAGCGAGTAATTCTGCATTAATAACTGAAATGTTGAGCTTTTTACTTTAATGTGTTCTAGTACATACCATGCCCTCGTGATCGATATAGTAGAAATATTCACGTATTCTTGGCTCAGGCGACTGGCCCTGGGTGTAGCACACAGCATTGCGAAGTGATATCCACTTAAGTCCCAAATTATTTAAATTCAGTATACTCTTCGATTGTAGGGCGGCAATTTGAGCAAAACCTTGACCAAGAAGTAAAGCCGAATCAGTTCGTTTTGAGCAATTGTAACTTTAAATTTATGAATCATTTTACTATATACTATATGCATGCAGTCTTCCCTTGGTGTACACCAATATTACATTATTTTATTTTAGTTTTAATATTTTAGTTGTAATTTAAATTAAAAGATTTTTTTTAAATTGTGCCAGTGTACCGTATACGAGGCTATTTTTTCTTTTTTGAACCTGCTCCAGCTCCAGACCCAGCTTTTTGCATACGGCCTACTTGCATGTTCTTTAGCTTTTCATCCAGTTTCTTCTTTGCATTTTTAAGTTCCTGCTCTTGACGTACGGTCTTTATTGGCTTAGGATTCAAGAACTCTTTCCGCTCCTCTCGTTTTTTTTCCACACCACAACCATGCACTTCAGGCAGTCCATGCTTGAAGCAGTATCGCTTCTTGCAGAGCTCGCAGTCTTGTCCCATTAGGCTTGTTTTGGTTTTGCATCGTGGGTAGTCGCAGAGGTTATCTACTGTTTTCACGGCAGTAAGAACTTCGTCTAGCCTGAGGTCTACTATTTGAGTGGGTATGCGCTCCAAAAGCTCCAAAGTGTTGTTGGTGCCATAGTTAACAGGTTTCCCGGGCTTAGCCGGTGGAAAAAGTGCTGCTCCATCTACATTGGTGGATGTAGATGGATTACAGCTGGGAGTATCAACCGGCTTTGGCTTGTCTGAGTTATAGGCTTTTCAGTGACAAATTTTACACAAATTTAAAAGTAATAATAATTACCTGCCATTGCAACTGTGTGAAATTAATTTAGTATATTATTCCACGTTATGCAACACTGTCACATATAGTAAGTTAGACAGTAACCAAGCAATATATTATATGTTTAGTATACATTTATATTCTTTGATTTGGTTAGTGTATCGACTTAATATACATGAGATTTAGATGCTTTTAAACATCGATATTGGGCGACATCGATGTTTCCGATGTTTTTAAGTGAAAACATCGATACATCGAAGTTTTTCAAGTAAAAAAAACAAAAAACTAAGATTTAATTTAAAAGGTCGTAGTTTTATTTTAAAAATAACAAAATTAAATAAAATTTAAAATAAATGAATCACTATGGCGGGTATTATAGTACACCTGAGATCAGAAATGAGTAGAAGTACTGACATTGAAACAAAAAAATTTTTTTCAACACTGCAACCCCAATACGTTGCACACAGTTCTTTAAACAAACAATTAAATTAAAACACAAAATAAATTGTCTGGACGTAAGATATAAATTGTAGTAACCAATATATATTAAATATACTGGAATAAATAACAATAGAACTAAGGAAAGGTTATCTTTTGCTCGGCGAACATTACATACCCTTGTAGAGCTATATGATATAATAATCTGATCTTAATGATATTTGGTGTGCGTTTAGAAATCACACTTTTCTATATAAGTTGTAAATTTAGTCAAGTTAAATTGAGAAACAAAAAAGTTTTCCATACAACAACTTTTGAACCGATTGTTGCTATATGATATACGGGAGCTATATGATATAGTGATTCGATCTTAATGATTTTTAATAAACGTTTAGAAATTGCGTTTTTTATATAACTTATAAATTTTATCAAGATACGTTAAAAGCCAAAAAAAACTTCCATACAACAACTTTTAAACCGATTGTTCCTATGGGAGCTATGTGATATAGTTTTCCGATCCCGCCGGTTCCGACATATGTGCTGTGTGCAGCAAAAAGAGGGCTCCATACCAAATTTCATTCACCTAGCTCAAAAACTGAGAGTCTAGTTTAGATATAAACAGACGGACTTGGCTATATCGTCTCGTCGTTCTGATCAATAATATATATACTGTATGGGGTCTGAGCTGGCTCCTTCAATACATTACAAAGTTATAATACCCTCTATAAGGGTGTGAAAGCACCCTTGATTTTGATTATGCTAGAGCTTTAAGCTCAATTTGAATTATATCCTTGATATTCTACATTTAATATCCGTTCAATAATTGCACAACACTTGAACAGTGAGAAATCCGTGCACTTTACTTTAAGCAGCTTTGTAATGTATGAGCAGATTAACATTTATTTGGAAAATTAATATCAAGTTAAATATTGTGTATGAAGAACATATTTTAATTATTTTTATTCGTTAAAAGTCTCATTTTCGCTTTTATGAACAACTTATTTATTTATTGATTAAGAATGAATTTTAGAGTTTGCATTGTTTGATATTGAAACCTTTAAACTTTTGCCGATATTTATGATTTCTCGCTTAGAAGTCTGCAAACCCGATTAATTTTCTTCAAATTAAACGTTTACACAATTTTTCACGCAGAGGACATGGAAAACTTATATGTTCGAGTGATACTTAATAAATGTTCGTGTAATTCTTAGCATATTAACATCACTAATGAGAAAAATATTTTGGGAAAGTCAAATATATATGATTTATGGCTTCGCAAAAGCCATATTACTATATTACTATATTAAATTAAAATTTAGCTGACACACATTCCTGAACCACACCCTCAGGAGGAGACTGTGCATGAGTTGACAGCAGCGGAACCCCGTTACTTAGCAGCTGTAATTTTTTCCCTTGTGTCCACTAAAATTAAAATCCAACTCTTATTTTAAAAATGCAATAAACGTCAATTAGAAAAAAAATTGTACCGTACAGTTAAGCACATATTTCCCGTCTTCTGTCGCCGGTATTAATTTAAATTTGTTATCAAATTTTGGTAAGCTTTGAAAGTGATTTCAAGGCCAATAGTGTGAAAGTTATTAAGCTGCCATAAAAGACAAACAGACCTATTTGCTATAAATGCTTTATTATTGTATTTTTCTTTAATTTTTTGAACCAATATATAACATATTCCTAGAAAATGCTAGTTTTGACTTAAAGTTCTAATGCATGTTGTTGGGTATTATATACTTGAAACATTATTTTGTTATTTGTGGATATAACGTTAAACAAAAATATAAGTATAATTTTTACAACTTATTCTCATAAACGGATGCTGGACTGGAAGTCACTGCTGCATTAATTGCCTTTGCCACATATTCAATATTGCCAGTATTAAGGCCGCACATATTTATTCGGCCCGTCTTAAGCAGATAAATGTGATATTCGTTGATCAGGAAACTAACTTGATTCTCATTGAGTCCCGTGTAGGAAAACATGCCAATCTGATTGACAATATGGTCCCAATTTCCAGGAGTTCCTAACGATACAAGATTGTCGCGCAAAAGTGTACGCATTTTGCGAATACGGCTTGACATCTCTTTGATACATTCCATCCACTCTTGACGCAATTCTGGAGTGTTTAATACCTTGGATACTATACGAGCTCCATAGGCCGGTGGATTTGAGTACTGTCCGCGAATGATTAACGTCAGTTGTGAGTGTATCATGTCTCTGGTAGCACCGGTTTGCTGCACCACTGTCAAATTGCCAGCACGTTCGCAGTACAAACCGAAATTCTTTGCAAATGATTGACAAACAAAAAGCTCAAAGCCGCGGTCCACAAAATAGCGTATCGCCCAAGCATCGTGATCAGGATCACCGCTAGCGAAGCCTTGGTATGCCGAATCAAAGAGTGGAAATAACTTCTTACGTTCCATAAGATCAGCAATTTGCTTCCATTGCTCGTGGGTTGGATCTATACCGGTTGGATTGTGCGCACACGCATGCAAAATAATGACGGAATCCGATGGAGCTTGCTCTAAGTCACTAAGCATTCCTTTAAAATCCAGCTGACGATTCTTCTGATCCCAATACCGATACGACTGCAATTTGGTAAAGCCCGTATCGGAAAATATTTTATGATGATTTTCCCATGTCGGATTTGAATAGTATACAGTATTACGGGATAGTTGTCGGTGAAGAAACTCAGCGGCTATACGCAGAGCACCTGTGCCAGACAAGGTTTGTATTCCAAACGCCTGTCAAATAAAAATAATTAGGTAAATATAATGCAATTATAATTATCTAGCCGAGAATGCAGGGCTAGGAGATATTGTGTACCCACGGCTAAAATATCTTTTTACTGATTCTTTCTCCTTATAATAATCAAAAACAATCTGTCAATCTGGCGCTTGGTAAAGAAAAAAAAAAAAAGATAAATTAAACTTACACGTTTCTCCTTTAGTGCTACTGAATCTGCACCCAAAACTAATTCCGTTGCTGCACGAGTGAAGGTATCAAGACCTGAATAAATCCATATTTTAAGTAAATGTTTCCTCACTGATTTTAACAAATTTTTTACCTGTCACTGGTAAATACTCATGAGTAATTAACTCATCTTTTGCTATTGCCACTTCTGTTTTCCGCACCACCGGTAGTACCCATGGCTCCCCAGCATCCGTTCTGTAAGCTGTGGATATATAAACGCATATATGAAGGTTAAGGAACTATCTACTTCAATCTTAATGCCTGGGGTTGTCTCTGAAATGCCTAATGAAAAACTTTTAGACTAAGCCTACCAAGATAATGTGCAATCGTCATCGGGTAAAACAATAATACTGAGCTTATTTAAATTCTATTCATTCAGAATGAAGAACCTCTAATTTTATATTATCGAGTAGCATTAACAACCGAGTGGATCTAAATAGGTACCTCGGAAAAAATGCAGATTTCCTAGCCCAGTACTTTTATTTTCTGCGCATTGATATGCAGCATATATTGTATACGATGTATGCTCAAAAGATAATGGGAGTTCAAATTTCTGTTCCAGCTATATAGCTATTTATAAGGCGCATAAAAGTTTGAAGTTTTTTGCGTGTCCACCGATTTTCTGCTGTCAAATAAATGGATCAAAGAATTTGCATAAAATTTTTCTGCGAAAAATGGAATTAATTGGCGGTAGGTGAACTCTGAATTAAAAAAATTTTTAAAAAGTGTTTAACCTTTTTCAAGATGGTTGAGATGATCTTCTTCGGTTTCTCAACATTTTAATCGGTTGATGATGTGCGAGCAATTACGATAATTAAAAATTAATTTTTAAATAGGCCTAGTGAATTATTAAATTATTTATTAGTTTCGCTACAGATTGGCTTGAAAAGTGATACCCTGACCCATCTGCTGCATCCTAACTATAGATCATTGGTCCAACCAAATAAACTTGGGCACACGGTCCCAATTTATTATGTATGTCCATGTGATCTTAGTTTATTTCTTTATACCATTTTATTTTTCGTTTTTATTTTTTTATATCTCTTTTTTTCTCGTTTTTTTCCAATCCGCTTAAATGTAATATTTAATTTTACTTATTTTCAGAATTTTTTATTTAACTAGTATTTTATTTGAGGTATCGATTTAATAAATAAATATGTTATCCCAATTGCTTCGCAATTCAATAATTGCATAACAAAGTATAGCATTACGTTTAATAAACCACCTTATAAAAATATTTACCTAATAATCGATAAGATAGGAATAGTTTCAGATCAAAGTTCTGTTCTTCATAATGCTAAATGCAACCAAAGTTCTACTGTTAGGGTCATCGATATACAGAATTTAGCCCAATCTGAGAATGCGACTTATAAAACTTGGATTGTATTGGGCATTGTTTATAATCTATTATTTTTGCGCCAAATTAATCCGGAAATTTCACGGAAACCCTTATCAAGCCCCTTTCCAAAATAGAACGTATACTTGTGCCTATATGTGTATGTACATACATATGTTTGTTAGCTAAACATCATTGTGGGTAGGAATAATTTCTATGTCATTGATTGTTTCCATGCCAGATATATTGAGCAATTGTCCGAACCTGATAATGGAGTGCATTTGAAAAACAATCTAACAAATAACTTGGAATATTCCATTCAACAACTTTTGGATCAATTGTTCGATTGACAGCTATGTGATATAGTCCGATCCAGCATTTGTTCTGGGTGCAATAACTTAACCCTTAACCCTTAGGGATAACAAATAATATACATATGTACGGAGACGACTCCTTAAATGCAGTACACATGTTGGGGCTAAGTTATAGTATCCTTTGCAAGATTATAAAAAACCATAGTGAGTTGAAAAATTCAGCTTCCCAAGTTGAACTGTTCGGGTTTCCGCTAGTCGGTTATCAAATACGTTTGTTTATTCACACGACAATAACAATTAGTAGCTTCGATTGTATGTGTGTATGTACATACACATGCAAGATGTTTATTATTGGTGTATTATTGCTGTGTGGGGCGATTATAACAGGGGCAATACAGTTTCAAATTTCACATTTCACAATTTGACATCCAAATGACCTTTACGCTCAACGAAAACTTTCCCAGCTGAGATACGTCCATTTCATTACGAATATGGATATGAAAATGAATATGAATATGTATGAACATATTAACTTATGAATCAAGCTCTAGCTCAATATGACAAGGGGAAGGGAGCAACATTTAATTTACTTAAACTACCCAGTATCTAAGTGCGGATGACATGATAGCAATTATAAATATATACATATATATATAATCACAAATATGAATTATCTATACATACGTATATATTTGCATAACTAATGTTACATACCGCCAACAGATAAATTAACTTTTTTTGTGTTTACATCGTCCTTAAATGCTTGCGTTAAAGCAAAGACTTCAATTGCTGGTCCTTTAGGAACATTGGCATAAATTGACGTAGACATCACGAACTGCAATCTCAACCAACGCGATAATAATAAATAAATTGTCGGACGTATGCCGCTATTAGGGATGCGCTTCCCAATAGAATGATATATCGATATATTCGTATATGCGGTATTATACAATGTCTTCAGTTTGCCAAAAAATAGGAAGGCGGTATATTTATATACCAATTAGTTCGTTCGTTTGATATGAATATATGTATTTTTTTAATTAAATAAGATTGAGTTTTCCACTAATATATGGAAACCGACCTTACAATCGAAACAATATTGTTGCCAGTTGGTGTTGAAAGTGTTGTAAAATGTCATTTGTTAGCAAGAGTTTCATCGATATTCTTGACAGTATCATCGTTATCTAGCGCGAGCTCAAATTCAAATCTAATCTAAGAGCAACGGCAAAAATTGTGCACTTTAATATTTAAATTTAATATTTTAATAGAATTTCCTTTAATTATTTTAATATAAATAATTACTTCACTTTCAGAGTTCAATATTACAGGATGAAAAATAAGTGTCTCTGATTTTTTAGAAAATGGTCCTAGGCTAATTCTAAATTTTAATCAAATAAATTTCAACTGAGTACAAAAAGACTAAAATATTTTTTTTAAATTTGACTCCACGGTTGGAAAATTGGCAGTCAAGGATGGATGAGGCAAATTCTTGTTCTTACCTGATCGCCTTCAAATCAGCGTAAAACTGTTGAAAACATTTTGTATTTCTTCATTATTTTCAGAGTTTACAAATAATTACTAAGCAAACAATTCAGAGACTTTTCAACTTTGACCTCGAGACCGAAAATATATCGGAAAGTATAAAAAGAATTTAAGAAATGAGAGTTATTTTTAAAATCTGTAGAGTTTTCATTTTCTTCAAATGCCTCAAACTATTTTGTAAAAGTCTTTCCCAAGAAATAATAGTTGACTGATTTTGATAAATTGACCGCCAAAAATTGTAATCCAATATAACAAAATTTACTACCAATGTTGACCTTCCCGGGCAACGTCAGGTAATAACGGCCAGTATATATTCATACATACATGAATTTTTCAGTAGCATTGAAATTGAGAGAGATATTAATTTTTATCAATTTTTGGAAATCGGCGGAGATATCTAAATTTGGTAATAAGCATCTGCCCAATATTTGTATAGTGTAGCGAACAGGCTGACGGACTCGGCTGGTTCTGATCTTAACAAGAATATATGTATATACTTTATAAAGTTGATAAATTTCGTGTTTTTTGCATTTATTGAATTAAAAAATTTAAAATAATGTACAATTATCGTAGTATGGATTGAAAAGTAGGCACACTTCGTACATATATACATTTTTTACTATAAAAGATACATAAATGATATTGTTTTATACATTAATAACAATGACAGGTAAACTTATTTTTCACTGAATTTGTTGAAAATAAAATTTTAATTAAAACCAAAATTAGCCAATATTAATCTTTTCATCACAATGAAAAGTGTTGAAGTCCGAAGTACGAAATAGCATTATTTATGCAGCTTTTGATATTACACATGAATAAATAAATTTTTATCAACACCCAGAGATACCTTCACTATAATATCTCTCAGTATGTAGATTAGGCAGGGCAAGGATTTAAAAAATTAAAATGCTGTGTATCTTTTGAAAATGTATGTGAAATATTTTAATAAATTTTGTACAAATAAGTATCATTGGGAAGAAATAATCTCCGATTATTAAACTATTTATACTCTTACTCACGATTAGCAGCCGTCTGTCTGTCCATCTGCCCGACAAACTGTTTGTATTTTTTCTTAATGTTGGACCGTAATTATTAAGATTGGACCCTATATTATATCATATAGCTACCGTGGAAACGATAGGTCGAAAACTCATTTGTGACATGACCATTTAATTTGGAACTTTAACATTAAAAGTAGTTAAGAAATTAAATTCTATCTGTCTGTCTTTTCTTTCTGTTGCATGAAGTATATATGTATGTTGGAGCTGGTCGGATCGAACAATTATATCATTAAAAGGTTCCTGTTTTTTCTAATATCCTAATGAAAATTAGCATTTGGTATAAGATACCAAAATAAATAAAATAAAGTAAATATCATATAACACCCATAGCAACAATCGGTCATAGCAAAATATATTTCGTATTTATGTATCTAAACTAATATATTAATATAGAAGAGTATATGATAATTGGTTTCACAACATTAATAGTTTCAACATGATATACATATTTAAATTCGGTTTCGTTGCTAGGGGCAACACGAATTGTTTGTAACAATCGTTGAGAAATGTTTATTAAATATAAACTAAATTTGTCCGATTGAAGAACATGTCCAAAGCAACAACAATCAAAGAAGCTCTGAAACGCTGGGAAGATCGGGAGCAGCAGAACTCTCTTAATGCGAAATACATCGACCTGCAATTCCAATGGCCACCCATAGAAAAAATGGATAATACACTGGGCTCGCTAGTCAACTGCGAGTAATGACTTATTGTAATATATTTAAGTAAGTTCATGATTGAATAAATGAATTACATATATATTTCAGAAGAATTAGTATGTCCACCAATATGATTGAAAAGATATATGGATTGGCAGGCATGAAATGCCTGAAAGTTCTGTCGTTGTCGCGAAATTATATCAAGCAAATATCGGGACTGGTAAGCCATGAATACAATTTATTATTTCCTTTTTATGATCTATGGAAACAATTTAAACATCTAGGAAGCTGTGGCTGAAACTCTTGAAGAACTCTGGCTAAGCTACAATCTGATCGAGAAACTTAAAGGATTGGGTGGTCTTAAGTGTCTGAGAGTACTTTATATAAGCAACAACTTAATCAAAGATTGGTCCGAATTTAATCGTCTAGCTGAAATAGAATCTCTAGAAGATTTAGTGGTAGTTGGTAATCCTTTGTCAGAGGGCATGGATGAACCTACTTGGAGATCCGAGTGCATCAAGCGTCTACCAAATATACGAAAACTAGACGGAGAACCCGTCGTCCTGAAGGAGGAACCTATTTTGTAGTTGATAACATTTTGATATATTTATGATTTTCTTGTCAAGAGGGCTTAACTTAATACCTCTGAAGGTTTCTAAGGTGAATTTTGTTAAGTAAAAGAAATGATTTGAATGATTTAAATAAAAAGTTTGTGCGTATATTCTCTACGGTATTATTATTTATTTTTTTTCTTGAGATTTATTTCCGAAAAACCATTTGACTTTTCAACTATTTCAAGCCTGTGAAAAAATAACTTTAAAAAACGAATAAATATCAATTTGATAGTTTTCCCGCCCTTTTTTCAGTTTTTTTGAAAATTAGACTTTTTAACGCTGAAAGCGCTATTTCAAAAAAATAATAAGAAAGGTTTGTTTTTACCTTTTACTTCCTTTTCTGGCTATGTGGGACAATTTACCAAAAATAAAGTTATTCGAAAATTAATTAATTAATTACATACAACATTTGACCTTCCTTTTGACCTTGGGTATATATTAAACATTGAACTAAAACTGACAAAAAAATAAAAAAAAAAATAAATAAAAAGGACAATAAAATAAAAGCAACTTTTTTACATTTTGAACAAAAATAATGTCGAAATTGTTATTTTAGCAATGATAATGATAATGATAGCAGACTAAGTTTGTCTCACAATTTGTATACTTGTTAAAAATACAATTATAAAACTCGATTTTTAGGCTATCAGAGAACAGAGTATTTCCTAGCCGAGCCCTCTCGGGTTCAGAACAGTGATTAAATATATACAAATATGTACGTAAAACATTTGCAGGCCAGCAATATGAAAAGGTGCATCAAAATAGATAAGCTTAGTTTAAATTGGCTAAGTTCTTATAGACCGGCAAATTAAAAACAAAACATTATCTTTGAAAATATGCAAGACTAGTGGAATGTCCCGTTTCATTAACGACGGCACATGCTGTGCGATTGCGACCTCTGCTGATAGGCTGATACCCACAGTCGGGGTTATCAACAGTGAAGATACACTATAAAATATTATGAAGTTTTCAGTTTTACTAAATTAAAGATTTAAGGGTAAAGTGGAGCAACAGAAGTTACAATTCCTTAATTTATTCAACTGGACGATCTTAAAGGATGACAAAAGCTATTTGATATATCCGGATAAGTTGAAATTGAATAATTATTTAAAAAAGTTGAGCGCGCGTGCCGGCTGGTTGTGTTATTCGCGGATTGCTGTTAAGCAACCTCAGTGGTAGGTTGTCTGGCCGCTAAAAAATCGTATGACATATTTACAGAACGCTATTGATACCGAATATGATTCAGTTCGTGCACAAATTAAAGCGGACACTCTACGAACCGTTGAACAGTGGCAGTTGTCTCTTTTATCGAACCCTATCAGCGGTGCTTCCGATAGGGTCTTAACGCATGCTTATAAGATGAGGGAAGATTTTTCTTTTAATTAATTATAACCAGACAGCTGCAGACCATAATAAAATCGCTGATAGACACTAACTCACACAACTCTCGCTTATCTTAAAAAAATTCTTCACTAATATATATATATTTGCATATATATGGTATATGAGCACACCTTAGAGGTGAGAATTGTAAAATCTCCGGAATAATACCTGACTATCAAATACTGTGTAGTTAGTATTTATGTGCAACTTAATGCATGAGCTCATGAATTAAATTTATATTAAATAAAAATAGTTTGTGTTGGTTGAAATTTGTATTTTTGCGTATATGTTATTACTTACTCCAACTACATATATATATGTAAATATATATTTGTACTCGTAGTATGAATTTTAATTTGTCACAGACGAGATTATTTAATTTTATTCTATTTTCATTTATTACTATGTAAAAAAATTCTCAAAATTCTTAAAAAGTATGTCTAGTTTGATCTTTAGAGGCGAAAAAAAAAACCATGGCAATATCGATATATATATATATACCTATAATGTATATCTTGAATATTTATTACTCTTAGCATTTCTTAGTCGAGCACTTTCGACTTGAGCATTCTTGCATGTATTTTGGTTGACTTTAATCAAACTTTTATTTACATTTGGGGAATTTAGAAATTTAAGTTTATTTTAGATAAATCTTTTTTGAGATTGCTGAGTTGAGGAAGGCACATTTGTGTATTTAAAATATGCACACATGTATTTTAATATATGTATGTATTTTTTAAAATGGAAAAATTATAGATTTTGCTCTAATTGGCAACATAGAAACAGCTGTTCTTCTGTTCTCTCTTCTTGTCGTTGACGCTCTCTTAAGAACTTGGTGGATGTTATGAATGCGCTCTTAGCCGGCCTCCATCTCATCTGACCCAAAGAGCATTTATAATAACTTTTCCGTTGCCCACAATTGTCACTCGACTTCGAAAGAGCGAAACGCCGCCTCTATATAACAAATCCTCTTTGATCTGACAGACATGACACAATTCTAGTCTGTAGGACAAAGTGCAAGTTTTGTTGTTGTTGTCGCTTGTGCCGCCTGTTGGCCGCACGCACACGTCGAAATTACGAGAGCCTCAGACAAAAAACAGAAAACAGAGAGAAAGAGAAAGACAGAGGGAGAGAGAGAGAGAGAGAGAGAGCGAGAGAGAAAGACCGAGAGCTAGTGAGAGCTGAGAGACTGCGGCCAGTCACCCGCCAATACAGGCAAAACTTTCAAGTTTTTAGACATCGTCCGTCAGTTGGACGTTTAGCTTTGGTGCTAGCCGTACGAAAAGTTCGAGCTCCCCGGCAGAAACAGTTGTGAAGTGAAGTCAACGCAATTACATCGAGGTGTTCTACCTTCCTAAACAGAACTTCAACGCACATTTGCGTTGAACCAGTTGCTAATTCTAGAATCAAATTTATTAATTGTATGTGGTTATTTCACTTCGTAAAAGTTTTGTGATTTGATAATCACGCTAATTTATTTAACATTCGTGTGTAAAAACATATTCTATACATATAAGTACATATATATATGAATGTGCATACATATACATATACTATATATACCACATATATGTATATGTACATAAAAATACATATATAAATACTTATAACTGTAACGCAATCTCACAATTTTTCGTAACTATTTTAGTGTTTCGAACCCGTCTTATACGTACGGTAAATTTAGATTCTCAGGGATAACAAAAAGGAGCAGCTGATTCGTTCGCAATTCGCAAGGGTATGTAAATCGTCGCTCATCTACATATGTATATGTATGTATGTACATATGTATGTTGGTACATCGCGTGTGCAAGCAGACATATTATATATGTACATACATACATAAACCTATTTACTAATCTATTAACTTATAAATAAACAAGAGTGCTATAATAGAGAGTTACCGACTAACGGATACTCTGTAACTGCATCAGCAATAATTTGCACCATTTTATTAAATTCATTCAACACTGTATACCCTTACATTGTACATAGGTATTTATATATGTACGTGGATACATACATACAAATTTATAGAAAATTTTTTAAAATATGTTTATTTTTCAATTAAATTTAAAAATTGAGCAAAGTACACCCCGATTTTTAATGTTAAATATAAAATATTTTCAAATTTGTTTTATTGTTATTGGTATTAATTAGCCATATCAACACTTGAAGCTTTAATATTTTCTTAGACTTAATCGTTTAATTGGCCTGATCCTTGACACTGATCAAGAATATATATGATTGTATGTATATATTTGCTTTCTTATATAGTCCAACATATCTAGCTTCCTTTTTACTACATTTTTAAAGGATAAAAGGCTTAAATATGTACATACGTACATATGTAAATTAATTGTATTTTGAATACATTTGCATGTAAATACATGCATACAAATACTATAGATACCTACAATGTCTACTCACGTGAGATAAGAGAAGTGCCGCTAGACGTGCTTCTGTACTTACGTACATACACACATACTTATGAACATATGTACATATATTTACATGCAGATGCATCCCACTTATATCATGTGTTTTCTATTAAGTTTTTTTTTTCTTTTAGTGTTTCTAAATCTCTGAGACTTCTGTTTCGGGTCCATTTTATTATGCCCCATATTTTCGACCTTCTTATGGTTTCGCTGACAACCAAAACGTGCTTGACAAAACCAAGGCATGTGCCAATATGTTTGAATACACATTTTCCCATACTTATATATGTACATATGTACATACGTACATATAATGAAAAAACGATCTAAAGGCAGACGTGTGAATATGTCTGTATGTACTAATAAATAAGTAAAATAGTTCGCATTATGAATTTTGTGGTCTCAAAGTCCTCAAGCGAATAGAATCAAAGTTTAATTATTTGATTTGGGTGTTTCGATTTCTAAATATTCCAGAGCAATCAGCACCTTTTGTACATATGTACATACTTTTACATATATTCTGATTATACATATGTATTTAAGATGTACACATTAAAAATAAATGAAACATTTTGAGCTTTGCTTACTCACAAATGTGAAAAATCTAAGGTTCTCGAACTTGTATTACGAATGCGCGATAAACCGTCATACGTACATACTTACTTATTTACGTACGTACGTACATACAGTCTTTAATAAATGTACATATGCCTTATTTTTATCACTTTATCCTAATCAAATATTTCTTTTTTACGGATAATCAAGTTATCCAGAGCAAGTTGCTGCCCAGTTCCACATTTGAAACGTCTTTGACCTTAGCAACGTGTTCTCAAGATCGTACATTCATACGCGCCGAAACAAACATTTGTACATATAAGCAGACGTATTTACAAACATATGTATGTATGTATGTATGTATATATAGCAGTACAGTAGAAAAAGTGAGCGCCACTCAATAAGTACGCAGCGTAATCACCAAATCATTCGAGCGAGCACTGTGCACATTCTAAAGCGCCTCGTCTTATTATTGCAATAATGTACTCGTATTATCATTACATAATCGGTCATTGAGGCAAACACGCAAATATGTACACAAGTGTGTGTGTGTGTGTGTGTATGATGAACGACATGTCTATGTGTACATATGTTTGGGTATCAACATTTGGGCCTGGGCTCGGGCACTGTTGACAATCCTGCAACCTTTTGTACTGTTAGAATGCGTACAGACACTCTTGCACATATGTACATGACCATATGTACATATGTACATATGTATGTACTTAGTGTAATATGTATGCCAGTGTAAATATGTATGCTTCTGTAAACAATGGTAAGAACTCTTTACTTAATTGCGGTCAGTTAGGCTTCGAGCCAAAAATAGGATAACTAGGACAACTAGGGGTGTGTTTTAGTGCAGGCTTTGTAGGGAATTGATGCAGTGTTCTGGGGTTTTCGATCCAAAATTACAGTTTTGTTGTTTTTTTTTTATACCCTTCCAGAGGGTATTATCACTTTGTCACGAAATGTGTAATGCATTGAAGTAGCCATCTACGACCCCATAAAGTATATATATTATTGATCACGACGACGAGACGAGTTGATATAGCCATGTTCGTCTACCCGTCTGAATTGGTATGGAGCCTTTTTTTTGGAGCAGGCAGCACATACGTTGGAACCGGACAGATCGGACAACTATATCATATAGCTCCCATAGGAACAATCGGTTAAATAGTTGTTGTATGGAAAACTTTTTTGATTTTCAACTTATCTTTATGAAACTTCATGCTATACGGAAAAAAGTGATCTAAACGCAAGCCTAAAACATTAAGATCGGATTACTATATCAAATAACTCTGCAAGGGTATGTAATCTTCGGCGCGACCAAGCCTTTATTTACTATTTTTTTTGTATATACATATATATATATATATTAAAATACATAAAATAAAATAAAAAAAATATATATATATATAAAGGAAAAAGATATTTTCGGCGTGCTGAAAATAATCTACTCGTAATCGTGTAATAATTTTTTGAAAATTGTTTTTAAATATATTTATTTTGGCCGAATCTTCAATAGCAGTTTGATAGTGCGAGTTTCTGAATTATTAGAGAAAACGGAGAGATATCTTGGGAAGCAAAAAGTTTTTCCACAAACTCTTTTTAAGCCAATTGTTCCTATATTATACAGTTATCATGACTATATCGACTTGTCTAATCGCGACTCCTGATCAGAATAATAATAAAGAATAAAATAATTTATGGGATTGGAGATGCCTTTTTCAATACCTTACACATTTCGTGACTTATTTTTTACGTTTTGCGTTAGAATCTAAAATATTCGTATATAAATAATAGTATTAGTAAAAAAAAAAAAATGTTGCCTAAATTTCATATATTTTAGATAATTCACAATAATAACAAGCTCTAGACTTAAATTGTTTGTGAAAACACCATTGAAAAGGAATAATGAATAATTAAAATATGAACAAAATAACAAAATAAACTTTACATATTGACTGTGGGCGAACGAGGTCGTGTATTACCTATATTACCTATATATTTATAGGTATGTATATAAAAACCTATAGCAATCTAAAAAGAAACACACTTATGAACACTTGTATATTTTCGATCTATATAAGATTTAAACCAAACGTAAAAAAGTGCGGCTCTTAAATGTTTTTAGCTTTCAAAATTCAAAACACGTATTGATTATATTAATTACCCGGATTGCCGAATTAGTAACTCAAATGAGAATAATAAAGATGCGCAAAAAAGTCCGAGGCAAAGCCAGACATTATTTAAATATGTCTATATACATATATAATTGTATTATATATATATATTCATATATATATATATATATATATATATATGCATATGTATGCATGTGTAAGCACAGATGTAGCCTACATTTATATAGAGGCACAAATTGAAAAAATCTTTCCACCTTCATTGACTTTTTGATTGACTGCTATAAATAAGCCATAGTTGTTAAAGTTTATATTGAGATAACAGTAGTCATTAGCGCTTTCATAGTCTGTGTACAACTGTATGTATGAAGAATATTAGTTGGTTAGATAGAAATAGTGTATATTCATTCAGGCTTATCATAAATAACTTACACACAGACATCACTATATAGACCAGCCGTCTGAAAGCCGTATAAGAGTCGAGAAAAGTTGTGTTATTTTAAATGATTTACAATGACTTAAAGTTTTCCGCCCAGTTCCAAAACTGGGAATTATGTAGTTTGATAATTTCTTTTATGAAAATAATATAAACTTAAACCTCAATTAAAATAAACCTTAAATCTCTTTAGGCGCCAATTATTCACATGCATTTATAGAGGTAAACAACATTCGGGCAATTAATTGGACCCTATTGATACTAGTAATACCGATAATTGAGAGAAAAATAAATGTAGGTGCTAATATAATCTTGAACAAGTGTTAACACATGTATTGTATGTTAATAATAACATGTATTTGAATAGGTAGATAAGAAGATCCATCCATCTAGATAATAAGAAGATAAGCTAGTTTATTAACACATTGAAGAGGTATTCAATGGGCAATTTTGAGATAAGTCTTTTTGTTTTTATTTAATATTATTTATATGGTCATGAGTACTAAATACGTTGTTAAGTGTTAAGTAGGATTGATCTGTGGTCCTTGTCTAGGTCTCTGTGTCAGGAGTTGTTTGGGGAAAGAAAGAAAATTGTTTGAGATTGTCAAAATATATGTAGACACAATTATAAACATAGTAGTTTTTGGATAAAATATAATAATAATAATTATAAAATATATGTAGAGAAAATTATAAACATAGTAGTTTTAGGATAAAATATAATAATATGGTACTCAACTGGATGAATGAGCTAGATGAATTCACCTATGGACCCTTCATTGAATGTCGAACAGCCAGATTGGATAACTTTATTATCTAGCTCCAACCGGTCCAATGTTGAAAAATTTGTATTGGATAACAAAATATCATATTGAAACTTATTAATTAAATATAAGACAAAAATGATCGAGATTGGATTTAATTGATAAAAATAATAAATCTAACCTTGAGTTTCACTCTTAAATACTTTACAATCTTTTTCAATCTATTCAGTTTATACGATATAATGAAAGACGTTTTTTTTAAGTAATAAATAATGCAAATGGCGCAGTATTTGATCCCAGAACTTCTCCTTTGGTTGCTTTGCACCACCGCAGGCTCACAATGACTCTTGTACTTCTTAAGCGTCCAAAGTGACAATCCTTGCAGAACATTTTCCGGGATTCAAGCTACTTTCAAATTTTACTGGTTGACTTACCATCAATTGCGGAAGATGTAGTAGAGTACAGTACTTTCAGTAGAGAAAACATTTATTTATAATTCAATTATTGTCTATTCCACAGCAGTAATTGAAGAGTGTCTACAATGTTTCTGCCGGAATCCCAAGCCGCATTCAGAACTTTGCGCAAAGCTCTGCCACGCGTGAGGCTTTTCTTTATCAATAAAAATGCCTACTCCACTCAAGTAAGTATCCTGAAAATATGAAGTCTCGAAGCCCACGCTGATGATAAAATGTTTTTTTTGTACAGGTGGAATACAAGCCTATACGGTCAGTGCTGGTGGCGAATCGAGGCGAGATAGCCATACGTGTATTTCGCGCCTGCACCGAATTGGGTATCAAGTCGGTTGCTGTGTATTCAGAGCAGGACAAAATGCACATGCATCGCCAGAAGGCTGATGAATCATATATGGTCGGCAAGGGTCTTGCGCCAGTGGAAGCATACTTAAACATTCCAGAGATCATTCGCGTGTGCAAGGAAAATGACATTGATGCAGTGCATCCCGGTTATGGATTTCTCTCAGAACGCAGCGACTTTGCTCAGGCTGTTATTGATGCTGGACTTCGATTCATAGGTCCATCTCCCAAAGTGGTGCAGAACATGGGTGACAAGGTGGCTGCCCGTATTGCGGCTATTGAGGCTGGTGTACCCATTGTGCCGGGTACTGATGGGCCAGTAACCTCAAAAGAAGAAGCGCTGGCTTTCTGCCAAAAGCACGGATTACCAGTCATATTCAAGGCAGCATACGGCGGTGGTGGACGTGGAATGCGTGTAGTTCGAAAAATGGAAGAAGTTGAAGAGAGTTTCCAACGTGCTAGCTCCGAGGCAAAGGCTGCATTTGGTAACGGCGCTATGTTCATTGAAAAATTCATTGAACGTCCGCGTCACATCGAGGTTCAACTATTAGGTGACAAGGCCGGAAATGTTGTGCATCTATATGAACGTGACTGCTCCGTGCAAAGACGACATCAAAAAGTAGTTGAGATTGCACCTGCTCCACGACTTCCTATTGAGATAAGAGATAAGATGACGGAGGCGGCAGTACGTCTAGCAAAGCATGTGGGATATGAGAACGCAGGTACTGTCGAGTTCCTGTGCGACGAATCCGGAAACTTCTACTTTATCGAAGTAAACGCTAGATTGCAGGTGGAGCATACGGTTACAGAGGAGATCACTGGTATTGATCTGGTTCAATCTCAGATACGTATTGCCGAAGGCATGACACTGCAAGAGCTGGGGCTCACCCAAGAGAAAATAAATCCACGTGGCTTTGCCATTCAGTGTCGCGTGACCACAGAGGATCCTGCAAACGACTTTCAGCCTAATACTGGCCGACTTGAAGTATTCCGCTCAGGAGAAGGCATGGGCATTCGGCTCGACAGCGCCTCCACCTACGCCGGTGCCATCATATCGCCGTACTACGATTCCTTGCTTGTGAAGGTTATATCACATGCAAGTGATCTTCAGAGTTCTGCATCTAAAATGAACAGAGCATTGCGCGAATTCCGTATCCGAGGTGTCAAAACGAATATTCCGTTTCTCCTGAATGTGCTTGAAAACCAGAAGTTCTTACATGGTGTACTGGACACCTACTTTATAGATGAGCATCCTCAGCTCTTCAAATTCTCTACAACACAGAATCGAGCCCAGAAACTCCTAAACTACTTGGGCGAGGTGCTGGTCAACGGACCACAAACGCCATTGGCTACATCGCTCAAACCAGCGGAGGTCACTCCTCATGTACCTACGATACCATTGGGTAAGATAATTTATTTTGACCCATTTTCTAAGGCATGTGCTTTTTCAGATCATTGCTTATTTTTGTTGCTACCAACTGGCTGTTGCTTTACTGAAATGCTTCAGCTTTAGCCTAAACTTCAATCTACACTCTACTACACTTTTCGCTTTCTCCAAAACTTTGGTCTATGTTATATGAATACTTTATTTGTCTTCTAAATGTATAACCAATCACATCTGTGTTCCTTATAACTTTTGTTTCAAAGTTGCAAGTTTTTGTGAGTGAATTAATTACAAAAGATCTAGGAGTTGCCCTATATACAATCCTATAAATCTTATAATTTTCAAATAAGAGATAAGGTCGCAACAAGTCTAAGAAAGCATGCTTCCTTTTTACACAGAATTTTGTTCGCACTATTTATATCCTTGCAGATATTACATACATAAATTACTAAATCAAACGGGTCGAATTAATCTCTATATGTCCGTTAATCTAAATAAACGGCTCATTCCTGCACTCCTGAATCCCCGTTATTCGATAGAAAATTTAGTTAGAAGCATTAGTGAATCTGGAATCTAATTTTTATTGACTAAAGATGAATCAGTGCTGCCGCTTCTTGGGGCACGTTAGAGTACGATCATTAGACGCGGGTTCAAAGTATTTTCTCGTCGAGTCGAGAGTTCTGCCTAGACAAGTCTTACTTTTTATTCTTGTTCTCTTTGTCCGTAACACTTTCCCCAACGAATGTGTGTTGGTTCGGATGACTCTCCAGTCATCATTGTTAATATTGGGTCTGCCATCGAAAATAGGAGCATATAATTGGGGCATAGTCGTCTGTGCTATTAGGTGTAAGATATCTGCAAGGGTATTAACATACTTTTATTACGGCATGCCGAAGAAGGTAGTCCTGCCTTATTATATTATACATGTTTTAATTTTCTATTTACTTTATTGTTTCTAACATTTGCTATTGAATCAAATGACAAATCACAAATGACAAATGCCAAATGCCAATGCCAAATGCAAATGCAATCGACTCAAAAACAACAACCGCAATACACCTATACCAACACACATATACACCACACCTACTTATGTTTATCAACAACAACGACATAAAACAAACATAAAATAAACACATGTCCTGATCATAAATGAAACGTTGTCATGGTTAATAACAATCATCACAATGAAGACCTGTCTCCGGAAGCGTTAGAACGTGAGAAAAGTGGGGAGGCAAAAGGTACGTTAAAGTAGTAGATTTCTTATATCATAATTTCTCAATATAAAACTTCCATTCACATGTAAATATACCACCTTTGAATATAACAAATCTCTTGATAAGGATATAGGGATAGCATATAGTTTAAACCTTAAAAACCTAGTTTTGTATACAATCCTCACATGACTCAAATCCCCTAGAAAAAGAGGATGAATGGGAGCAGTCCCGATTATTTTAGATTTTTCCAAATCATATATTAGTAAAGTCAACAAAACAGAATTTCAAAATTTGTTTCATTATGTTGCATTAAGTTTTGTATATTTTCTGATGTGTGAGTGTAATTTCCAAACCATATTGAACTGTCATAATTATAACAAAACTATGACGTTAATCATTTAAAAGAGCAGTAAGATTTCGAGGGGAAAGTTTCAATACATTCGTATGTTTTGCTTAAAAATATATAATTTAGCAATCACTAAATAGGTGTAGTATTATATTACTTTGATTGTAATTAATTTATATTTAACGAATTGTTTTAAATTATATTTAATAAGTAAAGTCTAACTTTAGATTTAAACGGCATAAAGTAACTTTTGGTTAATCATCACAATTAATTTTCAACATTTTTTTGCATAAAGTAAATTATTCTAAATATAGAAAAACTGCAAATTTTATTTTTAATAACTCCTAATTTTTTCCGATCTTTACTAAAGTTAAGTTTTCTTATTTTTCAATCTTTTTTTAAACTGCAAAATTGTAAAATTAGAATTCATATTAAAAAGAAAAACAATATTAGAATTTGTGCTTCACCGAACTTAACCTAGAAAAGATATACTGATCAGCTTTTCTGAATAGATTATTATGTAGATAATATAGATAAATGTGAAAGTCATAAAAAACATCAAAATTATATGGATAACTAACTCTATTGCATATAACATCTTTATTACATATATTAATTTGTATATTTGTGAGCAATAAAAGTAAGTATATATTTTGGACCCCGGAAGAAACGTTGCAGAGGTGTCAAAATGTAAAAATGTCCAAACTTTTTGTTGCACAACTTGATCTAAACTGTACAGCTTGAGCTTAACCTAAATATAAACACTCATATATTTATCTTATATATTTATAAGATTTAAGATCAATTATAATGGATTTTTTATACAGTGACGGAGCCGCCACAAGGTCTAAGAGAAATCATTGTACGGGAAGGCCCCGAAGCTTTTGCGAAGGAGGTGCGCTCGCGAAAGAATCTATTGCTGATGGATACCACATTCCGGGATGCACATCAGTCACTGCTAGCCACCCGTGTACGCACACACGATTTGCTGAAAATATCTCCATATGTGGCACACAAATTCAATAATCTCTACTCACTTGAGAACTGGGGAGGTGCCACCTTTGATGTTGCGCTCCGATTCCTGCACGAGTGTCCTTGGGAACGACTAGAAGAAATGCGTAAGCGTATTCCAAATATACCATTCCAAATGTTATTGCGCGGTGCCAATGCCGTTGGCTATACTAGCTACCCAGATAATGTGGTCTACAAGTTCTGCGAGCTTGCTGTAAGTACAATCTAATTGGCCCAGAGTAGGTAATGATTTCTATATAAACATCTTCGACCAGGTACAAACTGGCATGGATATTTTTCGAGTGTTCGACTCGCTTAACTACTTGCCGAATTTGATACTCGGCATGGAGGCTGCAGGCAAGGCAGGCGGAGTGGTCGAGGCGGCCATCTCCTATACAGGTGATGTGAGTGATCCCAAGCGCACTAAGTATGATCTTAAGTATTATACAAACTTGGCTGATGAGCTTGTGAAGGCCGGAACACATGTTTTGTGCATCAAGGACATGGCGGGTCTACTAAAACCCGAGTCATCCAGGTACATTCGGAATTAAGACTTCTTACACTTAAAAAAATAAGTAATTAAGGATTAAGTATTTCGGAATATATTTTCTACCTGAGTAACTGAGGAGACTGCCTCTAATCGATCCTGTAGACCTGGATGTATCTACGACTTGGTCATTCAAATTGAAGCTACAAATTAAACAATAAGAACTTTACAAAGCTTAGAAAAAATTCACTCTAAGCTGCATTCGGGGTAATATGGATGTTTCTTGAAATGGGTAAAATGAGGTAACTAAAATGAGGTAATACTGAATAGAACTTCACATTTGGGTAAATACTATTTTCCAGACGAAAAAGATTACAAGAGTATTGATAATTATTGAAATAATCTTTTAAACTAGCCAGTTAGCCGGTTATCCGTTTATCCCTCCTGTTATCAATATTATATTACTACTTAATACATTTTTAATATTGGATTTTTAGTAAACAACGCTGGGAAAAACTGGCTAGCAGCTAATATAGCAAGACTATTAAGTAAAGGCTAGAGAATTTAGGACTGAGTACAGGGTATCTCGGGTTGAGTTTTCAAGAAACATCCGCAAGAATGCGTCATTTCGGAGTTTTTAATTGTTTTGAAATTGTTTTCCACAGGCTATTGATAACTGCCATCCGAGACAAACATCCTCATATTCCGATTCATGTACACACTCACGACACTTCGGGTGCGGGTGTCGCCTCCATGCTCGCCTGCGCTCAAGCTGGAGCAGATGTTGTTGACGTTGCTGTAGACTCCATGTCAGGAATGACCTCTCAGCCTAGCATGGGAGCTGTAGTTGCCTCGCTGCAGGGCACCTCCTTGGACACACAGTTAGACTTGCGAGATGTTTCTGAGTACTCTGCATACTGGGAACAAACCCGCACGCTTTACGGGCCATTCGAATGTACCACAACGATGCGATCCGGCAATGCGGATGTTTACTTAAACGAAATACCTGGTGGCCAGTATACCAATTTACAATTCCAGGCATACTCATTGGGCTTAGGTGACTTCTTTGAAGATGTAAAAAAAGCCTATAGGGAAGCCAACTTCTTGCTTGGGGACATTATTAAGGTAACTCCATCGTCTAAGGTTGTTGGTGATTTAGCGCAGTTTATGGTTCAAAACCATCTGACCAGCGAACAAGTGCTGGAAAAGGCTGAGGAGCTCTCTTTTCCGAAATCGGTGCTGGAGTATCTACAGGGTTATATTGGCATCCCCTATGGTGGTTTTCCGGAACCATTGCGATCGCGTGTTCTTAAGGACATGCCACGCATTGAAGGCAGACCGGGTGCAAAGTTGGAGCCCTTGGACTTCGATAAGCTGAAGAAGGAACTCAGCGAATCTCATGCAAACGTCAGTGATCGAGATGTTGTGTCAGCCGCTCTTTATCCGCAAGTGACCGACGAATACTTGCATTACCGAGAGAAATACGGTCCCGTCGATAAGCTCGACACACGCATATTTCTTTCAGGCCCCAAGGTGGGAGAAGAATTTGAAGTTAGCCTAGAGCGTGGAAAGACATTGAGTATGAAGGCATTGGCTATGGCTGCTGATCTGAAGTCAAACGGAAACCGCGAGGTTTTCTTTGAATTGAACGGCCAATTACGTTCTGTCCACATTCCTGACAAGGAAGCCATGAAGGTAACACCCCGTTGACGCTTATGTGTACTAATCAAATTTATTCCATGTAAATACTTTCATTTTAGGAAATTCGCGTTCATCCCAAGGCCAACAAGTCGATCAAAGGTGAAGTGGGTGCCCCCATGCCTGGTGATGTTATCGACATTCGCGTCAATGTAGGCGACAAAGTTGAGAAGGGCCATCCACTCGTGGTGCTTTCCGCCATGAAAATGGAAATGGTGGTTCAATCACCCTTATCAGGAATTGTCAAGAAATTGGAAATCACAAAGGGCATGAAATTGGAAGGCGAAGATCTGATCATGATTATCGAATAAATACCTGCTCGATCCACGAAAAACTCCAATTCTGTATATACAACAATGTATGTGTTGTCATCGTATTCTGCTGCCAAGAAATTACGATTGTTTAAACAATCTAAGCTTAAGTCAAACAGAAAATGAAAATCATTTTCCTTCTTTGTGTACTTATGTCTAAATAAGTGCATATCTTTGTATGAATGTATATAGATACTTCTATTTGTGCTACTACTTTTCGAAAAAGTTTACAATCTTCTTAGATATATAATTCGCGCACCAACTATTGTTGTTGAAAATCAATTTGAAATATGTAATTGCAAATATTGCCAAATTTTTTCGTCAAATTATAATTTGATAATATTTTTGAACTGTGAAGACAACTGTTTTAAATAAATGTTAAAAAGCAAAACCATCTCTATATAACTCTATATCCTGACTGACTGACTCATTTATAATCGCACAACCCAAACAGTAATACGTTCGAAGATGAAATTCGGGACCAAGACTTATGGCATACTGAAAGCTTCTCCAGACAAAGAAAATTTGGATAAGTCGACCTCCAAGTGGGGAAAGACTTATGTGAAATTTTGAGCCTTATCTATCAGCTTCAAATTCATTTTCAAATAAGAAAACAAGAAATTAAATGAAAACTCCCCAAAATGGGGTTAAATTTTTTAGTGAACAGTTTAATTTCCCCTATTTCTGAGTCCTAATTAATTTCACACTCAGTATCAGAGTTCTAAATTAAGATCTAAAGTACACATGTTTCAGATTTTGAGTAAATCTGCACCCAAAGTGCGGAAATTATCCTCAAATGATTCACATCGTTTTGGAAAATCTGAGTCCTATGTGGGGAATAGGGAATCAAAGGTTGTATAGTGAAAAATGAATTTTTACTCGATGAACTCCTAACTCAGTTTCAGAGCTATAAATTAAAGTCGAAAATATACGTGTTTTACTTTTCTTTTTTTGAAAATCCAGCCCAAAAGTCATAAAATGAAGTCCAAATATTGGATGGGGAAACGTTTCATAGATGTACTTTAAAATGTAACAGATAAGTTTTTTACGTTTTGTTTTTGAAAATCGGCTCTCAAAGTCGGAAAGTTGGGATCAATAGGGGGCAATTTCCAATTCTTACCCGATAGACTTCAAACTCAGTTTAAGAGCTCAAATCTGGATCTAAAAAATTTGTTTCTGATTTTTTGGGAAAAACGAGGCTGGAAAATTATATTCAAATAACTTTAGACTGACTTTCGAGGCTTTGCATAAAAATGTATGCATAGATCCCAATTTTGCGGAAAATTTACCCATAGGAAAAAAATAGGAAGTCTAAAATTGGGAAAACTTCATTTTTGGCTATTAAAGAGCTCTACACTGAAATCTAAAGTATACTATGTGTTTCACTTTTTTTGGGAATGTGCCCAAGTTCGGAAAATGGGCGTAATACTCTCGACTCGAGGTTTTTTTTGTGTAGTGACGAAAAATTCAGATATGTGAAAACCTTTAAGTTTTGCCTAAATTATTGTTCTGAAATAATGTTTAATAAATTAGAAAAATATAATCCAACATACCAAATACAACTGGGTCAGAGGTGAATAAACTTGGAAAAACTAGTTAAGGTAGTTACCAAGACCTGTGGTCAAAGAAATACACTCAAATTGACGAGCTGCCTACTTGTTGAAAAATGCAACCATGGGTTATTACTTTGCTTTTGTATTACGGGCTGTCACTCTTTAATGTCAAAATGTCAAAATGTTATTTTGTGTTCCTTCTTTCGTACGGATACTGAAATTATCCAAAATAAACAAAATTTTAGTTTTTTATAACAATAACAATTTCGGCATTTGTGTGTGTGTGTGTTAATGCCATTGAATAAGTTTAAACTTTATAGACTGACTGAGTCACGAATTCATCGACTCATGGCCAAAATTCAGTAGCTTCCTCTTCTGGCAAAAGTGAGCACTATGTGAAAAGTTTGTCAAGATTGTAGATCCTAACTGATTAAGCTAGTTATGGTTTTTAATTAGTAAATGTGTTGTTAATAATAGATGTATAGTAGTTGCTTTTAATCAGAGCTGAACATAAACAACAATAAAATATAATATATAAAAAGTATATTATATTCTTTTCCTCTCATTTTTTTGTGTTGTGATTGGTAGCTTTTGTTGTGATACCCTTGAGATGAGTCGATATAGCCATGTCCGTCAATCGGTCTGTCTGTTCGTCGGTTAAGTCTCACCAGTTTTTAGACTAGGCTAATGAAATTTGGCAGACAGCCCAAATTAGTCTTGTTGCTCATAGCATATAATATTTACCTCGGAACAGATCGGATCGGACAGCTCTATATCATATATCATTAAGTTGGATATATCTTACAAGTTGAAGGACAAAGTGTGTTTTCTTTTTGTCAGATCGAATTTGTATTTTTGTTGAAAAGCTACCTTTCAAATAGCAATACAATTTATAAAAGACTTACAAATGTTATCAAAATATTTAAGAAAGATGAATTGGATCAATAGAAAATTTATTACACTTACTACCAAACATCATATGCCCCCTGATTTCTTCTTGCATTTGTGAGCATCGCCTACGCGTTTACGAGTCAGATATTAAGTGTTCTGTTGACGTCAAGTTTGGGGCTGCTTTAGAGACCCAAGAGCTCTGTTCCTCATACACCGCCTGGCTAAGCCTTCGCAGTTCAATTTGTTGAAATGTCTCGTCAAGTGTAACAACTTGTATAGGTGGAACCTTAAAAAACATGGAGAAAATGATAATTATTCCTTCATTAAAAAGAAATAGCTGTTGAAGTGATTTTTTTATAATATTATAATAAGTAATTTACTATTATCGCTACAAACATACACCCACCAATACACAGTTTCTCAATACGAATTATTAGAATGATGATGCTTCGGAAGACTGGAGAATGATTAGACAATTAAATTTAGGTATATTCCACGATGCTGGAATAGTTTTAAAATCAACTGCACTTAAGGTTATTTCTCTTGCCCTTTATATAAATATTTAATAAAGAACAAATTATTGGTACGAACAGTAATAAGTTGGGATAGGGTAGGGTAATAAATAACAATTGATATTTCTAAATATACGTAGAAACAGAAGGATAATCTCTTATTTCGTCCACAGGTGTCAATAATTGATATAACAATGTTTCGGTCTGAATCACGATTTACGTTTAAGAAATTTCAAAAAACTCTTCCCCGCTTGAGACTTTACATTATATGTAAATATGGATACTCCAGTCAAGTAAGTATGTTAAGTTGCATCAAGTTTAGCCCGTTATCTTAATGGTTATAGGTGGAGTACAGACCTATTCGATCGGTCCTGGTGGCCAACAGAGGTGAGATAGCCATACGGGTGTTTCGCGCCTGCAGTGAACTGGGAATCAAATCAGTAGCTGTGTACTCGGAGCAGGATAAAATGCATATGCATCGCCAGAAGGCCGATGAATCATATATGATTGGACAAGGGCTTTCGCCGGTGGAAGCATACTTAAATATTCCAGAGATAATTCGCGTGTGCAAGGAAAACGACATTGATGCAGTGCATCCCGGTTACGGATTCCTTTCAGAGCGCAGCGACTTCGTTCAGGCTGTTATTGACGCAGGACTACGATTTATCGGTCCTTCATCCAAAGTGGTGCATAACATGGGTGACAAGGTGGCTGCCCGAATAGCGGCTATTGAGGCTGGTGTACCCATTGTGCCGGGTACTGACGGGCCAGTAACCTCAAAAGATGAAGCGCTTTCTTTCTGCCAAAAGCACGGATTACCAGTCATATTCAAGGCAGCATACGGCGGTGGTGGACGTGGAATGCGTGTAGTTCGAAACATGGAAGAAGTTGAAGAGAGTTTCGAACGTGCTACGTCCGAGGCTTTAGCGGCCTTTGGGAATGGTGCTACCTTTATTGAAAAATTCGTGGAGCATCCGCGACACATTGAGGTCCAGTTGTTAGGAGATAAGGCCGGAAACATTGTACATCTATATGAACGTGACTGCTCCGTGCAAAGACGACATCAAAAAGTAGTTGAGATTGCACCTGCTCCACGACTTCCTATTGAGATAAGAGATAAGATGACGGAGGCGGCAATTCGTCTAGGCAAGCATGTCAATTATGAAAACGCAGGTACTGTCGAATTCCTGTGCGACAAAAAGGGAAACTTCTACTTCATCGAAGTAAACGCTAGATTGCAGGTGGAGCATACGGTTACAGAGGAGATCACTGGTATTGATCTGGTTCAATCTCAGATACGTATTGCCGAAGGCATGACACTGCAAGAGCTGGGGCTCACCCAAGAGAAAATAAGTCCACGTGGCTTTGCCATTCAGTGTCGCGTGACCACAGAGGATCCTGCAAACGACTTTCAGCCTAATACTGGCCGACTTGAAGTATTCCGCTCAGGAGAAGGCATGGGCATTCGGCTCGACAGCGCCTCCACCTACGCCGGTGCCATCATATCGCCGTACTACGATTCCCTGCTTGTGAAGGTTATATCACATGCAAGTGATCTTCAGAGTTCTGCATCTAAAATGAACAGAGCATTGCGCGAATTCCGTATCCGAGGTGTCAAAACGAATATTCCGTTTCTCCTGAACGTGCTTAATAACGAAAGATTCCTGCACGGCGTGCTGGACACCTACTTTATAGATGAACATCCGGAGCTTTTTAAATTTACTCGTACAGAAAACCGTGCACAAAAATTACTAAATTATCTGGGCGAGATTCTAGTCAACGGACCACAAACACCACTAGCCACTGACTTAAAGCCTGCAATGGTCTTTCCTCATGTACCCGAGATACCGTTGGGTAAGTAAACTGGAATTCTCTTAATATTCTATATTTAATTATTTTATTTTATTAAACTCTGGTTATATCGGTATTACAGGCCTGTAATATTCGCTTTACATAAACCTGCGAAAATATTCCCAGAAAAATAATGTTAAAATTTGTTCACGAAGTGCATTTCATATATTCAAAAGTAAAAGTTGGATTGGGTATATCACCTTATTCAAGTTACGGCAGATTTTTCGTCTCGTCGATAGTAATGACAGTGAAAAGGATTTTTAGGTAGGAAAAAGAAAAAATCAACTCAAATTTACGTGTGCAGCTGAAAACAAAAATATATACGTATAACTCTTTATATAAAACTCTTTGCCCTGACTGACTGACTCATTTATTCATCAAAGGACATCCAAAACAGTAATATAAACACAATGGTGTATATGGTCCATATAATAATACGTAGATGAAATTCGGACACAAGATTTATGTTATGACAACTTTATTCGGCGTTGGAAGGGGAAGTCAATATTACAAAAGTATTTTGATAATTTGATTACATTTGGACTTTCAAAATCAGTCAAATAATATTTGCTTAAAATGTTTTTAAAAACAGGTCGAATTCAATATATCTTAATGAAACTTTCAATTGAAATTAATTACATACAGGATAATTTGCTGTCTAAATACTATTATATTGGGCTAAGCTTCCTTAATATTATTATTTATTTAAAGAAAATAATCAAATATTTTATTGCTTTATATTTCTATTCAAACGCAATACACTTACGGCCAATATTCATTAATGGAACGTCTTGATTTTCATAAAAAGACCTATCCCCAGAAGCGATAGAACGTGAAAAAAGTGGAGAGGCAAAAGGTACGACTCAGCGGATACTCTATAAAAATAGCTGATATGTGTTAATATTAATATAATCATTGTCATTCACTGCTATAGATACATTAAAAATTTGCTATCTGCCTCTATATTTTTAGATCCATTTCATACGTATATTACCGAACTGTATTTAAATTAGTAAACAAATTCGTAATAGCTCTTGGATTTGGAGTAAGTGCTCTAATTGAAATAAAACATATTTTAGTATTAATACAAATAAATAAAAACAATTTTATTTTCCTAAATTTTTCATATAGTTTGACTAAATTTTTTGCCCCATTATTTGTAAATATGTTTTTTATATATTAATTTAAAGAATTTCAAAAATTACCAATGAAGCAAATAGTGATAAAACTAGTACTTAATTAGAACTTGCTATACTGCTTATAAAAAATTAATTGCAGATCCAATATGAAGTATATAGTTTGTTGATTTACATTAAAGGCCAAATTATTAAAAAAAAGTATTTATTATATATATTAAGCTTAAATATTAACGGTTTTCCATCAGTAACGGAGCCGCCAGAAGGTCTACGAATAATCATTGTATGTGAAGGCCCCGAAGCTTTTGCGAAGGAGGTGCGCTCGCGAAAGAATCTATTGCTGATGGATACCACATTCCGGGATGCACATCAGTCACTGCTAGCCACCCGTGTACGCACACACGATTTGCTGAAAATATCTCCATATGTGGCACACAAATTCAATAATCTCTACTCACTTGAGAACTGGGGAGGTGCCACCTTTGATGTTGCGCTCCGATTCCTGCACGAGTGTCCTTGGGAACGACTAGAAGAAATGCGTAAGCGTATTCCAAATATACCATTCCAAATGTTATTGCGCGGTGCCAATGCCGTTGGCTATACTAGCTACCCAGATAATGTGGTCTACAAGTTCTGCGAGCTTGCTGTAAGTACAATCTAATTGGCCCAGAGTAGGTAATGATTTCTATATAAACATCTTCGACCAGGTACAAACTGGCATGGATATTTTTCGAGTGTTCGACTCGCTTAACTACTTGCCGAATTTGATACTCGGCATGGAGGCTGCAGGCAAGGCAGGCGGAGTGGTCGAGGCGGCCATCTCCTATACAGGTGATGTGAGTGATCCCAAGCGCACTAAGTATGATCTTAAGTATTATACAAACTTGGCTGATGAGCTTGTGAAGGCCGGAACACATGTTTTGTGCATCAAGGACATGGCGGGTCTACTAAAACCCGAGTCATCCAGGTACATTCGGAATTAAGACTTCTTACACTTAAAAAAATAAGTAATTAAGGATTAAGTATTTCGGAATATATTTTCTACCTGAGTAACTGAGGAGACTGCCTCTAATCGATCCTGTAGACCTGGATGTATCTACGACTTGGGCATTCAAATTGAAGCTACAAATTAAACAATAAGAACTTTACAAAGCTTAGAAAAAATTCACTCTAAGCTGCATTCGGGGTAATATGGATGTTTCTTGAAATGGGTAAAATGAGGTAACTAAAATGAGGTAATACTGAATAGAACTTCACATTTGGGTAAATACTATTTTCCAGACGAAAAAGATTACAAGAGTATTGATAATTATTGAAATAATCTTTTAAACTAGCCAGTTAGCCGGTTATCCGTTTATCCCTCCTGTTATCAATATTATATTACTACTTAATACATTTTTAATATTGGATTTTAGTAAACAACGCTGGGAAAAACTGGCTAGCAGTTAATATAGCAAGACTATTAAGTAAAGGCTAGAGAATTTAGGACTGAGTACAGGGTATCTCGGGTTGAGTTTTCAAGAAACATCCGCAAGAATGCGTCATTTCGGAGTTTTTAATTGTTTTGAAATTGTTTTCCACAGGCTATTGATAACTGCCATCCGAGACAAACATCCTCATATTCCGATGCATGTACACACTCACGACACTTCGGGTGCGGGTGTCGCCTCCATGCTCGCCTGCGCTCAAGCTGGAGCAGATGTTGTTGACGTTGCTGTAGACTCCATGTCAGGAATGACCTCTCAGCCTAGCATGGGAGCTGTAGTTGCCTCGCTGCAGGGCACCTCCTTGGACACACAGTTAGACTTGCGAGATGTTTCTGAGTACTCTGCATACTGGGAACAAACCCGCACGCTTTACGGGCCATTTGAATGTACCACAACGATGCGATCCGGCAATGCTGATGTTTACTTAAACGAAATACCTGGTGGCCAGTATACGAATCTACAATTTCAGGCATACTCATTGGGATTAGGCGACATGTTTGAGGATGTAAAGAAAGCTTACCGTGAAGCAAATTTTGTACTTGGGGACATAATCAAGGTAACGCCGTCTTCCAAGGTTGTTGGCGACTTGGCGCAGTTTATGGTGCAGAACAAGTTAACTGGTGATGATGTACTAAAAAGGGCTGGCGAGCTATCCCTCCCCCAATCGATAGTTGAGTATTTTCAGGGATTGATTGGAGTACCGTATGGTGGTTTTCCAGAACCATTACGATCACAAATTGTAAAAGAAATGCCGCGGATTGAAGGACGGCCAGGTGCTAAGCTGGATGAATTTAACTTTGACACTCTGAAAGAAGAACTCACCAAATCACATGCGCATGTCAGTGAACGAGATGTCATGTCTGCCGCTCTCTATCGCGATGTGACTGACGTATATTTGCGTTACCGGGAAAAATTCGGGCCAGTCGATAAGCTCGACACTCGCATATTCCTTTTAGGTCCCAAAGTGGGAGAAGAGTTTAACGTAACGTTACAACGTGGAAAGACATTGAGCGTAAAGGCATTGGCCGTGGCAGACGATCTTAAATCAAATGGGTATCGCGAGGTCTTCTTTGAATTGAACGGACAGCTCCGTTCCGTATACATTCCTGATAAGAAAGCTTTAAAGGTGAATTCGCATAGTCTCTCTATCTACTGTTTAATTTACTCAGCATTCTCTAATTCTTAGGATATTCGTGTGCATCCCAAAGCTAATAAATCTGTGAAAGGTGAAGTGGGCGCCCCAATGCCGGGCAATATTATCGACATTCGTGTGAAAGAGGGTGATAAAGTCGAGGTGGGACAACCCCTTGTCGTGCTTTCAGCGATGAAAATGGAGATGGTCGTTCAGTCGCCCATATCCGGAGTTATCAAGAAATTGGAAGTCACAAAAGGCTTAAAACTCGACGGTGAAGATTTAATCTTATTAATTGAATAAACATTATCTTATGAAAAAAGGTTCTACATAATCCTGAATAACATTAACAAGTTTAAATTTATGTGTTATTTATTTTATATATTTAAATGTATTCTACATGCACTTTACAATGAATTCCATGAATGCCAGATCCTTGTTCAACTCAGATACCCTCTTAAAATGGCGTTGCACATAAGGAGTTAGCACCTCGACCAGATTCCCGGTGTTGTAGAACTTTTGTGCAGTATTAACCAATGCGTCTCCTAACAATTGTTGAAGTACTAGATTGGCGATCTGTGAATGCCGAGAGTTGGTACTCCAAGCTTTTACATGCTTAAGCAACACCACTCTCTGATCCATATTTAATTGATCCACTAGTTGGCGCACGGAGTCAGCATCCCGCTTTCGTATAAAATCGGAAATAATCTGGTATGATGTCTTAGGTTTGTCTAACGTTAGGGCTAGCATAAAAGCCTTCTCAAGTTGCTCCTGCGCGTGAAGTAGAGAATACAGTGTCTGCTCCTGCTGCAAACTGGCCTGTCGCTGATCTAGAGCTTCATTTCGGACTGTTTCAGTAACATCACCAAAGCGAATCAGCTTTGAATCTGCACCACCCGTATAAAAATAACGATTGCTGTGCCCAGATACAGCCAACGACCAGACGCGATCACTGTGCTCATCAATCGACTGGACACAAATGTTAGTTTTAATGTTCCAGAGCTTTAGTAAACCATCAGAAGCAGCAGACAAAATAAACTTGCCATGATCAAGAAACTCGACTCGGAGTATGGTGCACTCTTGTTCCAAGCGCTTGAGACAACTAAAATTCGCTATGGACCAAATTCGCAAGCTGCAGTCCGACGACGAGGTCAGCACAATTTGGTCGACGGGGGAGAAGCGCACACACCAAACACCTCGCGTGTGACCTCGTAATATTCCCAGCAGCGTATTTGAGTCGGCTGTCCAAAGTTTCGCCGTCTTGTCCTGCGATGCGGTGGCTAGTATCTTATTATTAAGGGCATAAGTCACGCAATTGATCTCTTTATCATGCGCCAGAGCTGCATACCGCAGAGAGAATGCATATGAGTTCTCTTCACGTTTATCTCGCGATAGCTGCCACACTTTCATGCTGCCATCTTGGCATGCAGATACAAAACCAGTGGCACCGTTATGTGTGAACGCCACGCAGCCAATAGTGGTTGTATGGCAGTTGCTCTGCTGGGTCAACGGCAGCAACAAACATGCATCTTTGTGAGACAGTTTCCACAAGCGTATACTACAATCCTTGCTCACAGAGAGAAGCAGACTGTGGGACGCTGCCAGAGACATGACAGTGTCAGCGTGTCCAGTAATAAGTTTACAGTTCATGTTCTGTTCTGTATCATAAAGCTTGAAGTGTTTACTGTTTGTTGCTACAGCTAAGTACCGGTCATTGTCACCCAGGAAGCACATGTCCAAAATCTCATCATTGTAGCCCACCAGCTGCTTGACAGGCTTCACATGGACCCCAGCATCTTCAGAGTGGACGCTCACATCAAATATGAGCATATTTTGTTCTGATGTAACAAGCGCTAGCTTTTGCGTTTTGCTGCAGTAGAGCAGTCTATTTATTTGGAAGTCTGCTTTAATCAGAAGATCTCGAATTTTCCATAATTCTGTATCAATTTGGAGAAGTTTTCCAGTACCACATGCGACCAGCAGCTGTGCACCATCAGCTATGTAAGCCACTCCCTCGAGCTCCTCATACAATGGTATAACCTTCAACTGATTCCATGTGCGTCCCTCCTCCGGCTGAAGGTGTGCAGGCTGCTGCCAAACAATGAGGACCTTATCTCGACTTATTGTTACCAATTGTCTGCAGTCAGCCGTTGCGCTCTGAAAGCTTAATCCTGTTATTTGAGAAATGTGGCCACGCATTTCATGCAGTAGTGTCTTGGTCACGTAATTAAAGCAATAAATCGTATTATCAGCGCCAGCAGCATAAATTTCAGTGTTTAAAGGACTAGGGTGGAAACGCAACAACAATGCCGGTCCGGCAATGCCTTTCAGGACGCACATGCAGCTATTCTTAGCAAAATCGTATATTCTCAGCGTGGCGTCTACACCACCCGAAGTACAGATCAAGTTGCCACATGTACTAAACTCAATTTGAACAACGGGTCCCTTATGCTGACTCTTCCATAGCTTAGCCAACTTGCGCGTGCTCAGATCCCATAGGCGAAGCAGTCCACTTCCATGTGCAGTAACCAAATGATCACATGAGAGAGCAAAACAGTAAATGCTATCATCGTCCACCTCACCATCATCTAGTCCGACAGACACATTTGTCTTATCCCTTGCTTTTTTTCCAGCTGAATCCTTTTGCTCGTCGCTGGAAACATTTACCCCAAATCTGCACAATATCTGAGATGTTTGGACGTCAACCTGGTTAACAACATTGCCGTCGAGGCAGAAGAGATGCTGTCCATTTTTGCTCCATGCAATATCGTTTCCGGCGTAAAAGTTCGTGTAGACAGCCTCAGCCGCATAACTACAAAATATATAAACATTATGTTAATTTGAGATCGTGTATACTTACTTTTTTACTTACCATTTTTCAGACACTTTTCCAAGCATGTTTCTATGTTTGTTTACACAGCTGATAATACCGCGTGCGAAGCGGAATTAAAGTTTCTGTTCAAAAATGAACTAGTTCAATCACAATTTTCTTATATTGCAAAAAATTAAGTAGGGTATTCCTTTCAATAAGTTCAACTGCAAATAATAATATTATATCA
Source organism: Drosophila repletoides (assembly GCA_018150835.1). Taxonomy (NCBI): domain Eukaryota; kingdom Metazoa; phylum Arthropoda; class Insecta; order Diptera; family Drosophilidae; genus Drosophila; species Drosophila repletoides. The sequence continues at coordinate 1,090,749 of JAECWQ010000236.1, forward strand.
AGAAAATTTCAATTGTAATTTTGAAACTATATTGTTATAATGAGGAAATTGCAAACAATTTAATAATCTTTAGTTATATAAGACTCATAAAACGATTTAAATGATCTAACTATAAGAAAAAATTAATTTAACACATGTGCACACAACTCTAATGTGATAAGAATTTAGAAATTAGTAATCGAAGATGAAGCTTTTGGCCATTTTTTTGACATAATGTAAGTATTCATTTATTTTATTCAAACATTTGAAATTTGAATGAGTTTCTTATTCAAACACGGAACGAGTTATATTTCTGAATTATCCAACACTAATCGAGTGTGACAAGTCTGGCAACATTGAACATGAATTGCAGCTGTCAAATCAAAAGCCGTCAAATCATCGTCCATACTAGCAATTTGGTTGATATATTCAGTTTTTAGTTATTAGCAAAGCAAATTTAAAATCACTAAACAATGAGTACAATTGGAACTGGTGTAAGTTTTATTTATTTTGATTGTTGACAAAAGCGAACTATGACAGACGCCCTCTTTTCTTTTTAGTATGATTTGTCCGCTTCGCAGTTCTCCCCGGATGGCCGCGTCTTTCAGATAGATTACGCCTCGAAGGCAGTAGAGAAAAGTGGAACTGTTGTTGGACTCAGAGGCAAGGATTGCGTTATTTTAGCAGTAGAGAAATTAACACCGGACCAGCTGTATGAGCCTGACGCGGTCTGTCGCATTTTCACCATTGAAAAGAACATCGGCATGGCCATAGCTGGGCTAATGGCAGATGGTAACTACGTCGCGGATATTGCTCGTCAGGAAGCCGCCAATTTTCGTCAACAATTTGAGCGAACTATTCCACTAAAGCATTTATGCGACCGCGTTGCTGGCTATATTCATGCGTACACACTCTACAGCGCTGTGCGTCCTTTTGGTCTGTCCGTAATATTTTCGTCGTGGGATGAGACAGATGGACCCCAGCTCTACAAGATTGAGCCGTCCGGTACTTCTTTTGGTTATTATGCATGTGCCAGTGGCAAAGCCAAGCAACAGGCCAAGACAGAAATGGAGAAATTTAAGTTTGCGGATATGAACACTGAGGAGTTGGTCAAATCTGGGGGTAAAATGTATGCAACAAGCGGAACGCTTGCTTATATTGTCGTTTTTGGTTTTTTACTAACTTTCAATTTATTGCGGTTTTAGCATTTACCAAGTCCATGACGAGGCAAAGGACAAAGAATTCCGCTACGAAATGGGTATAGTTGGAAGGGAAACCCAAGGCGTTCATCTCATAAACAATGAATCGTGGAATCAAATAGCCATTGATGCTGGTTATGCGGCCAAAACTGCTGAAGATAGTGACGATAATGAAGTGTAATTTTCAATTCGTAATATTTTTCGATCGGATCCGATTCTAAATCAACTAATTATTACATTTTATTTTCCTCAAAAGTATACAAAAGAATACAGATTAATAAGGTTCAATTTGCGTATATTTTATTTTTCTACCTTGTAATCCACACTAATTGAATCTCATTTTTCAGGTTATAGGTTTAAATTATTCGTATTATAAGTGAAAGTACCTATTGTTATATTTGTGAGGTGTTAATAGTCTCGCAGTTGATATTGCAGTGGTTTTTTTTTTTTTTCAATGGATTTTAATACTTAACCGTATCAGTACAAAGTTTTAATTGATATCTCATTAAAAATTTTTTTCGCTTGCTAGATTCCGTAAAGATGGAGTGCTTGGGAGACCAAAACGGAGAATTTGTTTGCAGCAAGACTAAGCATACAGCATTTATTCTAATATTTTTGGCAAGATCAACATTAGAAGTAAATTTTTATGTATTGGATTACATTTGTCTTCCGTAGATTTATCTAAATCAATCACTATTATTTCTTTGCAAATAGTTCTGCAAAACAGTCAATCCAAAAAAATCATAATTTGAAAAATTGTCAACTAAATTTTATTTATAAAAAATTATTTTATATTTACCCTAAAAAAGTATTGGCCTTATCGGGAGAGATTTCAGAAATCTGTGAGTAGTTTGCGTAATAATTATTTGTGATTACCTCTAAAAATAGTGAAGAAATAAAAAAGGTTTTGAATAGTTGCACCCCTATTTTCCGACTTTGAAGGCGGAATATAAAAAAAAAAATGTGAAACACATATTTTATAGAATTTAATATTGACCTCTGAAACTGAGATGAAAGTCAATTGGATTTTTAAATATTATTTACTATATTTTAGACTATAATTTATTGCTCTGAAACTGAGTTGGAAATTCGATTTTTCACCATAGACGATTTGATCACAATTTCCCACAGGTAGTGGATTTTAATAAAAATGTGAGGCACGTATTTTTTAATTATTTAAAAATAAATTCGACTTATTTCCATACAAAAATTTTACCCCATTTGCCAATATATATGGTCAGAAAAAGTATTTATTCCATTTTTATTTTGTTAAAAAATTAATTTGGAACTGACCGGAATGAAAAGAAAAAGTTTTATATAACGGCCCACCTACTTGGAGGCAGTTTTCAAATTTTTGTTCTTAGTGGGAACTTTCAGTATTTCATAAATCTTGTGCCCAAATTTCATCTTTGTAGGCTATGGGATAATGAATCAGTCATTTAGTGTCGAGTTTGCTCGAGTACAATTGCAAGATCAAGACTTCAACTTCTACTATTATTTAACAAGATAAAACTTGAGAGTTGACTCTTAGGGTACATGTTTAATTTAGGTAAGATAGTAAGGCTTCATCCTTTCTCCTCCAGTGCAGAATTATTATAATTACCATATCTTCTTTAACCAACTGCCGATGCTTAATGCAACTTCTGTGGTCACATTATTAGAAGTCAATGGTGGCTCAACCATGCCCTTAAGTAAAATCAATTTTTGGCATAACCTATTCCTGCTGTACAGCAGGATACTACTGTTTTCAGGCAACTTTTTGATAATGAATAAATAAATTATGCGATATAACTACAGGAATATATAATTATATTATCAGCTCGCTTCTGAACGTTCCGCAAACAGATGAATAGAAAAAGATACTAATTTTTTATGAGGTCGACCTAACTCCCTCATTGTTCCAAACTATTAAATAACTATTTAATTTGCTCAAAGAAACACAGTAATTAAAATATAACCAACATGCTTAGATTTGAGTAACCTGATGTTTTTATCCGTGATGCTCATCGCAATTCGACAATTAAGAAAGTCTGGCATCACTGTTTACTGGCGCATCTGTTTCTTTCGCGCCAAAAAAGTAAACAAAATAAGATTAAAATATTTGTAAAATGACGACATTGATAGAACAGCTCGTTTCGAAAATGGGGCTAAATGAGGAGCCCAATGTATTGGAGTAAGTTAATCGAGCATTGATAGTTTAAATCAAATCCACAAATATTTTAGATATTGTTTTTATTTAGAAAAACAACTGAGTTAATAAGACTTTTGGAGTTACGATCTACAAATGTTCCACTACAAATAAATGAATATGGTAAAATAGTTCTGTGTGCGGATTTGGCGTCCTCCTTTCTAGGAATTGGATTTGACAAGGAGCAAGCACTAAAGTTATCTGGGTTGCGCAAAAGCCACTATGTAAATAACAAGCGCATGTTCGAGAAGCTTCTTGATCTGAACAAATTAATTACTGTCAAAGACATTTGTGTGCAGCTCAACCTGAACGAGGTGGCGCACAAGGCCGAAGAACTGCTAGCCTTGTTTAAAGATGTCTCTGGTGAAGGTGAGAATCCAGATACGGATCATCCACAATATACCGCCATGGCTGTGTTTCAAGCATGTTGCTTGCTGCAAAAGAAAGTGTCTAAGACAAAGTTGATGCCATTCAGCAATTTGCGGCCCACACAATGGCAACAGCTGGAGCGGCAATGGGAGCGCATGATTTTAAAGAATCAGAAACAGACAAGTGTCTCATCTAAATTGAATGAAATAGAGCATCCTCAAGAAAACAATGCGAAGAATAAGATTGAGAACAAGAAATTCAATCAAAAAGTGGAAATTGAAGATTATGAGAAGTGGAAGTCCCGAATGCTTGCTTTAGCGGAAGCTAAATTAAATAAAATGGCTTACAAAGAAGACGAGAGTTAGACGGATTGCTTAATGTAGTTTTAGTTTATTTTAGTATAAGTTTAGTTCGGTTTATTTTTATAAAAGTTTCTGTTCATGAAAATCAAGTACATAATTAAGATATTGTCAATAAATAAATGGTTTCTTATTTTCTAGACGCGGCTGTACGTGAGAAAGAATAATCTCTCCAACGTCAACAACTTCACCATTCGATTTATGAGCTAAAAGTAAATAAATTATTAATTCGTGTTGGGTGTTTATAAATAAAAATATGGGTATAATACGCACAATTATAAATGATCAGCTCCACTGCATCTCGAGTCTCAGGCCAAGTATTCAGTAACTTCTTCAGATGTGAATAAAACTTTAGCCAGATTTCCCGTTTCATTTCCATCATTTGCCATGTAGATGATAATTGAAAGTGCATACCTTCAAAGAATGACAGCATTGGTGTGGCGCCTTCAATCGCAAAATAATATGTTGTGCCATTTATTTTCTTCTTCAGCCTATATACCGCATGCTTGAATGGCCGGTTTACGCCAGCCCGATTAATATATCTTGTTTCTAAAGGCTTAAATACAAAGTTCAAACAAACATTAGTAGCCAATATTTGTACAATATTGCTCACCGTAGCTTCTTCTAGCAAACTGCTTTTTATGATGCCTCCGACAAACATTTCATCAGGTATCAATATAATCAAGCGATTCAATCCGAAAGTGACATCCAAATGTGAGTCTTCATATTTTTCCATAAGCTGCAGTAACCCATATTCCCCGTCTTCAGGCAAGGCTAGCTTCAGATACCCGTGAAAATAGTTAGACGCCATTCCAGTTGCATAATCCAATCCATGTGATTCCCGAATCCAGTGGGCATATCCCAAGGGACTATATCTCAGCTGTGCAAAATTGAAAATCCAGTAAAGCGGCATATATGTGAGAAATACTTTACTCGGCATTAAGTGCATTAAATTGCCAGTACTGGCCAAACGTGCTAGTGCCGTGAATACCAAAGCCGCCACCAAAATCAATGTTTTATAGTTATAAGTGTAAGCGCGCCTCATAATTTTGTTTATGCGATCATCGGGCAGGTAGTACTGACCATGAATAAAATATTCAGATATCACATTGAAGAAGCGCTGGAGGAAATCTGCCCCAAATACTATTATGAAAATGCGTACACAGTTGTCTGTATACATGTATAATAGTACATGTGAATTAATTATTATTACATTAATAATTACACAATATGAATATTCATAAATAACTCACCAATATATTTTACCAGCATTTTAAGAAGCAAACATTTCTTATGTATAATTTTATGAACAGCTGATTCATGGGATATTAACATTTCCGCAAAAAAATCTGATCGCAATATTTCGATACGTTTGTACTAGTAGATCGATATATTGGTAGAGCAGAAAAATTAAATGTATTTATATAAAAAGTACGTATGCGTGATCTTGAATTCTCAATAGAACAGGCAACCCCCACCTATCGGAAAACACAACATTTTTGGTACATCGTGAACTCGATACTAGCTTTCTTCTCTTTCTTCTCGAATGCTTAAATCAGAACGGTCAACTGAAAGATCGCAAAACAGAAATCTTCAGAATCATTCATAATACTATTGGAGATATCTGTTTTTGGACTTTTGCCGTCGAACGTTCAGATTCGAGCATCCGACAAGAATAAGAAAACAAGTATCGAGTTCAGGATGTTATCGAACATATTCAGTTTTTCCGATAGGTGAACACTGCCACAGAAAAGCTTTTGCTATCGCCACCTACTGACGTTAGGTGCATGTTGTTATAACATGTATACAATCAAAGTGGAGAAGAAAAATAGCTGTACCGAACTCAAGCGAAAATATGTGTAAAACGGGGGACGAATAAATAATTAACAATAATGCTATTTGCCAAAATACCTGATGCGAAAGCTGATGTTATTTTCAACGTTATCAAAAAGCTATATTTTTTTCTTACTTTGATTCAAATTAATTAGAACAATTTAAATAATTTAATTTCAGTTATTTAATGAAATTCAAATTTAAAAATCGATACAAATAAAATCGATATTTTGGTTCTGCGATTTTTATATCCAATGTAAATACATTAACCAAACATGAACGATTTATGAAGTGAACCGTCTATATACTGTTTGAGTCGAAATAAAATATTGGGGTTTTGTTCAGGGACTAACCAAAAAATTTATTTATGGTTCACAAGAACATTAATATTTAAATTTATTAGTGGTGGAGCACAGAATAATTATATGTTTCCCACTACTGACGATAAAAACCACGCAACTATTTTAGGCTACACTATCAACTGCGAGGAATTCTCATTTTTTTTTTTTTTTTTAAATATTTAAAAATAACCATTTTTTTTAATTTAACCAAATATCGATAAGCATATGATATTGTAAGTATCGATACATTCTTTAACAGGACTGTTCGATACAAAAGTTTTTGCTCTTGGACCAAACCAAAATTAAATAAAATGACGAATAAGTCTTTTTCTCGCTTAAATAGCTATATTGCTGATATATGTAGCTCCAATGAGGAGCTACGAAATATGACTGAACAACTTGAGGATGCCTTAAAAGAACAAGAAGAAATGTCTCTAACAAAAGATGGTACGTTAACCGTTATATATTTTCATTTACTACAAAGACTTCTTCAGTGAGAGAGTGATGATATGTTAGAGAGAGTACGAGAATAATATATTACACACTCTCTTTAATAGTTTTTTGCTTGATTTATTTATTTAAAGTCGACTATGATTAGATAATAAATAAATAATATCAATTAATAAAAAAATTTAAATTTTAAGTTTTAAAACTGTTTTTAAAAGCCTTCTGAGGATTTTGGAATACAAAAACATATAGAAAGATTTCTAACTAGAAAGAAGAGATTTTCTTTTTATACACTTGCAGAGGTTATTATATCTTTGTCTCGAAATACGTAATGCATTGAATGAGCCTCCGATCCATAAATTATATATATTATTGATCAGGACCACGAGACGAGTTGATATAGCAGTGTCCGTCTAACGGTCTGTTTATATGCAAACTAATCTCTCAGTTTTTGAGCTATGTGATTGGAATTTGGTATGAAGCCTTCTTTTTGCTGCAGCCAGCACATATGTCGGAACCGGTGGTATAGCTCCCATAGGAATCGTTTCAAATGTTGCTGTATACATTTCTTGTTTTTTTAACGTATCTTGATTAAATTTACAAGTTATATGGAAAAGTGTGATTTCTAAATGTATATCAAAATTTATTAAGATCGGATTACTGTCATATAGCTCTGAATCGGTATCTAATCCTCGGCCGAAGATAGCCTTTCCTTATAAGTTGTTGTTCAAGATATCTGAATGCAATTTCCAAGTTTGATTTTACTATGTCACATAACTGCGAGAGGAACAATTCAGCTTGCAAGTGTATAGAATATTCTGCATGCCGAAGATAGCCTATTTTTATTAGTATTGTTTTGTTTCATTCTGTTTTTCTACACTCTATATTTAATTTATTTTATAATTTTATTCTTTCACCACGCGTAGTAGGGAAAACCAAGGAAAAATCCAAAACAATCCAACAGACAAAAAAAGCAAAAAAAAAAATTAAAGAAAACCTATAGTAAGAAACAAAGTTTTTAATCACAAGGGAAAGCCCATTGTGCTCAACCTTCTCTCCAAAATATATAAAAATAAAACATTTTAAATGTGAGGGACAGTTCGTTGGAGATTCGAAAAATCTGATCATAGTACTTGAGATTTATTTTACCGTATATCATGTTGCAAGTATATCAGGGATAATTAATTTGTGCAGAAAATCTATACGCTTATGAAGTGTTAAATGAATTAATTAGGGGTATGTTTTTTGTCGATGCGTCTTGTTGCCGTTTTCAACAACTTAAGGAAAACTATATATATATAGAGTTATCTTAGGAGTCATAGTGTTTACCCCTCTTTTTATGAGCTTTTGCAGATATGTGAGGTACCATTTAAAATTTCCATATTCATACCATAAAATATCAGAATGTCTTACATATAGTCAAAAATATCTTGATGCCTATTTATGTCTATATTTATACGAAATATGTAATGGCTTCTCTGACCTCGTAAAGAACACGTATTAGTGATTGGACGACGATATAGCAATACCGTTTATGCAAGCAAAAAATTTAATAATTTTTATTTTGTCTACTTGCATCGCACATTCAGGGATTCGAAAAGATGTGTACAATTTGCGCGTCGATCTGATGCTGGTGCGTCAAGCAGCAAGCATGATCCAGGAGGAAAGGGAAAAGACCAATAACTGTGCGCAAATTTTGATGACTTCTTATGGTCATCTACTCGAAATCAACAACTTCCTCGAAAATGACAGGATTAAAAACATTTCGCGCTTTACGGTCTTGCAAAAGCAGAACGAGGTGCAAAAGAAGCTTAACCGCCTGGAAGAGCTGCAAAACATCAATATAAATTGCAAAGCGGCCATGGAGAGCCGTAAAATTGGTAAACACACCTAGATTATTTATTTATTTATTAAAGTAGACTTTAGTAGTCAAAATTAGCAAAAAAAAAAAAGTCAAAATTTGTATAATATTAAATTAAATTTAAGTTTAAAACTAAACTTTTTGGGGAAAGAAATGAAACATATGGTCGAACATTAATTGGAATTGGGAAAACTGTGAACAATTCAAATAAGGGCAATAATAAAATACATAGAAAAGAATTGATAAATAGTAAAGGAAAAGAGAAACAAGAATTTAACGATTCGATTAATTAAAGAAAAATTAAAGAAGTTTGACCAGAGATATAGCTACTATAACCATCAATGAACGGGGGTTTTCCAGAAATAGATAGAAGGTGGAGATTTTAAGTGTGGGAGTTTTGTGGAGATTAATAATAAAATTCGTTGTAATAAAAGTACAGTAGACAAAATTGGTCGTGCGAGTAAGTAGTGTAGGTAATAGTTCCTAGTTATAATTTCTGGAAGATTATTCTATAGTCTAGTTAAGGTTGGACGCTCAGTGAGGAAAAGCCAATTAGAGTCCAGTGATAGACGGATACGTAAATTCTATGTTCCGACTAAGAATCTTTAGTAATATAGGGAACCAACCAAGATCTTCAACAGTCGTTATGCGTTGTAATAGTAAATTTTCTAGCATACAATTGACTAAGTTTGGAGTAATTCAGTAATTAAAAGGTTGCAGTTGATGTCGCCTTTTACATGAGTATAATTAGAAGGATCGCCATAGGATAAAATAGGTTTAACATCATCTGCATACATAAGCATGCTGGAGTGCGAAAAATAGGCTACTTCCTGTGTATTCCTGGAATAACAAATATAGGTTTAGACATTTCATTATGGACTTATGGAAATCATACTAAAACATATTTCGGCTATGTTTATATGCATGCAGAAGGACTACTCCTTCAGTGTAGACAACTAAAAGTGATAGGCAATATCAACCAGTGTTTTGCTTGGGTTTGTGGTTCCAGTTTGGTTCCTCTTTGATTCGCTATTTATGGATTACTTTTTTCATTCTTCATTACTTTTTTTCTTTTCATGTTCATTATGGGACTTTCAGTGAAGGAGTTTCGGAAACGCCATTGGCTTGTGAAAGAGGCCGAAGAGGAGTACTTGAATATTGAGCGCGAAAGTGACCTAATTGATCGACAGTGGAAAACTAAAACAGTTCGTGCCGAACAGCAGCGCAACAAGAAGATTACGTCATTAGTTCAGATAAGCAAGCAAATCGGTGAGGAGTTTAAAGTAAGTTTCTTCTACTTGAGAATTATATTTACATCGCCACTTTAAGCATCATATGACAATTTACTTAAACTTACAGTATAGGCTTTCTGGTCGTTCATTATCTATGCAGAAAGAACGGCATGCTAATAAGAGCGTCATGTTACCTGTCAATAATGCCCCGATTGCTCTGCAATCAGCACTGGAGTTTCTCAGCAACTATCCTGGCGTGTGTAAGGTTGCTGAGAAATCAGCAATTGACAACAAGAAGGATGACAATGATCTACAGTTACGATCAATATTAGTTGTTAATCGACCTCTAGAGGATTCAAATGAGTTGGAGCGCACACCTAGCCCTTCCAAGCAAGTGCATTTCGCACAAATACCTCCTATAAATCAAGTAGAGGGGTCCTCTGGACATTTGATTCAACAAGTGGTCCAGTTCCCAGTAAATGTAATTGAGCTTTCATCAGATTTAGAAACCGGTAACTTATCGAGTGCTAACAGTTTGCGGGTGTGTGCTGTTATAGAGAATGTCGAAGTGTTGCCAACACTAAATTTGTCGATGAGTAAGGATCAATCACTTCCTATGGATTTAAGTGATTCAAACGAAGCTGTTATCGGCAATGTTATCGGAAATCTTAAATTTGACAGTATGTTCAGAGATACTGAATACACTCCAGACAACGGTTCGGACGTGAAGGACGAAGACGAAGGTGAAGAGAATAAGATAGTTACTCCAACAAAAACGGAAAATATTTTCCAATTGTCGCCTCGACAATCAATACAGGATGATTCGAACAGTGTGAACGGCAACCAAACAAATACTATGAACTTCTCGGGTCCAGTCAGCGACGTAAAAGACTTTTTTTTAAATTTTAGCGAAGTAAGCAACGCACAGGGAAAGGATAATTCTCACATGTACGATCTTTAAATTGTGTTCTTTATATCTCAATATTTAATATTATATACTCATAGTCCTTTAATTCTTGTAACAAGGAAATATTTTTACTTTTTTTATACGCCAACTACACAGAATTCAAGTTTGGCTATTAACGGAAAATAATACAAATACATTTGTCGTTGTAGGAAATCGGAAATATATCGATATAGATATCGCAATGTAAAATGTACACATCGATAGTTATATATTCAACAACCCTATGTCACATAGCTAAATAAAGTGCAAGTGCATTTTACGAAAACAAAGATCTTTTTGTTTCGCAGCTTTGCTTACTAGCTGATTATTACTAGAAATAACCCACACAGTTTGCAATGATATTCTTTATACTTAATAGCTAAGGAATATCCGATTGATTAATCAGTGACCACTTATTCTCATGTCATCGCTTAAGGTATTGGATAAACAATATTTTCTTTGTCGTACTTACATACGTATGCATACGTAGTGTCGATCTACATACATATTTAACTGGGTAAGCCACAAATATGCATTAAAAGTTCATTAAATGAATGATATACCCTGATAAATTAATTAACAAACAGTCCTATTTAGCAGGGGAACGTCAACAACAGTTTAGAGGCGCTGCTGTTGTTGTTGTAGTTATTGTGCTGATAAAAAAATAAGGGCACTTACGAAAAAAATCTGAAGACGTATTACTCACCACGTCTTTGCGGCTGCCACAACTCGAGCTTGCATTACACATACATACAAATATACATACAAATATACATACATATATACCACAATATGCCAATTTTATATAGTGTTATATCTCGGGGCACAACTGTGCTGGCCAAGTTTGCCGAGTGTGTTGGAAACTTTGCAGAGGTAACAGAGCAGATAATGGGTAGAATTGGCCTCCACAACCACAAAATGACCTACACACATGGTGATTACTTGATACATTATACGTGCGAGAATAGCCTAATTTACATGTGCATAACCGACAATGTAAGTTGAATATTAAAATAAAACGTTGATATATTAGAAGTGATGAATATAAATACCTTTCCTTTAATTACAAATGAAGGAATTCGAACGATCACGGGCTTTTCTTTTTCTGGCGGACATTAAGCAAAAATTTATACAAACCTATGGACTCCAGGTGGCTACTGCCATTGCCTATGCAATGAACACCGAATTCTCTAAGATTCTGTCCCAGCAAATGGTATACTTTAGTCAGTCGCGTGAAGTAGATAAAATATCCCGTGTACATGGTCAGATTGACGAACTCAAAGATATTATGATTAAGAATATTGGTAATATAATCTAATATTTTTGGTTTTACTCATTATCTTGATAATTATTCTTTCTAAACACAGATAGTCTGCGCGATCGAGGCGAGAAATTGGAGCTGCTGGTCAATAAAACAGAGAATTTAAGCAATAATGTAAGTGGCTTGTGTCTTGAACATTGCACTCTATAATTCATAAAATGTTTATGTTATCTATTCAAACACAGTCTGTTGCATTCCGAAAGGCATCGAGAAATTTGGCTCGTCAAATGTTTTGGAAAAATATTCGTGTCTATATTGTTGTCGGCCTAGTGATCATATTTATTATTTATGTAATTGTAAGCATGGCTTGTGGTGGACTCACCTGGCAGGTGTGCATTCAATAAAGCAAAAATGGAAAAGTATATTTGTTACAGCTTATAGCCATGTTTATTTACATGCATATTAAACTTTCATACTATCATAATCTCTGTTATATGTAATAAAGATCAATGTATACAAGTATATTTCTACATAAAATTCCAAAGTTGTAATTATTTAATATTCCCCTATATAAACAACGTCATTTGCTTTGAGGACTCCTGGACGACGAAGGCCCAAGTGTATTCCCATTGCCGGCGATGGGTAGTCAAACAAACGATAACTGTGAGTGTTGAGTAAATTCGGTATTAATTGATATCATTTTATTTCACCCATTCCCTGTATACCTGCGTAGTGTTTTTAGCGGTTCGCCATCAATGTCCCGTTCAGCGGTAGTGACGTTTATATTTGGTAATATGCAACGCGTGCAAGGAGCCACGACACGAAAAACAGCTGCTTCACCGATTCGCAGCCACTGCCAATGATCTTCAGCGTAGGGTTCGTCAATGTCCATTTTCAAATCAAAATTGCCACGGAATTGCAGAGGGTCAACTGGGCGTGCCAGGCGGGTATTTAGATCAGCGATCGATGACAAATTCATAAGCATATAGCTTGTTGCATCGTTAAAAGTGCCCTGAAATGATATTTATTATCATGTGGTGCTTGGTAAGTTCTATGGGATCACTTGTTTGTTTAAAATAAATAAGGCTGGATCGATTTCATTTTTTTTTTTTGATTGTCTTTTGCATATCTTATTACGATCTATTATGTATATACATATGTACTTGGATGTAGGCTATTTACCAATCAATTAACACACCGCTGACTATAATAGTTTAAATATTTTCCAGTAGGCTACCGGTATTCAAATATGTACATATGTAAGTGAATTATTACTTACTGAATCCTCCTGCCTTAAGAATGGCATGTGCTTGAGTCGAGGATTAGTTGCCCTCACTGGAACAGGGTAAGGGTAATACACAAGTTTCAATCCCGATTCCTTTTTTAATATGAACTCTGAGAACCACTTGTCGAAGCGGGTGCCACACAACATGACGTCCAAACCAACGCCCCACACGGAGGTATGTACGTCCTTAGAAGACGATTCCAGATGCTTGAAACTTAGTTCTACGTCGGGCATGCCGGGTGCACTGAACAGCAAGCCGTTGTCTATCTGCTTTGGCTGAATTTTAACCATATGCGGATAACCTCTTGCTGTTATCATTTCGTTGTTGTCGTTAATCAGCATGAATTTACGATCCCGCAAGTTTCCTATGCCTATACCTAGCAAATCACAATCATACGCATCCTGATCGCTATTCTGAATCGGAGCACAAGACTTCACTGGAAAAATGTGAATTTGCTGCAACGTACCAACGCGGCGCCACTTAACGGGCATTACATCTCGATGTAGGTGGCGGTATAATAAATACCCTGCTCCCCCTACGGCCAACAAGCTAAAGCCTACTCCCAACAACATTTTGTTGGAAACGCCCAGGCTGTCGCTTATTTTGGTGCTCATGCTTATGCTGATGATGTCTATTCGAATGTGAGAATTATAAAAGTTTTATTTGTATTTTTTGTGCATTATCACAAATTATCTATGCATATCGGTACTCACATGATCACTTATCAATTTTGAGATGTAAGAGCTGCACTTGTTGCTTTCTTCGTTAACTAAAAGCTCATGAAAGCTCTTTGAGAAGGTACACATCAAAAGCTGCGATTAAGCAATCGGCTTTGTATATGTTTGTATACATGTAGATAGTTGTAAATGTATACGAGCATGAATATATATGCAGATGTACATCTGTACAATTAACTGATACATAAATATGTATAATGTATGCACATATATGGATCGTGGAACATGGAATAAATGGAGAAAAAAACTAAACGGAAGAAAAATCAAATTATATTGTATTTGATTAGATACAATATAATAATCAGTAACTTAAGGCTTGGCGCGTCGAGGATTACATTCAAGTTGTATATTCTTGGAACTTGTTCCCTTGGCAGCTTTGTAATCAAGTAGAGCGATCTTGATCATTTTTGGTGTGCGTTTACAAACCTTACTTTTTTATTAACATGCAAATTTAATTTAGATTGTTTGCAGATTAATAGATTGTTCCAATGTCAGCTATATCATAAAGTAGTCCGATCTTAAGGATTTTTAGTATGGGTTCTAAAAACATATTCCTTAATCTTAATTACAAATTCTTGAAAAAAAAACGTTTTCTATACATGTTGTCCGACCAAATTAAATCAACCTAGCTCAAAAGCTGAGACTAGTTTGCTTACAACCAGAAGATATGTATTAACTCGTCTGTTCGTCATGGTCAAAAATATATAAGCTTTGAAAGTGTTTAAAAATACAACAAAATCTTATATGAGCATTATATTTGAATGTAAGTATTCAAATACAGAACTCATTGTGTATGTCAGCTATCGGAGTATCGGCAACTCAGGGATCGTAAAGAGAGATATCGATAGTTTGAGAAGTGGCATGCAAACATAAATTTGTAATATTTTAAGAGGGAATACCGCATATCTGTAAAACAAACCTTGATATCGGTAAAGCCGATACATTCTAATGATAGCCGGCAGTGCTATAATTAAAATACAAGAGTTGCCATGAGTGATAAAACACAAGAAACCGAAATGGTTACGCCCGGGGAGCTGGATGTGGGGAGTGAGCAATTCAATCCACTCCGTGCCTTATATGCGACCGACTACAAAGTAACAGAAAAGGCGCCAAATGTGCTTTATCAAAATTTAGCAGCATTTGAAAGTGCGCTATTAAGGGTTGGCGTGTGGCAACTCAACAAACGCCAGAAATCCATTGAAGTGGAGGGAGCGGCAAACAGCCAAAATTCAGCGTGTCTTAAGGAAGATATGACGAAGCGGCGATTCAAATCCCATCAAATGGCTATCGAGGGCACCGCAAACATGAAACGACTGCGGAATCTTTATACTCATATGGCGAGTGCAGAAGGTCCGTTGGCGTTTTTACAAAAGAATTTACCTGCACCAGAAGGATTGGGTCGGACAAAACTACGGGTTTATGTGAGAAAGCAGCAGTCCATTGGCGGAACCATTGAGGGCGACCTCGTGGCGTATGATAAACAATGGAACCTTTTGCTGAAAAACGCTGTCGAGATTTGGCAGCGACGCAAGTATAAATACGGCGAACAAAAAATTTGTGGCAATCCCGCATCAGAAGTATGCAGTGCACGACTTCGCCAGTTGGGTATTGCACTGCCCTTCGTTGAAATTAAGAGCCTTAACCGCAAGAATGTGCAGTTACGCCGAGAAATACCTCTAGTGATGGTTCGCGGAGAAAACGTAGTTTTAATTAGTTTGAAAGATTAAAAGATGCATTTTTCAGTTATAATATAAGATCTTGTCAATACATTAAGTTGTGTATACCATAGGCACGCATTCTTCAGCTGCTACATGAGAAGCAGAGTCCTCTTCCATCAAATGCTGTAAGCTCTCGTTCGGGTAGCTGCAATAATAAATAGAAAATCAATTATTATATATATATAAGATACACCCCCGCAGTATTTCGCATACATTTTCGAAGGACTCTCATCGCTTAACATTGTTGCAGGAACAGTAGCAGAGGCACATTCAGGACTCATTAGCTCAATAGGTGTAGGGCGACGCTCCTGTAATTGACGTGTGATTTCCGCAGTGCTCAGGCTACCAGATCCATCCCTTGCACCTGGAGCTGCAGTTGTTAGTTGCTGTTCTTGCGGTATTGGGGGCAGCGAGGGTGATACTGTTGCCGTTGTCATCATTTGTTTTTTACTTGGCGGTTGTTGAACGACACCGCTAGTCACAATCTTACGCCTACGGCCTCGAGTAGCCCCACCCACGACTCCTGTTTGCGTTGCTGCAGGAGGAATTGCTTTCATATCGCCCTTTTCCTTGGGTTTTCGCCGCATGGCCAAAATCTCTTTCGAAGTCTCCGCGGCATTCTGTACTTGCACTCCCGAAGTAGTGGCTTCCGCGTCTGAATTAGAGCTATCTGTAGCATCACTGTCACTAGAGTCTTTAGCTGGTTTCTCATATATCAACAGGCGATCAATCAAAAATGACCTGTCCCGGGACACTTTTAGCAAACGTCTTTGATTTGTATGCAAGAGGTCCTGGAAATACTCGTTCTCCTGCCAAAAAATTACGATAGCTCATATTTTTCATCTCTAATAAAATTACTTACATATATAAGAAATTTAAGTTTTTTCTTCAAATTTCTGTATCGCTCTTTGTAATCAATTTCTGGATTTGCTGAGCCAATAGAATCTGAGCTGGATGTTGCTCCTGCCGCTGCTGTTGATGGTGTTGCCTCAGAAATCACAGCAGATGATTTAGCTTGAAGTTCATCATCATCAGTCTCCAGGATCTCTCGCTCGGCTTTATTAGAGCTGGTCGTTTCATTTGCCAAGGAGCGACAATACCATCCTTCGAGCATATTTGGCGCTTTTTGGTTAACAATTAGAAGGAATTAATACACGTTAATTCTCTTTAGGGCGTGAAAATTTATTTGACAACAGAAAAAGGTTGTGTGCGTGAAAATTATCGATTAATGAAATATAACGAGTAGATATAATAATATATATTGACTGAAAATATATCGATAAGTTTGGCTGTGCTGCCACATAAATTGTTATCCGTGTTATCAACTTATCTATTTAAAATTTAAATTTTCAGGTGTAGCAGTGATAAAGACATATTTCTTAATGCAATTGCATTATTTCAAAAATGTAAAACTAAATAGTTTTATTTTCATTTATATCACATCTAATACTTATGTTTCTTTCAGTAAATACTATTAATAAGATTATATATAAGATCTTTTGATTGTATGGAAGCATACAATTTCATTTACGTACTATATACTTACAAATATTCTATAGTTAGTTCTCCAAAATATTAATTTCAGCTCCCAGCTTTGCGATGATTTCGACTTTCGAATCCGAAAAAAAAACATCGAGTTAAATTCGAAAATCGGAATATCATTACTTTGATATATCGTACATCACTAATTTCATTATCATTCTTAAAAGCGGTTTGCTACACGCACATGTTGCATTTGTTTATATGCCTTTATATAAAATGAGCAAAAAAGTTGTTATTAATAAACGTTTGAAAGGTTTGCCACGGGAAGCCCTGGAGCAACTAAGTAAAACTGAATTAATTGATAAAATTGTACAGCTAGAAGCATACAATTTCCAGCTGAAAAATCTACTTCAAAAGAAACTGACCAAAAGTGATAAAAACAATGATGAGCAGACTGCGCTGCTTCAGAGAGGCGACGAGGAACGAGTCTTAGCACCATCAGAAACAGTGGAGAAGTCTGCCAGTAAACTGGATAAGCAACGTAAGTTTGATTGGGCCAGGTAAGCAAATACTCTTTGTAATTAGGTCCATGCGAAATGCAACCGTCATGTATATTCCATTGCTTTAATTTTAGAGCACACAGGCGTCACGTGCTGCTAAAGATAAACTACTTTGGATGGGATTACCAGGGCTTTGCATGCCAGGAGGACTCCAACGATACAATTGGTGGGTTGTTGGCAAACTATAAATTGAAGAGCACGTCTCTTGGTATATAATCTAATTGCTTTACTAATATGCATTTATTTTGCAGAAGCATATTTGTTTCGCGCGCTGATACGTACTTGTTTAATTGAATCGCGTTCTACGTCCAACTATCACCGGTGCGGTCGTACAGACAAAGAGGTGAGCGCGTTCTGTCAAGTCATATCAATTGATTTGCGAAGCAAACATGCACCTGATGCTCAAATGAGTCCGCAGTCTGTTGACTCTGAACTTGACTACTGCAGTCTGTTGAATCGTGTGTTGCCCAAGAACATTCAATGCGTGTCTTGGATGCCATTGCACAGTCCAGTGTACAGCGCACGATTTGACTGCATTTCACGCACTTATCGGTATTACTTTCCCAAAGGCGACCTGGACATTGAGGCTATGCGCGTTGCTTGCCAATCCCTTGTATGCCATGGAGATTTCAGGAATTTATGTAAGATGGATGTACACAATGGAGTTACAAATTATATGCGCAATCTGCAGTCAGCATTGATCAAGCCTTGTGATGATACAGACTCAGAGGAGGATTCTGGTAAGCTTAAAAACTTTTCATTGAATACTCTAAAAGAGAACTGACAAGTGGAAATGAAAGAAATAGAAATAACTAATATCTCTCTTACCAATCTAAATATGTGTATTTATCTGTTTTAAACCTGTTTTTTCTGATTGAAAATCAACGCATCAACGCATAGCACAAAGGCTAAAATAAAAAGCATAAAAGGCTCAAATTTTGTATGCACAAAGTTAAAATTTCCTAGTCAGCCTCAAAGTCTATCTGAAATACTATTTTAATTTTAAAAACAAATACCACTGGAAATAGCTGGACATTTTTTTTGTTTTTAATAGATCGGGATACAAATTGATTCCAAATTCCAAAGTTCAATAAATACTTAAAATTTTCCAAAAAATGTACCTCTTGCTTTCAATCCGATCAAATGAGATCAGGAAATGCCGGAGTTAATATAATGTTTTGTACTTATGAGTAGTGTGTATTGTTTCGTTGCAGGATACGCAATGTACTATTTGGAGATTCGGGCAAATGCATTTTTATGGCATCAGATTCGCTGCATTATGGCCGTTTTGCTGCTCGTGGGTCAGAAGAAGGAGAGACCTTGCATTATTGATGAATTACTTGATGTCACTAGTAATCCCTGTAAGCCGCAGTATACGCCTGCCATTGGCTTACCATTGAATCTTTACCACTGTGATTTTCGGTCACACACAACGCGCTCATCAGATCCATCATCTGCAGATACTGTTGGTGAAATCAAGGACAATGCCAATCCTAGTTCATATAAGAACGACCTAAATGATTGGATACACAGCGAAGAGAATCTAAAAAAACTTATTGAGAACGTGCAGTGCGAATGGACCCAGTTTAGCGTCAAATGCTCCATGATTCGTAATGTATTGGTGCAACTAGAAGCTCTTTTTGCTCGCAATTTTAAACCACAACAGATAAAGGGTCAGGTCATCCTCCTGCAGGATGCGGTCAAACCACGTCAGCATCAGCCGCTTTTGCAACGCAAGCGTTGTGGTAAGTACTTGTTTTTTTTTTTAAATTGATATATAAGAATATTATCATTTTCAGAGAGCCTGGAGAATCGCCTTGATCATTTTATAAAAAAGCAGAGACTAATAGTAAAAGGTGATTGAAAAATGTAAACAAACTAATTTCGAAGAAAGAAGCATTATAATATAAAACCTTTACTCCATAAAAAAATTAATTTAAATAAAGTATAAACCTGGAAATGGTAAAAAACCATCTATTGTAAAACTGGCAGACAGCTAGCGCATTTGTCATATGCTAAAAATATGTACATATTCAAGGTGATTCTACGAATATACAGTCCATCTCCTTAACATCTCCAAGAGTTTACTTGGGCAATAATTGCTGAAGCAGCGGAAGAATCATAGGTTGACGTAAGTATAAGAACTGCATCAACAGCATCAGAAATTTTTATTAATAATATTAAGAAAAAACCAATGTGTGTTTTTATACATACATAGGTACACATTTTTATTTTCAAGTTCACTATTATAACGATTTGAAGCTTAGGTTAGGTTATTTAAATAATTTAAAAATGTAAATTCACTTAATAACTAATTAATAGCATGCAATGAACTTGGTATATATGGGCTACAGACTATACAATTTATAAATGTAGTATGTATATTTACTATATGTATATGCACTACATATATTTCATATACTCGTATATATATATATATATATATATACATATATAATCGTAAGTACCTACAGACATTCACATACTAGCATTTATATAAGTAGGGTGAATTTCATGAGGGCTTTGTACGTTTACAAAAACTTAACTACAACTATATTAAACTTTTTTAATAATTTTTCAATATGCCTTTAGATTGGTTAAGACACTTTCCTGGTGTTCTTCAGGTATCAATAATAGTCCATATGCATATGTGGATGTGATCCGTAGCGTTAGGTCCCCATTGATTTTGCCTTTTGTAATCTAAAATTAGCAATAGCAATAAAAACGTTAATACTCGGAGGCATACGAGTTTAATTTTTGTATATTTCGTGAGTAACTTCTTACTTTCTTCTTAAGATTTTCAACGCAATTGTCCCTTCGCGCACATTCTTGAAGAGTCCAATAGTCTCGGTATGACTCATACCTTGCACGGAGTTTCCATTGATTTCGACAATCTCATCGCCTGGGGGCCATCTCGGTATTATTGCAATTCTTGTGATAATAAATAAATTCAAACATACCCGCTTGCAGAGTACCATCATCAGCAGCTTGGCCCGAAGGAAAGACTGTCTTTACAAATATTCCCATATTGCCCTTGGGTGAGTCTCGTCCGCCCACAATACTAAAGCCCAAAGACTTGAGGCCACGACCTTTAAAAAATGTGATTGTTTTGGGTGTACAACGCCCATTACCTATATATAGATAGGGTAATAAAAGGAAAAAGTTTTTTACTTCTATGTCTTCATGGGGTTTATCTTTCTATGGGTTATTATATGTGTGTTAGGCTCACCCTCGCTCATCGAGGCGCGTATCACCTCGGCCATATCTTCATCTCGTATTGTTAGCTTTGCCACTGGCAGTGATGGACGATGATGCATTAGAGAGGAGGCGGGTGGCGCTAGTGAGGATGTTACACCTTCAATTGATGCTAATGGGGATGATGCAGCGGAATTAAGAAATGGATTAGGGGCAAACAATGAAACATTTTTTTGCGTGTGCTTGATATATAGAGAATGATGTTGTTGTGGCTGTTGTTCTTGCTGTTGTTGGTGTTGATGTTGCCGCTGCTGTTGTTGCTGCTGCGGTAGCGTATTACTAGTGAGATCAGTTGCATTTGCTGTGTCAGTTTTTGTTGTTGGATTGGTATCGGATGTATTGTTAGTTCCTACTGCTGGCGGCGTCTGCATGAACAAACTAAGCCGGGAGGAACTGAGTCGCGAATGCGCGAATCTCAGGGAGCGATAATGGGAATTAGTTAAATTAATGGAATTGCGGGCATAATGTGTGCGCTGGCTAAACTGTTGCCCGGGTGACAAGCTAACATCTGCGCTGGAGTCAGTTGACAGAGCGGCCCCCTCGGAGCAGCGTTTTCGGGCTAGCAGCTGCCATTTCTCGTCATCCGGCAGGGAGGAGGGCAAACAGACGCTGGCCGCTCGATTTGCATACACAGGTGTGTAGGAGTCGTTATTGGTGTTAACAGTGTTGGAGACGGTAATGTCATTGTTTGATTGGTGGTTAAAGAGCGGTTTCGGCGTTAGTGTCGAGCTGCGCTGACCTGAAGAGCTGCGAGCTCTGCGCCGTAAAAGCTCGTGCTCTGGCGCATTTGCGTCCAGCGAAGGCCGCGGCGTCGAACTGCGTCGATGTTGCATCAGAGGCATGGGCGTGGGTAGAGTACTGACGCTAGCCAGTGAGCGTGCATCACAGTGATCGTCACCCTCCTCTAGTTCCCTTTCATCACATTCGCGTTCACGTTCTCCTTCCTGATCCGCTTGCAGCTGCAGGCTTTGTAAGCTGTTTTGGCTGTCTGTGCGCTGAGCATAGCCAAGGCGCTGACGTTGAGTGCTCATCCCGTCAATTCGTATTTTTGTATAGAAATCTGTCACTGTGGCTATTTCATCGTGAGCTATGACCAGATCAATGCAGTTTCCCACAAAGCTGCTAAGTAAACGTTGCACTTCGGCGAATGATTGAATCCCACGTAAATGTTTTCCATTCACATTAACGATCTCATCCCCTAGGCGCAGTCGACCGTCCCTGTGGAGGAGAAGAGAATTAGATGACACTAGCATTTTTATTATTTCGTGAAAATACTTCTAATTCCGAATATTTAAGGCCAGAATATTATAATTTAAGGCTAGTATAAAAATGTAAGATAGTTTTTTTTAGTAATAAGACTCACTTTTGGGCCATGCCGTACGGCTCTAGCTCGACAATAAGATATCGATACTGTTGCTCATTGTTGTTAGTGACAACCATTTTTGGAGATAGCACAAGCCCAATGTAGTCTTCCTGGCATTTTCGTTCAAGCTTAAGTTGTCGGAAGCGCCGCCTGATCGTTTCCGTTTCGTAGTCGTAGTTGTAACCACCGAGAGAGACCGGTGCACTGCAAATACTATTGCGTACAGAAGAGCCCAAGCCAAGGCCAAGGCCCATTCCGACGCCCTCCGATGAGCTGAGCGATATGAGCGAGTTGCGCTTGAGCGTGCCCGAAGCAATAGATTCTGTATCTCCTCCAGAGATGCTAAGATTATTGCCCAGACGGGCACCGGCTGTGCCACCGCCACCGTCGCTATCGTAGCCCGACTCATTTGAACTCAGACAACTACTTAATCTTTGGTAAAGTGGTTCCCAGTCCTTGGACGAGATGCTATCATTGCGCGACACATTTGCTAGCTGCTGCTCCGGAGACCGACGCTGCGTCAATGGCGATTGTGTTTGAATTTGCGGTATTTGAGCTGATGTTGCGTCCCGCTGCAGTTGCACGCGCTGCTGTTGCTGATGCTTGAGCAGAACAGAGCCACCATTCTCCTCGGGTAGGACTGACAGTCGCGAGCGCAAGAAAGCGTATGGAAAGGCGCCGCGTCGGGCGGCATCTTGCAGACTACCATTGCCAGCTGAGCTACCTACTCCAACACTTCCATTAGGTGGTGAGCCCACGTTGCTGCCGCCAGTGCTTCCACCGCTGCTACTGGCGGTAAGGCAACTACTCACCTTGGCAATATCATCGCAACTGCTGGACTTCAGGTTAGATATGCGTGGCAAATGCTGCTGCTGTTGGTGTTGATGCAAATGCTGTCGTTGCAGATTCAAGCCCTCGGTGGGATCGTCGCATTTGATGTAGGAGCAGCTGGACAACTGGCTTGTGGAGCTGCTACGGTATAGGGTTTGTGTCGATGCTGCTTGCTGCGACGCTTCAGAGGCTTTAAGCAGATTGTGCGAGCGATGATTCAGCATGCCAGTAGAGCCAATACGATGAAAGAAATTCTTCAGCGCCTTCTGTGGGCGGGCGACTGGATGGTACTGATGCGTGGGTGTCGACTGTTCATTCTGGCTGCTCCTGCTCGCCACATCCTGTTGGGCCTGCTGCTGCTGTAACTGCTGTTGTTGCTGCTGCTGCTGTTGTTGTTGTTGTTGTTGCGGTTGCAGCTGCTGTTGACGGTGCTTGATCGTTTCAATTGGTCCCGACTTGCACTTTTTAAGCGTACTGTTCTGATAGGCTCCGGTAGGCGTTGCTGATCCCTTTACATTGTTGAGCTTGTGGTGCGTTGGCGAGTGGAACAGGCTACGTAGATCCGTGTGCGACTTGTGGGTGTTTCCAGAGGGAGATTCGCTTCGTTTTAACAGATCCAGTTTTCGACTCATGCGCTTGCCCCATGTGAAAACTGCAACAAAAGGAAGAGGAACGAAAACCGTATATCAGCACGGAACGTGGTTTCTAACTTAATTATAATGCTTCAATAAATCTCAACACCTCACAGGCAAATGACACTTGACAATTGACAGCGTCACGTATAAGCAAGCAAGAGAGCAAGATCTCCGACAAGCCTTAGTAGTCGACTAGCAGATGCTCCGTGCCCAGTTTTCAACATTTGAAATAAACTTGATCTGCTTATAGATAAAAATAACATAATTATACGATTGTTCATTACATTTGCGCATACTTAATATACTACTTAATCCTTTTCAATAAGGAAAGAGTATATGAACATATCTATGCATCAGTATTGAATTATCTGTCTCTGAGCCTGGACCTTGTACGTTCTCTTGACCATATAATAACTACGCCCCCTCCGCTTCTGCATGGTAGCTTGACACGTGCTCGTGCAAGCGTCGAGTTACCATCTTTGTGGTAAGGCGACCACAACAAAGGTCGGCTTTAGTTGTGATGAAGAGATGAACGTGTGACTCGAATAAGCACATTCTTGAAGAGAGAGAGAGAGAGAGCTGCAAAAGCTGTGAACTTGCGTGATGTCAAATATGTCCAAAAATACAGTGAATTGACTAAGAAACTTCATGAACAAACTTTACTTATTTTGAAAATTCCTAATGGCAAATAGTATATATTCAATATTCTTAAATTTATTTTGTATTTTATAATTGTATATTGGGATAAACCCGGTTTATATGTTTTAGTATTTGTATAATGCATAGCTATACTGTAAGCAATTGTAAACTATCATCGGAAATTTCCTTAATTCTTAGTTTATTTTTGTATGAAGTAAACTGATATTTTTAATTTTTCAAATATTGGTTCAGAATAGTTCGTATTAATAAAAAATTTAAGTTAAATAAAAAAACCATAAGCAGTCATGTGGCGACAAATTTCAAAGAGTACATAATTACATTGAAGTAACTAATACTAATAATTAGTTCATACTAATTAAAGCTCTGATAAATTGGGCAATAATATTAAATTTACAAAAATATAATTCATTCATATGTATTTATAAGATTTGTATTCCCAAAATAAAGATATGTATATTTTTTTAATATTTTTATATATATTGACTGTGTACGACGCAGAAGCGCGCGCACTAACGCAACTAAAATATCGTTTTCAATTTATCGATATATTAATATCGTCCCAATAATCGGACGTTTAGTAATTTCACCAGTATTTTTTCATTCACACGCTGCAGCCACATTGTACACAACAAAAAACAATTGATTGATTTTTCGCAAGCAAAAATGGCTTTGGCTGCGAAGAAAATTGCTGAGGCAGAGCAACTTATTCAAACGGCCGAAAAGAGCCTTAAAGTAAGTGTATTAAAGTGGAAGCCAGATTACGACAGTGCCGCTGATGAGTACTCTAAGGCGGGTACAGCGTTCCGAATAGCTAAATCTTTCGATAGGAGTAAGGAGTGCTTTCTAAAGTCAATTGAGTGCTACAAGAACAACAAAGCGTGGTTCCACGCTGCAAAGGCATATGAGCAGATCATATTGCTGTCAAAGGACACTGGTAATTTGACGGAAGTCGAGGAATATGCGAACAAGGCGAGCAGTTTGTATCAGCAGCACGGCTCTCCAGAGGCTGCCGCGTCTGCGTTGGACAAAGCAGCGAAGTTAACCGAGCAGAAGCATCCGGAAATGGCTCTACGCTTCTATCAGCATGCTGTAGAGGTAATTCTTATTGAGGACTCGACACGGCAAGCAGCCGAATTTTGCTCGAAAGTATCAAGAATATTGGTTAAGCTTAGGCGTTACGAGGAGGCAACAAAGGCCCTTAAAAAAGAAATTGGCCTGAATCTGCAAACGGAATCGTATGGCCAGGTTGGTCGTCTGGTTGTGGCGCTTGTTCTTGTCCAGTTGGCCCTAGGTGACTCCGTGGAGGCGGAAAAGACATTCAAGGAATGGGGCTCTTGCTGTGAGGCCGAAGAAGTGTCTACATTGCAAAACCTCTTGCAAGCTTTTGACGAAGAGGATCCTGAGTTAGCTGCCAAAATGCTTGCGTCTCCATTTATTCGTCATATGGACGTAGAATATGCAATTTTGTCAAAAAACATTCCATTACCTAAGGGCTTGCAAGTGGACACAAAAGTTGGAGGCGCTAATGAAAGCACTGCTGGCCAAGACAGCGAGGACGGTGGCGAGGGGTTATGTTGAATTTCGTCCTTTATTGTTATTTAACTAATAATCAACAAATTAATCATATAATGCAATTTACAATTTGATTGTTAACAGTCGTATAATTATTAAAATCCTGTTTAAATCCACTTACTCTTATTAAATGCACCTAATTTTTTCTCAACATCACCGCAGACTGCATTGCTGTAAAAGATTATGTCACCGTCACACACAAATGCAAGTGGGGAAGTTCTGATGTTAAAAATGGTCTACAAATTAAACTTAATGTTATGCCAATAAGTATATTAAAGAAACAACAAAATATGTTACCTAATTTGTAAACCAGAACCCATTGAAAACGGGCAAGAAGAGTTTGTACTGAGGAGAGGAAGGAGTCCTCGTGTATATATTATATAGAAAAATGATTACGAGATGTAACCTAGAACCAGCATGTAAATATACACATATGTATGTACATAAATATGTTAATGGGTGAACATTATTACTTCTATCTCTACCCGTTTGCCAGCTCCAAATACTTAGATGCAGTCGTTGCAGTGAAAAGTTATTAAAGACTTAACACACCTCTATTACAAGCGAAACATAAGCACAAAACGTACCTCAGAGTCCTTTACGGAACCAATCTAATAACGTAATAAAATATTTTTACGATCTGGTTTAACAACACTTAAAAATGCACTTCAAGTGGAGTTCCACTTTCAGTCGGAGATTTGGCTCGTTAATAGCTAAATTTATGCGCTTGTCCCATATTTATCACAGTTAAAGTCAGTGAGCTGGGATGAGTGGGTGGGACAGAAGAGAGAGAGGATAGAATGAACAATTAGTATAAAATATGCACAATCGAATTATAATTGGTAATAGCATCGCATTTAATGGATCCATGCGCATTATTGACTCAATAAAATTTGAAAACTATTTTCATCTACAACATAAAGTGTTCTATGAGCTCATAGTTATGCATAGAATTGGCGAAGTGCGCTTGAACTGAGGTTTCGATTTGGACTCCTCGGATCTGCCTTTCTGAATCGTGCCACAGATGTTTAATAAAGTTCCGAAAAGTGTGTGGGCGCAGCGAAGCGACTATGATGCGGTGCTGGCATCCGCAATTCGGGTTGACAGCCGAACCAACGCCAGCTCTAGCTCTAGCCTCAGGGCTGACCGACTTTGCTCCGACACCTCTTCTGCCGCCTGCTTTGGTCATTTGCCTCTGATTAAAGTTTTCAGCACGCGGAGTCTTTTGTAATCAGATGGGGATTGGGGCATACTCGGACACATGTTGTTGAGCTAGCGAGTGTTAAACAATAATAGCAAATGGCTCAGGCATCAATTATATGACAGCCCCGCCACACTCAGCGAGAATCAAAAACGACCGCCGGCCACATGCCACAAATTCTACACCCACTTAACTTTCAAGACGGTGTCAAATGGCCGCCAGGCCTGATGGGGCCAACTGGAGACCAGCTTGGAGATAGCTTTGTTGCAACTTGCTGGCAGACAGGCAAAAGCTATGCAGGATAGAGCGAAGAGGGTTGGGTGTGTGGCTTTGGGAAGATATGAAAGAGTAACATGGGTTGAAAGTAAGCAGTACAAGGTGGAAAACAAGAAAATATTGATCTCTGACGTGAAGGCGCTCCGAATACTAATTGTTAAAAGAAAAGCTATTGTTTCCCGATTTACAATGCTTTTAAGAACTAATAATAATTCATAATTTCTGTATGAATCAAGTGAAACTATACTTTTCTCATCAAATAATAGAAAAGCGTGATTGATTTGCGATAGACCTCTCGTAGTTAATGTCATAAGAATGAATATAAATAAAATATTCATAAAAATCGGCAATTAAATTATTTATATTGAAATGCTTTTTCTTTCATATCGAATCTCAGGACAGATCCCCCTCTCACAATCTACCAATCTGCGTCTCTTTTGCGATTTTCTTTCTTTTCACTTACCGATCTCCAGCTACATTATTCTAAATTATTTACTCTGGCCGCAGTATAGCCATTATAATAATTTCTTTGATGATTCTTTTCAGCGATTTGCTTTGCGATTCTACAACAATTCAAATAATGTGGCATAAACTTTCAGTCAGCCCCGAGAGCCCCCTCAATCCGTGTGCCAACAATCGCTTGCTGATGGCATTCTCCCTCATTTATTTAAATGCAGAGAAAATCCAGCTTCATTCTGACAGTTTCGAGTTTTATCATGATCACAATTCGCAGCTGACTGAGTCCACGTCTTTGTCTGTCTCTAAGTCTGTGTCTGTGGAGTGGTTGTAGCATCGCCATTGTCATCTGCATTGGGTGCCAAAGACGGCTCATCTGTAGGTTTATTTTGCCTCACCAGCTGCAGCCACGTGTATGTGTATGTGTGTATGAGTCTGAGTCATTCTAATGCCAATCTTAATTGTTTTTAATTAGTGCCGAAGCTAGAATGTGTATAAAAAGGTTCGCTAAATGTTCCGCCCAAGGTCGAGCGGCTGAATAAACACCACCACAAATTGCTTATGTAGCTGCAAATTGCTTTCATTAGTCCTCAAATTATGGCCATGATTGGTCAACCGTTCCGATTGCGAACTGAGAATCAGATGAACAAGAAACTACGACAACAGCAGCTTGAGAAATCAATAAGCGCCAAGCCAACTTCAACACTCTTCTCGTCTAACTGCGGCATTCGGCAGTTGGCAGTTGGGAGTCGGCACAGTATAAATGCTATAATTTCGGCCAGGCGCTGGGCTCAGTTGCCAACTCTGGCGTCTTCTTCTGGAGCTTGGACCTCTCTTGGCGCTGCACGCATGCGCATTCATACTGCATTATCGGTTATTACATGATTCCCCTTCGGTTTGATTTATTTCGGTGCTCGATTATCGTTCGCAACTCCGTCAAGGCTTTGCCTCGCTAGTCTCCCGTCTCTCGTCGCTTGTCTCTTGGAATCCATATTCAACCTTCTCCGTTATAGGCCGATGTGGATCTAAGAATTTCTGCAATTCGAACTCGTACATGAGATATGCTTGCATGCAGTGTGGCGTATTTCTTTGTTGGTTTGGGATTGTTGGTAATGCTTGATGTTGCTGATGTTCATTCCATGTTGCAGTTGCACATGTTCTGGGTCGGGTTGCCTCGGTCCGCAACTGGAACAATGGCCTGTGGCATATTATGCATATGTTGATATACTCACTATTTCCCATGATATGGTTATTGAACTTCTTGTTCAGTTCCATGGCATGCAAAGCATATAATTTCGATCAGTTTGATCAGAGCTGAAAGCTTACTTTCAGAATTTTACTGATGAATTGAACAGATTGCGAGTATTTCGGAACGTGACAGCATTGGGTTCCTATGCATTACTATTTGTAATAATAATAAAATCTGGAATAAATGTATCTCAACGTTGATAAGCTGAATAATTTGGACAACATATTTTGCTCTTTTTTAAACTAAACTTAAACTAGTAACAAAGATTATCATCGGCACCCTGAAGATTACATACCGACAGAGTGGAGCAAGTATTTGAAAATTGTTCTAAATCTATTTATTTTAACCGATTGAGGCTATAGAAGGTGTGTAATATATTAGTTGGATTTTGTCATAGCAATATTAATCGATTCTAGTTCCATCCATTGACAGTATTTCTTACACTCTTATTCCGTTAATAATAATCTCATCAACTGCATAACAAGTAAACCCCAACATTTCCCCGCATAGCACAACCAACTTTGCGAATCATCACTCAAATGGATGGAGTCAAATGGATCACATAATGCCATGCTTTGTCACACTTGGTTGCCTATGGGCTTTAGGGCCGTTACCGAAACCGCATTTGTTGGTGCGCCCAGACTAACCAACAAATACTGAATACCCAGTACTCAATACTGGTGCCATCTCAATCGCAATAGCTTTGTGTGGATCGCATTACAGAAACGGCGGCAAAACACAGCAAAATCGGGTCAATACGGTATTTCAGGGAGTGCTACTTATATATAAGGTATATAATACAACCTACACATATCGATGACAATCGCAAGCGGTTGACGGTTGACGGTTGCCCGTTGCTGATGCGTTGACAGATGCGGAAATGGGAAATGCTTTGGGACAGCAGCCGGCAGTCCAAAATCATCCACGTATATACGAGTATATTATATAATACAATCAATTAAGGAAGGTTACGGAATTAGCATTGCCAGCCACTTGCCGGCACTCAGAAATACAACGTAATTTACATGCAATCTGAAATACTTGAGCCTGCCCGAAGCGTCCAATACAGATAGAGATACATTTGGTTTGAAAAGCAATTTCGGGGTATTTACGGATTTGGCGCTTAGAATCTATTTTCGGCTCGGTACTCACCATTTCGCGTTGTACTCGCCAAGGAGCCAGCGCTGCCTGTGCTTAAGTTGCTGCCAGTATCGCTGTTCATCTCCGCTGCTGTTGATACCGTCGCCAATCTCTGCTCATCATCCAGAACAACCACGGGAACGGCTGTTACCAGTTTGTAGTCGGGCATATGACCTTGAAATTACAGCAAAGAAATTTATGAAATGTTATACCTTTCTTAGGCTTTTAATTCGTTTACAGAGTATTTAAAAAAATTCTAGTAATTGCCTAGGGTGCATTCGCCTGAGCTAAAAGTGCAACGAATTACAGCTGATAATTTCTCCATCACAAAAAATACTCAAAGATAAGCAAAGTATTAAGAAAGGCAATTTATGTATACCTTAACATTCCTTTCAAACTTGACTGTAAGCTTCAATAATTCCTCACTTTATTAGGGAAGTGCAAAATAACTCTCAGGAAGTTATTCACTCATACAAATAATTAATTTTTGGGTATTTTGTAACTAGATTTTATACTGCATACTCGTAATAGATCAATGTACCAACTGTGAGCTTTGTTGCAAATACTCTTTACTACTCTATAAATATGGGGAAATATGAGGAAGCTGTCGCCAGTTGGAGTGCTACTTTACTCGCAGAAGGCTGGGAAGATGCGTTGGCGACTTTGGATTCTATTGTTGGCTTCACTTTTAGCCAAAACAAAGTCACATTTAATATCACATCTGGAGAAAGCTTTATTGGAGCGGTTAAGTCTTCCCAGTTCTCAATTCGATGAATGGATAAAGCAGATGAGTGAGAATCTCAGTTCGGAGCAGCAGCATATGCTGGCAAGGAATGTACGCTTCCTGGAAACGCCCAAAAGTACGCTGCAGTTGAGTCAATTGCAGCAGCAGCTGAGTCCTGTTAATAGTGTCAATAATCCTATGAAACTTTGGCTTTGGATCAGTCTTTATTGGCAGTTAAAGCGCTCGAATCGGCTGCACAACGACAATATGTTGCTGCCCCATTTTGCACTGACGCTGCGTCAGCTGCAAACGGATAAGCTGTGGAACAATAATCAGCTGCAGAATATGGTTCAGAGCTTGCCACGTTACTTGAGCAATTTAGTAAGGAGTCGTTGGCTTTGCCTAAAACATGACAGGGATCAGTTATATGCCTTGCCAGGTGGAGTGTTGCAGTTGGGTGTCAATAGCAACTGCAGCTTGTGGCAAGCTCGTATCGTAAAACCAGCGCAATATTGGGTACGCCTGGAAAATGCATGTGAGGTGCAGGCAACTTGGTTCATTAACATGTTACAATATCCTGCCTCAGAGACTTACATGTTGCTGAATGCAACCAGCGATAATTCTAGCACTTACTGCATCAAAAATGGAGCTGGTTACCTTGTTGAGGTTAACATTGCAAGTGAGAATCACCAGACCAAGAGAACGCTAGGCAAGGATTGTCACTGGCAGCTCAATGATTGCACTCAAGTGCCAGAGTTCCTAAAGGGGCATACCTTAGTGTAGATAGGGATGTGTTTACATATAGAAGAGATATATACTTATAGAAGGGATAATAAAAAACATATATTTTGAAATCACTTACCAGTAGCCAGTGGAATGTTGTTGGTTCTATTGTTGCTATTGTTGCTGTTGCTATTGCTATTGCATCCTGCAGATCCGCTTGAATTTGATTTCTCATACAAGCAACTGTTTGAGGCTGATGTCGCATTAGGGCGGAGACGTTGTGCCACGTATTGCTGATAGTGTTGCTGATGTTGTGGCTGCTGGGCGCTGGAAATGTTGGTATTGGTGGCGTAGCTAAGCAGAAATGTTGCACTGTTAGCATTGTTGATATTGCTGCTCAGTTTATTGGGCACATAAATGGTTGGATGTTGCTGCTGCTGCTGTTGCTGTTGCTGATGCTGCTGTTGATGTTGCTGTTGTTGCTGCTGCTCTTGTCTATGCAAAGTGTTGGTGTCCTGCAGGGAAAGCATTGACAGTCCCAAAGGCGTCTGACGTCCACTTACAAAACATGTGGGCGTGGCTGTGCGCAACGGCTGCTGTACATTATTGCCAGTTGTTGTTGTTGCTGCTGCTGCTGCTGCTGCTGCTGCCGATGTTGCTGTTACGTTTGCAGTTGCTGTGGCAGTGCCATTGCTTGTGAGGGTGGTGCAGCTAAGTATCATGACGGGTGAATTGTCGTGGATATCAGGCAAGGATGAGGATATGGCTGTGCTGCTGGCAATACTCTTGCTGAATTTGTTGCTGCATGTTGCTAAGGCGTGGGTCTTATTGCTGTTGCCTTTGATGTTGGCGTTAACTTGCTGGCCAATGTTGCTATGGCAAATTTTGCTGCTGTTGCTGCTCAACTGTTGCTGCTGTTGGGCAGCCGTTAACGTATTATATGTGTCTGTCGATTTGCGCGTTTTGAAGAGACGCATTTGGCTCCTGTTGCTGTCGCTATTTGCTGCAAGTGGAGTAGTAGGAGTGCCACATTAGTTTTCAATTGGATCCAGGTAAAAACCATTCACAATTGTTAATTACTTCTTGCTGCTTTATTTAAGGAGTTGCGCATTTCCCCCATTTTGCTTTTTACGGTCAAACGCAGGTGGACAGCTTGTGAGCCAATTTAAATGGGTTGCAGAAGACTTTCCAACTTATTGCAAAGAAGCTTGCAATTAGTTGTATACATTAAAGTAAAAAAGGTTCAAACAAAAAGGATTTTTATCTTGCCAATAGGCCCAGCTTATAACTCTTAATAAGGCCTATATTTGATGCTAAGGTTGATTTGAAGCAATTTTCCGTTTTAACGAGATAATTGCTAAATTCTTCCTCAGAGCTCACAAACAACTCAGGAGAGTACAATCATTATTTCGATTCGTTGATATATATATAGTATAGCTAGCTAGTATTACCCAGCATTGTTAGATTTCTGCCTGTGGACCTATCAAAATCAGTCAACTTTTATTTGTTGGGAAATAGGAAATTTACAAGTTGGATTTTACTATGTCACTGCATAAGTACAGCTTCCATAGGAACAATCCAGTTTGCTAGGGTAAATGATCTTCGGCGTTTCCTTACTAGTTATACATTTTTTTTAATCATTATAACTACACCTGTGAATGAATATAAGTATTAGGTAATAAAAATTGTTTTAGACAGTTAAATCTCTGCGACTGAATTTGAAGACGATCGAGTCCTCAAACATTTTTCGAAATTGTACGCTTGTTTTCCAAAAAAAATAATAGAAACATTATTTTATTTTAGAATTTAATGTTGAGCTTTGAAGCTGAATTTGAGACATTGACATTGACCCTTTTTGACCTTGGGGACAGGCTACCCAAAATATATAAAACTCGTAAACTGAATTTGAAGACGATTAAATAAAACATAGAGTTTAACCCCAACAGCATCAGTCAGCCAGGAAGGCAGGAAGTTAGTTTATATCTATGAAGATTGATTATATACGCAGATAAGATTCG
Organism: Drosophila repletoides; assembly: GCA_018150835.1. Classification (NCBI taxonomy): domain Eukaryota; kingdom Metazoa; phylum Arthropoda; class Insecta; order Diptera; family Drosophilidae; genus Drosophila; species Drosophila repletoides. The sequence continues at coordinate 1,124,650 of JAECWQ010000236.1, forward strand.
AGTCCCTTCACAGTTGACACAAGTCCTACTATTTTTGATTTATTTTTAACTTGTTAAGAGTCGGAAGACGTCGTAGACTCGGCAATATTGCTTAACTTAGACCTGAGTGTAATAAAAACTGTATTTATAGTAGAGATCGTGGCGTTATTCCCTGTGCATAACCTATAAATAGAAGCAGTATGCAAATCAGTAGACTGATAACTGTTAACAATTGATTATTCTTATCAGTAGGCAACAAGATAGGTAAATGATATAGTTATATAAACAATAAGAGCAAAGTGCTTATCAGTTCAATAAACGAATACAAGAGCAATATCAGACATTGTATTGTAAATAACTGATATAGAATGAAAAATATATATTTTCCCACTCATTCATATTCGGATTTTGTATTCCACTCGCTTATATAATATTGTTGTTTGCGAGTCTAAATATTTACACTTTAATTCAACGTTGGAAAGGCCTGAAGGTCAGGCAACAGCTGTCCGTCCTTCCATTGGGTGAGTGTGGAGGCAGATGTAGGTGGATGGGCAATGAACCAAACAACATCATTTGGCAAATGTTGACAATGTCGATCAGCCATTTAGATGGCAAATTTACGCAATTGCCTTTTACTTTTCAAATTAGCCAGCGTAGCCAGAGTAGCAGAGAAGTCAGTGCTAATTTAAGAATTGCGGCTAACCAAACACTAAATAGCCAAACAGCCATACAGACTATCATCTAGGTCGTCTTATACATGGCCAGTTGGAGTTAGCCAGCCCAGTTAACGTGGCCTTCATGCGCCTAATTGATGTGACACTTGCGTGTGCATCTATAGACTTATTTACTAGATCCAGCTAAATTGCACAATGGCCAGAATTTAGATTTTCTGATACAAATTCTTAAGGCCCTGAAAACTAAAAAGTTATGAGGTTGATTATTAAATTATGTAATTTTCTGTTCTATTTTTGTAATTCTCTTCTAAAGTATTTTTCTTTTATATAGAATATTTTTTTACTTTATTTATAGAATTTATTTATATAAATTATTGCAAATGTTTTTTCGTATAGTTTTTAGTTTTTAGATTTGAATTAAGTAGTTCTAATAAAGTAAAACTATTTTAAATTTTAAAAATCTGGAAAATACAAACAATTTTCCACTGTAGATTGCACTTAGTCAATTCAAGCGTTTTGACCCGTCTGCCATTTATCTTGGCTCATTTGGAAGCAGAATCACTGGCAAGCCTACTGTGCAGCAATAATTTTGCTAATTTTATCAGGCGCTTTGAGCCTTGCCTGGTTGATTTTTATGGACGCTTTTAAGCCATGCTAAGGAGGAAAGATTCGGACCAGGACGTTCTTCGACGTACAATACGTCGTCGTAATGTGCATTTAATTGGCTTGCGCGTCATCTTCTAATTAATTGGGTAAAAGTACAATTTTAATGACGCCGTGATTCAACCAACCTGGACACGGTGATTGTCATAGTTGAAGTCACAATCGCAGGGACAGTCTCTGTCGAAGTTACCGTCGCAGTCGCAGTCGCCGTCGCAGTCCCCACCATTGCAATGGCCGTATTGCTGATGGTCAAAAGCAGTTTCAAGGACGCGCCTTGGGGAGCGCAGTTCCAAGAACTTACTCGGCTTCGGCTTATTGCCCAAACGAAACTTGGGTAGTCAGAGCCAACAAGAGAGAACTTGAAAGTTGGAGATGCTCGACTAGGATATACTTAAGACTTGCATTCCCAGGAGTTCAATACTTTCATTGGGAAGGACTACGGAATTACATGGATATATCAACTCGGATTTTGATGGTAATCAACAATATATATACTTTAAGGGGTGGGATAAGCCTCTTTCTGCCCTTTATATTCGTTTTGCACAAAGTTATTATGCTTCATACTCATTTTCTATACAGATACAGAGTAAAAAAATCGTGACTCTCGCAGCTGAACTGGCTTTATAATGATAATGCTAGTATACCTATGTCCATTCTCAGTCCATTTCCCATTCCCATTCGTTTCCTCCTGCGATTTCCAGCCGTGCATATTGCTACACTTAATTTAGTTTTAATTTGCCCTCATCCATGAGGAGCGAAAATCTTATAATTTTATTAAATTAACTGAAAGCACTCTCAGCTTGGAACTTGGGCTTGGAGAATGGAGCTCTCTTGGATTTAACTTCAGCCAGCAAATCCGAGCTGCATAATCGTAAAATTCCTGTAAAGAAGCCGTGGTTGCCGCAGCTGTTGGCATGTGGCAAGTTGAGCCCCGTTACCCATACTACTTCTCTGGCTCTCAAGTTGAAACACTTATGATACTTACACACACACACACACACACACACACACACACACACACACACACACACACACACACACTGCCACAAGTTTTGAGTTATTTTTTCTGTGCATGCCTTTTTTTCATTATATTGCCTATCTACCCTATGTGAGTGTGTGTGTGTGTGTGTGTGTACGGTGTATGTGTGGGTGCGTACTTATGTGAGTACTTCTGGCAAGTCCGCATTCTTTTAAAGGTTGCCCACTTGGCCAAGTCGCCAGGCCAACAACAGTTGAGGCTACAGCCTGCAGACCAGTTGAATATGGACCGAGAGATAACCGAAACGATACCCCAAACCTAAACCTAAACCCAAAGCAAACCCGCACCCGAACCCGAATCCGAACCCGAACCCAAAATCGAAATTGAAAATCAAAAACATTTGCCCAGCGGCTTTTTTATCGCCGTATTCGTGCAGTTTTCATTTTCGTTTTGCGCCCACATTTGTAGTTGTTGTTGCTGCTGCTGCTGCTGCTGCTGTTGTTGTTGTTGTTGTTGTTGCTCTCGTTGTCGGCGAGTTCTGAGTGATCAAAATTGTTTTTGCTTTGGCTGTTTCGTTTCGCTACCAAACTGACCATCGGATGTACTTTTAATTACAGAAACAGTTACAGACATATTTAGAGATCGTATTTTGCCACTGTGCTGCCGGCATTTGTATCGAACATAGTTCGATATTGCGGTCGACTGAAAAGCTGCTGACCTTCAGCAATACAATCTCAAATGTTGCCACCTGTTTGCCCAGTATAGGAGACTAAGAGGGATTTGGGCATGGCGTGGCAGCTAATTAAGCATATCAATAAAATTATGTTGCCACGTTGGACATGAGTCATCGAGCAGGCTGTTGGCGTGTCGAGTTGTTGGTGTTGCTGGTGTTGCTAGTGTGCTGTGCATGTTTGCTGGAATGCCGTTGCAGTCGCATCGTATTCTATAAATAGTTAACCTAATCAAAATGCGGCGTGTAAGCAAGACATTTGCAAGTTGCATAGTTGCTGTTGCTGTTGTTGTTGTTCCCTGTTACGTTGCTGTTGTGCTCACTTCGGCTTCGGCTACGGCTACGGCTACGGCTACGGCTACGGCTGTAGCTGTGGTTGTGGCTGTGGCTGAGGCTGGCAATTAACTTTGGCATGCGCAGACATTGGTCTAAATGTCAAGGTAAATTATGATGCATTCAGCTATTACGTCTAATAGTCAAAAATGCACATGCACGTGTGCAACTATTTTTAGTTGCTGCTGTTGCGAATGACAGTTCATAAACCTGATGCTGTTGCTACGGCTGCGGCTGCTGCTGCTGCTGTTGCTGCTGTTGCTGCTGTTGCTGCTGCTGTTGCTGCTGCTGTTACTCCTCTTACTTGTTACTCACCCTCCTGATGTCCTCATATTGTTGATGTATGTCTCTGGCTGCGCCCTTTTCTACGCTAATTAAGAGGATGCTCCTGGTGCGGCTTTGACTCGCACTCGGTTCCAGCCAAAGCCAAAGCCAAGGCCAAAGCCCCATTACAACTGGAAAGAGCCGGCAGCGTTTGTAACATTTAATCATCGCATTGCTGCAAAAATCGTATCATTAGCGTTTTTAAGATTACGCGCTTTATCAAAACAGCAGCAGCAGCAGCAGCAACTGTAGCAGCAGCAAGGCAGCAGAACGAGCAACATCAAAAGTAACAGCAATAGCAGTTGAAGCAGCAGTTGCTGAGACAATCTGCAAACTAGTAAAATGAGCACAGTGGGTAAAACGATATAAATAAATATCAAAAAGGAACTATAATTTTTCTAGCTGACTCTGTAGTTCATAGGTATGGTTAAGATATCTGAAAAATTAAAAAACGTTTGTATAAAATATACATACACGTTTCTTAACGATCGTTATATTTATACGATCCGTTTCTGATTTATGTTCAAACTACAACAAAGAGAATTACCCAGTCCCAACGAATCAGTTAAGGAATTACGATTTGATCGACAGAGGTGTAAAGCTTTAATTAGTGGAATGATTAATAGTATTAATCATTAATTAATTTAATACCCTCTGCTAGGCTGAGACAACTTGTAGTATGCCTTTTTTCGAGAAGAACCTTTCAGTTTTAACCACTGTGCAGCACTTAATTAAATATTTTGTGTCTTTACTGTGGAAAATTGCACAAGTGCAGATACCAACAACGCACACCACTACACTCACACACACATGCTGCAGGTGTGCAGAGCAAAAAGTGAAGAGCCTGAAGGAAAATTCTAATCAGTGCTATCAGCAGGCAACTGCAGGTTGCTGGTGTTGCTGATGCTGCTGGTGTTGCTGGTGTTGCTGATGGTGCCGCTTCAGTAAAAGAGAATATTGTCGTTGCGGCCGCACGTACATGTAATTTTTTTAATTGCATACAACAATTTAGAAATTGGTTCAGTAGCTGAGCAATTTTTTGTTGTAGGCAGAAACAAACAACAACAGCAACATCAACAGCAACAACAAAAACTGCATCAAGTAGCCAGATCCATGGATTGCTGGAAGTACACCTACAACACGATTAACAACACAATTGTCGCTTCTTAAAATGTTAGGTGAACTTGTCTACCGGAGTCAGTGAGCAACTGTTGCCGGTAAGCTTATACCTTCAGTGCTGCTACTGCTACTGTAACTGTAACTGCTGTTGCCTGGGGCCAATACCAAACATATGCTCCTTATGCTTGCAATAATATTCAAGGATACAATATCCTGCAGCCGTAACTCGATACCAACTATATATGAAGCAGCGACACGAAGCAGAACAACCTTTTGCTGCTGATGTTTTTGCTGCTTCGCTTAATCAGGTGCTACTGATTGATCCGCCACGACAATTACACAATAGCTGCTGATGTCGCTGTTCTTGTAATAGTTGTTGTTGTTGTTGCCGCTTGTAGCAATTATGCCATGAACTTGTTCTGACTGCATAACTGCAACAAGCTGAAATGACAATTTTATTTGAAATTGCTGCGGATCCACGGCCGAGGTTGTTCAACTCCAACTCCAACTCCAACTCCAACTTCAGCCCCAACTCCAACTGCAACCCCAACAACTGCAACTGGCAACATGAGGCAATAGTCAGTTCATGACAATGACTTGTCATTAGTTAATATATGGCTGCGTTCCAGTTTACCTGCCCCATCTCTCAGCCAGGTAATCAGTGAGCTTAGAACCTCAATTAGATGCACACAAGTATAGTTTCGGGGTTGGCAATCACTGATCGTTGATCGTTGATCGTTGCTGGTTGCTTGTTGCTGGTTGCGATAGTTGCAGACGTGAGTGGTAATTATGCCATGGAAAGCGAGATGTGAATAGCACACATGGACACTACCAACTGCCAACTATTGTTGCCAATTAGGTGTAAAATGCTAATTTTAAACAAGGCAAAGGTTTAAGTTTTATGCAAGTATCCCTTTCTTTCTCTTGCTCATACTGTTCATATAATAACAAAAAGAGACTTTTGGATAAATTATAAATTATAAATCTCTTTTCATAAAATGTCAGTTTTATTGCATCAATCCAATGCTTTGGCTAAGAGTATTCACTATTGGTGCACTTCCTCCGCCAAGTTAGATACCTCAATGATTTTGTATGTCAGGCCACAACAATTAAAGAATAGCAATAAAAAAACATTTCCCAACTATTCATTTGACGAACAATGAATTTCAACAATAAAAACCTCTTCGTCGTTTTCAGCAGGGTAATAATTGAGTACCGGTTTCAAAACAGTGACAAAGGCAACTTCAAAAGTTGTTACTTTTCACTTTTTTCAAGTTGCTGCTGTAAGCAATTTGAAGCTGGTAACAACTTAGAAGCTTGTACAAAATGCCACTTTTATTTAATTATAATTTTTAAAGATTATTATATTATATTTAAAAAGCAAATTGAATTTTTTAAAGAGTAAATTGAAGCTCTAATGTTGGAAGGTTAGTTTAAAGCATTTCAAGAAGGAATCTGTAGTGATATTGGGCTCGAAATTGGATAAATATTGCTCTCGATATTTTCTTAGGTCACTTACTAAATACAAATTTCAATTAAACGACTGCCTGCTGCACTTGTTGTTGGTGCTGGAGTTGATTCGCATTTTTCTAACAACCAAAATAAGTCACAAAAAGGCAGACAAAAGCAATAACAGCAACATCAACAGCAGCAACAACAGATACCGACAACAAAAACATTTCTTCCCATTTTGCGTTCATTGCTCGTTTGCTTTCCACTGGAGGCGAAAACAATTTCCTTGGAAAATTGCAGGTGCAGGCCAGGCCAACGCGATCGTCTTCATCCCAAAGTCACCTGGAGTTCTACGCAGCAGAAGTGCTTCATCAATTTTTATCGATGAAGACCCATTTGGTTGATAACTCCATTTGTGGCAAATGTTGAGCACGCGCGTTTTGTAGTTGCTGTTGTTGTTTATGTCGTTGCTGTTGTTGTTGTTGTTACTGATGGTACTACTGCTGTTATTGTTGTTGTTAGTAAAATTCGCGCGAAAAACGCCAAAGTTGCTGGCCTTTCATTGTGTGACTGTTGTTGTTGCTGTTGTTTTTGTTGTTAATGCTGTTGCAGTTGCTGCTGCCATTGTAAAAGGCAAACGCACGTGTTGCTATGCACGCTATGAGGATGTTGCTGCCGTAACAGTTGCTGTTGCTGTTGCTGTTGCTGTTTTTGTTACTGCCGTACTGTCACTGCCCAGTTAACTGGTCTGCCTGCTTTGACCGTTTAGGCCAAACTTGGTAAATTGTTTTGTTGAGCTCTGCACGTTGTTGTCCGCTGAGACCTTTCTTTTCTTGTTGCTGGTACAGCAGTTGTTGCTGTTGCTGCTTATGGACTTGCGAGTGAGAGTAGCATATTAATGCGCCTAGCATTTTTTGTTTTGGTTTTGTTTTGTTTTGTTTCTGCTTTTCAGCAATTTAATTACTACATACCTGGGCAGGCTGAAGCACGTCGAGAAATTAGCATTGATTTGGACAATTTACATATCAAAGCCGGCAGCAGCAGCAGCAGCAGCAGCCTCAGCCTCAGGCGTTGCAAACTTCCTGCCATATTAATTCCAACAGCAACAGCAGTCGCATCATCTTTTGCCGGCTGGCCAGCTGGCGGCAGATACTTCCTTGGGTCAAGCAGTGGCCAGGTCCATCTCTTGGACCAACAAGCTGGCTCTTCCAGTGGTGTACCCGTTGTGATAGGCAGTTGCTGATGTTGATGTGTTGGCAGCTGAGTCCATTGGCCTCATGCTGTTTGCTTGCACCACTTTTTGTTGTACTGCCATATTACATGTTGCTGTCGTGTTGCTGCAGCCGCTGTTGTTGTTGATGCTGCTGCTGCTTCTTTTGTGCAAGTGCTCATTGCACTGGCAGCCTTTTCAGTGGGTATTAAAATTACTTGGCATGTAATTAGTTTGCTTTTTGTACCCTCTGTCAAGATCACTCGTTGCGTGTGGCCCCAAAACGTTTGAACGCTTGTCAAGATGTATGGATGCGACACGTTGTTGTTGTTGTTGTTGTAGTGGTGTTGGTGTTGCTGATGTTGTTCGCTGCACGCTAGAGGTGTTATTTTTATGGCTTTATAATGTGTCTCTGTTGCATTTGCTTATGACGATGCTGCTGCTGTTGACTGCCCCGTTACGTGGCACGTCAGTCATGGGACTCGCAATGCAATCGCCTGAAAGGACCATGAGCGAATGAAGCGAATCCGCAGATCCACGTTTTCGATCAAAAATTAAAGAGATCTGCATCCTTCGAAACGAAGCTCTGTTCGACTACTTATTTGTTCATTGTGTGTGTATTTCATTTCTGCAGTTTCCTGTTGTTTCTGCGTTCTGCAGTTTTCTTCTTTTGGAGCTCAAGATTAAATTAAATTTATGTTATTATTGCAGATCTGTCTTAGTAGTTAGCTCTAATATTTATTTTATCTGTTGCTGTGTTGCGGATTGGTTGCACCTGTTGCATTTGTGGTTCATTTTTCAATTGCCTTTTCCTTCTTTGTTCATTGTTCATTGTTCTCTGTTTATTGTTCTTCCGTCTGCTCTCAGAGATTAGAGTAAGAAACGTTTTCAATTTGACTCATGATTTGTACGAGTATTATAATTATACATCAATTTATTGGTCTATTTGTAGAGATTTGCCATGTAAATGTTAATTGTTTAGTTGTGCTTGAATACCTCTTGCTTTTGTTATTGTAATTATTGTTCTATGTTTGTTGCTGCCAGATGCCAGCGTATAGCTGCGGAGTTAATTTTCTTGGCAAATATATGTTTTTTACGATTTGGTTCGTTGCCTAAGTCTTTCATTTGTGTGTCGGGCCCTTAAAGTATGCCCTAATTTGGAGCGCTCAATGTCGATAAGCGGGCCTTTTGCCAGCCTCTTCTTATCTCTATTTGGGTCATCGCCATTAACAAGTTTGTCGCGCCCAAAATTGTAAAGCTGAAGCTTACTCGCAGGCGGGCAACAACAACAACAACAACAACAACGAGCACTTTACTTTAGTATTGCAGGTGAGCGTTAGGTAATAAGCTAAGCTATACATTTTTTCCATTTCGGAATTATGGAGCCAACAGTTGGAATCCGAGTGTCTTACATAAAGTACGCTCACTCGAGTGTTTCAATGCTCATAAAACTAAATAAAAAAGATTTTGGATCCTCAAAAATGCGTTCCTAATGAGCAGACTTCAATTCAATCTCCGTCTATCTGCGTCTATCTACAAGTATCTGGCGGGTTGCCTGTCTGGCTGGCTGGCTGTTTGTCTGTGTGGTTTTACTTGCCAAATGCTGTCTGACCTTCAAAACGAGCCAAGAGATCAAAAATTTGTGTCTGGCTGTGCAGCCACATAGACCACGCCCAGACAGGCAAGCCCAAAAAGTTTCTGACACTGCAGATTTGAGCTCTTCACGACAGACGAACAATCCGTCAAAGTTGTTATTGTTCTCCTTTTTGTTGTTGCTGTTATGGCCCAAAGGCAGCATCAGCAGTAGCAGCAGCAGTAGCAGCAGCAGTAGCAGTAGCTACAGCCGCAGCAGCATAAAAATAATAAAAAACTACTAAGGAAAAGCTATTCGGAGCGCCGAAGATTATATACACTTGCAAACTGGATTGTTCCTATAATAGGTATATGATATATGTACGATTAGAAAACATTTTTTTTCATCTAATTTTTAAATTTTATTAAGATATCTTGAAACACAAATCACTTTTCCGTACAACAACTATTGATCCGATTGTTCCTATAGTATCTTTAGGATATAGCAGTTCAACCATAAAAGTTCAAATAAAAAAATTTCACACAACAGCCTAATCCATTATTACCCCTTGGGAATTTTCCAAAATCCAATCAAAGTGGAAACTTTCGTCAAAATATAAATTTTGTGTCCAAATCTCATTTTTGCAAGTACATTACCTTTGTGCTTTATATATAGACTGTCAGATCCGGCATATAAACGCACGGACAGATGGCACCTCGCCTCGTCGTCCTGATCAATATTAAATATACTTTGGCTTGGGGGGCTTGGGTTGGTTCTTTCCAAAGTTATAATACCCTCTGGTAAGGGTATAGAAAAGCTAATATATACAAGTAATAATATTTGTGCAAAATACTTAAGCTACACACAAAACAAAATGCTGCAGACGGTAGCAAAGTAGACACAGTAGACACAGGCAGCAGTACAGTAGCATCAGAAGGAGCAGCAGCAACACAAAAAAAGGAACAACAACAATAAGTGCTGAGGCTGCCCCAACAACTGGACAGGATCAGGCAGCAAAGCCAGGCGGTAGCTTAGATGGTGGCTGCCATAGACGACAACGTTTTGTTTTAATTTACTCGATGCCGCCGCCGCCACCTCCAGCCGTCTACATTGTTGCTCTGTTGCTCTTGCTGGGTTTCCTGTTTAGATAGTTTTTGTGATTTTATATGATACAAGAAGGTGTCCAAGCAGCACAGAAGTGGAGTGGAAGCTGGCATCCACTTTGATGTGCGTACACTTTGAAATGTTGTTGATGAGTACGGGAGATTTCTTAAGATTGCAGCCACAAACGCTGCGACAGGAACAACAACTGCGGCGGTGGTGTTGGATGAGGCTGTTGCAGTTGGTTGTGATTGTGGCTGTGGCTTTGGCTGTGGCTTCGACTGAGGCTGAGGCTTATATAATACGAGTACATTTAAATGCACGCCTGCTCGCTGGCCTAAGCGACCGACTGGCTGACTGGTTGACTGGTCTGCCGCTTTTAGTTGAAGGCGGCAGTGTACAGTGGGAGAAAAGACGTGTACAACTTGTGAAAAATATATGTATACATATCTGTATGTACATTGGTAAGATTAATGAAATAATAATATCGATAGTTAGGAAAACAATTTTTGTTTTAATAAAACTATGGCATTGAAATGAAATCTAAGAAGTTAATTCTTTTGCCATTCCAATTTTGTGAAATGTTCCTTGGAGCGAATTGAGTAAGATATGAATTAAAATTAATAATTTAAAGTAAATCGTCTAGTTAAGACTCCAGTTAACTGACTTTTCAGAGCTTGTACTTGCACACCAATTTTAAATTTCCCATCAGCCGGAATATATTAATTTTAGTTAGAGCTTTGTGAAGGAAACAACTTATATGGTAAAATACTTCTAAATATTTAAAATAGATTTTCATGTATCCTTTCCACTGTTCATTGCTCTTAACTTGATTGGTTGTTTGATTGCTGTTGTGTTAGTTTGAGCTGGTGTTGCTGTTGGGGCTTCGCAGGCTCAGACCCTGGTTGAGGCTCAGACTCAGACTCAGACTGAGAGTCAGACTCAGGCTGTGTGTGTTAAGCTTGTGTTAAGCTGACGCTTAGCTAACGACTAAGAGATATTAGTTAAAATTGCCTTGAGGAATTGCATAATATAATATTGTATAAGCAACAACTACAACTACAACAGGAAAGAGACATAACAGCATAGTTCAATAATGCGCCAAAGCAAAAGACAGGGCCCAAAAATACAAAAACGATTTAGAATTCTTAGTCTTAGCTTAGCTTAACAATTAAATCAATTAAGCAAAGCGGCACAGAGGCACTCACATGTGAAAGCTGCTCCGATCTGGCCCCGAACTGGCCCTGGACTGGCTGCGGATGGCTATATCAGTGGGGGAAGTCGGTTTGGTTGTGGATCCACTCTCTGTTGCCTGTTGTCTGCTCTCTACTGACGCCCCAAAGACCAAGTCACGGCCAACGCGGCCAACGGCAATTATAGAGCATAAAACATCGATAATCATAATAATTAAGCATGACTGGGCAGAATGTGCAGCATACAGAAGCGGCACGGTTGACAACAGACAGGGAACAGTAGCCACAGATTATAGAGCTTAGGATCGAAGTGACTGTGATAAAGACTGGCCAACGATGATGCATCAAATTAGGGGCTCATGTTCCGGCCGTATCTAGGCTTGGGCTGACCTGGTCTACGAGTAGGACCGCAATAATAATGAATAAACACCAGACTGCACATAAATTGTTAATTAAAGCCTCTTGGTATAGAAATGCGAACGTGAATTCTACAACCAGAGTTCTGTTCCCAACACAGCGATTTCTATAAAAGTAGTGCTTGGAAAGTGCCCTCTGTTCTCCATTCTCCCCTATCCATTCTCCATTCTCCATTCTCCACTCTTCACTCATCATTTCTAATTCTTTTCAATGTGTGTGAAAGTCAGAATGATCTATAAAATATTCAATTTACATCACATAATACAACGCGCTCAACCCCGAAGCTACGACTATTGAACTATTAAATTAATAAATTTATTTAAATAAATTCGCCTTGCGCAATATTAGAAAATCTGCTTGGGATTTGCTTTTTTAATTTATGCGGCGGAACCTGAACCCAATAAGAAAAAATAAATAAAAACTGTATCGAATTATTTATGATTTTCTGACTCTGTTGTGGATCTTTGGGACTTTTGTTAAACAACTTTTGGTTATTGTTCGGTTGCCTATTAATGCCAAAACTACTGTTAAGGCCTTAATGCTATTGAGAAAAAGCCAAAACGAAAAAAACGAACAAATAGAAATAAAAACGATGTAGGAGTCGGGGAAACAGCAACAATTGGCAATTTGTTTTAATTGTGTTGACAACACAAAAAGCAAAGAAACCGTTGTGAATAGACAGAAATAAGTAGAATATTTTGGAAAAAATAAAAATTTTGGAGAACTTCAGAGATAACAAAAGAAGCACTGAAAATATTATGGAAACAGAAGTAGGACGGGGCAAATAAATAAACTGAATGAAACTGATAATATGTGGAATAATATTTGGCAAGCGAAAGTCTTGGTAAGAAAATATATACTTAGGAAAAGAGAATAATCGATTAATCCCTATCGAGGATATATCTCTCTCTTCCAAATTATACATAATTATATACACTGAGAGAAAAGCCACGTTTAAACCTCAAGAATTCTCGATTTGAAACTGTGGCAAGTTTGTCGGCGATTTCACTTTACATCTATTTCATGCATGATTTGTAAAGAAAAATGGTGAAGATATTATAATCATTATACACCTGTTTATTTAATTTTCGAACCTTTTTCTATATTTCAATTTGCAAAGATTTCACTTTTTCATTTTCCCTGATGTTTTTCACGTGCAAACTAATCGTTTTTCTACTTTCCATTGCAGTTTTAATTTTTCTGTTGAATTCGTCATTTGTCAACTTTTCATTTAATAACCAACGCTCTCTGTTCATTTGACCAAAACCACAAGCCGTGGAGGCCAAAACACAGAACAGCTCTTATACATATAAAGCGGGAGAGAGAGAGAGAGAGAGAGAGAGAAAGAGAAGGAAACGTGTGGAAAGTCGCTGGATTTAGCTCTTTTTTAGTACACAGTATAGACCAACTCACAGCTTTGGCAATATAACTTTGTTGTAATTGGAGCATGAAATATTATTGCACAGCGTCAGACTTTTTGGCTTTAAAACAGAGCTAAATCATATATGCAAACTCGGCTTTAATAATATTATGGCTAAAAGATATGAATTGGTAATGGGTCCGCTTGCAAGCAGCAATCGATTGATTGGCCATAAATTCATCGAACCAAGTGGCTAATGGTCTTTTTAACATCTTCCTGGAGCGCTTTGTTAAACTTGTCCCAATGCGGAAAGCATTAGCCACAAAACGGAAATATTTTCAAAAACGTTAAAAGATTTTGTACAAGCAAATTCCTTAATGGGCTCCAGCTGAGTGACACCAATGTTTGCACGACTTAAATGGGATTTTAATTGTTGGATAAATAAAAGTATATTTTTATTATTTAGCTCACCTTTTGAATAGTATTTGTAGTAAGTGTCAGTGCTGAAAATAGAGCAAAGAATAGCTAAATTAATAACTAAATAGCCGGCATTACCTGGCATTGCCCGGGCAGGTCAATATTAGAAGTAAATTTTGATATATTGGATTACATTTTTGGTTCGTGGATTTCTCCATAGTTATGCAAAACAGTTTGAGGCAATTGAAAAAAATAGCTCTACAATTTTTCACCTATTTCCTATATTTTAATGTTAAGTCCCAAAAACTCTTTTTGAAGCCAATTGGGTAAACATAAGGCTTTTCCTTATTCAACATTTGATTGCCAATGCCCCACATTGAAAGCCGATCAGTCAGTCTGTCAGTCAGTCCGTCAGTAAGAAATAAGAGTTTTATTTATAGAGAATATAGAATAATAACATTATAATAATAATATTATCTATCGGTAATCATAGAGAGAATTCAATAATACGTCAAGAGTTTTCACACTAATTAATGAGACAAATAAAACTCAAGCAGAACCTTTATATAAAGAGTTCCAAAACAAGACAACTCATTCGAAGAGCTCGAAAAGCGATTTGTATTATACTCGTAAATGCTAATGATTAACAACCCAAAGACAAAAGATTTGAGCCAGTTACAGCCAGGCTTTAAGCCACAATCTTCAGGTCGTGGCTCGTGTTTATCAGTATACATCGCATAGTAATATTATCGCATAACCTGCAAAGACCAACTGTGAAAGCTCGACGAATAGATACTGTGTATCTTACTGCTGTATATAGTATAACTGATGGATGCTGATGATGCTCTGTCAGTTAAAATACTCTTTCTGGCTGAATCAACGGTTACAGAGTAAAAAGAATTTAAATCAGTTTACAGTTAACAAAGCTGTCAAGTAACGGGGAGCAAAGTTTTGGATCAACCTGTACGCTTCTGTATCAAATGCAAACAAAATATTTCACAAAAGAAACAACAAATTTAAAAACGCAAAGATATAATAAAAAAAACAGCTCTCAAACAGGTTGCAGCACATTATATCGGTTCAAGAACCAAGAACTGGTTGGATATCAGCTTTATACACAAATATATGTATCTTTATACATATATATATATACATTATATATTCTTAATTCATATAGGCAAGCTCAGTTGTAGCCAGAATTAAAATCGGAATCAGAGTAAGACCCAGTCGCGAAGCATACGTGAATAAGCCCAGCTAAAGGTTAGTTATTCCAACTACCAAAAATATATTAATTGTCTGACAAACCAACTGACTGACAAATAAATTAATTTCAACTAAATAATGATTGAGCTTTATTTAAAGAAATTTACATGATGAAAGATAAAGATTCAAGCATTGTATCTGACAGACGTGAAGTGAGTTAAATCATTTTTTCAGCGGTGATAAGAGCCAAGTTAAAGCATGAAACGACAAAATGAGGCCCAATGCTTTTGGCTAAATAAGCTGAAAACTCAAACCAAAAATAAACAGGAAAAGATTCAGCAAAACGGCACCCAAAATTCACGGAGCTTATTGCCTGTCAAACCAAGTGACGGCTGCCCAATCGTTTTTATAATATTTTTGTATGGCGAAGCATATTGAAAAGTCTTCCGCTTTTCGAAAATTACTTGCGTTGCCAGCCGAGCTGTGCATAAGCCAAAGCCAAAAGGCTGGAGAAGGAGAAGAAGAAGGAGTTCCAACAGATAATCAGATACAATCGGCGGGTTTTAGCTTGCTGCTAATCACAAGGTGCCTACCCGCCTGTCCATTGATTTATTGGTAAATTTTAAGTTAACACTTTTTCCTAAATTGAGTTATTTATTTCGCTGGCTGCTGCTGGCTGCTGGGTGCTGTCGGTTGCCGTTGTTGCCGTTGTTTTTGCTATAATTTCAGCACATGAGGTCGTCACGTAGTTGGCACTGCCACGAGGAGCAGGAAGAACGAAAACGAATGCTTGGCTTGGAGGAAACAGGAGCGCAGATGAGGCCAAGAGTCGTAGACTTTGCTATTAGGCGGTGTTGCATTTTAGATTTATATTCATAGATTTTGGCAGTCTTGTTAATGAACTTGCTGATTTATGTGCTGACTTTGAGGCAGGCAAAAATATGCAAAAGACTGTGAGTAATTATACTCTGCAATTTAAATTTGATTTGAATGCAATCCTCAATTTACCAACTCCGGGTTCCTATGGAACTCAAAATCAAAATAAACCAATCCGAAATATTCATCTCTCTAATCTATTTTATTATATTATTTTAACTGCTTTGGATAATACATTTGAGATCAGCTCAATGATATATAGATTCAAGTTTATTTTTTCCTTTCCCGAAATAAAAATTGTTTGATCTTAATTTACTTTAATTATAATGATTCGAAAACACGAGTCATACTGCTTAAAATATATTAGAGGCCTGCAGAGTTGATGTATCTATATACATCCAACTTCTTTTTCTGACTAATAGTCTAATTCATTTAACAAAATCTGAAATTTTCAAAAATTTCGGAAAATTTGTTTCCAAAGGAGAGAATATTCAATATTCACACTTATTTTCAGAGCTGCTTTTCAGCGTTGTTCATGAATAATTATTAACTAAAAATGTTATATCGTATTTTTGAAATATTTTTGGACCAGAAATAATTATGCTCAAATTGTAGACAATATTTCCATATCATTTAAAATAAATTTGTAATACTGAGTTATCCCGGACGACGCCGGGTAAGACCGCCATTTGTAAATTTCAATTATGCATGTAAATAAATTAATACGAGTAAATAAAAATATTACCGCAAAACAATTCGAAAACTGTTTTACCTATTACCCGGAAAATTCAGGGTTAACTTCATCTGGTGGCGCCTGCAGCCCGCAGAAACTTGTCCATTGTATTGTGTGTAAAATTTTCTTGACTTTTCCTCAAAGCTTTTCCTACTTCCCATACCAAAGTCGTTAACCATAAACCGTACGCCGTAAACCGTAAACAGTAAGCCAAGCAAACATCGTCATTGCCAAGTGCGAAAAAGCGAAAAAATATTAGAAAATGAAACGTTCATTTAGAGAAATGCAGTTGGATGATATTCACACCATTCACACCATAAATCGCATTAAAAAAGACGCGGCTGCATAACAGAAAAATAAAAAAGCAGAAAACAGAAAAACAAAAAAACAGATAAATCGTCTGCGTTAATTATGTGCATTTAATGTTTTAATTAATGATTTCTATCGATGAACAGGGACAGAAATGGAGGCGACTTTGCAGTGAAAGCTATGAACACTAAACAGTAATCAGCAAAATTCGCAATGAAAGAGAAATACTCGTAACACTCATACTCGCACTCATACTCATACTCATACTCATACTCATACTCATACTCATACTCATACTCATACTCATACGCGTACTCATAAATTAATTCAATGCTGTTATTGCCATAACTCGTAATTGGTAAGTGGTAAGTGGATGAGCTGCAAACTTGTTGTGCGTGTTGTGCGATCACTTGAATCATCTGCTCTGAGTGTGTGCGAGTGTGTGAGTATGCGTGTGTGGGCAAGTGAATATTTTTTTGTGTACTTGATTAAATTGGTTCCTGCCCCTGTTAATGATGATACTCAGTTGGAATTTCACCGCTAAGGCGGGATCTATCAACGAAAGTGGAAATGAGAGTTAGCGAATTCCACACGCCGTGGAAAGGGTAGCCGTGTAGTCGGTTACCTTGTATAAAATTAAATAAACTTAAACTAACAAAACAAAGGTAAATATTTCAATTGAACCGTTTTAACTTATGGCTTTAAGATCGTCTAGTCTGGTCTTAAATTTCTACTTCCGTTGCTCCTCATATTTAACCTTAAGATGTCAATATAATTCTCTAGTCTAGCCCAGAAGTTTTAATGAATCTCATTAATTCTGTCTGATAAAAAAAAAACTAATACTGGAAAAGATGAAGACAACAATTTGTCATGGTCAGCAACTAATTTTAATTTATTTCCTACATGAATAGTCACTACTATTTCATGCCTAACAGCAACAGCCACAGTGGAGTGAACAGATAATGAAAACGTGATTTCTTTTATCATTATTTAAATACTTTACAATAGAAATTGGGGCTCTGCATCACGTATTGAGCTGTTTCTGTATCCTTGCAGATGATATAGCCTTGGCTCAATATGCTGTACGTAATGTTAGATCTAATTGGTAAACAAAAAATAGAAACAATCAGTGAAAACAAATAAATAAAAATAATAAAAAAAAAAATTTTAGTGACGGCCCTTTAAGAGCTCAGAGATCTTTTAATGGTTGGCAAATTTTATATGGTTGAGTTTCGCTTTTCCCAAGCTGACAATTTTAATTTTAAGCTGCGGACTTTCGTTTTCATAACGAAGACTGAAGCTAGTCTTCACACAGTCTACAGTCTACAGTCTGCAGACTACAGGCTTTTCTTGGCATCTCAGAGAGTTGCAATAAAATTTCTAGCAGTTAAAAGATTTTTGGAACCGCATATTGGCCACCAATTAGCGTCCGACCCGCCAAGATACGTACATAATTAATAAATCTAAGACTAATAAAAATAATACAAATATGCAACGGCAGCAATAAAACCAACAACAATACCAACAACGGCATGTTGCATGTGTGCTAATGTTAATAATGCAACCGGTTGCTGCCCAGCTGAAAAATCAACAAACCAAAAAACTGCAGCAGCAGCAACGCAGCGGCAACAGGGGCAACGACGACTTTCCATTTTCAAATGTCTTTTGCTGCCTTCGCAGCCTTCAAGCAACGCGTCGCGCCGGCAACTTGCCACGACTGCAACATCGACAACTGCAACAGCAACATCGACAACTTTTCATTTCGTTTTTCACGCGGCGCATGCCAAAAAAAAAAAAAAATAAAATAAAATAAATAAATAAAACGACCAAAAACTGCCAACCCAGCGACGAATTTTATAGCTTTTTACAGATGGGTACTTAAGCTTGGTCATTAAATTCGTAACTCTTGCAATGGTAAGTGGTAACTTTAAGGTCAAAATAGATGGGGAATATATATTACGATATAAATGTATATACCTATACAAATTTAGATACATACATATAAATGCGTTGAATTTGTTGTATAACAATTGGGATGTGACGGTTCGGCTTCCGGCCGATTACACAAAAATTTGGCTCAATATGTTGGGTCTATCGAGTTAATTAAATGCTATTTGTATTTCATTTTTCAATAATTTTATAGTGTGTGCGAACAATTAAGATATTAATTAATTAATTATATTAATTTTTATTAATAAAATCACCTTTTTATTCACTCCATTTGGAAATTGTCCTCAAAAAAGCGTATACAAGCTGCGAATCAACTCAAATAGCTTTTAGCTTAGCCAATTTGGACAACTTAAAACTGAAATGCTAGCAATGTCTACGCTCTGTCTACGCAGCTGGAAGTCCCCGTTCCAGTCTGACTCTGACTCCATTCCTCTACACATTCGCATCAAAGCTGAAGTTGAAGCTAAAGCCAAAGTCGAAGTCGGAGTCGCAGTCGGAGTCGGAGTCTAAGTCGTGTGGCAAGTGCTGCAATGTTGACAATTTTAAGTTGTTTCTTGTTGTTGCTGTTGTTGTGGTTGTTGCTGTTATTGACCGGTCTTTGCCTTTCACGGGAGATCCAGCCAAGGCATGGTGGGGCAGTAGTGGGTGCACCGTTGTTGTTTTTACTATTATTGTTAATGTTTGATGTTGTCGTTGTTGTTGTTAGTATTGGTGTTGTTGTTGTTGTTGTGGGACTCTCAACTATCGATGATTTTGATTTTCACATATACAGCTATAATTGGCCCCTGCCTTTTTTGGGGCTGCACAACGGAAACGCCGTTGATTGCACTTGCAATACTCCAAGAAAGCGTGTTCCGAAAGGAAAGGAAAGGAAAGACTTTGGAGTTCGATGTACTCGTAACACTCGTAGTAAGTTTTCTATTTGATGAAAGATTCGAATATGTAGCCCTTCGATTTGCTATTGCAGTAAGTTGGCTAAGTCAGCATTTGAATACCGGTAAACGGAAACGTCACAAAAACAAACAAAAATACGATCCCCATGTCCCCCTGTTCCCATGTCCCCATGTCCCGATGTCCAATGATGACTCAAGCATAAAAATTCTATAGAGGCATATTGGCGTGGCAACTCAATGATGGTTCGAGGCAAAGCCATCGGATCGGAATATCTTTTGCGGGCCTTTAATTATGCACCACAATATAAGCCGTGAATGTACTTCCGTTCAGTTAAAAGCGGCGACATTGGCTAAAACGGGAAATATTGAATTCAAATTCGAATTCGATATAAACGTTACAACTATGCTTCATACTCTAGAAGTGAATTAGACACTGTTTTCATATGGACACACGCTTCTTAATTAAAACGGAAGCTATACAAGAGTATTGGAATAACATCAATCCACACTTGGTACTATCTCTCTAATAAAGAGAGCAAATAGATTTGCTTAGGAGTATGAACTTTGTTCGAAAAAACAATTATTAATCAAATCATAATCTACAATATTTGTTTAATTAATTACAATTCATTTCTTAACTACTTACCACTATGGCCAGAGTGTCTTGTTTAAGACTAAGCAGGTATATTTGGATGGGCCTGAAGCTTGACCTGATACTTGGTTTTTAGCTTCCCAACTTCGACTTTAACAGATACAACATTTAATATTTTGGATATTTTCATTCCGTACATATTCAGAATGGTGATCCCCCGTGAAAGTTCGCAATGTCTTTGATTGAGCTCTGAATAGAACTGCTAGACTTTGTTTAAAATACATTTTTTATTTAAATGCATTTATAACTCTAATAAAGGTGACGGGTTCTTTTCATTTTCTATGACCCAAGGAGAATCGGCTTAATGTTTTTTCCTTTTTTAGTATTGCCTCGTAGTTATTTACCATGTTCTAGGCACTCGTTTTAAACAAGAACTCTTCCCAAGGCAGAAAAAACCAAGAAGAAAAAAAATTATTGAAAGATGAAACAATATAAGCCAACAAAAAAAAGCAGCTGGAAGCAACCGCCCAAATCCATTTTTTAAACCTTGTTGGCCATTAACATGAACATTAACATGAACAACAATAACATTAAGCGACTAACCGTTAATTTTAACAGCAACAACAGCAAACAAATTTTCTATGCTCTGCCTGAAAGTTGACGCCTTTCAGTTGACAAACGTCATCAAACTGACTAATGTTGTTGCTGCGGTTGTTGCTGCGGTTGTTGTTGTTGTTATTGTTGATGTTGTACTTGTTGCTGTCGGGCATATTTTTACCGTTTGTAAGCTGTCATATTTCCAGTAGTGTTTTAAGTATGTGTATGCGTGAGTGTGTGTGTTGTGTGAGCCAAGCGGCAGTTAATTTGTTTTTATTTTTACATTTATTTTCTGATGATTTTCCAATGACTCTGACTGCGGGCTGTGAATAACTTGTTGATGTTTTTTAGTAAATCTGAATTTAAAGTTACAACCAATTCGTAGATGTGAATGAACCTACAAAGAAGTCAAGCCAAGAATCAGTTGGGCATGTGGAAAGATACTCGTCATTAAGTACATTCCAAGAGAAAGCAGGGTATTCCCAAAAGTTGAATAAAATCCTAACAGGGCTTCAGAGATCCTGAACCGCATTTCATACTGATAAAGTTTCAATGAAAAGATTGTGATTTTGGTGAAAAAAACATACTTTATATAGTAAGTGAGACTGTAAATTAACAGTTCCCTGTAAACTAACAGTCTAGTTTCTAACAGTCTCCTGTAAAATAACAGTCCTAGCACTAAAGTTGAAGAGATTCTAAGAAAATAATAGGAGTGTTCTCATCAGTTTAGAATTGCCCTTACGTACTTTCAATTTCTATTGCCAATAGTCTTTAATATATTATTTTTTAATTGATCCTTACCTCATTTAAACCAGTCCACTTAAGCATTATATATTTTCACATTTTGCTTAGATTCATACACTCTGAGCTAATCATGGTTTTGTTTTAATAATTTATATGGGCACAGTCTGATTCAATGTTATTAAACATATATACATACTAATAAATTATTTAAATTATTATATTAATTGGAGACCTGTTTTCATCAGGATTTTGTATATTTGCTTCAAAACTATAATTTTTCTCAATACTCTTTTCACTAATATTAACATGGGGTCTTATTATTTTTGAACACGTTCATTATGTGGATCTCAGGTGGGCAAAGACCTAGAAACAGCAACGAGACTTCTATCTGAATTTGTCTGAATCCTGAGGCATTCCTGCAATTTCCTGTCCACTTTTCGGACCTCAGTCTTATGGCATTCTCATATAACCGCCGTATTTGGCATGTGGTCTGGTCTGAATTTAAAACGTCAACAGAAAAAAAGAGAAAAACTGAATTTCTGTTAATTACGCCACTCACTATCATTAACACATTTCCTTGTCATCATTCTGCTGACCCAAATTTCGTCGCAAATAAACTGAGCGACTAACTGAGCGGACAGACAGACAGACGTACGGCCAGAAGAGACTTTTACCGCGCATTCGAATTAAACAATTTTTTGTTAAAACGCTTGCAAAATGTTTTCAACTTATTCGAAAACGCTGACAGTTGCAATTGCCACTGCAACTGCCTGCCAGAAAATGCCAACAACATTGCCGCATTGCAATTAAATGTCCGACTAATTTCTGGATCAAGAAACTGGTGCAAATAACAGTTTGGGGCGGCAAGAAGAGCGGCTCAAGAGTTACTCAGAAGTGAATGAAATTTATGCAGAAATTGCAAGTGACCAAAGTTAAAAAACTTCACTGGAATTCTCTTGGAGCACCAAGAGTGAAAGCAAAAGAAAAACTAGCCTGGAAAGCCTTTAAAAATAAAAAATGTTTCTTTTGAACTGATCATTCGTATGGCAGCTATATAATAAAGTTGTCCTACGACAAAAAGAATGCCTCACACCAAGTATCATACACATAGCTTCAAAATTGAGGGAGAAGATTGTAAATCGTCCTGATATAATAATATATATACCTGGAGAGGTCGGAGATGCCTACAAAACGTAGCTTCCGAGTAAAAGAGACTCGCCCTTACTCTACTAAACAGTTAACGTAGTATAGCTTAACTTAGCTTTATTTATAATTTATTACTTGCCAGTTTCACCCGGCATTTTCCGGGGAAAGTCAATATTCTGATATGTTGGATTACATTTTTTCAACCCTAAACTTTGAAAATATTTTTTAAGTTTCTTCGACCCCAATCACTTCAAAAATAATTTTGACCCCATTTCCCGCCAGTAATAAAAATATATTCACGATGTGGAACACATATATTTTAGACTTTAATGTAAAATTCTGAAATCGAATTAAAGGTGGATCGGGTAAAAGTTTAGCTTTTCCTTTGATCTTCGATCCCCCAAATTCCAATCTTAGGGAGCAAATTTTATAATATTTTTAGTATAGATCTTTACAAAGCTTTCGGTAAGAAGTCGAATTTGAGATTGGTGTAGATTTTCTACGAAATTTAAAACCCGCTTAGTTTAAATTTGAAAGTTGAGTTATTAGACTGCTTTTGAATTCAATACTCTAAAAATTACAAAATTTTAAAACAGGATTTCCCAAATTTTCTCAAATCGCTTCTTAGTGGAAACGTTCATCATAATTGTGTCCTAATTTAAATGAAAGATGGTTATTTAGCGCTTATGTTTTGCCATAAAATGTATAGACCAAAAGAGTATTGGTAACTTTTAATTTTCCCTTTATAAATTTCAGTCCAAACCACATTAAGTCTGAAGACCAAAAAATTTGTTGGTAAGAATTAAGAGGAACTCCGACTTCGAGTTGAGAGGCCCCAAAAATTAATCAAAACAAATTGCTTACGCCCCTGAAAAGCAATATAAGCGGCATAACAATTTAATGTAACAAATACAGCTACATATAAATTGTACATATATACGATATATATATATACATATATATATACATACTTTCAGCCTTGTAAGATTACTGTCGACGTCCCACAGTGGGCCAAAAGTGATTCATAAGTTTAATTAATATTATACCACAAATATATTGTCTAAAATTGAAACAAGCAGGTTGCAGTAATTAAAGATACTAGGAATAGAATCCTTCCTTTCCGACTAATAGCAGAACAGTGGGAGCTTATCTCTGCAATATAAGAATCCTAATTCTAAAGTCCTGAAATATAATATAATACTTCAATGAAGCATCAACATTATGGCCCACTGTAAGCATATTTCAAATTAAAAATTTAATGTTGACCAGGGAATAGCCTATAGCATGCTGCTTCATTCAGAGTCCAGACATACGGATGATGGGCGTGATCCGCTGGAAGACGGGCAAAGATCCAACCTCCTGCCCAAAAATAAGCTCAATTAATGAATTCATTGCTTACGTTACTCCGTTACTCTGCTGAATACCATATGGGCTTTGAACAGCTGAAGCTAGCCAGAAGTCAGCCCACAAGTCAGTGAAATGTGCGAAAGTGTATTAGAAATTAATTAAAAAAAGAAGACTCGCAACAAGAAAAGTGCTCGACGGGCTTAGAAAGCAGAAAGTAACTATATAAATATTTATTCATTCATGTGCAAACAGGGAACAAAAAGCTTATGGAATTTCGAATAAATGGATTCTCTTTCAAAACGTTCTGGGAGTACTCTTAAAGGGGCATTCCTTTGCGCTGTCAACTGCTGCTTTCGAGATTTCGAATTTCTTTCTTCGATTTTTTACGGTAACCGAGATAGATTTGTGCTTTTTTTCTGAGTGTATTTAATATGACTCAGCCTGGGAGCTAACAGTCGTAGCGGGAAGAGCTACGTGAGCTGCGCACCAAATTAACGTCCACAGCTGGAACAAGCTTCAGCAACCGCTGTCCAATAGCTGGTAGCAAATTGATTGCCAGCGAGAGTAGAGCATGGAGCATTGACCAACTGTAGAGCGTATCTAGAAGATACAAAGCGTTAGAATTGTTATAACTGCGCTGGCTAACTGTGGCAAGACCTCAATATCAATAGAACGTTGCTTGGCACGCTCCTCCGCTCCTCTGTTCTCGATTCCCAATGAACAATTCAGCTACCAATATTGGACGATGCAAGACAGGCTGCTGCTGGCAGCCTAGGGGCATTTCTCCTCTCCGCATCAACTATTAAATAGCACGATGTTGTTTTACTTGGTGTTTTCTTCTGGCTTAATTTGCATAATTAGCGTACATTTTTGGCCATAACAAATACATATGCAAACACTAGTGTTGCTTTAATCACCTTTTAAGTGAGAGTTTCAATAATTTACTACTCAAAATATTTTCCATACTTTGTAGCGAAAGTCTTAAATGCCCTAAGTATAATTTATGCCTATTTAAATATTCGTTGGAAGAAGAAGATTCATGGCTTTTTTTTTCCTGATTCTAGTCCATCTGTTTTTGGTCAAGTAGATGAAACTTGGCAAGAATCATTTATGAAATATAATTTAGAAAATCTAAGCATAATTATAGATCTATAATTTAGAATTGTAATAAATAATTTTATACTCTGAGTCCCTAAAGTTTAGTCAAAACTACTCGACTGGAGGCAGCTCAGAAGCCAAACAAACGAGCGATTTAGTGCTGTCCGTCTGTTTGTCTATAAGAACTAGAGGCATCTCATTTGATAAGAGCTCCCCCCTAGAACAAAAATTGAAATTTCGTCAGCCGCTGTAGACATTAAACTTTAACTGGAAATCTTCTGATGCAGCTTCGGAGGTAATGGGAGCATTTGTGGAGTTTACTATATAGAAACTGGCCAGGGCAATGGCGGGACAGAGACAAACAGTAAAAGCCATAGAAGCAGCCCATTGAAAAGAAAACACAGTCGAACAACAGTCGACAACAACAATGGCTGCAACTGAGGAACGGGTGAAAAAAACCTATTATGATTTTCCGGTCATAATCATATTTAGGGCTTGCAGCCCGCAGCTTTTGTTGCACTACATTGTGGCAGGTGGCAGGTGGCAGGTGGCAGGTGGCAGGTGGCAGGTGATAGGCTACAGATGGCAGCTTGTTAAGCATCTGCAAAATGGTTCATCAAATATATGCAAGAAACGCCCTCATCAGCCTCAGCCACAGCATAATAACCACAACTATAATAACAGCCACTGATGCAAATATTTACATGCGGCTTAAGATAAGCCCGGCAAGCCAAGCAGATAACAGATGCAATGCTGTTAACCACATTCGAATGCATACGAATAAAAGAGAAAATTTTGGATAGACACAAAGAAACCTTTGCCCGGAAGAGCACAATGGGTGTTGCAACTGGCTAAGCAGACACTTTTATTTTCAACTAGCTTGCATAACGCAGTTCGGCCGAGATACAAGAAAACGCTCTAAAATGCATATAAGTATACGACTTCATATATCTCTATATATATTCAACATTTTTTTCCTGACTGACGGACTTATTCATCATTGTTTTTAAAGTTCTACTGTACAAATTCAAAAGTTGTCTAAGAGAAAGTCTAATCTCTGGTTTCATATTTCTGAGAAAATACGTTCCCATTGTTAAATAATGAACACTAAACTGTTTTTTTCAATTGTTTTCTTTTTCATCCTATTGGTTTTGTTTTGTTGTCTTTTTTATTCTATTGGTTTCAAACTTATTTATAGCAAGATTGAAAAAGGCAAGAATTCACTTTTCTGCGGTGAATATAAATGATTCAAGAACGAGAAAAAAATCTACTCGACTGTGCGAATGGATAAATGAGGCTCGAAATCCACTTTTAACACGGACTGTCCCCGGGCTATGCCGGCAAAGTTTAAAAGTATTTAAACACAAATACAGCTACAAATTCAGATACCGATACCCGCCCCAAATAATGCGACAAGAATCGCACTAAGCGCTCACGATCCGAGCGCTAATTCAAACAAATTGCAGCATAAATGCATTATAAAAGGCAGAGGAGCTGAGCACTGACATCGGGCGACAGTGTGACAGTATTAAAAGCAGCGGGAAGTGGCGTACTGCATCGGGAATGCCGCATAGAAAATGCATATGATAAATTACACGGAAACCGGACATCGCACAGTGGTTACCATTTAGGTTTCAGTAAAAGAAAACATGCTTATGACCTATAGCCAGTAAGATCGTTGAGAGTTCTCGACTACGAGATACTCTGTACCCATGTCAAGTGTTCCCTCTCTGTTGTAGCTGGAATCACCTAGCTCTCTCTTATATGAATAAAATAGATACAATATATAAATAAAGATAATTCAACATTCTGATAATTAACACAGAAGTCATTCAAGATACCTTTTCCATGAAGAAAAAACATCATCTTTGGTCTGGGGTAGAGAATTTTCTGGTACACTCGGCTTCTGAATTCTTATTTATACATATTTTTGTGTTTTCTTTATTTTAATTTAAATTATAATTGTTTGATTTAAGATTCAATACTCTGGGTAAAAAGAAAAGAATATATAATTGCTAATTTTATTTTTTGAATTCTTTACAAAGTATTCAAAAATGTTGGAATCACTTCGGGAAGGCATTTCTAGAGATATTATTTTCGAGACCAATAAATTCCAAGAAGATCCTCAATCATATTGCGTTACGCTTTAATTCACATTCATTTGCTGCTCCATTTTGTCGAACTAGCAATCCAACAGTGAGTTGCATTTTCATTTTCATTCTCTTTTTCATGGCTTAATGATGATGATCATTGCATATCCCACTGTGCTGCAGAAGACAGGCAAGCAGCAAGTGTTCTGTTGTTATTGTTGTTGTTTTTAATGTGGGGGACATTTGGGGCTGGGATGGAAGTTGGGGTTGCCGGGGCTGCAACTAATTTGATTAATGATAAGCCGAGCTTAACTGACGACGATTGTGATTCATTATGTACGCACATACGGCACACTTAGCACAAAAGATACAGATACTCATAGCTACAGATATAGATACGCAACTGACGGGCAGTTGTGGATTGCTTTTCATATATTGTGTTGGCATAGAATTCGAATCGAGTACTCAAGAGAGAACATTATTTTATTAGCTTAACAACAAGTGTCCGTTGTTTGGCATTTGGAACAGTGTCGAGGCCTGTATGCCACTCCGGCTGCATTTGGATGTGTAATTGAATTCCGTGCTGTGATCGCCGTACGCGCAATGTGCTTTAGTTATCTATCAGATACAATTTGCAATTCAACTTTTAATGCAAAAAGTGCGCTGATTACCGGCAATGAACCATTTCCTTTGTAGATGACTGGCTCGCACAGGCCATAGAGGAAGCCATTGTCAAAGATTTGTACTAGTCATAACGACCTGTGGGCCAAAACAGAACGGTTGGCTGAGAATGAGTAAATCAGACTACTTTGCTCTTATTTGCGTAAATTCGTTGTTTTTATCCTGAATACAATACAAAATATAAAAATAGGCTGGTTCTAACTTAATACATTATTTTTAAGATATTCTAGCTCTATCTTTTATAATTTATAAGGTGAGACAATAATAACACACGGGAATCAAACTCTCCGAGTTCGAGTGTCTTAAGAAGTTTAAGCGACACCTTAAGGTATTTTAGGGTCCAGTCAAACTTTCCATCAGTGCAGTTCACAAGATAAAACCGGACTAAATTAAATGGTTTCGTTTTAATGGAATGCGAATCCTGATCAATTACAAGCTATGAATATCCTATCCGGTAACCATAATAAAAACTAAAAAAACCATTAAGCTTGTTTTCAATTTAATAAACTAGTAGCATCAATTTTTACATTTATTCTCAGCCATTTTTAACATCTTCATAGTCATCCTTAGTCTCAGATGCTGTGAATGTTGCTGTTGTTGGTGATGTTGTTGTTGTGAGCTTTGTTATTGGTGTTGGGATGCTTTGCGTTGTTGTTGCTGTTTCGGGTCCAAAGCAGCAGCAGATCAGCATTAAAGCCATGTGTATTCTATTGATTTTATTAAGTGAACTTGTGTGTTTTTAGGCTTAGGATGCAAGGTTGAGTTTGATGGCCATCTGCTACTTCTTGCTTTGCTGCTTGGCCTTTTCATTTTCTTGTTTGAGCTTTTCGCGTTCTTTCTCCTTTTCCTCAATACGTTTCAACTCCCCTTTCTCCCAATTCTCGAATTCTTGCCGCTCCTCTGCTAACTTAACTAATTCGGCCATTTCCTGATCATCAACGCCGTCATCAATATCCTTTTGCATGAGCTCCACCTCACGTGCCATAGCCTCTTTGGCTTTGCGACGACGCACTTTCAACTCCTTTGCGTCTTTTATTTCTTGTTGACGCTGTGCTCGCTCTTCCTTCTCCTTCTGGCGACGCTCTTCCTCGCGCTCAAATTCCTCCATTTCATCTTCGGTGTATGGATAATCGGGCACAGTGATATTCAATGGAATTTTACCCGAAGTTATGGCTAAGGCAATGCTCCCAACCAAAGCTGCTACCCCGCTTAGTAGAACCATATTGTACTTGGTGTTCTTAGCATGCCACGCCTTCATAAAGTCACCCTCTGGCATCGGCAGATCGCTAAAGACAGCATGAGTACCACCGCTGGGAAAGTACCCCGCCTTGGGCTTCGGTGGTTCCGGCTTGGCACACTTGGGCGCCGAAGAGGGCTTGCCTGTCTTGGTTGGCGTCTTTGCCGCCAGCTGTCGCGTTATGTTTACAAGACTGTTCAATCGATTGGTGTGTACTAGGATTAGGCGCAATTGGAATCGGAGTTTGAATCAAGTTCAGGTGTGGTTAGTTTATATTTACTTATACTTACGGGATAGCCGCGATGGGGAAGCCATTAGAAATCTGGACATTGTGTTCCGTCTCTTGTTCGTCTACGTCGTACGATTGTTGAGCGTAGAATTTGATTGTCTTTAGAAGTGTGTCTGATAAAAATATAATTATCCAGAGAGAAAGTATTTTTCTCAAAGACTGCTTAGATTCGGAATGCTTTTCGGATGCCTACTTTCTGTATAATTATTCTTAGGATCTTAAGAGAGCTATGAGACAAGATGTTGAAGTCCTTGCAATCGTTGAATCGTATTGGATACCCTAAGTCTACTAAGAAATCGTTGGATTTATGTGAAAGTCTCTTGTGGCAACTTGAATTCTATGGGAATCCGTACAGATTCTACGATTGAATGAAGCTTTAACCAATTATTAAGGTCTTAAATAGTAGCTTCTTGTAAATTCTTTAGATGTGTACATTGAATCAATTCGAATTAAATGGTGTTTTTCTATTTTTATTTAAAAGTTGTATGCAACAATTTTTTATGAATTTACGGATGACTGACTATTTGATTTCAAGTAAAATTTATTTCCGTTTTGAATGAAAAATAAAATCACCTTTCTATATTGAAAGTCGATTCAAGTTTGTTTTTAGTCGCTACAAGGAATTAATTTTATATACTTTATAACTACTACTTTATAACTACCAAAAAAGGATTAGATTTCAGATCACTAATCCAAAAGAATACGATTGTAGCCCTTCCTATGAAATCTTGGTTAGAACTAGGGCACATTTCTGTACATACAAATAACAATTGTGTTCTTTAACTTACTGAAACGTTGACCCAATGCCAAGAAAGAAAAGCCCAGAGTGTCTTTGGGTGCGATAACAAACAAACCCAACTGGCAGAAAACAACTCGTAAATCGTGTAAGATAATTTACACAACGGTTTACATGAGCACATGGAAAAGCACATCTTATCTGAAGCTGAATGTACACCAAGAGCAGCACAGACCACAGACCACAGACCACAGACGAGAGCCAAAGCCAGTCTCGGAGACAAATACCACATTAGCATGTTAGAGCACATCAAAAATTTCATGGAAATTTACGAGGCCTAAAAACAAATCTACAAAGGTGTCACGTGCGACAACGCAGCCAAAACAAGCTGAAGAATCTTGTCAAAATTAAATAGTTGAGACGAATGCATAATATAGACTGGACGACCAAAAGAATAAAAAAAAATAGAAAAATAGTTCTTAGTGGCTTATACAGATAAAGCAGCCGAAGAGAAGCTAATCACGTCAGTTGCTTGCTACAAAGAGCTACAAACAACGAGAATGCGGTCAACAAACTTGTTCTCTGCTGCAGTTTTATCTACCCATACATGTGAGGTGCAATTGGGTGTGAGTGTGTGCGTGAGAGTGTGGGAGTAGGAGTGCAGCGGGTGTGGATAGGTGAAAAAACTTGATCAACCTCGTAAGTGGAGAAACACTGTTTTGGGACATCTAAAATATATATTTAAGTGTGTATGTAACCAAGAATATCAGCGTAAGAATATCGACTTGCTACTTCGCATTCTGACCCTCTCTTCTGGCCATCTGCCTCT
This sequence comes from Drosophila repletoides, assembly GCA_018150835.1. Lineage (NCBI taxonomy): Eukaryota > Metazoa > Arthropoda > Insecta > Diptera > Drosophilidae > Drosophila > Drosophila repletoides. The sequence continues at coordinate 1,155,524 of JAECWQ010000236.1, forward strand.
TCTTCAAGCGCAAGCAGATAAGGGAAACCACCGCAAAGAATCCAAAGATAAAGCCTGTTACATAGCAGCGAAGTGCAAGGTCCTCATAAAAGCGATCGGCATCAGTGCGGAACTCGTGCAGCGAATCGTAATGCTCTTTCAGAGGCAGAGCATCTATGAAGGAAAGGGAATTTATCGTGCAGGACACTCCCATTATTAGCATCTGTATAGTGCCCCAGATACTAATAAACAAGCAGAAAAGTGAGCACTTCTCGCCGCAAATGCAACCCATCGCAGAGATATTTGTATTCCCTCAACTGTAATCCCAAATCGATGAATGTTTGATTTTTTTATGATTTTTCAACTCTATGACAGGTAAGGTAAAGCCACAGTTCCAATCACAGTAACCTGTGACTGTCACAGTAACAGTCACAGTGTAGTGATTTAGCTAGAGTCAGAGACAGGTGCAAAACCCACATGAAATGAAAAGTTTTTTTTCGGTCGGGGCAGTCGGCAATTTATGTCTAACCTTGTGCGAATTTAATGACATTAGATCTCGGCGACGAGATTATGAAGTTCATGTGTCTGCGCCAGCCCCAGATCCAGCTCAAGTCTCAGCCGCAGCACCGACATCGAAATCAGCATCGTGAGTCCATACTACGAGTATATTCATCAACTTTTTACCACTCGCTTTCGGTTGCGGTTGCGTTGCGGTTAGTTTTCGGTTGTTCAACTCAAACACACTCGAAATGTACTTCGAATTGGATTCCAATTGTTGCGGTTCGGTCTATGGATTGACAGCTATCTGAACATTTCATTTCAGCAGCTGCAACTGACGGTTGAATAGTTTGAGAGTGCTACGAATTATACGTCTTATACCTACTATGTTTACTGTAGAATAAATATTATGGTATATAGAAGAGAGAGGGAAGAGGTCGTATTTGGTCACCTTTTTTATAAAGAAATATTAATTCTTGAATTCATTTTCAATACCATTTGGGAAGTTCAATCATTTTCTCATTTCGCGCTTTTAAAGGGTATACTCATTGTTGTGTCCTTAAATTATGTAAAATCCTTCCTTACGAAGACTTACACAAAAGCATACTTCTATGGCAGGTAGATATTTACTTTTTATTCTTATTTTTGCTAGCGAGTTACCGATCCCGGCATTTATGTTAATGCTCTATGCATCCATCATTAAACCTGGCTTAAATATGATAATAAATTTGAGAATCTTTGTATAGAAACAAACAGACGTAGAGACAAAGGGAATTCGTCAAGTAGCAACTGAATCAAATTTCAAGGCTCAACAGTATTTGTGATAAATTTCAAAATTATATATCAAAATATTATTCAATTATTATTTTTTTCACATATTGAATTCGAGTATTTTGAGATTTCTTAGCAAATCTAACAAAACTTATAAATATAATTTTTTTATTAATTATTAAATCGACTAATTGCAGTCGATTGGAGAATTACAATCAAAATAATTATATAAATTAAATAAAAAATTAAGAAATTAAATTAAAAGTTACAAAATAAAATAAGGATATTTAAACCCTTGGCATGCCTTTCTTTTTTTATTATTTCAGTTCTTCTGTGGAACTAAGCTCTCTATGATAATCTTTCTAGATAGTTCCTTTTGTGGTTTCCAAGCAATTAACTTAACTCACCTTTTCCAAGAAGCGCATAGAATGGAACTTTGATTCCAAATTTTCTAGCGAGAGTAGCAAAGCGAAAACTTCGCAATGTAATTTGTACGAAGCGATTCGAAAATCCGTTACAAACATCAAGTTGTCAAAATTTGTGAGTCGTTTTTGCAGTTGCTAAATTTTTTTTTGTATTTTTTTTTGTTTTTTGCTTTGTGTTTGCACCACGTTGATGTAGTCGTTAGTTTTATGGGTCATAAAGCTTTGTAATGTTTTTGTGTTTTTCTTTTCTATTGCCTTTGATGCAATCTGTAATGGCTTCAATTGGTAATAGTCATTAATCGATTGTCTTGACAACTCATGAGGAATGAGTTAGAAATTAGAGTAAGGAGCAAAGGATTTCTTATGAAAATTTAGCTCCAAATTTGAAAAGAAAGAAATAGAAATAGAAATATGCCAGAATCGATCAAGGCCCCCAACTGATAAACACTCAGTAATGTTGCGTAATGGGGTTAAGTCAGAAATTACAAACAATAAAAGGAAAACCTTGACATTAACCCGTTCGCTTTCAAACGCGGCTAATCTTTTTCGAACTCACAAATCAATCAAAAACAAAAGCCTAGGCCCAGATATTTCAGTTGGAGGGCAGCCCCGTAGTGGTATTTTATTACACACTCACACACACGATTATTCTGTTTGCGATTGTTGTGGCTGTAGATATTACACTTGACTTTATATTTGTATAATTTGTTTAGCTTTTTGTTTGAATTTATTTGCACTTTAATTCGATATAAGTAATCATTTTTGATATTACGAGCATTCAGCGTCTCAGTTATCACTCTCAGTCTCGGCGTCTGTCTAAGAAATTCTGCCTCAAATCAAAAGAAAAAAAAAGAGAAAAAATATATACACTTATACTTATGCACATATGTATGTATGCATGTGTGTTCAGATGTTTTGCATATACTCTTGAAAACTAAGCGCTGCAAATGCATTTAAAGAGCTGAATGTGCATATAAATTATTTATATGTAAATATTTATTTCATTTACTGTTGTAATTTCTGATAAGAATGCTCTTGGCCCTCAAGCTGTTCTTTTTTTACTTCTGCTGATGTTTTAGGTGTTGTTGTTGCTGTCATTTGCTTGTTGCTACTTCTTTTATTTATTTCGCACTCTGTAAGTGAAACACTTGTTGAAACGCACACACACATATACGAACACAAGCCACAAGCAAAGCAGAAAGAGCGCGCGCGTGTTTGAATTATGTAGAGCTTGGAGTATATACCGTATACCGTATAAGCAGGCTGGCTATACAAAAGCCAAACAAAACACAAAACTCTGCCAGAAACCGTAGCAGAGAGAGCGCCAAAGAGAGAGAGGGAGAGATAGACCGAAACGAAGCGCGACACAACCGACTTGCTCTACGTTCGCTGCTGAAATGAAACTAACAGACGAGAAATATTGGAGAGCCATCAACAGCGTTGGGGCGCTAAGGCCCAAAGAGCATTCATAATACTATCAATGCTCTTTGGCTAAGGCTGATCCAAAGCTGTTAATGTGACTATTGGAAGTTCTTTGATAGAATTCTAGACAGGAGTAAGAAGCAGCCCTAATAATTATAAATATGTACTAAGGATATAATAATATTTAATTTTATAATAATTATTATTTCAGATATTAAGTTCAAATTTATTTATTTATTTAAATTTTAAATTGCTAATTTTGAATAACAGTCTAAATCGTCTTAACCAATAAGACGGTAAAGCATTTTAATTTTTCTTTAGAATAAAAAAAATTTAAAAATGATTTAAAATAAATTGAATAAATACTAAAAAAAAAGAATTTGTGTATGTTAATTTACTTCTTATTAAATCTTTTGCATTTAGTTCAATATTCAAATTCAAAATTGTTTATATTGATCCAACTGTTGAGACATTTACAGTCCCATGTTAAATTAACAGTTTGAGGGAAGTCAAATTAGATTTTCTCTCTCAGAGAGCAACCGGCTTAGGCCAAAGCAAAGAGTATCCAATAATATGGATACTCTTTTAGGCTCAACAAGTGTGTGCTGACTGACAGAAAGCTGACTGCTGCAGCGCTGTTATTTCAAATGTTATTACATTGCGTAGGGTTACGGTTGGTTGAACAATTTATAGAATGCATGGAACTTTCTTGCTGGGACAATGTGCAACTCTAAATTTTATATGTCAACATTGAAGGACAAAAGACAAAGGGCTTTTGCACATTTACAAATGATTAAATTCTAAAGAAACATTATATATAGAAACATACTCTTGCAGCTTTGACGACCTTATCAATAATTTATGTTCATATATAAATAGAATGGAACTTGTGGGCGTGGTAAAGAGCAAAGCAGAGGCTCACAAATACATTGCGAATCTAATTAAAATTGGATTTGCATTGTAAATTGTGGCTTTAAGTTAAGAAGCTCTTTGCAACGAAATAATCTGAATACCTTTTATTTTATTATTAACTTTAGTGAAATGATTTTTTAATAAATGTTTAAAATTTGGAACTCAGTTTTTAAATCTGAATAATTTTAGCTGCAGTTGCTATAGCTACTTGTATTGACCAGGTTGGAAGAATTATCTTCCAAGAAGTCTTTCCGGGGATTTCCTGTTTGCCAAAAATAGGCAACAAAGAGAGTATCCGATTAGAAGACACCTCGAAATTTCGATTTCATATTTTTAATTGTTTAAAGTCGCCTATAAGCAGTAGATATGCGAAAACTGTCTAGAATATTTCAAATAATAATACTTAAATTTAATTTAATAAGAAAAAAGTTATATAGTTTATGAGCAAGTTTATATCTGGAAAATAATAACCTTGTCATTGCTTTTAAATTGAGACAAAATTAGATACACGTTAAGTAGACTCTATATAGAATGGATGGAATAGAAGGCCAGCTCATAAAACATAAATTTGCATGAAACTTAATATACTCCTTTTACCCATCTCAATTGGTAAAGGGTATTCAAGAAATATATTAAAGCTCAGCTCAGTTCAGCTTTTATGGCAAATTAATAGGCAGTGCTTAAGTTATTTTGCCATCATTAAGAGCCAATCTGTGGCCGCTAATTTGGCTGACAATAAAAGCTTACCAAACTTACCCTATAAACCAAGTGTGTGATCGAACAATGGAACGTAGTTACGCCCATGCTTAGATAGCATTAAATACTTATCGCATTCTGACCATAATTGAATCTAGTGTGACTGTTTGTGGCTATTTGCATAAGTGGTTAGGTAATAAAACATTTAGCTCGCAAGATACTCGCATATGGGAATAAAAATACATAGACTCCTTAATAGGCTATCCAAAGTTTTGCGACTGTTGGCGGATTTCCGCTCCCAAGCTACTAGAATTTCCAGGCACCCAAACCCAAACCCAAACCGAAAACCCATGCGCTTGATTAGAACCTTGAGTGGCTAAAATGGAACCTTAAGGCTAAAGGTGGTCATTTGATACAGCCGCTGAAATGAGGAGAAGCAGCTGTGAGAGGGTGTAAGAGGAGAGTTCTCCAGCGATTAGCATGTTAAACAGCGGCTGCTTAAAGGCTATAATTAAGCGACATAAAGTTGGGTATTAGGCGCTAAATACACTCACACACCAAAAAGCCTCACCGAGGCGCACACACTGGAAGTGAGCAGTGGTAGAAAGCAGAGAGTAGAAGAAAAGAGTGATAGGGAGAAAGGAAGGAGTGGGGAATCAACAAAACGGGGGCCTTTCATGATTTGCATAACTGTTTGGCTGGGGCACGCACTTCACGTCTCGTTCTACTGGGTGAGTCTTTAAGTCTGGCCCATGGTTCTGGGTCTGAACTTTGAGACTTGGGCCTGGGTTGCATTCGAAACAGCAGACGGACGACAAACGAAAACGGAGGCAAACAGATACACACACACAAATATATATACACACAGACAGTGTCACACATTGATATGCACCTGTCCACATACGCGACACGTTGGACTTTCATTTGCAGCATAAAAAAGAGTAAACAGCGGCCAAGTTGGTAATTCTATTTAACGATGACGACTTTCGGGTATTATGAATTTGAAATTCAGTTTGAGACAGAGAGATTTTGGGAACAGAAGAAAAAAACTAGACGTATTTAATATTGGGTATTGCATTACTTAAAATGTAAGCCAACTTTTAATTGTTTTCTATTTACCCAGTTTTATGGTAAAAGTTGTTCTATATATGTCTTTATATATATTATACCTACTATAGGGTATTTGAGAATAATACAGGTAGCTCTTGGCTTTTATTTCATATCATTTATTGTTGTTGTTTTCCTAACACACAAAAGAATTTCCATCAATAATGTCAATAGTACTGCACCAACACCACCAACAACAATAAAAGCCAATTACAACAACAGGCAACAGCAGGCAACAGCATGACACTCCTTTTGGCTTTAACTGCAGAGTTCTGTTTCTATTTCTATTTGACGGTCATCGCCATGGAGCAATCTGAGCCACGCGGCGTTGGCTAAGACGAATTATGTATATTAAAGGTGATTGGGGTTTTAAGTTATTAGCCAACTTGAATTTCAAACTACACTTGACACACGCACACACAAAGCGAGTTCATAGAGTGTGACTAGATTTTCTGATGTAATTTGCCTCTTAGTCTAAAAGACTTCAACCAATATAGGAAGAGTTAGCCAAAAGATGGCGGGAACTGCTTTCGAGACTTCATTCCCGAAATTCACCTAATTCAAAATACTATTTAAAGAAATTAATTTAGCTTGACTTTTAATTAGCCTTAATTTTACAATAGCTAATTGCTGTTACTAAAGTCGAGAGAGTTCATTGGGCAAAACACAGTATCCTGTTCGAATAACCAAAATAAATTTAAATTTACCAGAAGCTTATCTTCCGCTGGCCAAAGATCACATACTCTTGCATTTCAACAATTCAACAATTGTTCCTGAACTATTTATTTTGACCATTGTTTCAACGATAACTTTAAGATATAGAAGTCCTATCTTTAATGTATACAGTAAACATAATTTAGAAAGCACTAAATTGTAATTTTCATCAAGATATCTTGTTTTTTTTTTGCCACTGCTCCAGCTATACGATATAGTTACTCGAACCGCCTACTTCCGATATATCTACTGCCTGTAAAAAAAGGATTATAACAAACTTTAGTTACGTAGGTCAAAAACTGAGACGCTAGTTTGCATATCAATAAGCTGTCCTTAATCATCTCAGCAATGGCCTTAGTGACTGCCTGATTCATAAGCGCGAATAATACGAACGAAGATAAAATTTGGAGACAAGATTTATGCCACTCAAAGTTTCCAATATAAAGGGATTCCGTAAAATTTGGACCACAAAGGGGAAAGTAGGGGAAAAACAGTTATATGGAAAGTTTTTGTTCCTTATCCGATCTAGTTCAAATTCATTTTTAGAGTTATACTTTAAAATTTAACGTACACATGGTAATTTATTTTGAAAAAGTCAAAAAATGGGAGTCAAAGATTGTATTGTATATAAATGTATATAAATTCTGTTTCACAGCTCTATAGGAAAATCTAAAATATAACTGTTTTTGGAAAAATGGTCAAAGGCCAAAGGTCAGAAAATGGGGGCCAAAGATGAATGGGCCAGTTCTAATACGTTATTCAGGTGTTTACAGTTAACAATTAGCAAACAATTCAATTTAAATAATATTCTTTTGTCACAATATTCAGCATAAAATTGAAATTTTAAATTTGTTAAATAAGTTGTGCGCAACAGAGTATAAGAAGTGAAAATCAATAACCCAATCAGTGAATCCTTTCAGTTTCCAATGCTTCTTCTCATTGACGTGGAAATTGTGTGTCTATAAATTGATTTTAAGGTCAGAGCAAATTCGCTCCGAGCTGGGCACTTGGAAAACATCAGCAAATATCTTGTTCACCCCTTTTAAATTGTCACTCCAGATGAAAGTCCACAGGGCTTATAATGTGTTTGTTGAACGCTTATACGTCATTAGCTTCCGTGCCTTTGATCTAAATATAGATTTAGGCCAGAGTCGCCGCACAATGGAACCACTGTGCGGGGTGAATATATAGCTGAATGGGAGCTTACATTTTGCACATTTTCTCTCGTTGCTTTTAATATTCATTTTGTACAATCCGCCTGTTTTTTTACTCTGTAGCCATTAAAAAAGAGTATATCAAGTCTATATAAAGGTGTATAACAGGCAGAAGGCTGCGTTTCCCACATTACATCGAAATATTTTCATTCTTTCTAAATGCGCTTGTATATTATAAACTATTCTATTATTATCAACTCATGCATATTTTAAGAATAAAATTTAAAACAAAATCTCTGTTCTTATATTTTATTGAGGGGAACAGAGCATCGCTGAAAATTCGTTATATTAGTATACAAAAGTCAGAATTTAAAAATTAGTCGGAAAGGCGCAGTTACAATTCACAATAAAATATTTGTGAATAAAGCCCAAAAGTAAGCACAGCTTATCAAATATATATACAAAGATTTATATCGGTTTATATAGAATACTTTCAGGCAGTTAATTCACTAGAGTAGCTAAATAGTTATTTTTAAAATTATAAGAAAATAGGTGTCAAAACTGTACAAATACTATATTAGCATGAGTTCTGAAAAGTGAGCAGACAAAATATCTTCTTAAAGATCTTTTACTTAACCATGTAAAAATATAGAATGGAAAAAGAACGAAATAAACCTATTCAACAGAGAATTAAATACATAACTAGAACCCGAACTTAAACCGCAGGAAATTTTAAAAATATTTGAATAACAGATCCGGGAATTGATATTATATTCAGAAAAAGGATTAAACCAGAGCTGAAGCGATACTACTTCGGTTCTTAGCGATTGTTTAAGTTTTATTTTATTAGTTATACACATATATTTCTTCATTTTTTTTAATCTAATTTGATCCCTCTATATTTATATATTTTTCCAAAATAACTTTGCAAATCAGTTCAGCCTTTGACTAAAAATAGCCTTTAATAATAGCCAAAAAGTCGGGCTAGTACAATTTTAATTTTTTGTTGCATTTGGCTAAAATTATTTTAAATATTTATTAAAATTGATAATTTTATTTTAAGTTTATTATATAAATTTATTATAAAATAATAATGAATCTTAGGTTATGCGGTGGATTAGTCAATATTTAGTCCTGATCCAGGGGATAACCTGTCAGTATTGACCGAATAAAGCCCCGCAATAGGCCATTTTTAATGGCAAATAACAAGACCATCAAGACCAACTGTTGAAAATCATCGAGCCATCCAGCCATCGATTGCCAAATGCAAACAAGTGCCGCTCGATCTGCCGTAGTCTTTGGCAATGGTTGACTTTGAGGTGTCTTTCGTTTCTTGGCCAGCTGCAGACAGACTCTAAACAGTTAACACCAGCAGCTCCGCTTTATTGATTCATTCATTAATTCTTGCTGCCATTATTTGGCTTTCATACCCTGTGATATTTAAGAAATGAAATTAAGGTAGAGCCAGAAAGATATATTTTAAAATTTAACATCTTTAAGAAACTATTTATTAGAAATACCAAATCACATGGTGATTAGTATCTTAATAATTTGAAGACTGTCGCTTTTTATTGAAAACTCAAAATATTTGCAGGATATCGCACTGACCTGAACAAACCTGAGCACAACAACTACAAACAACTGCAGCTTACAATCTCTGTCGAAAACGCAGAGTTTCTTTATGTGTTTTTTTTCCTTTTGGCTGCGTCGATTCATTCGTTTTGCAATTCATTAATTAATTGAAAAACTCCAGTGGTAAAAATACGTATACGCAGCGTGGAACATGCGCATTCATTGCATTCGCCGAGTATGTAAGGCATTCGCCATCTAAAATTCTTCGCATTGGGCAACGGCAATCTCAAAAGCATTGCGGCTGCTGCGGCTGCTGCGGCTGCTGCTGCGGCAGCGGCCGGCCTGCACCTTTACGCCTTGAATTCAGTTTTCATGTAATGGTTAATTAGACTCTGACGTTGACGTCGACTTCGCCGTCAGCAGAGTCTAAATCTAAATCTAAATCTAAAGCATTTTGCACTAATTTGGTGCGTGCGCCGCCCGATTGCCAAATAAGCATTGCTGTTGACTCTAAATAAAGCAACTGGGAGACGCCTTATAGCGCACAGATTGACTGGCAATGGGCAATTTGGCATCAGAGTTTATAACCCTTCTCAGACCAGTGGAAACTTGGCTGACCACTTGACATATTCACATATGTTTGTATGTCTGTACGTATATTCATTAAAAGTGGTCGGAAAATTGTCAACCACTTTTCGCCGTTTTGCAGTCGGCTGTTTGTTGTTAAAGGCAATTTTCACGCTATCCAAAAGTGGGACAGGCATAAAATCTTTTATTTATAAACTCCAAAGACTTGCGAACGTATTGGTCAATGGACATTGGTCTCAGTTAGTACTTGTGGCAACAGCTCACAATTGTTATAGTGACTTACTTAAATTTGCTAATAGATTTCACATAAATCACATTCCATTGGCATGATTTATGCACGAGCTGAGAGCACAGGTGTCTATCTGTCTTTTGGTGTTACCTATGCCACTCGAGAGGAGGCTTCAGCTTCACCTCCAGCTCCAGCATCAGCATCAGCTCAAGAGTTGTTCCGAAATAACCGCCGCGTCATCACTCTTGGAACCTAACATAATGTGTAACCCTAGTGTAAGCTGGCGGGTTTATTGCAATACACAAAAACCGTTTTAAGTTTTAAGTACATAAAAGAGGCTTTCTTTACTCATATTTCTAATAAATTCAAAAATATTACATAATAATATATTAAATATTTTCGGTAGAATCCACACTCGGAAAACTTTCTTCGACAAACTGCACCAAAGCTGTAAGGAGTTCAGTTTATCTTGGAGAAGAGTCTCCTTTCAATTGCTAGATTGTGACAAAAGGAGGGAAAAGGCTGAAATAACATGCAAAGGCTCAGAAATTTCCGACAGTATCTGAGCCCTATGTCGTCTGTTTTTTGAATATAAAGAAATTTACATCAGAAATTTGCGACTTTAAGAGTCAAATAATTTACTAAAGTCTGTTAAGAGGGGCTTCAAAATTCCCGTCATAATATTTGAAATTCTTTGAATAACAAACTCATTAATTTCTTTATAATCTGAGTAGGATCCTAAGGCATTATTTTCAAATAGTTGGCAAGACTGCAGTCTGACTGCATTATTGACTAATGAACAGCACTCATTGACTAGGAAGATCTTAGGGATTTCATAGAAGATTAGGAAAAGGAATAAGCCGTTGAAAAGAAGTGGGAGAGTAACTTGACTGAAAGAAATTGGCCACAAGTTTAGATGTAATTAAATCATCTGTGGACCTTTCATTATTAGGAACAAAATTAGGTGTCAATGAATGGCTCGAAATATAAAGGCAGTTCAAAAACGATAAAAATAATGAAACCAATATTTTATTTATAAAAAGCTAAACTAAACTTAAATTAGGTACAATAATCGTAGCCATCTATTTGATGTGTCACAGACTTAATCTGTTTCCAAATCAAAAGGCATTTTACAATTACTTATGCATTAGATAGAAATTCTAATATATTAGATAGAAAATACACCAAACATTAAAAAAAAATTAAGATATAATTTTAGCTTTAGTTCTGTCTGAATCGATTTAAACATTGGGCTAATGTCGCTCATTCAGCCAATAATTGTAGGACTCGTCCTTTTTGCTTTTCCTATCCTTTTTTATAACGAATCGGCGATATATTTAGATCAGACTTATCAGATTATTATTATCATTATGAATTTTCAGAATAATTTTAGAATTATTTAGGAAACTCAGGCCGAATGACCTGAAACCCTTTGGGCTGTGGATTGCAGAAAGTCCAGTGTTTGGATGGTAAAGGAGAGGAAAAGTCCAAATTCAGACAGGGATTAACATTTTTTAGTATGAGTCTCAGAGCCAAGCAGAACATGGTGAAATCAGCAGAAAGTTTGACCACCTCACAAGGGTTAACGAAATCTACGAAAATCCCACGACCTGCCAACAGGCTATGCTCCATACTCCGGGCTCCATATGTTTATATTTTCTCAGACCATACGCGCCCGGTGTGGCTGAGCAAGTCTGTAAAATGCAATAGAAACAAGAGAAAAATAACAAAAACCACAATTTTTAGCATTAAGCACACAAATATGGTCAAATATGGCACGCTGCGGCATTTTGGTATGGCCAAGAGTAAAGTAAAGCTGAAATCTGTGAAAGACTGAATTTTTTTCAATTTGTTTTTTAAAGTTTTGATTTTATTTTTCTTGAATCGGTTTGTATTTGGCAACAATAATAATTATGCAATTTTTGGTCGTGTCAAATTGTCGGCGTTTTTCAGTAACGCCAGACTTAGAACAGCTGAGAACAATTAGACTGCATTCCCGGCCAGATTCCACACAGAGGCCGGATTCCAGTTTCAGAATCTCTGAATTAAGTGGTTAGTCACAAGGTTAATCAAAAACAACCGATTTGGCATAGAATACCAAATATCTCGTATGTAGAATTTTTAATGAACGCTGCTTTCTAATTAGAAATCCCGAGCGACTGGTGACCCAGCAAACCCCTATCGAAAAACTCCCAGCCAACTCCAACCGAGAACTGACCGTCGCTGCCTTTGACGACAAGTGGTCTGCCTTGCCAACCAATCCAAATCGTCATCGTTGCGTCATCAGCAACAACAAGAATTAGACGCTGCAGTCAGGCAGTTGTTGTTGTTGTTGTTGTCTACTTCAAAGATACTTCACAAATTGGTGCTGTTTGGCCCGCTTTGTTGACGCTGAACGTCGAGATCGGAATCGCAATCGAAATCGAATTCGCTGTTTAGCCTGGCTTGGCCTGGCTATCTAGCTAGTCATCTGTCTCCCCTGTCCCCTGTCCGTTGTCCGTTGTCCGTTGTCCGTTGTCCGCTGTCGGCTGCGTGGCTCGTTGTACTATAAAAGTAACGCAATGCACGCAATGAATTTACAGTTGCAATTCTCAGTGAACGCCGGCAATACCAAGTCCAAGTGAAGCGCTTTAACATGAAAATTCTGGTGAGTTTGTAGAGTTTCAGAGATCTCCTGGAAATCCTGGCTGAATTGGAGTTTCTGATAGATTCTTTCGACATTGTTGGCTGCTGCGAGCGCTGCTCCCGGACTGCTGGACTACGGATTAGGTCATACCGCACCAGCAATCAGTTATGGACATGCCGAGCCCGCCATTAGCTATGCCCATGCGGCGCCTTCAATCAGCTATGCACATGCTGCGCCTGCTGTGACCTATGCTGCAGCTGCCCCAGTTATTAAATCATATGCACCCGCCATCAGCTATGCAGCTCCAACGGTGGTCAAGTCATATGCGCCTGCTATCAGCTATGCAGCTCCTGCTCCAGTCATCAAATCCTATGCGCCCGCTATCAGCTATGCAGCTCCGACAGTGGTCAAGTCATACGCAGCGCCAATCGCCGTTGCAGCTCCCGTGGTCAAAGCCGTAGCTGCTCCAGCCACCAGTTACTCCCACTTTAGTTCGGTAAGTTTGAGTAGTAGAGCAGTCTATATCACATCCCAAAAGATGGATATGTGCTCTGAGGACTCTTATTGACGGATCTTTGCTTGACACACTCAATTGTGCCCGTTCAGTAGTTGATGAATCACATTTGAATGCTTTTTGTTTCCAGGTCGTTTCCCATGCCACTCCCATCATCAAGTCATATGCAGCGACGCCTATTGTCAAGTCTTATGCTGCACCAGCCATTAGCTACGCTGCACCAGCTGTAGTAAAGTCCTATGCCGCTCCAGCTATCAGCTATCAGCCAACTCTGCTGAAATCTTATGCTGCTCCAGCTTTGTCGTATGGCGGATACGACGATCACTATGGATATCACTAAGCCAATCATACTACACCCAGCACTTAGGAAGCGCAGGGATGGTCAGAGTGAGAGATAGAAAACGTAGAAGAAAGAAAGAACAGAGAACGCAATAAAAGGAGAAGGATATAGAGACAGAGAGAGTGAGAAAGAAGTTGACGGCCGCACGTTTTCCAAAACAATATCCAAGCAATCCCGTTTTCCGTATATCTGTATTTATTTAAGACTCAATCACTGCAAATAAAGAAAAATTATATTTTTCAAAATAACCATTTTCAATTAACTCCGGACACATTTCTCACAATTGACTCTATGTCTTCTCTCAATCCTTCGTGGCAGAAGGGTCCCGTGGGATTTAAATTTTTGAATTCAGTGAACTTAATACTATTCACATTTTCTGACGCTAAGTAATAATAAACGTAAGTAAATAATCTAACTTGCCCAGAGTTGGATTTCCCGCCAATAAAAAAAAACATTTCAGATTTCTAGGCTATTTAACCAGCTGTTAAGTTTTTTTTAAGGATTAATGAGATGAATAATCTAAGATACACTCTTCTTGGAAGAGTGATTTAATTTTAATCAACAATATTATTAGCTTAAACCTAGAATTTATTATTATTTATCCAAAGTAATTTGCGATCCATTTTCATATTTTTGCGATTCACCCCAAACTCTCTAAAAACAGAGAAAGGGAAGGAACGGGATATGAAAGTGTAGATATTGCTAGCTCGGATCTGCTGATGATCTACAGTATAAAAATAGATATTTTACAAAATAATACTGAAAATACTGCCTGAGAGAGTTGCAGAGTTGCTAAACTCCGATGCTTCGCTTATCGAGTGATAACTCGATTAACTAACTAACCGATCAGTACGGCGCGTTGCATTCAGTCGTGTTTGGGATTTGAACGAGTACTAATCGCTCCAGGCAATATGAAAACACCCACAAAATGGCTTATCAGCACATTACTGTGCCTGGCTCTGGCACAGCGTCCGGTCTTGGCAAAGGGTCGTTATAATATCAGCTTTGCGCAGTTGGATACTTGCGAAAGCATAGAAATTGACGCATCAAGTGGCTATGCCTATAAGGATTTCTTTATGGTGCATAATCTGGACAATAATAACATCCTGCCGAATGAGCGACTTCATCTTAAGTTCTATGTGCTGACCAGCATGGATGCCCATATCTTGCTTTCGGTGACAGCCCAACCTCGTTCAAATGATCGTGTATATGAGATCGGTAAGCGTATTCAAGTGTAACTTTGTAGATTCAAGCCAATGAAACAAATTGAAACAGTGATAGGAGCAGGCGGAAATACATTTTCCGCTATTCGCACAAGTATGGGATTGCGTCGCGTCTCCACAAATCAAGATCAGCAACTGTTATCGGTGTACGAGCCAACGCCAATTGAAATAGTGCAAACAAAGGGTGAGCCACAAAGTGAAATTGATTCGAATTGAGAAAAGATAAGAATCAGATATCTTCTGCAGATGGTGACTTGTCTGTTTATATTCCCGGCTTTAAAAAGGAGCCGCTGTTGCGTTTTCTGGACGCCTCAGCCCTCAACATCAACTACATAAGCTTCAGTACATTTGGAACAAACAGTGCCCGTTGGTTTTTCGACTGCGCCTTTGATGGATACTGTAAGGCCGATAACCAGAAACTAAGATTAATTATGAAAAAAAAGAGTTTTCTATTTTGAGAAATATTTTTTATTTTTCACATATCAAACAGCTAATGAAATGGAACAGCAGAAGCGCAAACGATCAGTTGAAGAACAATTGCTTGGCGCGCTTATCTACCAGGCTCAGAATAGCAGTCTGCCCTCAAATCTCAGCGAGATAAAATTCAATTTCCAAATGCAGTCCCTGGCCTACGATCAGTCCAGTGCCCTTCTCCATACGCGGATGCAACTTATGATGCACTGGCATGATTCCCGACTGAGCTGGCAGCCTGAGAGCTATGGCCAGATGACGTCGCTAGTGCACCCCCAACTACAAATATGGATTCCCCAGATTGTGGTACTGAAGTGAGTTGCACCACTAAGAGCAGCCGCTTTTCGTCAATGTTACCCAGATATCCCATAGATACACTCAAAATTAGTCGAAAACTATCGGTTTCAACGGGTCTATTGTTCGTTTCTGTACCCATATGATTAATAATCGACTATAAGAAGTTTCTGAAATTCATATTTAACTGGGAAAAGGGCAGTCTTACCTGAGGCTTAAGTTTCAGCTCTCAGTCAATTAATATTTGTTGAGAAATATTTCGAAGAACAATTTAATTTTTTGTTTTTTGAATCGTAATTAAAGCCGACAGACAGACAGACAGACAAACATGTTACTGCGTATCGACACATAGGCTAATATATTTCTCTATGCTGTTCGTACATATGGTTCATAACTTCTTAAATATATTGAAGATAATTGAGCAAATTTGAAATTAAATCAAAATTTAATTGCAGTGCCGCCTTGGATTCTCTGGGAAGCGTGCTCAAAAGTTATGAGCTACGGACTTACAGTAATGGTAATATTACTCTGATGGCTAGTAATTTGGAGGTAACAAGCTGGTGTGTGGACACGGCACGCAATTGGCCAAATGAACGAATAAATTGCGACATTGAGTTGGGCATTCAGGAGAACCAGGTGGCTATAGCATTAAGTTACGATAACCAACGACAACCACTGGCACCCAATGAACACGTGAACACTCCATCAGGCTGGACATTTATAGAAATCGGCGTCTCTCATGTGGAAAATGCCACTTCCATGCGCCTTACACCAGAGGGGTTGATGCAGACTATATCTGGAGATGTGGTAATAGAGTTTACCTTGCAGAGGAACAGCGTCTTTTACAGGCATGTTTTCGTAATGCCTCTGGCTGGTAGGTTTCTTAAGTTGTATCATAGGGAAAGTTCACAGTTACAAAAAGCCAATTTCCTTGCTAGCCTGTCAAATCTTCATAGTGCTATCATTTCTACTAAGAGGCTATCGAAGAGGTGCCCTTATACTCATCAATATCCTCTTGACGGCCTGGGGCCTTATGTACCTTACTCGGCACGCCTCTCCCCACTATGTGCCACCCTTGAGTAAGATGTTCACTATTCGGAATATTTGTATTAACCATAATAAATGTTGTAAATTTATTAATTCTTTCTAGTGATGGCCTATCAGCACATTATGCGCATTTCCATCTATTGCTATGTGCTGCATATTGCCACCATGTGGCTGGACCGCTATCCTCCACGCGCCAAGGCTCCAGCATTTCTCTTGGCCATGATAAACTCGACACTATTGCGTTTGCTGTTGGGACTGCGATTTTCTGATGTAAGATGAAAAACTAAAATCTTTTTCCTTCAAATCTAGCTCCATCTTTCGATCCACAGGCTACGGAATACTGTGATATTCAGGACCAGCCCTGGCGACAATTGTCCAAGATGTTGAACAATGCCAGCTTCATTGGTATCAATATATGCTTTATTGCGCTTAATGTTATACAGTTGTCAAGAGTATAATATTAATCTCCTAATTTCTACTAAATCCCAAATAAATAATACGTGCGCAATGATTAAGAGCACCCTCTGTAACTCTTTCTCACTCTCTTATCCCTCTTTAATATCTAAGAAGAACCGATTGTTCCTATGGGAGCTATATGATATAGTTGTCTGATCCGGCCGGTTCAGACATATGTGCTCCCTCCAGCAAAAAGAAGGCTTCATAAACAAAGGGACAGACGGACATGGCTCATGACATCAACTCGTCTCGTCATCGTGATCAATAATATATATACTTTATGGGGTCGGAGATGGCTCCTTCAATGCATTACTCATTTCGTGACAAAGTTATAATACCTTCTGTAAGGGTATAAAAATATGTATAAAAAAAATGTATTTCTTAGGAGGAGGTAGCCAGATGGAATTTATGATTGCTTTGACGAAAATTATAATTTATTCTTATTCAAAAACTTACTTCTCTTTCATAATGGAGATTACACTCGAACAAAAAAACGTAAGATAGTGAATGTCAAAAAAATATCTAATAGTATAAGGAAAATTTAATACAATTGAAACAACTAATTGAAACTAAGCTTCAGGAATGAATTGTCAAAAGTTCTTAGGTCTTTTAACGCAAAAATATTAAGAAAATTATTTTGATTATATTAATATATTTTATTTTGTTTAGTGTTTTGTTCTTGATTAAACTTTTTAACAACTAAAACTTAATTAACCTATATTTTTAAATTATCTACAGTTTACATGATAAAATTCGGTTTAATTTGAGCAATTGTGCAACGCATAGTAAGTTGAGCAATTAGATAAAAGTAAAGGATTCGAATTTCTTGTTTGTCTACGAGTAACATGAAAGTTAAGTCGAGATAATAGAATAGAATATATAATAAGATGTAATAGTATTATATTGTAGCCCGATCCTAATATTTTTGTAAACATTTAAAGAGGACACTCTAACAGTAATTTTATCATTGCATGCATGTAATTTTCCGCACGCCGAAGATAGCCTTTCCTTACTAGTTTTTACAATTATTCAATATGCTATATATTAAATAGTATATTGCCGATATTACGTGGCGTCGCCCGTTAAAAGTCAATATTAAAATATTTTTGCACTCGTGGGCTTTTCAAAATCAGTTAACTTTAAATGTTTGTAAAATATTTTTGAAAAAAAATAAAATTTGAGTCCCAATAAAGGAAACACTAAATATGTTCAACTTCTTCCAGCGCATGGCCAAAGTAAGTTCTTCATTAATGAAAATCAAATAAATGAAACGTAAAAAGTGAATTCTACAGTGTTGCGGCTATTTTTTCGGTCGAGCAAGATTTGGACTAAGTATTTTATTTTGAGGTTTCTTTTTACAACAAAAGAACAGATACATTTGTATCATTTCCATCTTTAATCTGTCATGTACTTGTGGCACTAAATATTTTCAATTTACATTGCAAATTTTGGAGACAGGACTCTGGAGAGCAGATCCTGTGAGTGGTATTAACATTCTTTTTAAAAAAAAAAAATACAGATAACAATTTTTGTATATAGAATTTAAATATTATTATTTATAAATTTATATATGTAAATAATATTATATTATTATTTATAAACTATATTTGAATAGTTTTCACCATGTAAGCGGAGCCATAAAAATCCAGATAGTGCAGATTTTACTCCCGATGCGCCTCTAGTGATGTTTCTATTGTTGACGCTATTAATGGATTATTTTAATTTAACTTATTAAATTTAATTCAAAATTATTTGATTACATATAATATTAGATTACAAACGGTTGATTTAATTAATAACTAATAAGTTAACTTTTGTTTTATTTTTGTACTTTGGTAGTAAGCGCGAACTTTAATTTTATTAGTGCACATCGTAACAGCGTGGAAAACTTTGCTATCGATACATCGATATTTAATAATGATAACACTCCTAAGATTCGATAACATTACCTGCTGTGTTGCTTTAGTTTAATTTTCATTTAAAATTTATTGCTAGTAAGTTGACCCAATTAAACCAGGACGAACGACCGCCGCACAGCAGCACAGCCACAACTGCTCCATTGGCCATGCCGGATGATACGCAAGATGCCAAAGCACAGAAATTGGCCGCGGCGCGGAAAAAGGTAAGGGTAGAACTAAAAACATCGTGACGTGGACACCAATACTTGGGTCGTATTGATTTTGGTAATTACCCATTTTAGCTGAAAGAGTATCAGCAGCGCAGCAGCGGCAGCAGCAACAACAACAACATCATTGAGGAACACGCTAGCACCAATACCAACACCAATTCATCGACAGTGAGTATTGCTAGCAATCTGTCAGAGCGTTCCGACTGCGAGTTAAGTCCTAGCAATGGAACCGGAAGCGGGGGCGGAACCGGAACTCATCAGACAGCACCAGTAGCAACACCAACAAGTGTAGCAGCATATTTTGGGGAGCAGCCACTACCGGTAGTGGAACCGGAGCCACAAGCGCCCTCTCAATGGGCTCAAAATGGTCAAGGCGATACAAATCTGCACACGATTCAAGTATTAATTGCAGAAAAGGCTCAGCTGAATACAGAGCTGACCAAGTTCCGGCATGTCTGCCGCGAGCGAGAATTAGAGTTGGAAGAGATACGCATTGAGCATGTCCAGACTGTGCATCGGTTGGAGGGACTGCAACAACGTTGCCAGGACCAGGAAAGTAGCGCTGAACAACAGCGCAACCATAATGCTGAGCTGCAACACAAGCTGGCGTTGGCGCAGGCCAAAATTGATGATCAACAGATGCATCTCGGCGAGGTTGAGGCGCAACTTAAGCAACAAACTATTCAAGAGAATGAGCTGCAGCAGCAGCATGTCAACACGTGTAATGAACTTGATATGGCACAGTTGCGATTGCGCCAACTTTCAGACGAATCTAACGTAAACGCAGACAATAGAATAGAGACGCTCACCCAAACGCAGTACATGTACGAGCAACAAATTCGCGATCTACAGCAAATGGTGACCCAGCTGACGCAGGACAAGGAGCAGGCATCTATCCAGTACCAGAACTATGCGGCTAGTCTAAATGAGCGCAACACAGAGCTGGGCGAGGAGTGTGAACAGCTGAAAGATCGCGAGCGTCAACTGGTGGAGCATGTGAGCAGTCTTGAACGCGATATACAAAAAAATCTAGCATTGCAGGCTCAATATAAGGATGCAGCTAACCAGCAACTTCAGCAGCTCAGGGAACAGCCAGAGGTGAGTGAATCACGACTGATCAATGGTAATTGCCTACGTGAACGAATTCGGTTTCTCTATAGGTAGTGTCAACTGCAGACCATACAGAGCTAGTAGCGCTCAAGGAGCGCATCAGCGACTTTGAGTTTGAGCAACATGAGTACCAGTTGAAAATCAAATCACAAAATGATCAGCTTCAATTAAAAGAAGACGCACTCGTTGAACTACAGCAAGAATTACATCGATTGCAAACAGAGCAGCCAGATCAGGTAAAGCTGATGGCCACCATAGAGTCCGACAAAGTGGCTGCATCGCGAGCTCTAAGCCAAAACGTAGAGATGAAACAGCAACTAGATGAACTACAACTCCGCTTTGTGCAGCTGACCAATGACAAGCTGGAGCTAGTCAACAAGCTAGATTCCGAGGAATTTGCTAATCGCGAAATTCGCCTGAACTATGTCACAATGGAGCAAAAGTTGCAGGCCAATGAGGAGCGCTATAAATTTAAGGATGATGAGATGATACGACTCTCGCATGAGAATGTGGAACTACAACGCACACATCTTATAATGCAACAGCAACTAGATCGACTGCATCACTATGAAGTAAGTTCATGGTGTAGGTAAGAGCTAGGTCAGTATAACTAATTGCATTCTCTTTGCTTGCAGGCCAATTATAGACATGACCCAAAAGAGGTGTGCGCTGAAACTGCAGTAACAGATGGTTCTGCGGAAGCACAAGAGCACGACCATAAGCATATGCATGATCACGAACACGATAATCATCACCATCGTGAAGAGCATTCCAATGTTGATCACTTGCCCAGCAACGAGACACCCTTGCTGCCCACCGCGGAGGCTGTGGAAAAGCTGCAATCCCGTTTCACGACACTTATCAGCCAAGTGGCTGATCTGACCGAAGAGAAGCACAATCTGGAGCATCTGGTGTTACAGCTGCAAGGTGAAACAGAAACCATAGGCGAGTACATTGCCCTCTATCAAACACAAAGGCGCATGCTGAAACAGCGCGAGTACGAGAAGACCACACAAATGCGTTTACTTAAGGCAGAGCGTGAACAGCTACGGGAGAAGATTGATGCTCTCAACAAACTGGTGGGAAGCTTGGGCTTGGCCGTAGAACTACCAACAGACCAACTGCAGTCAGCGACAGATGCTAGCGCTCCAACTGAAGTGCGACAGTTGAGCGCAGGAAAAAATGCCGCGAAAGAGAATGAAAACTCCCAACAGATACTGCACAAGATACAGGATATTATAACAGAAATTAAAGAGAATGCCGATCAGTTGCCAACATCATTGTCGAGCGCTGAACAGCCTGGAAATGCCGTGGATCATTTAAACTGCTGCTTGGGAAAGTTTGAGGTTGTCTGAGCTAATCAAAGCGTAAACGTAATCATATTATATTCAAAGTGCGATTATTCTCCATCCTCTTAGTCTGTGCATTTCTGCTTTGGCCAGTTTCTGTAGTTTCTATACGTCTTTTTGTATATGTGTTATTATTATTCATTAATCGAATTGTACTCGGCTAATTACAGCCAGTTCTGTGTACCAGCTATGAATCATAATATACTTTTTGGTTCAGAATAAGCTCTTGAATGTCTTATAAATTAAAACACAAAAGATATTTGCTGCGTATCCTAGAAAGAGTGGGGCAGTCACAGAAGTGGAAAAAAGTTTCATCATCCCGAAAGCTTCTACAGAAGAAAGTGGGACTAAGGAGACATATTATGCAAATCATAATCGACTTTATTATTAATTTGATTTTCAAGATGATTTTTATGAATAATCCATTTCGATATTTTTAGATCGCATGAGTCGGTCGGAGTAGGTGAATTTTCCAGAAGGTATTTACACCTAAACTTAAATTAAACAAAAATATTTGTATGTTCATATTTGGATTAAATATTGACGAACCGCAGTTCGAACCAGAATCCATGCGCTTGGAATAAATGCTGGAATAATATTAAATTGAATTCTCTGCAGACCATATTTTTATTATCTCAATAATAATTTAATATAATTCATTTTGTTTTTTGTTAACAATCCACATTAAAAAAATACTAGTACAGTTTTTTATGTTATCCTCTAACTTCTGTCCTGTCATCTGAATGGAGTCGTCCGTCTATCCTTCCTATTCCAGATTGTCTTCAATCTGTCAAACATCTCCAACTTCGATTTGGGAACAGCAGATCTACACTGGCGTTAATCCTCATGAACTTAATCGAACGATATCGCCATTTGCACTGACTACAGCAGAGCTCTCCTTATCTTCTCTTTCAAAAAAAATTGACCAGGACTCTCGAACGATTGACATAAGTTATTTCTAAAGATATTTGTTAGATTTTCTTAATCATTGCATAAATATTAAGATCGAAGATATCTATTCTCTTTTTGTTTTTTATTTTTTACAATTGTCGGACTCAGGCGGATACATAACATTGTTTGGCATCTAATAGTAATAATAATTAAGTAAAACTAATAATTTAAAGTTAAAAGAAAAATTTAAATAGAATGAGGCTACTAAGCCTTGTAGCGCTAACGTTTTGGAATGCATCGCAAGTTCCGACAATAAACAAAGTAGTTGTATCTAATCCTGCTTGACTGTCATTCGAAAATGACTTGAATATAAAAATACAAGCAAGCCTTAAAAGCCAAATTTTTAATAATTTAAACGCGATTTTAAATTTAATTGCGAATTTGCAATAGTAACTGTGGAAATAGCATTTTTAACAAAATTCGAACTATAACTTGGCTGATGTTTCATTTCGCAGTTTGGTTTTGGTGTTGGGTTCCTTAAGCGACTTCGGCCGACAAGTACGACTAGGACGGCCATTAAGTGCCCCATCAATACTGGACAGCTCTGTGGTAATGGTACTGCTGGCTATGCTCTTCGTACGTTTGCTCTTTACCTTCGTACTTACAGCTTTTTTTACGTTATTTAAGTTATCTTCGATCGGTCGCGGCGTGCTGCTATCACCTGGTCGATACGCAATGCCATTAAAGCTACTGAAGTCCAATTGGTTGCGGCCCGGCGTTACTTGCATCCACGCGGCTGCAGAGCTGCAAGGCACTGCCAGCTGTACGGGTGAACTGTGTCGTGATGCACGTCTCACTAGCTGTATGCTTGGCTCGTGAGTGTCACAATCCACTACAGTTACTGGATTGCGCATTAAGTGTCCCCGAGTTTGCGTGATCTTTGGACTGCTGCGCTGCTTTGGCAGACGGTCAGGAGAACTTTGTTTGCGACCACTTCTTACATGCGATATGGATAATTTTTCGGTACTGCTGTCTCTGGTGCTGGCCAGTAAATTAGCGGCTGATCTATTGGTCACATCACGCAGGGGCAATGACAATACCAGGATGTCGTCTCTGCTCAAACGTTTTTCGGTGGACTCCAAATCTGTTGACGATGACAAAGTGATTTCCTCTTGACTATCTTCTTCTTCAATAATAGAAGACATATAATCAGCACCCGCAGGGCTGTGAGATATTACAGGCTGATCGTCTGTAGGCTCCAATTGCGGCGAATCTGGTGAGCTCATATACTCCTGCAATTCCGCCAAACGTCTCGGTTCTGGTGTCCTTGTATCGATTTCCTCTGCCTCCTCCTGTTCCCAAAAAACACTCGTTACACTCAATTTATTAATTTGGCTTTGTGCCAGATACTCACCAGTCTGCTCGGAGTCTTATTGGTAGTCTCCTTCTCTTCATCGTTCAAAATTACGACGCTAGAAAAGCTTCCACTCCGGCTCTTTCTAGGGGACATTGTTCTAGGTTTTTGTAATAAGGCGCTAGAACGTCGAAATTCAGAGCAAATTTCGCTTGGATTCCTTCTGGCTTGTTCTGACGACTGAGAACTATGCAAAGACGCATGATCCATGCTTATGTCTAAATTTAGATCTAAGGACCGTATAAGCGTCTTGACAGCGCATTTTATTTTAAATTCATTATGTTGTTCGTCAGCCAAGCGCCTTTCACGTTCTTCCATCCATTGTTTTTGAAGCAGAACCTCCTTTTCAAGCATTTTGCCAATAACTATTCGCTGGTTCTGCACTTGACTCATTAGTTCCGCGTTTATAATTTTGTACTGTTCCATTTTTCTACATTTATTTTTTTACAAACAAACCGCAGACAGTTTTTGAGTTTGGCGTCGATACTTCAATACGCAACGATTACTACTCGGAATCGATAAGCACCGTTCTCGATATTTTTGGAGTGTTGTAAAACGTCGAAGATATTTGTCACGATATGGGATATTTTATGCGATAGTAAATGTGATCACTAACGCACACTTCTTTATATGTATATTCTATAATGTAATTTATAAATATGTGACAATGTGTATAAAGATTCACTCGAGAAGCACGAGATGTTTTTATTTGACTTTCAGGTATACCTGAATTTCGAAATATTTTTGTAAAATTGCAAGATATACGATTCTCAATTCAATTTGATAAATTTAGCTGAATAGTGATAAAATTTTAATTAATTTTAAAATGTTCTTAAAAATATGGTCACTTGGCTGTTTTTCATGAATTTGTATGGTTTAGCTAATTTCGACGAAAGCATAAGACCATAAGACCATAAGACTACAAAATTCAATAGCAGTTTATTGCCATAATTGCTTACAAAAAATACAACTTTTTTAATTTTTAATAAATCGTACTTTTCGTTTTACAATCTTTAAGCCCAATTTAACTACCGATAACTTGGTTAATATCAGTTATCGCCGTAACATTGCCAGACGAGCACAACAGGAACAAAGTCTTTTCTGTTAAATATTCTTAAAATGTTGAGCAACAACTTCCCGTAAATAGAAATAAAAAGTATTCGCATTATTTTTATATACAATTAGGTAAATTTGTAAATAAATTATGGGAAATTTTTGGTGCTTTGCAAAAGTTCGTTCATTCCGATAATTTTTGGCGTTCAATAGTTGGCAACACTGCCGCCACATGTGTGTGTTAATAAGAAAAACATTGAATCTGAAAACAAATGCAAAGGCAACAACACAAACATAAAAACAAACAAAAGTGCTATGCAGAGAGTAAAAATAATAAACCCATATAACCGAAAAATGCAGTAATATAATTGCCAACCAATGCAATGTGCGCTTAAATGTTAAATTTCCCTGCAGCGGTCAGAGAAAGCACAAAAAACAGTTTGCAGTTCCAAATTGCTTATGTGTGTGTGTGTGCTCGCATGTGTGTGTTTTTGTGTAAGAATGTGTGTTAGTGTTAGTCAAATTTAGTATTTGTTTTTTTTTTTCGGCAACTTTTAGCAGGAAATTTTATATCTGCGCACGAGCGTATTAAATTTTATGCAGTGAGTTTTGCATAAGCAAAGCGAAATCAAAATCAAAACTTGGAAACCGTTCACTGTATGCTCTGCCAACCCACCAGAAATACGCCATCCAACACCCACCGCTCATCGACCAACCATCGCCCGTTTTGGGAATGCATTCGTCTGTTATTGTCGTTGCTTCAAAGTCGAATTAAAAAAGAAATTTAAGAAGTGCAAGTGAAGGCTTTTCCTTGCGCCAACAAAATCAACAACAAAGGCAATTCAGTAGCTGAACAACAACAAAATTATAGCTACAACAACACCAACAGCAACAGCAAATCAGCTGTCAAAACGCTTCAAGGTAAGTTTGTTTGTAAATTAACCCGTTTCAGAGGTTTCTTACAAGCTCAGCCTGAATACTTTGCTTTAAAAGACAAATTTGTTTGCCAAGTGGTACACTCAAACATATATTGCGATACCGTTAGTAGGTCCTTCAGTGTATTTCGATAGTTCTACCCCTTACTTTTGGTATCTGCACCTGTGTTTTCGAAATCCCCTGTTCATCCAGATTCTTACAAACACTAGGAAAGCCTCATGGAATGTACTCGTATGTAATTCGATCGCTGTTGTTTCCACGCCATTGCTCGCCCCAATATCTTATCTGGAACTGGACGTTAGTATTTGTGCCTAATACTTTCCACACACACACTTCAAAACTTTAACAAAGCGTATCAGTTTGGTTGCTTTGTTTTTGGATAAGACATACAATCATACATATTTACATACATATGTATGTATGTAATTCACATCCCAATTCAATAGCTAGATAGATTTTTAGAATTTATTATCAACTATTAAAGCCCTAGAAACTGTTATAGTATCACGTAATGTGCTATGTGCTAAAATTAATTAATTAATTAAATTTTGATTAATATTCATCAGGACGATCAGGTCGAACGATATTTATATTTAAATATGTATGATATAATAGTCCGATCTCAGTGATTTTTTCTTTATATTGAGAAACAAATAATTTGTTCATAGTTTCACTCGGCTCAACATCAACATGTACTTTCTGGGGATTGAGAAGCCGCCTCCAACGGATTGCGCATTTCAGGACAAAGATATAATGCACTTTTCATAAGTTTTTCCTATGAAAATTACCAAAACCAAACGACTCTACACATACATGCTTGATAAAACAGTTTCTACACATATTTGATAAAAGTCTTACCACTTTCTGTTATCTCTCTAATAGCTGGCTAACGAACAGCTTATATCTATATTATGTACTTATACATATACAATATTTATCCTGTATTACCTGGCAAAGCTCGGGAACGTCAATATTAGAAGTATTTTGATATATTGGATAAATTTTCCGAACAGCTTGCTTAATATTCATGATCACCTCTGGAAATAGTGAATAAATAAAAAAAGTTTCCGACAGTTCCACGCGCATTTTCCATTTTCATTTTTAAGCGAATTTTCCAAAAAATTTTGTATTTTAGATTTTAAGACCGTTAAAACGCAGTTTGAAGACTTTATTCTGGCAGTCACTGTATTTCTTGCCTAAACTTAAATTCAAAATTTGAAATTAAATCTAATGTTAAGCCCTGTAGTCCGGCTTAACATTAGAGTTAATTTCAAAATCCCTTCCGAAAGGGTATTTCCCTCTGAATATTAAAGGAATAGTTTAAAAACTAAACTAAGATATAGTTGCTCAGGCCTTTGGCTGATTTTCAAATAAAATATATTAGTTGCGATCTCCCGACAAGGGGAAGGGGTATAATAAACTTTGTTGCTTTGATTTAAACTCGAAGCGTTGTGATTTTTTTGCCACTCGTTTTGTTTTAATCGCATTAAGAAAAACGTTGCACGCGACGCATGACGAAAGCAGACACAGAATCAACATTAACTGAAACTTACACGACAAAAACAAATAACATTTACAATAACAACAACAACAACAATAACAACAAAAAGAAAAAAAGACGAACGAGAATAGCCCAGCACTGACCTACAAAAAGTGCAATGCGCTCCCCGTCGCAGCGAATTGCAGTTGCATTTGTGTAGGGGTTGGTTTTTAGTTGGTTAGTTGGGTTAGGTTAGGCGCGAAAATACTCGCACTCGCACTCGCTCCCTTCCTTCCTTGCATTGAGTTGAGACGAGTGCCAGGGAGCATTGAACCGAAGCCGAACCGGCAACTAAACATAACGTGCAAGAAAGAACCGCTTGAAACTATCTAACAAAATAGCTACAGCAAAAGATATAATTTCCGTATTTTTGACTTATGTAAATAGATACAGATACATACCCCTATTATTCAAAATCCTGCTTAGTTTTTACTTCCAGATTTAGCAAATTGAATGCCTACAAATTGTATATACAAGTAATAGAAATAGTAGTATTTTGTAGCTTTCGGAATATATTTTTTATCAAATTTTTATTTGTTTTTCACAATATTTATATAAATATGTCTGTAATTCCTGATTCCATATTATTGACTTAAAACTAACAAAAAAGGTAGAAAGAGAGAGAGTCTCAAACTATTCTCTATTTTTCAAAATAAATGAATGATTTAAATGATTTTTTGAATATTTTAATTTACTTAATCTTCAGGTGTTTCTTCTTGGTTAACTGTTCTTAATTAATTATTTATACATTAACTTATAATATTAAATTCTTTTTAATATATTTAATTAAGTTAATATTAACATAATTTAAAAAGTAGTGTTTTTGATAAAAAAAATAATAAGGGGTTGTAAACCACTTAAATATTTTCGTTGGAATTTTAATTATTTTGGTCCCTTATTGAATTAAATTAGTTAGAGCCCTTTTAATACCATGTATTCCCAGCGTTTGGTTTTAAACTTTTTCAATTCTTCTGGACAGCAATTTTTTTATCTTGGGAAAATTTTCTATGTGGATATTGCACCAATTTTTTTGAATTCCTTTCCAGAATTCAGTCTTGCAAAATTCATTTTGATCTTGAACCCTTTCATAACCAAAGGCGATGAGTGCTTAGGATCATTATAATGCTGAAAGAATGGGAATATTCCGGAAAACCGAACCTGTTGGATTTGAACTTACTAATACAGCATTGATAAGGATTTATTGTTTCAGAATCCATACAATATCCCTTTGTAAGGAAGCGATGCAATTATTGGTCACTGAATTCGTTTTTTAGGATGTCCCACGAACTTTGAACAATTTTTTTTTAGTTTGAGATCAGTTCTCACCAAATTGAAAGATATTCCGAATAATATAGCAAAAGCTTTATGTTTTGCCTTCACTTCTCATCTGACAATCAAATACTCTCTCCTCTTCCGTGAAAATTATTACAAGATTATTATTAAATCTTTATTTAGTTTAATTTCCTCAAAATCGTTCCTTCTGAAAATATAAATATGTATTTTTTTACGTGCAATTAAATAAATACTGTTTCCCACCTATTTTAAATTCCAGCTGAATTTAATTGTTGTGGAAAAACTCCTTTTTATTAAAAAATTGTGTCAAATGATTTTTCCATTGTAGGAAATGTCTGAATTGTATTCAACTTCTGAAGATAAATAAAAAGTATATAATATTGACTAAAACGATGAAGTGTCCTTTTTTCGCACATATGCCGGAACCTGCCGGATCAGACAACTATGTCAAATAGATGCCATAAGAACAATTGGCACAAAAGTTGAGTGAAAAATGTTTTATTTCTCAAGGTATCTTCTTGAAATTTATAAGTGAGATGAGAGTTGGTTTTCTAATCGCAGTACAATTATGGTCAAGGGTCAAGTCTTTCCTTACTAAATTTTGTTTCGAGATGATTCCTTACCTGGGTGGACTGAAGATAGGTCTTTCGGTAGTTGAGTGTTCTATTAAAACATATTCGCTGACAGTGTAAGAAAATCTACTCGGGTAGAGTTCAATGCCATTGAAGGGGGCGAGTTTATAAGATGCAAGGACTGTCAACCTCTTGTTAGCTGCAAATTCTCTCCTGCTTGCGTTCACCCACACACACACACGCACACACACTCATACACACACCCACAGGACTTAGTCAGACAAAGCGAGAGACCAATCTTGAACTTGTCACATTTGGCAATCTCCCGTCTCTTTCGCATCTTAACCTTGCATGTGGCCATTCGTCAACTGTTGCAAAATACGCAAGCAGCGATTAAATTCTGAGATGGCCAGTTTCATTAGAACGCCTGGGAGACAGCTCTCGGCACACGCTACGCACACACTTAAGTATCTGCATCTTAGTATATGTATCTGTGATTCATGCAGCATAAAATGCACTTCCTTATGTCAGCCGACCTGCTCCGTTAAACGAAAAACGGCCTCATGCCAAGCAAACTGTAAACAGGGAAAAACTTGTTATAGAATTTCAAATGCTCTTATAAAAATGTACACTTTATTTGTTACTAATTTAATTTTAAACATTTTAAGTATTTCAAACTAC
This sequence comes from Drosophila repletoides, assembly GCA_018150835.1. NCBI lineage: Eukaryota > Metazoa > Arthropoda > Insecta > Diptera > Drosophilidae > Drosophila > Drosophila repletoides. Next base: position 1,185,529 of record JAECWQ010000236.1, read on the forward strand.
AAAGAAATTAAATAAAATGGAAATTAATTAAATTATATCATCATTTTATTAAGCCCAATCACAACCAGTTTCAAAGAAAAGTTTGAGAATAGAATATTTTATAAAATTTGAAAGCTAATGCTAATCACTTCCACCGAAAGAAAGACGTAGGCCAACATAATATCGGGAATTGCCTGTTTCAAATGATAAAGATGAATTATTTTAAATTATGTCTTCCTATTTTTCATTGTTCCATAACGAGTTATGGAATTCCAATTCTGTTCAGACTCTCTTTATAATAATGGTACTATGAATATATGAATACAATTGCTGATTCCCCCTAGCAGCTATGTCCATATATGTCTCAGCTGTTCGATTTTTTTAATAGGAATATATATATACAAGACAAGACTAATTATCAACTGTGGTTAGTTCGGGCTTATAGGTACTATATGGTTGAGTCTGGTTCCGGAAGCTACCGCAGTGAAAAGAATCCTTAACCAGGACCCCTGATTAGAAATATATCAATCTTAAAGGCTCTACGTATTACAGATTATTTGGGAAAGCTGTAATACTTTTTGCAAGAGTATAGCAAACAATTTTTTGCCTTTCGCTTCCTCAATATGAATGCTGAATTTTGGTGAGTCATCGCAGTGTTGATTGTTTACATCATCTTGTTGTTGTTTCTGTTGTTGTTGTTGTTGTTGTTGTTGTTCCTGTTATTGCGATATATGCAAACCCAGTGTAAACTCAACACCGTTGTTGTCATTGAGCTTCTGTCAACGCTGCGATATTTTGCATTAGTTATTTAAGTATTGTGCGACGGCTTTGGAAACCGCATTTAATAAACCCAACAATAAGCATTTTGCTGTTGTTGTTGTTGCTGTTGTTGTTTTTGTTGCTGTAAGCGAATATGGTTGAACACAACGATATTTGAGCTGGAAGCAGAATACTCTGAGTACAGAGAATGCGGGGCATACAAGTTACTAAATATGTATGTATGTATACATAAGTAGATATGTATATTCAAACATCAAGCTAGCTGTCCCATGCAGACATCCAAATCTGCAAAGTAGAATTATTCTCAAGTCGAAAGAATTTAGAACTGTCTTAATCAGAATCTACTTAACGAGTGAAAAGCGTGTGATGATTATTCTATTGTGATATAGCTAATTTCAGCTTTTCAAAATATACAGCTGTTGAGCTCGGCGAAGAGGGGTCAGATAAATTATATTGATTCTAATCTACCGATATAATGACAAAAGCAGAACTCTTTTATCCGTTTTATTAATAAGGATTTGAAATGCATCAATATGTTTCGTTAAAATCTTACAGTTCATCTAACCGGTTTCATCCGGCGTTGCCTGGTAACATTAGAAGTAAATTTTTGGTTACCGAAGTTTCCAAAATCCCTCCTTAGTGGAAACTTTCAGTATGCCATAAATATTGTGTCTTGGGTTGTACGATGATGACTCATTCAAAACATTTCTTATGTACATTATGCGTATTGATTTGAAATAATTTGATACCATCACATCTCGAGATTGTCAAATCGAGTTTTGTGACTCACGATAATGTAATACTTATTCATCAATTTATCTGTTTTTCTCCCATTTAATTGCTTAAAAAATGTACAGATTTACCAACGTGATCTCAGATATGTGCTTACTGAATGTAAACAAACTTTTGTGATTTGCGTACGTGCGGGGCATACGTATATACGTCGATCTCTGGGCATCTATATACTCGATATACCTATGTATTTGAATGTAGTTGCATGTGTGTACTCATAAGTATGCACATACATAGATACATATATATATGCATATAGACATTGCCCTGATGTTATAACCGTTTGTGATTTAAGTGCAAACATCGCGTTTGTTTATTTTTTACTTCCATCTCAAAAATTGTTTCGTACTGCGGTCACATATTACTATTATTCGCGAAGCATTTGGAATTTCAATTAAATAGCACGACACTCTGTCTTAACAATTGTTGGCACAGAGCGGTGCAAAGACATTGAAATGCTAATTAATTGCAAGCAACATTTGGCCCTGCCTCTGCCTCTGCCTCTGCGTCTGTAAAACAATGACAGCCAATGGCCGATGGCCGATGGCCAAGTCTATCCGCCACTAGTAAGACCAACCAAAGTAACACTGTCAGCATGAAAAAGAAATTGAAAGCGAAAGTCTTTAGTTCAGTTTTTACGATTTTGTTATTTAATCTTGATTTGAAAACCGGTTTCTTATTCATAGAAATATATTATAGCTGAGAACTCTTGCCTTGAATATACCACATTTCCTCTGAGGATTTGAATACACTCAATGTTAATATTTAAAACAATGAATAATGGATAAACTGGATATGTATAGAAGCTGATTCAGATGGTCCAATATAATTATAAATATACAGAACTGTGATTCAAGTAAATCGGATTGGCTGCCATTCCGTCATGTTTTCTAAATTATTCATCCAACTTGGTCGCATGATCTTCAAAATACTTGACTATACTTGTATCTACACAATAATCAGAACAAATGAAATGATCCCCACAGCCTACTGTTTAGGGTATTTCTTGGTGCCCATGACTCATGTCAAACGATTCACTGGAAAGCAAAAAAAGCAGTAAGCAGCAGGAATTTGAGTAGTGACTATATCTTATCTTGAAGATGATAAACTTATCGGTATTTTTGCAAAAACAAAAAAGACATTACAAAATGTATGTAGAGGATTCCAAAGTTGGAAACAAACTTGCAGACAATTAGGTGTGGACTCTATATTGTATGGTTGGATGGTTAAATAAATCAAAAATTATTTTGATATCGCTTGATAATTCAAGTTCAATGACAGCGAATTAATTAGACAACATCGGCCTTTTTATTTTCCCACTGTTATTTTTCCAACTAGTCATAATATTAAAGGTTTTCTAATTGTTTCTAGGATGACTCAACATTTGGCTCTAAACAGAATTACGGAATTAGAAGGATAAGTTTATTGCTCCTCATTGAATTAATGTTTTTAGGTGTGTTTGCTAATACAAGCTGTCCCCTCCCCAAAGACTTCTCGACTGTCCTAAAGTGTCATCAACTTAATTGCCCCAAATAGACCATGGAGCTCACTCGTTGTTGTTGGTATTGTTGGATCTGGGCGTGTGTAGCCATAAAATCAAATTCAATTTGACAAATCATTACAACACGCATTTCTATCTCCCTCGCTTTGGGCGAGTTTAGCTTCGAAGGCTCGTAGGTTCGTGTGTTGAATCCTGTCCGGAAACGTTGCCAGAAACGCGTGCAAATTGATTTCCCTGTCAAAAATTAATATCCATTGTCGTTATGCAAGTCAAATTGTGTGTTAAATGTTAACACGCCTATTTGAAATTCACGCCCAAGCCCTGTGGTTGTGGCCCCATCGTTTGTAAGCCAATACACAGCAAACATTGCGTAAGTTCCTAGCCGCAAAACGCCCCCAACACCAAAACATTAAAATTATAGCAACTCCCTCTCCCACTAGACTTACGAACACATTTACATATGGATATGGTATACGATCTATCTCAGATTGTAGATTTTTAGAGAGATAATCCAAATATTTTAGAAAATGCTACCCAGGGGAACAATCATAGTGCTGCAGGGCTCTTGATAAACTTTTTAAAGCAATTCGATTATTTGTGGACACGATTAAAATAGTATTTTGTCGATAAGGAAAATTCATAATTTTTAAATTTTCATCTGAATAACATGGCACAACATAATGTAAAACATAACATATTTTTTTTTTTAAATAAATATATACATAAAAGAAGGCATCGGACGACTAGATCCTTAATACACACAGAAAAAAAACAATCAGTTTAAATACTGGACATAATACGCAATATTTTTATATAAGAAGTGATTGAATAAAATCTTTGTGATGTTTGTGTTTTTTTTTTTTTTGCTACTCATTTTGATTGAGAATATATATCCTTAATAGGGTTATTACAAAAATTTTAAATATATGTACATAGTACAATAATAGTATATATCAGCATATCACAACTGTATTTATCCTCTGATGGCTCAGATAATGTTTCTTTGAAAATCGCAACTATTTGTATATATGCAATGACTAAAGACTTTGCTCATATTTATTTGATCAGCCACTGAAATGAATGAGTGTTGTCAGTTACTCGAGGCAGTATAATTCCAGCCCCGGCCACGGCAGCTGTTCAATTAAGAGTCGTCCCGTCTGCAGTCTCTAGAGCTGTAGACAGAATAAAGCTGGAGCTATGAATCACACATGCTCAGGTCCCACAGTTACAGCTAAGCAGTTTCAGCAGCGTTTCCAGTTTCCATACAGTAGTGACCAAGTTCATCCCACTGTGCTAGATAATGAGTCAAGTCTGAAGCAAGACTGCAAATATTTCGCACGTTTCTCACACACACACACACTCAGCCAGCCACATAGGCACAAACATACAATATGCGCATATATATATAATGTGGCCCAGAGTTACAGTTAAACTCTTTTTGCGCTCGGCGATCATCAGCGATTTGTTAGTGACAGGTGCTGAAATGCGGTTGCTGGGTTGCTGCGTCTTCAATGCGGTTCTTCTTTGCGCTTTGTTTCGTCTTTGTCTTGCTCTTTATCTATGTTATTCGCTGACGTCACATCGACGCTGATGCCGATTTGTCGCTTGATTCTAGCTGCGTCCGCGACGACCTTAACTGCTAATTTTATGAATTGCTTGGCGCTCTCTTATACCACGCTGCCCCCGTCCAAGCTTGGCGCTTGTTCGTTTGCTCATATGCTCTCCATCTGCCCCTCCCTCGTACTCCCAGTGAGTCTCACCTAGAGAGCTGTTTGCGCTCTCCACTTTGGCGTCGCATGCGCGACCGCTGTTCTTCAGTTGGTTTTTGACTCGCGGGCTGAGCACAACGCGCGTTTCACGGTTTTTGTTTGTGTTATGAATGTTGCAAGGGGAAGGCGAAATTAATAAAACAATAACAAAAACAAAAGTTGTCGCGGGACGTCGACGAAAACAACTACAACAAGAACAACATCGACGCCAAATATAATCAAAACGTAAATAAAAGTATTTAGTTGATAACGAAAAAACCGCTGAAAGCTTGAAAGCTGATCAAGATCTTTCGACTGAGAACTGAATGATTCAACGTTGAATCGATCATACATTTATACGCTATGTGAAAATAAAAATATAAAAATATCGTTGAATTATAATGAATAATAAGCAATGGCCTCAGTGTGCTGAGAGTGATGATGTTGCTCGACACCTTGGCCTTATCATCATTTGTGTTAGCTTGTAGCCATAGTCGTACCCCCGCCAGCTCTTCCAGCAAATTCCCCTGCCCGACAGCTTGACTTCATATCTCCCGCCGTCAACGTACTGACCATTCAAATTGCTGCAATGGATCAAAGGGTTCCAAAACTGCTTATAGAATCGTTACAGCGTTACTCACCTATGTTGACAGAAATTGTACCACCAAGCACCTACATACGTCAGAGCGCACCTATTTCGACTGTGATCGTTGTCGAATGTGGAGAATGGCATGCCCTCGTGATATCTCAGCGAATCCCCTGCATCGCCAGTGTATTTTCCTAAAACGCTTAATGCAAACGAATCGGACTCGTTGCCCACAATGAATCTGTCGTATTTGGCATAATGTGTTTCTCCTTCAAAGTCCTCCAGATGGATGTATAGCTCGCTAGCCTCTGCGGCAGTCATAGCGTGTAGTTTCTCCAGGCCAATAAAGAACTCTGCACTCAGATTGCCAAAACCCGCTCGGTACTCGGCCCAGCTGCGATAAAAGTTTTCGCTTCCATCCTGTCGACGCTGAATGACGGTCCAGCCGGCACCAGCTGTTCGAGTATCACAAGCCACCAAGAATGGCTTCTCACCCGGCACCTGTATGGTGTGTATGCCATTTGTGTTGATCATAGCGGCCAGGCAGGACGGAGGATACCCTAATAAATGCACCGACGAATAAGTTTTGCTATAAATTAAGTTCGAATGACTGACTTTTTACCTTGATCAAAGGAATTCTGTTTGTCTGCAATACTAGAACTGGTTCTTAGCTGGTTTAATTCCACTCTTAAACTAAAAGCCACAATTAAATAAATTATCGCGGGTTTAATATAGTAAAATAATAATAATATAGTTTAATACCTCGAAATCAATTCCTCAGCGTTGCCAAACACATTTTCCAAATGACTTTTCGGTGTGCCTGTCGCTTTTCCATTATTCCAAAGAACTTGGGCACTCATAAAGATCCAGTAAGAGAGGAACAGGACATTTATTCCACGCTCCCGATTCAAGCTCAAGACCATTCTCTGTGTTGATGCTTCGCTCTAGTTACTTAGACTAAATAATGGGGACTTTGATTCAATTTTAATGTAAATGCCACAGATTATATTTTTACTACGTATTCAGCTTGCAAAGAGGTATATTAAGTGGACTAAAATCTACATATATAAGCAAACTTTTTATTAGTAAATGAGATAGTACGGACTGCAACTAACATTGAACCTTAATTAAATATTTAAAGTTGTAAGATAAAACACATATTCCCATATTTTAAATGTGAAATATATAAATATTATTAAGAGAGACTCACTGTAATGAGTGCCCCATGGCTAAACACCTCAGACTTGACTGTTCATGTCGATTTGTAATATAATTTCTTATCAGCTGCTAGTAAATGCGTAGGTCAAGTTTTCGTTACTCAGATAATTATAAAATATTATGTATACGTACGAGTGTAAAATGACATGTGTTCAGTAAAACATATTATATATAAATCGTCATTTACTTATTTATTAGTTTTGAAATTTGTATTTGAGTAGACTGTTATTATACATTTTTCATTGAATGGTTTTATTTGGCACCCCAGACCATATTCCGTGATAAGGTCGAGCTGACAATGAATTAAAATTTGAAAATTAATCGCATTTCAGTGGAGAACTGCTATCCTGCTTGAGTGTAACTGGAAAGTTTCTGCACTTTGGTCGTATCATCATTTGGGTGAACTTATAGCCATAGTTATGACCGCGCCAAGCTCTCCAGCACATACCGCGAGCAAAGAGCTTCTCCTCATATTTGCCGCCGTGGATATATTGTCCATTAAGGTTACTGTGAACAGCAGAGGATTTAATTAAAGAAAATTATCGAAGAGATCCCCAGCTGCAGAGTTTCTTGTACCTATCCACGCAACTGTTGTACCACCAAGCACCAACATGGAGAAATGCACAGTTCCTGGCAAACTCACGATCATTGTCCCGATCATAGGTGGAAAACTTCATTTTGCGATGACTCCTCAGCGAGTCTCCCGCAGTTCCAGAATACGTTCCCAGTACGTTGAGAGCATATGAATCTTCTTCACTGCCGATGGCAAATTCATCGAATTTAGCATAGCGTGTTTCCCCGTCAAAGTCCTCCAGGGCAATATACAACTCGAAGGGCTCCAGAGCAGTGATGGCACGTAGTTTCTCCAGACCAATAAAGAACTCGCCGTTAAGATCCCCAAAGCCATCTTTATACTGCTGCCAGTTGCGATAAAAGTTCAAACTTCCATTCAGCCGTCTTTGAATGACCAGCCAACCAAATCCAGCTACACAATTATCACAGGAGACAGAAAATGGTTCCAAACCCGGCACTTGTATCATATGGAGTCCACTTGCATTAAACAGAGATGTCAAGCAGGATGAGGGATAACCTTAGATCAAGCATTTTTGATAGGAATAATTTCCGTAGACTTTAGAAAAGTTTACCTGCTTCAAAGGAATTGGAACTATCAGTATTTATGTAGTCCTTGATTTCTTTCAGCTGACCTTTTAGACTGAAATACGTAAAATAATTATGAAATAGTACAAATTCAGCTCTCATCACGCACCTTATAAGCAGTTGATATGCTGTTTCGTGCATTACATCCAGTTTATTGACCAGATTCTGGCTCTGTAATCTTTAAATTGTAATTTCTGTTAAACTAATGTCCACTAAAAGTATATTCTCACTTCCACATGGTTCAATGCGATGCACAATATCCACCAAATGCAAAAGATCTGCACAGATTTATTCATTTCCATCTTGATGAACTTTATTAAGTGAACCAAACAGCCCCACGGATCGTTTAAAGTGCTTTAAATATTCATACTTTACGTGGAAATAAACATTTAACACAATTTTAAGGGGTTCTTATCAGGTCCTATTGTAATCAATGGCGAAATGTTATTTGGATCAGGCAGCATTCTGATTTACTGATTAATTTAATCACATACCCTGTAATAGACTTATACAATAGAGAGTTTTACTGGTATATTTCTAAGACAAAAAAGCTTTCTCCGACTATAAATGAAAATATAAACTAGAATTGCCTTGTAGCTCTGATGATTATACAGAATGTACAGCTTCTACCAGGATGTAGGTGGAACGTAGAACCCTGCATTTACCCTAATTACCGTCTCTATGGGCGTATATGGTCGACAAACTTACTTCTTTTTCCTTAGACACATCTTTGAAATATACTGAAATTCAAAACTAACATATTTTACAGCGACATAAAGACTTTGACTCCAAAAAAATGATCTATATCGGCATATGCCAGGGATTACATTTATTGTGCTTATGTGCTTATGTGATATAGGCAGGTGGGCTCTTAGTGGATTCTGTGGGGGCTTCTCCCAATGCCTGCCAAACTGTTTGTCTGTAGGTCTGGCATTCATTTTACGCGCTGTTTAAGCTTGGATTTTATTTTGTTTTATCGAGGCGTCAATCTCAAAAAAGACAAGCCAAGAAACAGCCACACTGACACACAAAAGTATACACACATAAATAATAATAATAGTAAGTATAGAAACTGTTTCATTATACGAGTGGGTGGCGACAGTTGTTGTTGTTTGTCTGTCTTTGAGTCGAGCGCTTCTCAAGCTTGTCTTCAGCCTCAGTCTTGACCCAACGCCGCGAAGAGGCAGACACAGAAACCACGTATTACTTATCTGAAATATTTTCCTTAACATGCGTCTAATTCGACGCCCCCCTTCTCAAAAAGTATTAATTACTGATCCACTAAAAGCAGGATCTATTTTTGATAATTCTTTAATTTATCTATAGATGGCCATACCGCCACCACCGGGTCCTCCGCCACCTCCAGGACCGCCGCCTCCGCCTGCAATGGGCGGATTGAAGCTAGGAGGTGCTGCAGGAGGGGGTGGTGCCGATGCACGCAATGCATTACTTAGCTCCATCCAGAAGGGAACCAAGCTGCGCAAGACGGCCACCGTTGACAAAAGTGGTCCAGCATTGTCGGGACGTGTCTGTGATGGAGATGGTGCCGCACCTGCCGTGGCGTCGGCAGCAAAGCGTCCACTCAACAACAATACTAGCAGCAGCAACATTGGCAATGGGTCGGCCAAATTGGGCGGCCTGTTCGAAGGCCTTTCGCAGATGCCAAAACTGAAGCCCGTGAATGGCGTACGGGGTAAGTTCAACTATATATTTGTATATAAAAATTTATATATAAATATATGTAGCCGTATGTATATGCAAATTAACATCGAGTGTGTTTTGTTGCTCAATTGATTTCCGCTTTGGATATTTGAACGCGCGCCCACGCATCACGCACCACCAACCAAAACAACAACAATAACAACGATCATAAATATCAACAGCAACAACAACAACAGCAACAGCAACGAAGCCCACAACGAACGAAACGCGCAGCAACAGCCCCCCCACCGCAGCAGCCACGTCTGCCGCAACCAGCAATGGACCCATGGACTTCAATACAGAGCTCACCAAACATTTAACATTGAAGCGGCAGAAACAACAGCAACAACAGCAACAAACACATAACAACAGCTCACATATCAATGCAACTGAAGCAAATTTGAGAACTAATCGCGGACCACCACCGCAGCCGCCAAAGGTAAGAGACCCACTCAAAGAGTATCTGTCTATTTTTATTCCTTAAAAAATTGCAGAATATGTTTATTTTTATACAATTGTTCCTTTTCGATATAATTTGGATCTTTCCTAGATTCTTATTTATTGACCTAGAGCCAATATAATAAAACCTACTAAGAAATAGCGCACCAAAGATTAGTTATCCTTGCCGACTGGAATTAAAAGCTTATTCCAATCTTATTCAAAGTTGTTGTTAAGCTTATTTATTTTAACCGATTTTTCCTATTGCAGCTGTATGATATAGCAGTCCAATCCCGATCATTTAAAGTATAAGGTTCAGACGGCATTATACGATTGCTCCTACTGCAGTGATTTTCAAAACAAACTCAAAAATAAGTTATGCTTTATTTATATATGTACCCACATATGTCGCAACCTGACTGATCGGACAACAATATCACAGCTGCCAAAATGTATCGATAAATTTGTTGTCTCTCGAGGTTTCTTAATTAAATTTCCAAATTAGGTGGAAGAGTGCGACTACTAAACACTTACCAAGAAATATTAAAATCGGTCTCTATATCTTATAGAAAGAAAGGCCGAATCGGCCTAAAAAATCTTGATGGAATTTACATGTTAGATGAAAAATTGTGATTTCTAAACGCTCAAGTTTGGTTTACTATATCATATAGCTCAAAATGGAACAATCGGTAAAAATAAATCAATTTATGAAGTTTTAACTGGTTATACCAGTTTGCAAGAGTATCTAATCTTCGGCTCGGCAGAGATAGCGTTTTTAAAGTTTATTTCTTTTGAAATTGAATAATTAATTAATGGCGAATGCTCGAAACAAAGCCAAGTCTTAAGTTTAAGCAGCCTTGATCGAGACCTATTCTAATTTATTATTTTTGCAGCTTTCTAATAGATGTAAAAGTGTATTTATTACATTGTTAGTCCGTAAAGATATATCTATTGGTCTTGAAATAGATCTAAAATTCATTTATCCGTATGTACATATGTATTCTAATAGAACTGATGTATTATTATTCTTACTTTTTGCTCGCTCGGATGACAGAACTCCAGCGATTCCATATTGGATCGCATGAACATACCCCGCTCACCAGCGCCGCCCACATCCAACCCAGGCACAGCCAATGCGAATGGGTATGTGAATGCCAATGGCAATGGCAATGCCAAGCCGAAAGCGTCATCGCCCACGCTGTCGGAGAGCAGCAGCAGCGGAAGTGTAAAGAGCAAAGCGGCTAATCTTAGGTGAGTCTCTTTTATGTGTACATATTGATCAAATTTGGTTTTTGTTAACTTTTTTTTGTAAACTGAATCCTGAATTCTGATTTTTGAATTTTTGTAAAAATTTTGTATTTTTTTTGTGTATTTTTTCATTTTTGGTTTCTTTTCCGGGAATTTTGGTTAAACCCCATTTTACCAATCAAATCAACACATCCACAGTATCTCGTTAGGCAATAGTTTTGTAAATAGTTCAATTACAAAAAATAAAACAACAACAAGCGCAACAACAATAACTGCAGCAGCAGCAGCAACGCAACCAAGTCGAACAACATCAACGGGAACTCTGCGTCATTTGGCGCCCAATAAATCAACGCTGTTTGGTGGTAGTGTTTCTGGTGGTGGGAATGGTGGTGCGGGTATTGGTAGTGGTGCAGAAGTAACCGGTGGTGGTAGTGGTAATGTGTCGCCCACACCTACACCCACGCCCGCCTCCATACCCCCGGTACAGCCTCAACAGCAACAGAACCAGAAGCCGGCGATTGGTTTTGGTAAGCCAAATTTTGCGCCAAAGCCGCCGGGCTTGCAGCATCTGGCGCTCGCCAATGGACATCAACGTCCTGCGGTATCCCGGCATCACAGCATGAAATCACCCAGGTATAGCAGCACCTCAGTAATCAATCGCCTCTATATAACCATCATTAGCCCTTGGCTAAGTGACTATGCACTTCTTGCTCATTTTAAACACTATATACGCTTATTTGATAACGCCATTAGCTTCGTTTTAGTTTTCCAGCTTTAATCCTACTGCTTCAATTGAGAGCTTGCTCTGCTCCTATATTATTAGACTGTCCTTAACTTGTCCTCTCTCCATAGATCTCCGCCTGCTGCGGGCGCTGTGAATGGACCCGTTTTCCCAACGCAGCAACATTTTGGAACTATGCGCGTTCCGCTCCAGCAGCCATTGCTACTCCAGTCCAGTGAGGGCATCGGTGGCAGCACCAACAGCATCACTGGCAGCATTCGCTCTGCTCCCAACCCGCCAAAGAGTAAGTGATACATCGAATAATTCCTTACATGGCTGGAACCAGCCATTCAGAGAGTTTATTGTAATTTATTAAGTCTCATAACAGATAACCAGCGTTATTACCACTACTAATCATTACATATTCCACCATATATATTTTATGTTATTATTATCAATATCATAATTATATATTATAATTATGTGAAAATAATTATCAAGGATAACCCTATCTAAATATAATCAAGAAAAACAATGTAGGACTGATTTTGTGGTCAATGAATTGAATTTTATAAGAGGAAAATCTTATATATGCCAGTTCTGTTTTCCGCTAAGATTTTTCGGACTCCGAAATCTTTTATATAAATTATAATTTTGGCACATATAAATATAAACTTTTTATACCCTTGAAAAGCGTTTTATAATTTTGTCACGAAATGTGTTGAAGACGCCATCTCCGACCCCATAAAGTATATATTATTGATCAGGACGTCCTTCTTTTACTAGGTTAATATTTAAAATATAGATTAAATTTAAATAAATAATATATTTTCAAATTCATTCATAGCACGCCCTTCAGTGAAGCCGCCGCCTCCGCCAACGCCGGCACGCAGCATATCAAACACCAATTTGAGCAGCATTGCAGCGCCCTTTAGTGCGGTTAACACGGCGCTAGTGCAGAGCGTGGCTGTCAGCACGTCAGCCCCATTGCCTCCGCCGCAACCTCCTTCGAGTTCGAGCAGCAGCAGCAGCGTCGCCGCTCTGCGGGATCAGTTTCGTGTCGGTAGCAGTGGAGCTCCGTCGACACCGCCTAACTGCTTTACATCCAGTCCAAAGTCGACGACAACACGAGAGAAAGTCAATCCCATCATTCTGAACGGAGGACCTATCAATCCACCTGCCCTGCCGCCTCATCGCAGCTGCCCTCCTCCTCCGCCCCCACAGAGACAGTCGAGCAATGTAAGTAGGCAAGACCAGGCTTTGGCCAAGTCCGAAGGTGGCTGAAATTTCAACAAAAGCGCTCTTAACTACAAAAGGTTGCTTTAAAAGTTTTCGATATTTGCATAATTAAGACATTCTTAACTTAATTTAATTTAATTAGAAAAAAAGTAAAATCATGATAAGAATTTTTAAGAAAAGGGAATCTCGGGGCGCCGAAAACTTATATTTTTGCAGTCTGGACCTTTGAAATTTGTTGTTAAATTGATTTGCTTTGACAAAATCTTCCTAAAACAGATAAGGGATACAGAATTCCGATACCAATAAATTTTAGCAAGCATTAAGAAAAACACTCTTACATCCAAATTATACGGGTCGGATATATAATATAGGGGTCTGATCCGGCGAGTTTAACGGCGAAAATTTAATCTAGAGACTAACTTCCATATAAACAGTCAGACGGAGTAGTCAGTTCATTTCCCAATTGATGACAAATACCTTCAGGAAGGGTATATAAAGAGTATAAATCTAATTATATATATCGAGTTAACAGAATTATCTCAACGCCTGAAAATTAAATTGAGGGAAAGTCTATAAACTGTCTTAAACTTTTTGCCAGTGTTGGGGGTTGACAGTTTTGCCTTTTACTCTTAAGCACCCCTCACCTTTTGAAGCATTAGCTCTCTCGCGTTCTCTCTGTTTTCGTGTGTGTTAACTTGGCTCCTTTGGGCTACGCTCTCGCTCTGTGCTCTGCGCTGCGCTGCGCATTTGCGTTTAGGTCTAAAATACCTTTATAGATTTTCCAACAATACGTGACCAAAACAGTGTCAAATCGCGATGCAGCATTGCGCTCATCGCTCGCTATTTTGTTGTCGTTTGTGAGTGATAAAAGTGGAGCATAGTGGACTATTGGTCTTTCATTAGCATCTCCACCTGCCTCTCGCCGTAGCATGTGAGAAGTGGGGTGTTCAAGAAGCTGTGCAAGATTAGGCAATTTTGTGAACCCAATAAGCAGCTCAAGGCTAATAGAATCAGAATGCTTATGCTCAATCCCAAGCGCATCGTAACCAAGGCAGTAGCATTTTCGATTTATAATCCCAAACCCTGAAAGCTAACAGCTTGATAACTAATTTCAGGCTGGCAATCAACAGCAACAGCAAGCTCCAGTGCCGCCTCAGCGACACTCATCTATACGGGCCAACGCGCCGTTGACGCCGCCCACGCATATGGCAAATGCGACGCACAATTTTGGCAGCAGCGGTGGCTTAGCATCGGGAATGGAAACTGGAAGTGGAGCAGGACTAGGAGTGGGTACAGGCGCTTCAGTTGGTCGACTGGTCATCGATTTGGAAGCAAAGTTTGGCAAAAGATTTCATAATGTCAC